>JARIHR010000009.1:1200000-1800000 GCA_029281495.1 Mycena filopes | reverse complement strand
GATTACAAACCTTACTGGGTAAGTTGGTGGCCTGGCATTCAATTGAGGTCTACTCACTGATTAGCCAGGACTCTCCACAAGATCCATACGTTTGTTGAGGGTCAGCAAACTGGCAGCAAATTCAAGATGTTTTTCCGACAAGGTGAACTTGGAGCCTTGCTTAAGAGCTGCAAAGCAGAATTGCAACACGAATTGGCTTTCTTCGCAGTGAATATATATCATTGGGAATGACAAGCCCTGATAGCTGAAGAAAAGATACAGGTTACAACTGTGAATATCCTGGTTGACATGCAAGCAAAGGCAGAGGCCAAACACCAGGAGGTCCTCAATATCATTGAAACACTTTCCAGCTCCGACTCAGCATCTTCTGTATGTTTGGGATATCTGCGTAGACAATCACTGCTCAGTCTAATATTCCGGCAGATCAGCAAAATGTACTCTGGTTCCTTTACAAGGTCAGTATTCTGTGATCCATCTTCTGTGTTGTGCTGACTGGAAGTAAAGCTCCACCTCAATCTCAATGCCGCCAGCAAGCACACAAATCTTCCATGGACGTGAATCAGAGCTGGCAGACATTCTCAAGCTCTTCAACCAGAGAAATCCACGCATTGCCATCTTAGGTGCAGGTGGAATAGGAAAAACAAGTTTGGCCAAAGCAGTCCTGCACGAGGATACAATTGCAGGCCAATTCACACAGTATCGGTTCTTTATCCCTTGTGATAGAGCTGGAAGCAAAGTGGAAGTTGCCGCTCTCATTGCTGCACACCTTGGACTGAAACCTGGGAGGGATATGACTTGGGCTGTTCTCCAGCATCTCAGTCAGAGTCCAGCCAGTCTTCTCGTTCTTGATAACCTTGAAACACTCTGGGAGCCAGTGGAGCTTCGCGAGGAGATTGAGGAGTTCCTGTCCCTTCTCACGGACATTACCACATTGTCTTTGATGGTTTGTTGCAGCCCTATGATTTCCAGCACAGTTTTACTCATCAGACGTCAGGTTACCCTGCGGGGTGCAGAAAGGCCATCCAAAGTGCAGTGGACCCGACCTTTTTTGCTGCCTTTGCCACCCCTAGCTCAGGATGCTGCTCAAAGAGTGTTCCGAGACATTGCAGATGATGGACATCTGCCAGAAGACATCAACCATGTCCTTGAGCTAACAGACAATGTGCCTCTTGCAATCTGTCTTTTGGCTCACTTGGTTGATCTGGAAGGCTGCTCAATGGTCCTATCCCGCTGGCAAACAGAGAAAACATCAGTGATTTCAGAGGGCCACAATAAAAGATCAAACATGGAGCTTTCTATCTCGCTCTCACTCTCCAGCCCACGGACAACATCTATGCCTCACGCTCATGATCTCTTGAGCCTAATGGCCATCCTTCCAGATGGACTTTCGGATGCTGAGCTTCAACAAGTAAAATTCCCGCTCCAAAATATTCTAGGATGCAAGGCTGCACTAGTCCGTACTGCTTTGGCCTACATTGATGACCGCAGACGGCTCAAGGTGCTGGTACCAATCCGAGAATACATGCAGAAGCTTTTCCCTTCCATGGAGCAGATGATTAAACCACTTCTTTGCCACTTCCAAGAGCTCCTTGAAGTCCACAAAATACAACATGGCCAACAGTTAGCTTCTATTTTATTCACCCAAATAACCTCAAACCTTACCAATATCCAAAATATCCTCCGGCATGGCCTCTATTCTGAACATCCTGAGTTCAAAAACACTGTGTCTTACATCTGCAAACTGAACCGCTTCAGTGATTTTGCAGGACAAGGCACAATCACTCTATTTGAAGAACTTAGTGACTTTGTCCCCAAGTTTGACCACTACTCCTATGTCACATTCATTACGGAGGCACTGAGATCCTGGGATGCTGGTTTTATTTCCAACCCAAAAGCCCTGATTGCTCAGGGCATAGAACACCTATACCATTGTGACAACCTGATGTTCAAAGGTACATTTCTGCTATGCATTTTTACCAGAGACTGAGAAAGCTCTGCAGCCAACTTTTATCTTTCCATGACGGAGTATTGTTTATACCACGACCATGACATACCCTCTGCGGTTGAGTCCTGCAGAATGGCCCTGCACCTTGCAGAGTTAGGTGGAGACACTGCAACCCAAACTTATGCCCTTTGCCGACTGGCACACATTAAATGGTTGGTCGGTGACTTTCCTGCCAGTCAAGCCTATGCCCAAAAGGCACAACAAATTAGTTGGATCCATGGAAATCTGTACATAGAAGCAATAGCACTATATGAGGAAAGCATATCCTGCCAGTCACTGGGAAACTACCCAAGGTGCTTTACACTGCTTGATAGAGCCAGGAGTCTTTTAACTCTGTGTGGCATGTCCTCCAATGAGTTCACCTATGCTCTCAAGAACCAACTGGGAGAAGTACATAAAGTGAAATCTGAATATGATGAAGCACACAAAATTCATGGTCACATTCTCCAAGATGAAATGCTGGCCAACAACCCAGGTCGGCATGCCTGTACCCTGCTGAACCTGGTTGAGCTTGAGGTCTCAATGGGTGTCCCACATTCTGAGATACAACAAAAGCTTGATGCAGTCCAAGCTATGGCCAATGACATAGGGGAGATGCGGATGAAGACTGCTTTTGAAATCATCCAGGCAGATCTCAATCTCCGAGAGGGAAATATGTCTGCCTTTCCACTGTTTTGCAGATGTCTGGAACTGGCATGGGGCAATGATGCTGAGGTGTTGGCCTTCTGTCTGGAGAGACTTGCAGACATTGGTCGTTGGGAAGGTTTTCAACATGATTCCTCTTGGAGTATGATTTTCTTTGTCCACTCCATCAAGCAGAAAGAGAGGCTAGAAATCCACAAGGCTTTGCAATTTATCGGAGACATTTTCCTCAAAGATGGGGATGTAGCCACAGCCACTTCCCTATTCACTCTTGCCTTGGATGGTTTCGCACAGATGGATGTTCACCGTAGCAGGGCAGAATGTCTCATTCGACTTGGAGATATCTTCAAACACAATGCCGACCCATCAAAGGCTTTGGAACTGTGGAAAATGGCAAAACCCCTCTTTGAACGCTCATCCCAGATGAAGCGGGTTGCAGATATTGAGAAAAGAGTTGCTGGGATAGAGCTCAATTACGAGACAAAGTTGAATCAGGTCGCAGGAAAAGTGGAGGAAACAGAGCTTGAGTTTCCGGAGACTGCTGGTATGGCTCTCAAGGTGAAGGAGAGCATGGTTGCTAGCTAAATTTCAAAGAATTGAGCCTGATGTGGAAAATTATTTATACCTGGTAACCTGTATCAATTTAGTTGAAGTTTATTTATTGCATTTATTCCAGTGAGACCATGGTTCAATCACAAATTCACAGAACTGAGATGACTGATGAACTTCCCATATGAGTAGAATATTTTGCCGCATTTTCTGAGCTTGCTTGAGAGTGCCAGTGGTGCCGTCCGCTTTGGGAAAACACAGCCAAAGCACAAAGTATCAGATTTTCCGTCAAAAAGAGCGAATAAATGAGTTGATGTGTTTTGCTCAATAAAGGGCCGGGATTGTAGAGTCGGGGATCTCGTGAAACGAGGACAGGACGAGGAGAGATCTGAGTCCGCGCGGGTCTCGCAAACACGCCACCCTCCTTTTCCAACTTCGCTCCCACCACGCCCCCCTCGCCAAACACCTCTTCCGCCTGAAGAAAGCTACCTCCCCCGTTTGCCCATGCTGTGGACTGCACGACGAGACAGTCGACCATTTCTTGCACTTCTGCAACGCCCATGCGCACGCCAGACAACTCCTCCGTGTCTCAAACCGACTCGCCAGTTTCACCAAGCACCTCCTCACCTCTTCTGCCCTTCTCCCCGATTTCTTCCGGTTCATTCAGCGCTCAGGTCGATTTCACGCGGTGTTCGGCGATTTTAAGGAACTAGAACGCCCCGACGATAAGTAGATATCCCGTATCCCATTTTCATTCTGACCCACTCCTCTCCCTCTCACTTTATCTTATTAACTTATCCGAAACTACTCACATGTAGAGGGCTACGGCCATACCCCGCGGAATCATCCGCTTCGCACTCGTCTCGTCACGTTTGCAAGTCGTTCGAGTAGAATATGATCATTAGACAGTACGGACACACACATACAGAACTCCATAGTTAGTATTATTTCTACCATATGCCTTAGGCACAACGGAAATAAAACATGAATTAAAAAAAAAGTCCGCGCGGGTCAAGTCCAGACTGTCCAGCTTGAGCCCGACAGCAAGTTTCAGGGCAGAAAGTTTCAGGCGACTCGGAGTTTGGGGCGGGCCGCGGTAGTCCATCGGCAAAAAAAGAAACCACAAGAGAGAGAGAGAGACAGACAGAGAAATGAAGGGAACCCAAAATGAAGGCCTTCGGCAGAGCATCCAAGCAGTTGCTTTCTAACTCCGGGTCCGGAGGTGGATCTGGTTGTTGGCTTGGGTGAAAAACCGTTGTTTGTTCGTTGGCCCTTGGCCCTTGGGGCCGCGGATTCCAGTTGGTCGTAGCTGAAAAACGCTTGTAGAGTAGGAGATTTCGGTAAAGTGAACTATCGCTGAGAGGAGGACAAGACGAAGAGAGATGAGTCCGGGCGAGTTAAGTCCAGTTAGTCCGTCGGCGAAAAAAGCGACCACTGCAAGAGAGAGAGAGAGAGTCTGAGAGACACAGAGTAGGGATCCCCATCGTACCGTATACGGTTACGGCCGTATAAAATACGGCCATAAAATAGACCGATTTGGAGCCATACGGTACGGTACGGTTACGGGTGCGTATACGGTTACGGACCGTATATACGGCTAATAAATGGTGTCCAGCAAGAGTCAACTATGGTCACGTAAGTTCAAATGAAGTGTAAAATGACTAACTTTACATCCTTCCACCCACTGGAACACGCAGACATCCCTCACTGCCCCTCCTCGTCGAGTTGAATCCAGCCCGTAATGAAACCGTAAAGTCGCGACTCGCGAACCGCGGGGCAGGCCTTACGGTACGGTACGGGTTGACCGTAAAGCCGTACCGTATACGGCGGCGTACGGTTACGGTGAGGATCCCTAACACAGAGAAACGAAGGGAAGGAAAACTGGAGGGGCTTCGGGAGAGCATTCGAACAGTTGAACCACGCCGCCACGGAAGTTGGAGCACAAAAGACAAAAAGGCCAAAAGCGGACTCGGAAATGGCCGGCCGAAGAGATCGGCATGTCGACATGCTTACCACGGCTTCGTCTCATCCTCATCCTCTGTCTCGTCCTCGTCGAGCTCCTCGTCCTGCTCGCTGCCACCGACGACGCCGACCCCAGAGTCCGTAGCGTGTAGACCGGCTTCCATTCCCCTCGACGACGCGGCCGGTGTTACACCACATCTTTTGACCGCGCTTCACTGGTGTCTCCCTGCTCCAAGCTTGCTGCTGCTGCTGCTCCTCCTCCTCCTTGGCCTAGCTCTCCAACTCCTCGCGGGCCACTCGCACACCACGGGCAGCCAGGAGCCGTCGTCGACGAACTCGCACATCACGAAACAGCATAACAATAATCACAGATTACTCGTTGACGACCCACACAACACACAATGGCCAGCAGCTCTAGCGCATCGCGCTCCGCTCGCTCCTCCTCTGGCTCCGCATCCGCATCCCCCACCTCCTCCTTCTCCGAACCCCAAACATTCTCCAGCACCCCGGTCTCCACCCCAATCGCCGCGAGCGGGACACCGTTTCCCGGCGGCGGTGGAGGCGGGCAAGGGGGCGGTGGGCAGGGGGGCAGCGGCGGCGACGGCGGGGGCTCCGGGATTCAGTCCAGTGCGCAGCTGTACCGTGCGTCGTTTCTCTTTCTTTCGCGTGTGGAGTTTGGGCCGATTGATGATGCTCTCTGCATTTTTTTTGCTTCTCTTTCTTGTACTTCAGTCTACACCTTCCTCGCAACGCTCATCCTCCTCCTCGGCGTCTCCTCCGCCATCGTCGTCCGCTCCCTCCTCCTCCGCCGCCGCCACCGCCGCATGGTCGAGGAGGCCATCGCGAACGGCACATGGGTCCCGCCTGGTGAGTAGACGTTCTGCTCCTCCTATCTTTACTTCTCAGTACCCTCCTTCCTTCCTTCTTTCCTTCTTTCCTTCCTTCGTATCCACCGTGCACTACCTTCCACCTTCCACCCCAAAAAGTGCGGGGCCTGACCCACCCACTTCACTTCCTTTTCTTTTCTCTTCCTTTCTTCCTTTCTCTTTCTCCCCCTCGCCAACCCAACGCAAACTAACCTCACCCTCCTCTCTTCCCCCAGCCCCCCGCCTCCGCATCGACCCGCGCAAGAAGCCCAGGATATGGGACGCCTTCCTCGCCCCGCCTGCCGTGCCCGCGACCACCGCCACCACCGCGTTTCTGCGTACGAATACGAGCGAGCCGCTAAGAGGAGGGCTGGGGGTGGAGTGGGAGGGGATTATGGTGCGTTTTTTGGTTCCTGCTTTGCTTTTCTGTTTTCTTTTTTTTCCTTTTGTTTTCCCGTTGGGGGCACTGGCGGCGGTGGCAGGACCAGCGGAGTCGTCGACACCGTGTATGGAGGCGTGGACATGCTGGAAGAGCATGCGGCGTGTAACCCAGTGGGCCCGAGCGGATCACGTCGTTTTTTTGGCCTCCATGCGCGTGGCATCTGGGAGGTGTGCTGCCGCTCTGGTCGTAGAGCGCTCCCCTGGCGGCGTCGGCGACGGGGCGTGGTCGTTTCGTGGGCCGCCTCGACTGCGAGATCTGTATGCATGCATACCGCTGCGTGCGCGTCGGAGTGGAGTGGTGGTTATTGGACGTGAACGTGTGTGTTTTCGCGCGTGAGCCGCGTGTGCTGACACCACGGGTGGGCGGGCGTGTCGCACGGACGATGTCCCTTGAACTATGCGTGAAGGTGTGCCTTCGGCGTGCGGACTCTTTCGCGGCTCCTGCGTTGGTCATGTGCCCAGCGTACGTTGGAGCGTGTGGTCACTTGCGGAGACGTTAGCGGTGTCGGTCTGGGTTGCCGCCGCCCCGCGTAAGCCCCACCCCTTCGCGCGTGCCTCCGTTTTCGTTTCGCTGGCAAGTGGGCCGAAGTCGAATCGCACAGGGCTTCGTGACGAGTTGATCGATGTATATACGCGCCGTCGTCGTGCGTCGTCCTCTGGCCGTCGGGGACGATCTGTGGAGCCTGGCGAGCGGTGACCCTAGGTGTTTGCCGTCTGGTGTTCCATAGGTCGCGTTTTGTCGGCGCGGGATGCTGTGTCTACATCGTCACGTCGCAGGGGATGGTGTTGCACGGTGGTCGATTCGCAGTGCATATCAACGCCGACAGCGCCCTTTCGATGTGCGACTGGGAACGCTGGGGAGCCGGTCATTTTGTTTACCACTTCAGGCTTTGGCTTGGTCGCCGCTTGTGTGCGATATCCCGGCTGTGCCTACTACTTCCACCCCCGCACACCTCACGTCCATTCATCCCCTTTGGTTTACGCATCTATCGTCTCATACCCCGCTTGCATTCCCCGCTAACGTCCTTTCTCTCTCTCTAGCCCTTTGCAGCCTCATACACACCCTCCGCAAAGTCCACCCCCGCCCCTACCGCTGCCGCACCATCCACCCTCGCCCCGCCCTCCGCTTCCGCAGCTACTTCGCGCACCGGCTCGCGCGTCAACCTCAGTCTCGGGACCGGCGCGCCGTCCTCGACGTCAAATCTCCAGTCAAGCGCGGTGGTGGTGGAGGGAGAGGAGGAGAAGCTAGTACAGCCGCGCGTGAGCGTCGCGATGCTCATCGCAATGCCCGCGCCGGGGATGTTCGCGCCGCATGTACCCGGAGCAAGAGCAGGAGCAGAAGCAGGAGAGCCGCAAGCGCCGACGTGGGCAAGGCATCTGCCGCCGACGGACGACCCGGACGAGATGGGGCTGCCGCATTTGGAGGTGGGGGTGGTTAGTGTGGGGGTTGTGAGCTCTGCTGAGGAGGGGAGGGCGTCTGAGGAGGAGGGGGAGGGGCAGAAGTAGGGGTTCGATGTGTTCCTGATCCCTTCGTCGGCATTTGAGGTGAAGGAAGGAGGGAGGGCATGTGAAGAGGAGTGGGAAGGAGGGTGGAAGCAGGTCCCGGTTGATGTGTTTCGCGTCTCGTCGGAGCAGGGATGACATCTGAGCAGGAGGGGAAGCAGGGTGGAAGCAGGTCCCGCTTACTGTGTTCCCCGTCTCGTCGGGGGAGGGGACACCGAGTACGGGAACAGGGCACCGCCGATAATACACACATCCGTCATACATATACATATCCGCCGAGGACGGTTGGCACGGGGAGGTAGTAAAATTTACACGGGGTGTTGTAGGTTTATGCTGTATTCTATTTTGCTTTGCTTCCGAGGTGCTCTCTTTTTCTACCTTGGCTTGGTACTGCGCGCTTTCGTGTTGTCGTGTGGCCACTGGGAGACTCTGCAGAGGGCCGGGAACAGTGAAAAGGCAAGTGCGTTCCCTTTTTGGGACAGGGGTGAATATCAATGCGATCACCCTTGGCTTTCACACCGTACGGCGTCCGCACCTTGCTCGCAGCCTTCCCTCCCGACCTCAGCAGCCCCGGCGACCGGTGCCAAACGTCCCCCTGCATCCGACGACGACTACGAGGATGCCACTGGCCATCCTGAATAAAATCCCCTGCACTGTGGCATATGCGCATCCTCCTGCGTCCGATAACTACACGCCGCGCCTGGAGACACTGCAAAACCGCTGCGTCTGCGCGCCGAGTCTCGCACCCGTCGCTCCGCACCACCTCGTCCTGGGGGCGGGATGCCCTTTGGACAGGACAACGATATCTCTCGAGCTCGAGTTCTTACATGAACTGGACCTCCTCCTCGCATCAGCGTATTCCCCCACCCACCCTCTTCGCAATCCTCAATCCACTCCACGCACACTCTACCTCTCCTCATGCTGACGCCGCGGTCGCTCAGTCTAGTCAGTAACCGAGCATAATGCCGTCTGCGTCAGCTGAGCCCGGATTCGACGCCTGCTGTTGCTGAAAGCAGTCAGAGCGGGAACTCGGCGTCCTCTTCGTGCTAGCGCTACGCCATCCCCCCCTCCCCCCCTTCCTCCCCTTCCTCCCCCTGCTCAATCCGCCGCCTACCTACCCGATCGCATTCCCCATTCTCCATTCTCCCTTCGTCCCACTATCCACCTCCCTCTTCACGGCCGTGAACTCTGCCCCGCGCGCGTGGGTGTTCATGCGCGCCCGCCGCCGCCTGCGCTCACGGCAGATGCGGCACCGTATCTCCTCCGAAGCTTCAGCCGCAGTGATAAGCTTTGGCAAGAACGAGAGGGCGTGCATGATATCGATCCCTGCTATTTCGTTCTCTTCCGCACACCCTCTACTCTCGTACCGGTCGTCGCGTGCGTCCAGTCCGCCATGACGACGGAGCACTGCGTGCGGACTGGACGCGCTATCCATGCCCGCGCCGCGCCATCTTCCCTTCCTCCCTCCGTCCTCCCACGTACATACAACCTCCTCTTCCCCCTCTCCTCTTCGTCCCAGCATTCATTCTCCACCGCGCCGTCGTCTACGCGCCGCGCACGCACGCATCCCGTTGACTAGCCGGGAAGCAAATGCGCCCGCAGTCCGTGTATGTGCTGGCACGGGCGCACTGCATGGCGCACACTGCTCCGACTCGGGCGAATTGCACTACCGTGGATTCGCCTCTCCTGCCTTCTGTAACGTCACTTGAATTCAAATCGTCTCCGTACTTGTGAACTCCCATTGGTTAGGAAGAAGAACGCTTGGCTTGATTGCGCTGGATCGAAGCGACGCTCGCCTGTGTCTGTTCACCTCGTCTGACCTTGCGTCTGATGCCAAAATCGAAGACCTATTGAACTAGCGTCGATGGTGTTCACTTCTCCGCGTTCATCGGGCTGCGTAGCTTCAAGCTAAGTCCCCGTTCAAGCCTCCAAGAGCGGAAGCCTTGTCCTAAAGGAATTGCGGCTGTCCCTGAATGATTTATTTCCACACCCGTCAGCCTGTGCGAGATGTTTGTCCAAAAGACGCTTTAAGACTCGCAGGCGCGCTACGCTCCCTTGCCACCTGCTCTACGTTACTAGCGATGCTCACCCACCTTGTCGTAGCCGGTTGCGTTACAGCGTGCTTGTGCAAAGTCTACGACAGCGCCAGTGATCTTCCGAGCCTCTCGTTCGACTTTGTGATTGTGGGCGGTAAATATTGAACCTGTTTTCCGACGCTTTGTCTCTAACATCGCTACTTGATTAGGAGGAACTGCGGGCAACGTCGTCGCCAACCGGTTGACTGAAAACTCGGATTTTTCGGTCTTGGTGCTCGAAGCAGGTGTCTCGTCAGTCATCCGTTCGATTCCACCGGGCTGTTTTTCATCATGGTTCGTACGTAGAAATGAAGGCGTGCTGGACGCAATGGTCCCCTTCTGGAAGTTCGGTGGTAGTCTGCTTGGACCGACGATCTACAGTTGGAGTACGACCCTTCCCTTCTGCTCACGACTGACCGCTGACTGGCCGGGAATGGCAGACTACACCACCACCCCACAAGTGGGTTTGAACAACCGCGTCTTGGACTACTCCCGAGGTCAATGCTACTGCACTTTCAACGGGCAGGAATGGTGCTGATTTTGTGACTTGTCTCAGCGCATATGCTTGGCGGATGCAGTTCGCACAGCGAGTCATCTTCCCACTATATATGTCCACTGGACTGAAATTATGACCAGACGGCATGTTCTACACTCGGGGCACACGAGACGATTTCGATCGCTATGCAAATCTAACTGGTGATCCGGGATGGTCCTGGGACACAATTCTTCCATATTTCTTGAAGGCAAGACCCGTTATCCTTGTTTCAGCTCCGAAAGTGCCAATGATATGATTTCAGAACGAAAAATGGGTTCCGCCGGCAGATCATCACGACACCCGCGGACAGTTCGACCCGTCGGTGCACGGCACTGCAGGCTTCGTCCAAACGAGCATAAGCGGCTTTCAATACCCAATTTTTCAAAGCAAGGTGCTCCAAACCACCAAAGAGTTACCCGATGTGTTCCCGTTTAACCTCGACATGAACGCCGGGAGTGGGTGAACCTCTGTCTTCTCCTGGCTTTGCTGACTGGTCTTTCAGAACCGCTGGGATTGGGCTGGCTGCAGTACACCATCGGGCACGGAAAGCGGAGTAGCTCTGCAACATCGTATCTGGCGCCTGAATTTATACGACGCCCGAACTTACATGTTCTGTTACATGCACAAGTAGCCAAGCTCGTGGATCCGAGAAACACCACTGGATTGCTGTCCTTTGGTGGGGTGCAATTTTTTCAAGGTTCAGTTCTCCTTCGCCTCACTCTAACAAGATCTACTCACACCTGGGTAGGAACATCTCAATTCACGGTGACAGCGTCGAAGGAGATCATCCTGTCCGCTGGGACGGTCGGAACCCCGAATATTATGATGCACTCAGGCATCGGAAATCAGAGCATCTTAAATGCACTGGGTATTCCAACCCTCCTCCACCTCCCAAGTGTCGGCCAGAACATTTCTGATCATCCCGCCTTTGCTGCGAGCTGGGCCGTGAACTTCAACCAGACCATGGAGCTGGTAACCCAGGACACAACGCGGTTCAACGAGGCATTTGCGGAATGGAACAGATCACACACTGGGCCCCTTGTGGACTTTTCGCCACTGTATGTTGCATGGCTTCGTCTAGATGCAGACTCTCCCATTTTCGAGAATTATACGGACCCATCGGCCGGGCTGGATACACCACATCTCGAGTTGGCCGTTACGGTGAGTGGGTTCAACCTGATGGCTGTTCATCATCTCATATACTCCCAGCCAGGAATGGCTGGCTTCGGGGCCAGTGAGCCAGGTCACTTCGTAGGTGCTGGTATGGCCTTAGTGACCCCAATCAGCCGTAAGCACAAAATCTACACATGTGTTCCAATTTCAACATGCTTTGTTTCATATCCCAGGTGGATCCGTCACAATCAACAGCAGTGATCCTCTCGCTCCGCCCCTCATCGATCTTGGGATGCTCACAAGCGACTTTGACCTCTTTGCCCTCCGGGAGGCACTCAAGCGCGCACAACAATTCTTTGGTGCTCCTGTCTGGCAGGACTCCATTATTGGGCCAGTTCAGGACTTCGAGAATATGACCAGTGATGCGCTGGACGAGTTCATCCGGAACACAGCCGGGCCATCACTGCATCTCGTGGGGAGTGCAGCCATGTCAGCGCAAGATGCACAATATGGGGTGGTGGATCCGGACTTGCGTGTAAAGGGGGTCAAGGGGCTTCGGATTGTTGATGCTTCTGTTCTGGTGCGTCCGTTCATGGGATGCATGAACCCACATCTAATAGGTTTGAATATTTAGCCACTAGTTCCCAGTGCGCATACGCAAGCAGCAACATATGTTGTTGCAGAACGGGGTGCAGATCTGATAAAGCAACACTGGAAATAGTCACTGGCAGTATCCTCAGTTAACGTTGGCAGAAACTTTGTTTCCTTCCTGTTATATTGTTCTAGGAATCAGATTGTGGTGGCAGTGAGAGTTGGTTTGTCGGACTTTCCCCACATCCTCTGGTGTGTTCCTATGAGAAATTTGTTGGAGCAAAATGCTAAGCTGACAGAAGTAGTCTACACAGTTGCTGCTCTGTTTTGTACTGCTTATCTTTGTCTAGTTGTGCTAATCACCTGCTACCTCGTTGTCTGGAATCGGGGGAATAAGCTGCTGCTGCACGTTTGACTGATGGTGCATTGGTAGGTGACCGGTCTGTCCATGAATTCTGTTAATCAACAAACTACTGTACTATTTCGACCAAGTATTCGGTCACAGGTCACAAACTTTTTTTTTGATGTGTGCAAAAATCGCCTTAATTCAAACGGAAATTTATCGGCCATCTCGGTCGAAAATTGATGAATACTTGGTCGAAATAGTACAGTAGTTCATTTGAGTTTAAATCTGAACCACATTGAGGTACAAACATCTGTGTTCAAGTTGTAGCATCGGTCTAGGAAAGACTAGTTTGAATCGGTGAGGATGGTGAAAGAGAGTTGATGTGCAGCCGAGGTGACAAAGCAGAAATGCCGGCAGGCTTACTTCTGGGCCTGGGCCAGTCATTCCAAACCTTTTTTTCTCTTCTTCCCCATCATTTGGTTTCCACTGAGTCTCGTATAAAATAAATATATCAAGTTCAGGCCTGAAGCAAAGTAGTCAAGTACAAATAACATTCCCGTGTCACAGTTCAGTCCACCCAGGGACCTTTCCTTCACCTTCAAACACACACCCTAAGTTCGGAGCTCAAGATCTTCCCCTGACCTCTCCGGAGGAGCGGCAAGCTGTGTCAGCCTCAATGAGTTCATCTCGTCACTGATCTCCGTCTCAGCCAGTCTTTTCTCGATATCAGCAACCCGTTTTGCCTGAGATGACTGTTCAAACAGAGGCTTTGCCAACCCCCAGAGTTCCAGAGCCTTCAATGGGTGAGTATTCTGATCAGAGATATCTCCAAGTCGGATCAGACATTCTGCCCTGCTACGGTGGACATCCATCTGAGTAAAACCATCCAAAGCAAGAGTGAACAGAGAAGTGGCTGTGGCTGTATCCCCATCTTTGAGGAAAATATCACCGATAAATTGCAAAGCCTTATGGATGCCGAGTCGCTCTTTCTGCTTGATGGAGTAGACAAGTAAAATCATACTCCAAGAGGAATCATGCTGTAAACCCTCCCAGCGGCTGATGTCCCCAAGTCTCTCAAGACAGAATGTTACCATCTCAGAGTCATTGCCCCATCCCAGGTGCAGACATTTTTCAAACAATGGCAAGGCTGCCATATCCCCTTGTCGGAGATTGAGCTCAGCCTGAACAGCTTCAGAAGCAGTCTTCATCCGCATCTCCCCTGTGTCATTGGCAATGGCTTGGATTGCATCAAGCTTCTGTTGTATCTCAGACTGTGCAACACCCATAGATATTTCAACCTCTGCAAGGTTTAGCAGGACAAGAATATGATGGAACGGGTTCTGAACTGCCAGCAGAGCAGCTTCCTGCATAATGTGACTATGGATTTTGTGTGCTTCTGCATATTCTGATTTCAGTTTATGAACTTCTGCTAGTGCGATCCTGAGATTGTATAGAGAATCTGAACCAAAAGACAGTCCACAAAGAGGTAAAATGGTCCTGGCTCTGTTGTTCAGCGCAATGCACTGGCTGTAATTGCCTAATGCTTGGCAGCATAAACTCTCAAAGTATAGTCCCTTTGCCTCTTGGTTCAGATCCCCATGAACCCGAGCAATTCGCTGCAACTCCCGTGCATAGACTTGACTAGCAGGATAGTCACCAACAAACCATTTGATATATGCCAGTTGATGAAGTGCATTAGTTTGACCTTTAGTGTCTCCACCTGACTCTGCCAGGTTGAGTGCCATCTTGCAGTATGCAAGAGCAGTTGGGATGTCCTGACTGTGCTCCGAGCAATAACCTGCAATAACAATATAAAACTCGGCTATAAGACTTTCTTAGTATCTGTTCACACATATATTTGGCAAAAGACATACCTTTGAGCAGAAGGTCATCACAGTGATCAAGATGTTCCATGCCCTCAGTGATTAGAGCTTCTGAGTGGGGAATTGAATGAGCCCTCCAGGCCTTGAATGTCTCCGAAATGAACATGACATGTGAATGAACATGACATGTGAATGAACATGACATGTGAATGATGGTCAAACTTGTGAACAAAGCCACCAAGTTCCCTAAATAGAGTGGTTGTTCCTTGACCTGCAAAATCACTGAAGCGGTTCAGTTTGCAGATGTAAGACACAGTATTTCTGAGATCAGAATGTTCAGAATACAGATCATGCCGGAGGATGTTCTGGATATTGGTAGAGTTTGAGGTTATCTGGGTCACCAACACAGAAGCTGACTTCTGGCCAACATGTATTGCATGGACCTCAAGGAGCTCCTGGAAGTGGCGAAGAAGTGGTTTGATCATCTGGCGGGTGGGAGGGAAGAGCTTCTGCATGTATTCTTGGATTGGTACCAACACCTTGAGGTGTTTGTGCTCATCACTGTAGGCCAAAGCAGTACAAACTAGTGCGGCCTTACATCCTAGGATGTTTTGGAGTGGCAGGTGTACCTGTTGAAGCTCGGCATCCGAAACTCCATCTGGAAGGATAGCCATTAGGCTCAAGAGATCATGAGCATGAGGAATGGATGTTATCCGTGGGCTGGAGAGTGAAAGCGAGATGGATAGTTCCATGTTTGATCTTTTGTCATGGCCCTCTGAAATCACTGATGTTTTCTCGCTTTGCCAGCGGGTCAAGACCATTGAGCAGCCTTCCACATCAACCAAGTGAGCCAATAGACAGATTGCAAGAGGCACATTGTCTGTCAGCTCGAGGACCTGGTTGACTTCCTGTTGCAAATGTCCATCATCTGCAATGTCTCGAAACACCTTTTGAGCTGCATCCTGAGCTAGGGGCTGCAAAGGCAGCAGAAAAGGTCTGGTCCATTGGACTTGTGATGGCCTTTCCGCTCCCCGCATTGTAACCTGTCCTCTCATAAGTGACATATGCTGAAAATTCGAAAGTCTGCACTAACCAACAAAGCCAGTGTTGTTATGTCTGTTAGAAGAGCCAGAAACTCCTCGATCTCCTTGCGAAGCTCGGCTGGCTCCCAGAGTGTTTCAAGGTTATCAAGGACAAGGAGACTGGGTGGATTCTGGCTGAGATGCTGGAGAACAGCTCGAGTCATATCCCTCCCTGGTTTCAGTCCAAGGTGTGCACCAATGAGAGCAGCAAGTTCCACTTTACTTCCAGCTGCATCACAAGGGACGAAGAACCGATACTGGGTGTATTTGGCTGCAATTTCATCCTCATGCAGAAGCATTTTGGCCAAACTTGTCTTTCCCATTCCACCTGCACCTAGGATGGCAACACGGGGACTTTCTTGATTGAAGAGCTTGAGAATATCTGCTAGCTCTGATTCACGTCCATGGAAGATTTGTGTTCTTGCCGGCAGCATTGAGATGGAGGCAGAGCTTTAGTTTCAATGAGCATCACATTGAAAAGAATCTCATTAATGTTGACCTTGTGAATGAACCAGAGTACATCTCGCTGATCTGCCAGAACATTATACTACTGAAAACCCAAATGAATGTCTCCAACGCACGATGATGTTTCAATGAGATCAAGTACTTCCTGGTGTTTGGTTCGCGCATCTGCTTCCATGTCGGCCAACATATTGATAGTTACAATCTGCATTTTCTCCTTAGCTATCAGAGTTTTTTGTGAATAAATGATAATTTACAGGGAAAAAAGTCAACTCGTGTTGCAATTCTGCCTTACAGCTCTTGAGTAAGGCTCCGAGTTCACCCTGTCGGAAAAAGTTCTTCACTCTGCTTCCGCCTTGCTGAGCTTCAACCCATGTGTGGATTTTGTGCAGAGTTCTGAGTAATTGTGAGCAGACTTCAACATGAGGATGTTTACGACTTACCTGGTAAGCACCCCAATCTGACTCAATACACTTGGGGCAAAGTCTTCACCATTCAGGTCGGTGAAACGTTGCACTTGGGTGCAGCCGTGAAATCTGAACTACTCGATATGCGATAGCGTAGCGATATAATCACCAACACCTATCAATCCAATAATCCAATATAATCACAACTATCCTCAACTACTCGGTGTGTGTGTTCGGGGAGGTAGGGTAGGCGTATCACCCTTCAAGAAGACTCGACTCGGATTTCAGTTCGGTGGGTGTGCAACCAGCTTTGGAAGTCACAAATCTTTTATTGGCTCAGGAATTCTGCGGCAGGGTTTTGGAGAAGGCGTGCGGCGAGGATATCCGAGCTTTCAGCTACTAGGAGTCTCCGGGGCCAAAAGGGTAGCTAGACCAAGTCCCGAGCTCTCAGCTTCAAGGGTCAAGGTTGCGAGGCGAGATTTGACTACACAGGCTTCAAGTCGAGGACGAGCACTTATGGGTAGTTCAATTCTGAATCGCTTGCTTAGATCGCTCTAGTTCAAAATATTCCGTAACCGTTTCTATTTCTGTTCGCAGTATACTTCCTGCCCGGAAAGGGGGGGAAAGTCCACTACCCTAAAACTAAGGACCTCTACATGTTTTATACATACTGCAATAATATACGGAGATAAATATTAACGTAACTCTTGGGTTTCGCTCAGTCATCTTGCAACCCGCATCAGTCTAGGTGCGGCCGATTCGGGTTTCTATACTCGATGCAGATGTGGCCGGGACGAACATGGTAATTCGTCACACGGTCCCGCTCAAGTCCGCATTATTCAGCTCGCGGGCGCATTATTCAGCTCACAGCCAAGACTAATTGTCCCGGCTGATTTCCTCTGGCGACGGGCATTGTTGCCCGTTGAGTCTCGACCAGTCTCGATTCGATTCTAGGAATCTTCCGGGGCCAGAATAGGCTCCGGGAGCGTTTCTCTCCTGGTTCGTTCTCTCTCGACCCGCCGGCAGCATTCTATGTTACTGGGGTGTCTGCCTCGTAGGCTCTTGGTGTGGATGTATCGGCTGTGTTCTCGCCGCTAGTAAAATAGACCTTTTATTTCCTGCTCCCTTGATCACCTCAAGTCCACGGCGAAGGCATGAAGGCGCAATTCTGGTCCCGGAAGGGGCCATCACTGACTTCAGCACTTAATCATGCCGGACAACTTTCTACGGTGTTATGCACCCTTCCGGGATGAAGGTGCACCTGTGTTCAAATCTCACTCGGGGCAGTTCCGTTTGGTAATTCGGAAACTTGTCGATTTTCAGGTGTGCATTTCTGCACGCCTTATCATCGGACTTGATATAGACATCGATGGTCGCATTGAGTAACTGATAGGTGTGCTCCATCAACTCCGCACAATCCTCCTTGTTTTGTTTGATAGTCTACGCATCGGGTAAGGCTTTGGACTAAGATTCATTTGCTAGCTTACCAAAATAAGTTTGGCCAGAGATTGTGTGGTATTTGAGATAGCTTCTAAACCAGAGAGCTTGAGGCTGGCCACAAGGAGCTCAAGGGTATGGGTAGCAACTGCTAAAGACTTGGAGATATTGTTTAAGCGAGTTTCAGGTGTTGGTGGGTGCATGGTGAATGTCATCACAGCTTCCAAAGCCACTGGGGCTTTATACGGTTACCATTCTGCCCTCAACGCTTATCGGTGGGAACGAGCTCGATAGATATCGAATGGTGTAAGATGATCAGATGCAACTCAATTCCTGTTCAGCTGGTGTGTTCTGACGCCCGGGCTGTGATGCACAAGTTCTCATACCGGCACCTCCTGGATTTAGAACGACGTGACCAAGGGCTACCGCATTTTCCTATCGATGAAAAACAAAATTGCACGAATAGGAAAATTCTCCGACTATGTTTCGGCTCGTACACCTCTGGTATTTGACAACACCACAAATGCCTTCAAAATCATTCATCAACCTTCGCTGGCAGATTGGCAGATCACCTCGTCCACAGCCACTTCCAAGTTCTCAATGGCCATCGCGTGGATACCAATCTGCTGAATCGCCTCATTTGCTTCTCCCGTTCTTCTTCCCAAGTTGTTTCCGACGGACACCCGAGCGGGCGACTCACGGTATTCCGATGCCTTACTAAGTCCTGCAGCTTGATGCAGAGCGTGAGAGCCTCAGAGTCGCCTTCGGTATTCTGAGCGAGATGGAAGAGTGTGCGACGTATTAGATTGGAGGGTTGTGGGGGAGGGGGAGCACGGCCAGAGAGTTGGGCGTGGATGTCGGCTTCAGCCGTGTCACGCCGTATGCGCGAAGCGAGAGAGAAATCACTCAGCCTCCGAACCACTCGCACGGAGGAGCTTGACAATTGTTGGGCGAACAAGGTCCTGAGTTCTGTAATCCCGCTACCGTACCCAGTTCCAAAAGCACAGAGGTCCAAAAAGGCAACTGGATTTCCCTTTTGGGACAGGGGCATGGTAGCTGGTAGCCGCGTTGCAGTACCTCGTCTGTAGTTCTAGTCCTCGTCGGTCACATTTTATCTTGTTGCCCGCGATCCGATGAGCAGCATGCATGCACGCCGGAGTAAAAATGGAGGTCATCGGACATCGGAATCGAAACTGCCGCAGGACCTTGTACACTTCAGGTCGTGCTTCAAGTGTCCTGGAGCAGTTTCCATTCTGTATTCTACTCGACACACAACGCCGGCGTCTATATGGATCACGCCCCCGACAGGTGCCTACAGCTACCACTCCGACGAGTGGCAACCATGTCGCTCGACCACACTCGCCGCGCAGCCTTCCTCTCCCGAGGTGAGACTGCGGGTCTCGACCGCGGCCACGACCAGGGTCACACCCATCGGTAATCGCATCGACGCACACCGCGCTACCACAGGATGCGCCTCCCAATGCACCCACGTGTAGCCAGTCTCGCACCCGCCCCACACATACCGCCTCGTTCGTCCTGGCGTAAACCTCCGAGGCTCCGCCTACCCAGACAGACCCACCCGCGAAGAAGTCAGGCTCGCCTACCACCTCGACATCTCCACGGCGCGCGATGCGGCCATGAACAACGAGCGCGAGCGGCCAACGACTCTGCAACGTGCGCGCCTTGCGGAACTGCAGGCCCACTAGTACCTCCCGCCTTGCGTGGTCTGTCCTATCTAGCACGAGCGGAAGGACGCACGCCGCCTACATCTGCACGGTGCGCGTCCAGGCCCGCGGACCCGGCTGACGCGCCCTTCCGCATTCGCCTCCCCCAACGCGAGCGAAAGATCAAAGCAGCAGAGGAAAAAATCAAAGAGAAACACAATAACGACTCGCGCTGGCGGTGCAGCACCGCGAGCCGAGTCTAGCACGTCCACTTTGTTCGTCCCGGCGTAATCCTTGACAGACGCGCCACCGCTCACGGCCTCGACATTGGCCGCTGTGAAGGACGAGCCGGTGCCCGAGTACCCCGGGCACGATAACGACCTGCGCGCGTTGCGGCACTGCACGCCCAGCTTAAAAGGCTGCTCGGCCTATCCACCACCCGTGAACAGAGGAAGGACGCGCGCCCCGCCTATATCTGCACGAAGCGCGAAGATGACGCGAAACGACGACGCGGCCTCCGCGCCCCAGACCCAACCGCGGCACACGTCCTCCCCGCTCCCTCGTCGCTTTAAGAAGGAAAGAGAAAGAAACGACCGACGCACCCCAATACCCTCCTTCCGTGGATTCCTAATCGTGCTCGAACTTATATGGCCATTTGAAGACACAGTTGCGGACACGGCGGGCGGGGCGAGGAACGTGTCGTATATCCTGGGCGTCTTGCGCGCGGGTCGATGCGGAGGCGGGGCACTGCCGTTGGGTTAGCTCATGTTGGATGCATAAGAAAGAATAAGGGGAGGGAGGGGGTGCGGGCGTGCGGGCGTCGTCCATCGGGAGGCGGGGACACCCCCACCGCACAAGCACACCCTCAAACGATGCGGCGACGGCAATGGCATCGGCCACCCGCACCTCCCAAGATACTAGAGGGTAGAAGAAAGAAGGAAGAACGCACCACGGGGACCAGGTCTCGCTCGCAATGGGCTCTCAATTATACAAGATGGCGGCGGCGGCGGAGGAGGGAGCGGATGATGTGTAGACTAAGCAGCGGGGAAATGCAGGCCGGAGACTCGGAGTGGCATTTCAAATTGTGGTCGAAAGATGTGGTGTAACGCGCGTCGTCGAGGGGAACGAAAGCCGGTCTAGACGCTACGGACTGTGGCGTCGACGTCGTCGGTGGCAGCGAGCAGGACGAGAGCTCGACGAGGACGAGACAGAAGATGAGGATGAGGATGGTCACGGTGAGCATGTCGACATGCCGATCTCTTCGGCCGGCCATTTCCGAGTCCGCTTGTGGCCTTTTTGTCTTTTGTGCTCCAACTTCCATGGCGGCGTGGGTTCAACTGCTTGAATCCTCTCCCGAACTTGAAGGCCCTCCAGTTTTCCTTCCCTCCATTTTGGGTTCCTTTTCTCGCCGACGGACTCCGCCTGTTGCCTGAAACTTGCTGGGCCGCGGACTCAGATCTCTCCTCGTCTTGTCCTCGTCTCAGGTTCACTTCACCAAAGTCCCCGACTCTACCACCGTTTCAGCTGGCGGAAATCGACCAACTGGAATCCGCGGCCCCAACGAACACCTGTTTTCCACCCAGCCCAAGCACCAGATCTCACCTCCGGACCCAGACTCAAAAAGCGCTATGGCGTAGTAACTAACGTCGACCACTGGCGCAACGTTACTGCAGCACAGCCGGATGTAACCCGGCGGAGGTCCTCGTTCGAATCGAGGTGCTGCTCTAGGTCGTCTTGAATTTGACGTTTTTCGTCCATTGATCTGAACAAAAAAACCGCCGCTCTTTTTCTGGGTCTACACTTACCCTTGAACGAGGCTGTAGAGAGGGGTGGAACTCCGCACTCCGGGTCCTGTTGTTTGACCCGGAGGTCCTTGTTCGAATCAAGGTACTGCTCTGATACATGCAGCTTGACCGCACTTTTTCTATCCCAAATTCTACGAATCCAACCGGACCTTGGGGCCCATGCATCGACTCTAGGAAGCAGTGTGGTGTAGTGTGGCCCCGCACCCCGGGCTCGAAATTATGTGCTTCCAGATCAGCTTGTTTCGACTTGAGATGCTCCTGCGGAGTGTTAGACGCGTAGATGATAGAATTTTATGGCAACGCACCACGGTCGCCTCGTTGATGCTCTTCTCCGTCGACGATAGCCATTGAAAGAGATACATCTCGCCATTCTCGCCCGTAACTTCTGACTGACCCGGGGACCTTGCTCGAATCAAGGAATCGCTCTCGCGGTTAGCGTTCGTTTTTCCTTCCTCCCTTCTGCGAGGCACATAAAGATCTGAAACTTAGCATCTTCATCAGGTCTTCTTTAAATCGAGGCGAGTATCACTCCTTCCCTCTGTGGAGTGCATCTTTCTTTCAAGCTCACAACATCCCAGATTTACATTTACCCTCGGTTGAAGTTGAATCAGAGAGCAGTATGGCGTAGCTCCGCAACTGGAATTCACTTGCTCATCTTCGCAATGTCTAACTACCCATAGGTCCTTGTTCAAAGCAAAGTGTTGCGGACGGATACTTTTGCGCAAAAGCTGAGTTCGAATGCCTCCCTCATGGAGTACAACCAGCTCAGACAGGTAGCAGCGTCGCCGTATCTGGGGAATCTGATCTCAGGGAGAATGAATCAAGGCCAATGAACGACAGAAGATGGTAGAACTTTTTGATTTTTGCGGTTCAACCCGTGGAATGCCGAGTCGGAATATTCAGCGGGGTTTCAAACCTGGTGTCAATCACTTCTTGATCGTAAACCTCCATCTAGGTACGGTTTCCGCTCAACGCTCCAGCGGCTGCCAGCGCGACTTCGGGGCCAGGGCCGCGAGACTTGAGCATGTCCGTACCTCAAGAGCTCATCGATGTCATCGTCGATAACCTCCACGACGACATCCCCAGCCTCAAATCCTGTGCTCTCACCGCACGCGCATTTGTGGGATCGGCTCAGACCCACATATTCCAAAGAGTCGAGATCAACCCCCCTCGAGATCGCGATTCAGCGTCCCCGACCCCATGCCAAAATTTTCACAAGCTCCTCATCTCATCCCCACACATCGCGCCTCTGGTGACCGACCTATCGATCGTGTTGGTGGGATCCGAGACCTCCTTCGGATGGGATGAGTATACTGGCGAGTACCTGCAGGACCGCCAGGTCACCTGGATTATGGCTGGACGAACCCTGGCCCTGGTTCTTCCTCTCCTCGATCTGAAACGGATCTCCCTCATCGAAAACGGACCAGCTCACTGGAATTCAGATGGAGAGTTCAGCATGAAGTGGAATGGATTGCCACGACAGCTGAAATCCGCTCTCACCGATTTATTTTCCTCTCCACGCCTCGAGGCCGTCCATCTTCGAGGCCTCGTTATCAAATCGCCCAACCAGCTGCTCGCCCTTTTCAGCGAGGCCTCCGCTCTGAAGGATCTGTCGCTATCGCGCATCTTTTTCACCACCCGGAGGGACAAACTTACCACTTGGCCGGATTCGCGGCCTTGGCGCCCCCAACTCACTTCCCTCCTGATTTCCGACGAACCAGAAAATGAATCGCTTGTTCGATACTTTACATCTCCCCAGATCCACCTCGGCACTATCAAGGTACTGGCCTTGCCAACGGCCACCACGGGGAACGCCATCATCTCAACTGTCACTGGACTGGAGCATTTGCGGCTCTACTATATCCACACATGTCCGTTCCTCTTCACAAATACCTCCATCTATCTAACGTCCTTCCTCAGACTTCGGCTTCTCAGCGATCCTCCTGTCGACCACCGCCAATCTGCGCTCCATTCACTGCAATACCACCATGATACTCGAGTTGTTGGGTAGCTTCTTCACGCTGTGTCCGCCCGACTCTAGCATAGAGACGGTCACTCTTGAAGGACCCGTAACGACCACGGATGGCGTAACGCAAAGGCTTGACTTGCCTGTGCACCTCCGTTCCTTGAGGATGGTGGAAATCAAGACAAAACTCAAGTCAGAATCTTCGACCTACTTTCCGGTGTGGTCGGCAGCCGTGCGAGCCCTCTTACCTTCGCTGGAAGCACGCGGAATGCTGACTATCACCCAAATACAATGTACGCAACTTCTTCTTTCGCCAAAATGCCACTCATACATCCTAGTCAACGAATTCGAGCCCGAACATGGCTGGGAATAATTGTGATTCCGTCCCACTGGACCACCTTCATTACGGTGAGCTTGATTTTGCCAACCCTCAACTGTATCTAACGTCTTCATACCTGTAGGACAACTCTTTTGTCGTCTCGGAGAACGAAGTACAAGGAGTGTCTAGATCTTACAAACGCTCCCATAATTTACCAATGTATCTTCCTCACAAACGACAATCCCATCGCGTTCTCTTCCAGTCGTGATAGTCGGATGCACCGGGAATACATGACTTGTCTTCTTCCATTTCAGCTCGACAAATTTCCGCCACTCATACCTATATTCTACTTTCAAGTCCGTTCCAGCAGGATCGGGATGTCGGCCCAAAAGGAAAATCGCATTCCCTGCTTTGAATGGGGCGCCGTAAGTCGGAGCGCGCAGCCACCTGGTGAGTGGAAAGTGGAAAGTGTGCTGCGAAAGCACGCCAGGTTCGCAAGTCGAGTAGTTGTGACTGTGAGTTTTTCATCGAGATTCATACCTTCAGCAGACAGAGTTGGTGTCCGCGGACAGGGCGACAGTTCAGAGTGGCGAGCGATTTCATTCTCTAGCTCAGAGGTCCAAAAAGGCAGCTGGAGTTCCCTTTTAAGACGGGCATTCTATCGTGAACCGAGGAAGCAGCATGCATGCACGCCGGAGTGAAATGGAGCTCCTTGAAATCGAAACTGCCGCAGGGCCTTACATGATTCAGTTCGTGCTTGAGGCTTCAACGGTGCTTGCGCAGTTTTCATTCTGCATTTTACTCGACACAACGCCCGCGTCAATCTGGATCAACCCCCAACCGGCGCCTACAGCTACCACCGAGACGCGCGGCAGCCTTCTCTCCGGAGGTGAAACTGCGGCGGCCACACCACAGTTGGTGAGGGAACAGATGCGCCTCCCAATGCTCCTGCCGTAGAGAGGCACAATAGCGACCTGCGCGGCCCCACGAGTCGAGTCTCGCACCCGCGGAATCCCCCACCTCGTTCGTCCCCGTGTAAGGTCCGGCCTGCCCAACAGCACCACCCACAGAGAGCCCATCACCTCGACATCTACACGATGCACGAAGTGAGGGCATGAAGGACGAGCGACCAGCGAGTCTGCGGGTGCTAGCACCGCCGGCGAGTCGTGTCGGCGTCTACCGCGCAGCTGAGTGCCCGCGAAGGCAATTAACGACCTGCACGCGTTGCGGCACTGCACGCTCACCGGGTTAGAGGCTGCATCCCCCACCTCGCCCCGACGCAAATCTTGGCGTATCCAGCACCCCTAAACGGAGCGAGCACCGCCTATATCTGCAAGGTACGCGACGACGCCAAACGACGACGTTACCTCCGCGCCCCAGACCCAACCGCGGCACTCCTCCCCGCTCCCCCGACGCTCGAAGAAGGAAAGAGAAAGAAACGACCGACGCACCCTAATACCCTCCTTGCTTAGGATTCCTAGTCGCACTCGAATTTATATGGCGATCTAAAGGCACAGTTGCGGGCACGGCGGGCGGGGCGAGGAACGCGTCCTATATTTTCACGTTCTGTGCGGGTCGATGCGGAGGCGGGGGGCTGTCGTCGAGTTAGCTCGTTGGGTAA
Organism: Mycena filopes; assembly: GCA_029281495.1. NCBI lineage: Eukaryota > Fungi > Basidiomycota > Agaricomycetes > Agaricales > Mycenaceae > Mycena > Mycena filopes. The sequence continues at coordinate 1,774,786 of JARIHR010000009.1, read as the reverse complement.
TTAAGGAGGAAGAGGAGGAGGGAGGAGGGAGCGCGGGGGTCGTCCATCGGTAGACGGGACACCCGCCCCGCACGAGCACACCCTCGGTCGATGCGGCCAAATGCGCGGGGAAAATCGCATCGGCCACCCGCACCTCCCAAGGTAGTAGAGGGCAGAAGAAAGAGGGAAGAACGCACCAAGGGGACCAGATTCCGTTGGGGATGGCTTCAGCCATGCGGCGGCGGCGACGAAGGAGGAGGGGGAGCGAACCATTCTGGCGGAGGAGACGCAGAGGAGGACGATGAGTGTTGATAGGTGTGTAGAACAAGGAGTGGGAACAGGTCAGACTGGCGTTTGAGGGCGTCATGACAGAAGGAAGAGGAACGTTGAGAGTATAGTAGTACTGTACGGCGAGTCGAGCCAAGAGCGAGAGAAAAGTATGGAAAAGAACATCAATCAGCCCAAGATCCACATGAAGGGAGCGAAGACGACGACGCACGGTATAACCGCGCACCCCGAGCCCCGCCGTCACTGCCATTGCCACCGCCTTCGCCGTCACCGCCTGGAGAAGAGCACCCTGATTGTAGCAACTAGGCGGAGAACGAGGTGCTGGAGAAGAATGGGTTTTGTGAACGAGGATTGGAAGGTGGGGGATGCAGAGACGGATGGTCGTCAACTCAAGTCGAGTGGGAATTGATTATGTGTGAGATCGTTGACGGCGGTGGCTCGTAAGTCGTGAGGTGCCGCGCGAGGAGCCAGACTCCGACAGAGGAGGAGTGGGAGCAAGTCACGGTGGACACGGGTGAAGCTCATCAGTAGCGACGTCGCCGATGGAAAAACGAAATCATTCTCGCTAGGTATTCCGAAGTCTGCGTCGTCGTCGTCGGTGGCGGCGAGGGGGACTCGACGAAGCTGAGATGGATGAGAGGGCAGTAAAGCCGACATCACTGATCTGTCGGCCTTTCGGCGATACGGGCCGCTCTTGGTCAATGGTTGGTTTTTCTGCTCAAACTCGACTCCAACTTCATGTTATTCCATGCCGACGTGTCTCTGGCGCCATATAAATAACTCTCCGAGTCCCTCACCCTCTACCTTCACCCTGTCTCTCTCCCTGCGTTACAGTTAGATCTTCTTTCCCCGAGGAACCTGCATTGACTTGGGCATTCGGAGTCGTGAGTCTGGCATTTCCCTCGTCTTAGCGCCAGTACTTCACCCGGGCCCCGCGAGGCTACAAGGGGCTTGATTAAACTAGCAGACGAGACGAGACTCCGCGGCCTCAACGAACGAACTCTGGTTTTTCAACCTAAGTACAGTACTATGGTGTTATTCCGCACCGCTCACCGTTGAGTGCGCACGCCGGGGATCCTCGTTCGAATCGAGGTTCTTCTCTTGTCATCCTCACCAACATTTTTCCTCCAGTAATTTCAGATCTGAACAAGAAATTTGCCACCCTTCAACTAGACTATGGTTCATTGACCTGTTTGCGCACTTGTAAGATGCGGGCTCGAATTGGCTCGAAGTGCAAAGGTACAAGACTACGAGGTAGGTATCTGCATGTGCCATTGAGGAGTTTTATTCTTTTTGTGTCAAGTATGTTGATTTGAGCATTCAAAGCCAGTGTTTTTAGCTCCCATCTCGAGCATGACCGATGCGCTCTCTCGCTAGGCATCCATCCAATGGGCATCACGAGTTCCCGTTGTCCAATTTGAAGCTCTGAAATTACACGGATTGCTAGGTACCTTCCGAGTTCCTTCACCGGCAACCGTAGACGACTTGATACTAAGTCGGCGTATAGCTTCTGAAGTAGAATATTTGGGTGAAATACATGACAATTTCCTGAATCAAAAATTGAACTTGCGGCCGGATTCCAGGTTGTCGTTCCTCATTCAAGTGTGTTCCAACTTGATTCCAGTTCACGGTTTGAAGTTGTCGAGGTAGCCGAGTGATCGGCGGCGATCAATTCCCACGGTTGAAAATCGCATTGCGCAGCAGATATTTCTGATTTGACCAACTGATTCCTGGCCATTCGGCGGGCTTCTTGCATTTTTTACTGAGCTTGGTCTAAGTGATAAAGCACTCAGCAAGAGGCAAAGCTTGGGCTTCAGGGTTGGGTCAGGCAGCAGCCGCAGCACAGAACTTCAAGTCGTCTTCTCACAGAATATATACCATTGATACCTATAATGTCCCATACTAGACATAACTGTAACAACTCGGACCTAAGAAAGCCACGGCTATGTCAGGGACGGATCAAGTAGCAGGCGGCGGACTGGCAGGCAATATCGGAGGTGGCGGGTTGGCTGGCAGCGGTGGCGGCCCGTTGACAGCCAATGAATTTGCTGTCAGGAGGACTTTATTCCACTCATCGACCATCTTCAAGGTTGTCCCGGGCTGTGAATTCGGCTTAGCCACAGAAAAAAAATTGTCAGACCCTTCGAGAATTCTACGCACAAAGCTAATCTGGATCTGGGCGTCCAGAGCCTGTGCAACCTTTTGAGCCATATCATTGGTTTCAGCAAGATACTGGTGGGCAGCTTTCAGTCTGTTCGGGGTGTTTGTTGCCTGATATGTGACTGGTGTGAGGCCGTTTGCCGCCTTCCCAAATGTGTGGGCAACAACCAGAGTTTTCTAAGCGCAATATGTCAGTACAACCAAAATGTATATAGGACTCTCTGTACCTGGTCCTCCAATGCCGCGTCTGCGTAAACGAGATTGGAATAACCATTGATGATGTCAGTGAGTAGCTTCACACGACTCAGTGCATCGGCCTTCTTGCTAGCTTTATACAGCACAGCAAGTTGATCACAGGGACCACCTGCGCTTTCCATCACATCCTTGAGGATATTGAGTTCGAGAACGTGATCTAACCAACACAAATGTCACAGAACTGTGTAATGCAGCAAAAGAACCAACTCAACCACATGTAACAGTGAGGTCATTGGGTGGCCGCCGCTCTGGTGCGCGGTTCTCTTTAAGATCGTCCGCCGTGTAACTGATCTGGACAATTGTAAGGCAACTTGTAGGATAAAGGTGATAACCATACCAGAGTTGTAGCCGTTTCACCCTAGGCGCCTCTGTGTATGTGAACCACATAAAGAACCCCTCTCTTGATTTGCAACTATTTCGGTTAACACCTATCCGCAGTCTAGTCAGGGGGAAGCCCTGAGTCTTTTCCCGCTGGACTTTGCAAACATTGTTTGTGCCTTCGGAGTCAATGTCTTGCCCTTGAAGGGGTTGCAGTGGGAGAGATCGTCCCTCTGACGAAGAGAACAAGAGAAATGTAAGAGTAGAGTAGATCACAAGTGTCAGAAATGGGCCAGCCATTTGCGCTATAGTGAGAGGTTGGGGGGCGCCAGACAAAGCCCAACGCTCAGAGAGGTCTCTCTTTTAGCGTAGATAGGTTGTGGGCATGATCGGTGTTTGTGCAGTCCCTTGCATGTCGCAAGGGAGATGGCAATGTTTTGGGGTCAATGAATACCGTTGAAAAGCTGTCCATGCTCAAACTTCGCGCCCGAATATACCGGCCTTTTGAACCCTAATGACATAATAACATATGGAACCCGGGGTTGAGGTGTCTGATTCTTGGTTCGAATTCTGAGTTAATTGAACCCCGCGGAAAAAGAGGTGCTCCGGTGCTTGGGCTTGGCCTGCTCTCAACCCAAATGACAACCTCAGTTGCGACGGAACTTGCTTGCGTCTCGTAGCCACTCTTTGAGCATGTTCTAAATCAGGCCGACACTGCGACAGACACCGATGTCTCAGGTGTGCCACGGATCTCGTCGAGTAGCGACAAAGTTGAAAGTAGTAACGGAAATGAAGTCACCAAGGTAACACCATGATCTGGCAGACACTATCGTAAATAGCGAGTCAAGCATCTGTAGGCTCTTCACTCTTCCCCCCCCTTCCCATGGCTGATTGGGAGTATGAATTCCTCTGTCTGGTGTCAGGTCTCTCCCCAGAGAATGCGGGCCCCGAAGCTTTTGTTGCACCGGACGACATGGAAGAAACAGCCATTAGGATGGCAGGGAACGTGTCCACAATTCTCGGAGAGAACTACCCCATGCCAACAACAAAACTGGTCTTGGAAGAGTCCCTGGCATTGTCGACCACTGGAGGGGGTGAAACACAGCTCAGATGCTGGCTCAAGGACCATCTGGATCGCCGTCCTTACAACAGCGAGAACTACTTCGACATAGCCATTGTCATAGGGTGCCACGATGAGGGGTCGGGCGTGTCTCTCCGGCGCGTTGGAGGTTTTGATTCAGAGGAGAACCGCTGGAAAATTGTTGTCCAAGATTCCGCCCCTGGACAAGAGCTAATCCGGGAGGAGACATTCTATGGACCTGAGCAGGGGCAACCAATTTTCTGCTGGGAGCGGCCCTACCAATACTTTGAGGATTGGATGCGTTATTCATCCCCTCAAGTTGAATCATGGGACGCTAATGTCTTCATGGAACAATTTTATCATTTTGTGGATCAACACCGGGATCCGCCTTGGAGGCCATACATTCCACACAGCCGACCCCCACTTCGTACGTGATGCAGACTGGATCTTCCTTGATGTTGGCTGAATCACTGTGCTAGCATTCACCGGATACCCATCTGGTCTCTTGAAGAGCGTATCATATGGAGGGATTGAGACCACACACCGTGATGGTCATCAATACTACTTCACCAGCGTGGATTCCCCACTTCCACAGCTAAATAACACAGCTGGAGCAATTGCCGCTGGCTCCAGAGGAGAGGAATTGTGGCCTGCCTTGGCATTGGACTGTGGTCCCTGGATGTGCGTGCGACCAGATATGTGAGTCTCGGTGCGATTGTATTTGAGAAGTTGAACCAAACATGAGATCCCGTCTAGTTGGCCATCCAGACCACTAGATCGACCTACAGTCCAAGCTCAAGTAGAGAGGACTGGGATAGATACCGTCTTCCACATCCTGCCACCCGAGGTTCTCATTCAGATTTTCCCCCTGCTCCCACTGGCAGATATCCGAACAATGATGCACCTCTCACATGGTGTTTTCGCCCTGGTATCACCACTTCTTGAGGAGACCCTCTGGCATCACGCCCACCACGGAGACCTCAGATGGATCCTCCCTGTCGAAAGAGTAGCCGGCGAGGTGGAGCGGGCAAACCAAGCAATTGGCAGTTGGTATCCCAATCCGGAGAACCTTGCCTCCGGATTTGACTCAAGACAATTCCCGTTCTCTCAGTTTATTATTGAATGCCGCAGGTCGAGCTCGATGAGGAATCGTCGTCGACTCTGGGGAATATATAAGCAGTTGAAGGAGTTGTGGGAAGCAGGAGGCTTTGCGGTGTAGTGACGAAACTGAATTTATAGCATCGTGAAGAATTTAGCATGACATATGGGCACACAAGCATGGGTCCCATGCCTCTGGTTACGATGTGTGTGGAGCTACTTTTTCAAGCAGAAGCGCAAGGCTCGAAGAAAGAAGGATCAAAAAGCACTAACGCACCGTAATCCCTCCCTTCCAAGGATTCCGAAAGGTATTCAAATTTCCATCGGAATACGAAGAAAGACGTAGTTGCGGGAAATGGCAGGCGGTGCGACGAACACGTCCTATATCCCGGGGTTTTGGCGCGGGCCGATGCGGTTACGAGGGGCTGCCCCTGGGTTAGTTTGTTGGATGGTTGAGAAGGAAGGGACAGGCAGGGAGCACGGCGTCAGCCATTAGGCGGGGAGCAGTGCACGTCGCTCGATGTGGCCAGATACGCGACGAAAATCGCCTGGCACACTCTGACCTCGCCTCCCAGAACGGGTGGCGCAGGCCAGAAAGGAGGAGGAAGAAAAAGAACGCACCACAGGGCACCAGGTACCGCTCGCGCTGGCCTCCTCGACCAAGGAGGGAGCAAACAACTATGGCCAAGGAGACGCCGAGCAGGACGATGAGCGTTGCGAGGTGTGTAGAACAAGTATCGGGAACAGGTCAGAATGGCATTTGAGGGCGTTACGACAGAAGGAAGAGCCCGTTGAGAGCGTGATGCCGTGCGGCGAGTCGAATGAAACCAAGAAAGTTTTTTTGAAAAAAAAGAGAACATCAATCAGCCCAGAATCTACAGGAAGGAAACGAAGACGCACGGTCACTGCGCGCGAGAGGACTGCCCGAGCCCACCTTCAGTGTCACTGCCCCGCGGCAAGAGGCATCCTGGTGGTAGACACTGGGGTGGAGAAGGCGCTGGAGCAGATCCGAGATTGGGGGTTCCGAGAACGAGGATTGGACGGTGGGGGATGCGGAGACGGAAGGGTCGTCAGCTCAAGTCAAGGATTATGTGTGAGTTCGCCGACGGTGGTGGCTCGTAAGTCGTGAGGGTGCCGCGCGACCGAGGGAGGAGCAAGTCACGGTGGACACGGGTAAAGCTCATCAGTTGCGCGATGGCGTCGGCAGTGGAAGACTGAAACCATTCTCGCTAGGTATTACCGGTCGGTGGGCGCGGGACGCGACAACTTGAACGGGATGAGGGGAGAGCGTATGAGGCATGGGGAGGTCGGGTCGGGTCGGGCCTGAGCTGACCCGACCCGACCAAGAGGCGGTGCTGCACGTGCTTGGTCGGGTCGGGTCGCCTCTGACCCACTTCGAGTTTTTCCAAATCAAGACATCGACCACCACTGGATAGGACTTGTTTTTTTGGACCATCCCCTGTCTTCAGACATCTAAATGTCTATATATGACTACCTGAGGCCAGTTTGGTCTCCGGGACAGCAATGTGTACGGCTTTTTGTGTGGTTTTGAGTTGTGGTTTCCCAACTGGGCCATCCCTGAAGCACAGGATACCATATTAGTTCCATTCTAAGTATCAGGGCTGACAGGCTTACATTGGATCTAAGTATGTTCCTGTCCGCTGACGGTCGGGGTTTCTTTTCATCAATCATATCTCCGCCCGCCTTTCAGCCTCAGTAAATGTTTTCAATCCCCCTGAGTCCGAGTTGTGACTCGTATCGATGTTATTGGGCTGCTTCCAGACCCTCAATCTCAAAAGAAAGCGAACCTCAAAAGAAAGCGAACCGGTACCTCCGCATGTCCGGACAGTGAAACCTTAACCTTCATGTTATTTCATTCAACTCCACTGGAACTGTCATTATCAAGTTGAATCGCCCAACCTACGGCTGGCCTGGTGGATAGTATGCCAGACCGATCACAAATGATTAGTACGGTCTGAAATTGAACCGTGGGAATTCGATCGGGTATCTCGGCGTTCTTCGATTCCGCCTGACAGTATGCTTTGAGAGGGATTTGGGCTTCCGTGCACCTCGTTGAGTTAAAAGGGTATTTAGGCGACTCCAAAATGCAGTTTAACAGCTTGAACTGCGATCTACAACTTGTTTGAAGTGCCGAGATTTGTTCAAAGCTGAAGTGTGTTTGCTTGAGCCACCAGGTTACTGTGATTGTAAAAGGCGCTGGAACCTCGCTTTGCAGAATGATTGGTATGGGTGGGTGAGGTCTTGAGGTCTGCAAGTAGCTCATCTGACAGGGTACCAGAGAATGGGGGGTTGCATGAACATACACGCCCTCTCTTTCAGTTGTAGTGTGTTCCTGTCCTCGCTTGAGGAATCTGAGAACAGTAAAAAGCGAAGGTCACAAACGGCGGAGGCGATATCAAGTGGAGCTCGCGTAAATTAGACGGTGGGGGTCCGAGCCAGTCCGGCTACAATTATGCTGGCACTCCTGGGGCCGATGGATGTTTGGGTCGTGAAACCCAGGTTGCAAACGGGTTCTCTGTTGGGCGCAATTTTAGAAGCACCCTCGAAAATGAACTGAGCACATTATATTCTGGTATCCCTTTTGATTGCATGAACATGAACCATGTTCCATGCCCGAACCTGCTGGGAAAATTGAATATGTTTGCCGTACTTTGGGAACGGAGAAATAAACCTGTCTGGGGTCCAAACATGCAAAAACCCATTGTTCTTCTGATGTTTCCTGCGCAAACTGGGCAATTTTGGGTTCCGAAAGCTCAGGGAAACACCGAGGATTTTTTATCCACATCTGGGTCGCCAAAATCATGTATGTTTGCGTGTCGAAACGTGGTCCAAACAGGGTTTATTTTCCTTTGAAGTTTGACTTGACCACAAAAATAGGGCCAGAAATAAGATTTGTTTGCAGCCGATGTTTTGGTCCCAAACAGCCATCGGCCCCAGGAGTGTGGGTATCGATTGTGCCGTCTGAAAAATTTGTAGAACCTCTGGGGGAGAGCGAGGAAGCCTGTGAGATTTGATACCAAGGACTCAGGATAATATGATGAACATGGATCGAGGTGGATAATATAATCGCGACGGAACACCCGCGTAGCGTCAAGAAAACCCTAAAAAACCTACCAGCGGCAGACCCGGGCCGAGAACGCCCACAGTACGTAAAGCACAGCCCCTTGGTCGGGTCGGGTCTGGTCGGGTCGGGCCCGACCCACCCTCCCCATCACTTCGACTCTCTGGATGAGGGACAGTAAAGCCGACATCACTGATCTGTCGGCCTTTCGGCCATACGGGCCCGCTCTTGTGGTTAGTTTTGGGTTGGTTGGTTTTTCTACTCAAACTTCTCTTCCATGCCGGCGTGGTTCGAGCGTCATGGGAAAGACTCCTCGAGTCCCTCACCGCTCCACGCTGCCTCTCCAGGCTGTTTCTCTCTCCCTGCGTCAGGTTAGATTTTCGCGGACTCATCGGACAAATGCATCCGCTTGAAACGGTGGGCACTCGGAGTTGTGGATCTAGTACAAATAACGAGAGTCCGCGGCCTCAATGAACGAACGAACCCCGGTGTCTCAGCCCACTCTCACAACCCACCAAGAGACCCAGAAAGCAGTACAGTATGGCGTCATTCCGCACACCGGCTCACCGTTGAGTGATTCTGCAATTTGAACGCACGCCGGAAATGCTCGTTCGAATCGGGGTGCTCCCAAGGTGCTGCTCTGGTCTATATCCCCAGTGTTCTTCCTCCAGCAATCTGAACAGAAAATCTACTCTTCAACTGGGCTAAAGGGGATATTAATTCCGCACCCCGGCCTTTGCTGGAGGTTAAGGACATGGAATGCTACAGAGAGGCCCGGGACTGGAGTTATGCCTAAGATTATCTCCAGCACTGCTCGGAGGGTACTTGGAGGCGGAGAGTCAGTGAACACGGGCCAGAACGGGGCCGAAGGTGGCGAAAGGCTGTTCACGTCAACGGTCAACGGCAATGCCATAGAAGTGTGTGGTAGAAATCTGTTGTACTATTCAAGTTCGCGGTGTTGAACACTTTTCGGACTGGGTGAAGCCTGAAATATCGAACTGGAATACGGAGGTGAAGGAAGTGCGGGAAGAAGACAGTGATTGATTGCCGTGGCGGATCAAGCCTCGTCCTTTTGCTTTCATCTTCCAAGTTTCAAGAGGCCGGTCAAGGCCGGTACATACAGCGTGAGTCTGTTGTCTTGGGTCTTCTTACTGCTCTCCGCAGGGTCTTTTCAGACTCCGAAATGATCCAGGCCAGCACTGGATCCGTCCCAAATTCTCCGAGCCCTGTTCCAACATATGCCTCGAACAAAGGTCATTATCAAACGGGAAGGTTAGTCCGATGGTGTCCGAAGTCCAGAGAGGATTGTATTCCATGACTACATCCTCTATCGAACGTGACTCTTCGAGCAACGGTGCTCTTGATTTTTCTCCGTCTCTTCTACCCAACCTTCTAGAGGCTTCCACTCTCCCACCACAGCCGCACGGCCTCCGAACTCGCCTTCAACTGCGACCCTGGGGGTGTTGAACACCCCAGACCAACACAGAATCACAAGCCTCTTCCGGGACACGGGTGTTGATGTGGGATTTTTTTTCTCGAGTCGTGTGGACTCCTGCTGCTCATCGTTCAACTACAATTGATTCATTTCTTGCAGGTTGCGCGTCTCAGACCACTCTCGCAATTGAAAAAGCCTATGAAACAGAGCCCTGTTCCCATTTTTTCTACCTCGGGCTCGATGCCACCATCGATTTTCTGGGTTCACCATAGAGCATATTATTAGCGGCGACAAAGAGTACAGTGCACACGCCTTCCCGCCCCGACTATGGAGTGCAGCTACCACGATCCCTTCTAGCCCGGCGTCATGGCTTGGGTTGCCGCCGACTGTGGCCCGGTTTCGTTTATTCGGTGCAGCCATACCGCACGGGCGGTGAATGAATGGAACAGTCGAAGGAACAGTGCAACTTTTCAGCCGTAACGTACACGCGTTCAATGGCGAGGTGCCCCCACGAAACGCCTTGGAGCCGCTTTCAAGCAAATTGTTTTTTCCCCCCGGCCGAACTGAGACGAACTTCCCCGCCTTTCAATGGGCATCTCCGCCAATACCCGCGAAACGCTACCGGGAGACGCTGGTCAGGCATATTGGCGTACCGAGTTCCAAACTGGGTGATCGACACAGGCATAGCCACGCGCGAGAATCCCGTCCGGCCGCTCAATCATTTGGTGAGCGGACGTCGCCGTCTGGATGTGATGTCAATTGAACTAACATCATATCCACTAGGGCATCCTCTCCCGTTTTCCTCGGCTTCAGACTCTACTTGCTTTCGGGTTCCCATGTCCTTCTTGGGTCCGTCGTTTCGTCAGTTCAAACTCGCGTCCGGCACCATTTTGAACGGAGTCGAAATAATGGGGGGCATGGTCTTTCTTGCCCGTATTCGAACGATACAAGAAGCGGGGGGTCCCGCCATTATCTGCACTCACTCAGACTTCCAGCAGTCGTCGAAAGCAAGCAAACCCTCCACTAAATCTCCAATGCGTTCCAACGACTTGAATGCTATCATCCCGAATAAACTCTACCTCGGGAAGTAAGTGCATGTCTGGTTAAAACTTCGACGGCCTACTCATTTCGATCTGTCTAGTCTCAGAGCAGCTCGTTCAAGTCGATCCCTCTCAGGTATGATTCATTTACTTCCACTAGTCGGCGCTGCTTAACTTCTGTTTCTGTAGAGCACCGCATCACACATATTTTATCTGTCTGCGACGATCCAATCCCAGCCGAAGTCCCTCAGTCTGGCTTCCACCACATGCGTATTTCGGTGGAAGATGTGGACTACGCCGACTTGTTGATACACCTTCCCTCGGCCTGCCGCTTCATCGACCAGGTCGTTCGTGGCCGCGGCACAATCTTGGTTCACGATGTTCTGGTCAGTGCTAAGCATCGTCAACGCTTGCAACTAAATCTAACCCACACACGATAGGGTCTCTCTCGCAGCGCTGCTGTCGTCGCCGCCTACCGTGAGTAACTTGTTTACTCGGTTGATGGTTCAACGGCTGAGATTATTGCACGCAGTTATGTGGTCTCAGCGAATCAGTGCGACGAGGGCCCTAGACACTATAAGAGAAGGTAGGTCTCCTTCTGTCGGTTTATTCTGTCCCTGATTTGGCCGCTCCCTCAGTTCGGGAAGAGATCTGGCCGAACCCGGGCTTCCAAGAGCAGCTTGTCCTGTTTGAACTCTGCCGATACGCGCCGTCACCATCGGACGGAATTTATCAGAGTTGGAGACATAAAATCAACCAGCAGCTTGCGGGGAGGAGAAGATAATGAGGCATCCTCCTGGTGTTCTAGTTTCGAACTGCGTTTGTAGCCACTAGTACTAGTAGCCTCCCACGAAGCATAGATTGAGTTTCTACCTTTGCGCGTTAAAGGCACTTGGATTGCCCATATGATCGCATTTTCTTCGCTACTAGTGAAGATTCCAAGATAACGCTCCGCCGATTCAAAATAATGAAGGTGCGCTCATTCACCTTTTGCGTAAAAAATGCAACTTCGAATGTGGTTGGAAATGCAAAGGTACAAGACCACCAAGTACCTGTACTTTTTATTGATTTCAGCTTTCAAGGCCAGTATCTTAGATTATTTTTACCTCTAACATGGCCGTGAGCGCGATCCGGTGCCACAAATTTGCCCTTGCTTACACTGGGGGCTCCCTGGGACTGGTTTGGAACGGTCCAGACGACACGCAAGATCAGTCCAAAGATGGGAGAAAAAATGGGTGCTTGGGAGTCAATCCGAATTGGGTGACAGGCAGCTCGCCAACCTAAAGTCCTAATGACCCACGGCCTGCTATGTAGCGTCCTAGTCTATACCTCACCGCCCGCACAGTCCCCGCCGGCCTGCGTCAATCAACCTGACGTTCAACTTCGCCATCACTACTAGATTGAACCGTGGGAAAATGGAAACCAAACCGAAACTGAGTCTCAGCAAGCAAAGGGTGGGGCGGATGATGCAGTGTCGTATTAGAATGCTCTCTAGACGCCGTTTTCAGTTATGGCTGCTCCAATTTCACTTTCTTGACGACGAGATCCGTCTCTAGAGACAGTAGACAGTTAAATACCGGCCCAAGACGCCGTGCAGAAGTCACCGCTTCACTCTGCTCAAACTCTGCTTCCCTCCACTGGCACACTCATGACCGACTGGCAATACGAGTTTCTTTGCCAGCTATCCGGCCTCTCTCCTAGGTGGGCGGGGCCTGATACGTTCATTAATCCCGAGGAAGTACTAGTCGGGGAAATGATCACTAGAATGGCGGCGAGAATCTTTGCCACCCTGGGACAGAATCAGACTCTTTCGTCGATAGGGTACATTTTGGAGGAGTCATTGACGTTCTATACGACTTACGCTGGTCAGCTGGAACTCAGAACCTGGCTAACCAACTACTTGGATCGACGGCCTTACGACGAGGATGACTACTTCGATGTGGCTGTTGTCGTAGGACGACATCATGGCCAGACTGGAGTTTCTCTTAAACGGGTTGCAAGTTTCGATTCCTAGGAGAATCGCTGGAAGGCCGTATTTCGGGATTCTCCCGATGGGCCAAAGCTACTAGAAGAAAAAACATCCTATGGACCCAATCGAGGCGAGCCCATTTTTTGCTGGGAGCGACCCTACCAATACTTCGAGGAGTGGATGCGGTGGTCTTGCCCTCAACTACTTTCTTGGAATGGGGATGTTTTCATGGAGCAATTTTATTACTTCCTCGATGGCCACCGAGATCCGCCGTCTGGGATATATTATCCCGGCTCACAGTCGCAAATCCGTCGGTGGATCCCGTTTTGTTCTCAAGTGTTAGCTAACTCAGCTTCAAGGAATCGGTTTTCCTTCGGGTCTGTTGAGGGGTATCTCATACGGTGGAATTGACGCAGCACATGGGAGTGATGGCGAGGGTCACCAATCCTATCTGGCCGGGTTGAATTCACCACTGGAGCTACAGAGAACGGCTGTAGCAATTGCCGCTGGCTCCAGAGGAGAGGAGTTGTGGCCTGCCATGGCGTTGGACTTTGGAGCCTGGATGTGTGTGCGACCCGATATGTGAGTCCCACCCAGTGCGACTGTATTTGAGGTTGAGCAAATATAAAATCCTGTCTAGTTGGCCAGCCAGACCGCCAGAAGTGCCCACAATCCCGACTCGAGCAAACAACACTGCGACGGACTCCGGATTCCACATACTGCCACCCGAAATTCTCATTCAAATTTTCCCCCTGCTCCCACTGGCAGATGTCCGAACGGTGATGCACCTCTCGCATGGTGTTTCCGCCCTGGTATCACCCCTTCTCGAGGAAATCCTACGGGACCATGCCCACCACGGAGACCTTCGATGGATCCTCCCTGTCGAAAGAGTAACCGGCGAGGTGGAGCGGGCTAATCAAACAATTGCCAGTTGGTATATTCCCAATCCGGACTTGTTGAACCTTACCAAATCCGGATTCGACTCAAGACAATTCCCGTTCTCTCAGTTTATTGCTGAATGCCGCAGGTCGAGCTCGATGAGGAATCGTCGTCGGCTGTGGGGGGTATTTGAGCAGCTGAGAGACTTGTGGGAAGCAGGAGGGTTTGGGGTGTAGTAAATACCGGACTCGCAACGAAATTGCATGTATGTATGGGGCACATAGGATTGGTTTTTATTCTCCGCAGGACTCCAGTACTTTTCAGTGGGTAGGTAGTTTGGATTTATCAACGCGAGGCCCTCCGGATGCTATTTCTAGGTACTATCTATCCGGTGAAGGAACTCGGATGGGAGTCGGGAACCCTTTGCACCGGCCTGCGTGTGCGTGTTGGAGACTGTGAATTTACATAATGAACTCAGACGTAGGACACCGGGTTGAATCACTCAATTCGCAAGTCAGCTCCAATGTGCCGAACCCCCAAGGCAAATCAACTTGAAGTCCGAGTCAAGACTCAATCGTGTCGATAATCAAGTACAGAAGCTCAAGTGCCGCGACTGCTACGAGGTGGTTTATATACGTATACGAATTCTCACCTCACTATCGACTCATGCCCGAAGCCTCGATCGTACATAGCTCCATGCTTGCAGGCCAACCCGAAGCACCCAGTTTGAACCGTGGGACTTACGTGCACAGCCGGTTGATCGGAATCAGTGGTCTTCGAGTTCCCACGGTTCAAATATAAACTCATTCGAACGCGCGGACCAAGACATGAGATGCAACGGGAATAATGCAATGCAATGAAGGTAATAATGATACAGAAAGGTATTTAGTGAATGGGCTCTACGCGGGTATGATCATGGTCTATGCGAGCTCCGCAAACCCAACCGCCTCCTGATCAAAATCAAACACAGTATACACATTCTTCATAAACGCATCCCCCAAAAGAAACACGTTCGTCCCCAGCCCCAAATCCTGCGCCGCCAGACTCGCCACGCAGTCCTTCGAGCCCGTCTTGGTGACGCCGAGGTTGATGTTGTCGGCGGAGATGGTCCAGTCTTTGCCGCCGTAGTTGAAGGAGATGGAGGGGGGGGTGGCGCAGGGGAAGGAGTAGTAGCCTGGGGGGTAGGTACGAGTGAGTTAGGATTTAGGGCAGGATTGGATTGTTAGGAGGAGGGGGGGGGGGGGGGAGGAGGAGGAGGAGAAGGGGGGACAACGGACCGTTGGTGGCGTCGAAGACCTTGGAGCCGGTGACGGCGGCGAAGATCTTCTTCACGTCGGCAGGGGGACCGTACCTGCATCAAGTCGGAAGCGTTCAGCACCTGGCGCAAACACACTTTTGGGAGAGAAAACTCACGCAAGGGTAGTCCCCGAGTCGATAATGGTCTCGATCCCAGTAACCACGCTCTTCGTCCCGACCTTGGCCTTGGCCCCAGTCGCCTGCCAGAACCCACCCGACGAATCAACAGCGTTGAACTCGATCTCGCCGGTGTACAGCGCGTCGTTGGTGCCGCCGAGGTAGAGCTCCGAGCCGGAGGCGGCGAGGTAGAACCCGAACTGGTTGGCGTCGACGGACCCCGCTGCGTCGGCGGTGTTGAAGAAGGGGTTCTCGTTGAGGTTGGAGATGGCGGGGAAGGCGAGGCCGAGGATGCTGTTCGTGTATAGGCGTCAGAATTGAAGGGGAAGGGGAGGGAGGAGGAAGGAGGAGGGAGGAGGGGGGGGATGCGTACCCGTCGATCGGGTCACCGCTGAAGCTCGAGGAGAGGGTGGTCACGGGGCTGAAGTACTGCTTCTTGGCGGCGATCTTCGCGACGGTGACGGTGTCGGTGTAGACGGGGCCGCTGACGGTCGAGCCATCACCTGGGGACCGAGTCAGCAACTGCGATGGGGTGAATGTGATGATAGATGAGTACATACCGTATTCGATAGAGAAGGTGCCGGTCTTCTTGACACCGGTGGAAGACGAGGTGGCCTTGTACTTGGACTTGGCAGAGCAGGTGGAGCTCGTGCACGCCGAGGAAGGGATCCAAAGGTCGGAGGAGCCCGCTATGTAATTCAAAGCGTTCGTTAGAAACGAAATACAGGGGGAAGCAAGGTGAACGACGACGCACTGTCAAAGTCGATGAGGAACTTCTGGGCAGGGGTGCCGACAGAGATCGTGCCAGCCCACTCCTCGTCGTCATCCTCGTCGGTGAGCTTCTCGGACTGGCGCTTGGCGACAGCGCGCTGCTGCATGCGGGCCTCGACGTCGATGGGGATCTTGACGAGCTCCTTGATCTCAGCGCCCTAAATCGCAAAGCCAAGTGATTTAATGAATAACCCGGTTGGGGAACTGACAAACAAACGCACCTCGTTGAACGCGTCGACGCCCTTGTTCTTCTGGAGGTTGATCAAGTTCTGGCGATGCTTGTTCTTGGTGATGATAGTGCGGGCGATGGCCGCGTCGTGGTCGAAGACACCTTCGGCGGTGGTGAGGGAGCTGCGCTTGCGCATGGGAATGGCGGTGCCACGGGCGACGGACTCGACGGGGGCAGGGCCCGCAGCGACAGAGACGGCGAGGGTGACCGCGAGAAGGAGTGCAGATTTGTTGAACATGGTGAATTCAAAGAGAGAGTGTCTCAAGAGGGGGTAAGGTTGGCGAAGAAAGTCCAACTGAGGAATCGTCAGCGGTCAACTGAGCTTTATACAGAGCCGTTCGGCCGAAGTGGAGAGGATCGACGCTGTGGACCACACGGTTCAGCACGCGCATCCTCAGCAAGGCGCACAAGTCTCGGTCAAGATAAGAATTGTCGCTAGCAACGCACACATGAACGCCTGATGAGACTCTAAAAATAGTGCCGTTGACAAGCGCCTAAATTGGGATGGGGATCCTCGTTGCGGGGAATGTTCAATTGAGTCCTCGTCGGCGCCCATCCGTGTGCATGAACCGTGTACGCTGTACAAGGATCCAATGAGCTACGAACCAACAACCAATTGGAGTCTACATACCCCTGCACGCACCAGATGCAGTGTGCAGGCCCCCGGACACTACCTATGAACTCCCTCCGTCCAAAATCCAAAATTTTCCTTGTTTTACTCTATGAAAATCGGGCTCCTGGGGCTCGTTTTACTCTATGGCGGAGCGGAAATAGCCGAATTTTCTTCCCACGCTACTGATTTTTTTTTTCGCGCCCCCAGCAGCCTGCACAACTCCTCGCTCCTTGCGCCTTCGCCGTTACCTTCCCCTGACCGCCTGCGTTCTTTATGGGGCACTTTCCGCGCGGTTTTGACTCCCCCCCGAGGGGTCTCCCTTCTTCCCGCCAGGTGCCTCATCGTAGTCGTCCTCTCTCCTCCTCTCGTTCGGAATCCTCGTGAAGGCAGGACCACCAAGACAGTTGACGTTGAATATCCGCCACCGCTCATATCCCTCATCGCCACCAATGATTTGGTACGTGTCCTCGGCTAGTTATGTTGCAACCCGCAGGAAAGGAAAGTTCAGATCCGTTGTAGACTGAGTTCCAAACACATCTAGACCTCTCAGCTATCCCTTTCCAGGCTGCACAAGCAACCTCCAGCTGAAATTTCTTTCTCGGGCTGCGCCCGATTTACTCTATCACGGAGCCAAACCTCCCACTCACACCTTGATTTACTCTATACCACGGAGCGGGAAACACCCAATTTTGGGCCTTGATTTACTCTATTCCGGAGGTAGTTCATAGGTAGTGACCGGGGGCCTCAGTGTGCACCATGTTGAACGCTTGATAAACAGATCACACGCATGTGCACGGATGGGTGGAGCGGGACGTCGGGCACCAGCGGGTTATCATCATCACACGGAGCCGCAGCACACATGGGTTTATAATACCGGGTATATGCACGGGTACGGAGGTATACGGCCACGAATCACGACTGGATAAACTGAAGCAGAAAATTCCTCCGCCCGACTGGGGAGACCAGGCCCGCCGTATCCCGCAGGAGAATTGGGGCAAAAACAGCGGCTGTGTCACGAACAACAACGCGTCAAGCCGGAGATCAATCATTATGATATTGCGAGCCACGCACCTATCCTCTGCGTCTTAACCTCCGGCTCCTTCGAGGCCTGGCACGCAAAGTGCAAGAACGCAGTAACGGAGATCCAGACCTGCCCCCCCCAAAAAAAATCGTCAGCGTTCACGCCTTTTTCGGTATTTCGCAACATTGAAGTAAGCAAGCGGGAATGACGAAGGACGAACATTGACGGCAGCAGGTGGAAACCCATCGAGGAGCTCAAACGCCTCATCACGCCCTCCCAGTGATATCTCGGCACACCGCGCATGCAGCTCAACGGGGACGAGCGGCTCGGGAAGCGCGTTTAACAGCCGGATGAGGGTCTCGCCAAAGGCAATCGCAATCGCAGGTTTATCAAAGTCGTCTTGCGCACCGGCGGCACTCGGGGTAGAGGGAAAGGGGAAGTCCGCCCCGGTATCCAAACACTATGTGGCGCGACACGACACATTCAGCTTGTAATAATTCTTTTGGGGGGCTAAAGGAACGAACCTCTCGTATGGTATCGACCATGGTTGGGTCTGCGGGTGAGACGAACACGTTTTCCTAAGTAACACGCGAATGAATGAGTGAGTGAGTGAGTAGTGAGTACGGTATGATCGGGAATAAATTTTAAGAAGAAGGGAAAACCCACAAGGTTAAGCTCAGGCGCCATCATCCAATTAACGAGCCGCATAATCTCGCGGGGCGCATTGATAGCACGATCCTCCGCCAACAACTCGCTCGCGGACCTGAGCGCCCGTATCGGCCCCGGCAAGCGCGTCAGTCGCGTTAGGGTGTTCGCAAAGCACGTCGGGACTTCAAAAGCCAAGTGGAAGTATAATCAGCGTACGTTCGTTCGTGGTGACGGATGAGTGGATGAGTGAAAAGAGAAAGAAAGAAGGAAGAAACCAACCATATTCGCCCGTAACCGCAATAAAATGGTCCTTCCCCATAACCGTATGCAGAATGAGGGTACAATCAAGCGCCGTATGGTCAATATGAGCGATATTCAACCGCGCCGCGGAATCATTGTCAACAGACGCGGTGAGCGTGATGTACACGAGCTCGTCTGGGAGCAGCAAAGCCTAAATCATGATGAGTTCAACTTCCAGTCAGGTAAAGGTTCGTCGCGTGCGTTCCAGGCCAGGCACGGGTCGAGACATACCGTCATTGGTTCGACTTTGAGCCAATCAGGATCTGCGGGGAAGCACGCGGAGTCAGTCGTCGGGGGGGACGGGAGCAGTGGTACTCACGGATGGACGACTCGACGTCGATAGGCACCAGTCTGTACGCACAGGCGACCTACACACGGATGTTCAGTTCGTTCAGCCAAAAATCCAACATCGACTTGAATGCGCTGCGCACCTTGCCGATATTCCGGATGCCAACCCGCTTCGTAACAGTCTTCCCGTACCTACGTAGCAAGTAAGTAAGAGCATCCATCCATCAGCACCCGTGCGCGCATTGAATGAAGGGAAGGGGAAAAACGCACGAAACCATCCCCAAATCCACAGAGGGGTCCATAATCTTGAGATTAACCCTCGCATTCGTATCCTCATGCGCGTCCTCCAGCCCATTCAGCTGCCGATACAACCTCTCCGCACCCGCCTCCGCAGCCGCTTGGTTGAATAGGTCAACCTGCCCGCACAACCAAGGTACAAGATTCGTTCGTTAGTTCAAGCAGTCGTTACGAATATTAGATATTGAGACGAAATGAAACGAAACGCACCTGAACAACAAACTCCGCCGACACCGGCCGGTGGTCGCTTTGCGTGATCTGCGGGTGCCCCGCATAGCTCAGCTGCTGAACCGGCGCGAACGCGTTCGCTGCGAATAGGACGCGGTCCGTCCACGCTGGGCGGCGTCTGGCATTGTCGGCGTCAACTCAAGTGCCGCGGGAAAGAGGGGGAGGAGGGAAAAAAAAGCGCACTTCAAGTCATACCCCAAATCATCCTTCAACAGGCCCGCGTTGAAGCGATACGTCCTACATACGCGCCATCAGTATCAGTATTATAACGACGAAGAAAAGAAGAAAAAAAGAGAGAAGAGAAGAAAAGAGAATGGGAGGAGACGAAACGAAACGAACGGCAGATGCGTAATCTCCCCCTCATCGAACATATCAAACGCCTTGCCCGCGCGCACGGCGGCTTTCAGCTGTCCGCCAGGTCAATCAATCTATTTTATGAATTGTTTTATTTGCAACGAAACGAACGCACCTGGTCATACTGCACCAGCGTCCCGAACCGCTCCTCCTTCCACTCCGGCGAACCCAGGATGGTGCGGACGTCCGCGTCCGGGACGTCGATTCGGTAGTTCAGATCTACATAGTTGCTCTCGTTTTAAGTTCGACTTTGACCGAGTTTGAGTCACGTACCGCCCTACAAAAGCATCAATATGGCGTCCCATGGAAGAAGGAGGGAAGGAGGGAGGCGAAGGATGGCGCACCATCCAAAACAACACATCGCTCTCAAACACACTGCACGTCACGGGCACCGGCGCGCCCTCCGCCGCGAGGTCAAACCGGAGCCGCTTCGCGAGCTCCTGGAAATCCGCATTCCTTTTCTCGAACATCTCGTCAAACGCAGCAAGGTGCGCGTTGACGAAGGTGAGGGTCGTGGAGCCGGGGGTTCCAACCTTTTCCTTTTGCAGGTCGGGATGTTCGGGCGGAGGGGTGAACTTCATGCGAATGGCGGTGCCGCCTTTGTTTCCCTGTGCATAGTTAGAAGACGCGAGGAATGGGGTAAATGGGATGGGGGAAGAAACTCACCATAAGCCCCATGATCCCCGTCCCCGCGACGCAGCCCCGCACGTCGCTGAAACACGGTCGGAGTGCTTTCCTTACGATGACGACGATGAGCATGCCGACGAGCTGCTTCGACGCAAGCTACGACCAACGGAGTCAGTGAAATCGAACCGGTATACACGAACGAAGCAACACGCGCACCTTCTCATACTCCTCCGCCTTCTCCCCAAGCGCCGCAAACACGGCCGTACACCACGCTTCCTCTTTGAACGTGCTCGTCGCGTACAACAACGCCTCTGTCGACAGGTCGAGCTCTTGGAAGCCCAGAACCAGCAGGTCTGGGTCTTTCTCACTGTCTCCCGCTGCCGCCTTCTCCGCCTTCTTTCCTGCAACGGTTGTTTCAGCTCAAAATTCCATCCAAATTGGAGTATGTGTTTATTTACCCGGGGTATTCGCGTCGTCAAATGGATCCTTCGAATTCGCGCCAATGGAGAGCGGGGAAAAGTCCTTCAGGGGCGGTATGAACGCGGAGCCACCACTGGGGACCTGGCCGCCGACCCAAGAGGACAGGTCCTGCGACGGCAGGTTGCCGTTCACGTTGAACGTCCCTATCCTCACTCTAAAATAGATAAATCCATTCAACAACGAACCGCGTTGAGATTTTACTGGCGACATACCGGAGCGCCATCCTGCCCTTCGAACCCGTCTCCCGCACCTGCGCGCGGATCCACTCGTCCCGGATGCGCACAATGTCGGAGGAGTCGTCGCCCGCCTCGCCGGCAAAGGCGGTAGAGAGGCGCGTATGCAGCGGTTTGCGCGCGAGGCGCAGGTCTTGCGGCGTGTGGAATACTGGAAGTATCTCGCGTCAATGCCGGGATAGAGTTTGGAGCCAGGCAACGCACATGCGGGGAGGGGCGCGCGTTTGGAGGTGTACGGCGCCAGCCATGAAAAGGTCGTTAGCGGAGGTGGCACTGCGGATGTTGGAGGCGCGTCTGTTGTGGTGCAGTTGATTATCCTTCGTCGGATGAGTGAACAAGAGACGCACCTGCGATCTCCTTCAGGCGTTTGCATTCCGCCAGTACGTCGCGCAGTGTCTGCACCTGCTGGGTACAAAGAGTCAGTGGTTCCAGTCCCGCGATGTCGCCCTGCTTGATGGTGAGGCTTAGAAGACCTATGCATCGTAAGAAATCGATCGAGGAACGAAGTGAAACCAGGGTTCACTCGGGGAGGCCTGTGACCCGCGCCTTGAATCCATCGTCTCGCGCGGCACCTGCGCCATCGTGATGGAAAAGTCTCCGAACACGGGGTAGACGCGCAGGATGTCGGACTGGTCGAACGTCCGTCCGGCGACCTTGAACTTCAGGACGAACACACTGATCATCTGATTAGTCTAGTCCATGGGCCTGCACTTGAAGCTGGACGCACCTGCCCTCCTCCTGGGTGTTAGGACCATCGCTATGCGCCACCACAGCGAGGATACGCTTGTTCCGAGGGTCGTCTATCTGACTCCGGGAATCCGGTGACGGAACAGGGGCAGCGGGGGTTCCGGGTGCTGGGGAAACGACGGAGGCCTCGAGGATGACCTTGACCTGGTCTGAGTGCCTCAACAGCGCCCGAATAGAGCTTTCGAGGCTGGCCATGGCGTTGCGGGGAAGTGGTTAAATGCAAGATGGAAATGCCGTAAAGATGTGACTTGATCACATTGTCACGAATGCCTTCTTGCTCTCAACCGTCATGTTGCTCGCAAAAACTCTGGTTTTCCCTCAGTATTTGCCAAAAGGTGCTCCGAAACCGTCTCTGTCACCATGAAAAATTGGCAAAACGTCGTGGATTTAGAGCAGTCGCCGTTCCCAAGCTGTCCGACGAACTCCGACAGAGTCCGACCAAATCTAGGACGACGTGTAGCGCTCTTTCGGAGTCTCATGCTGAATACGCAGCCCCCCCTATCTCATCCAACCACTCTGGAATCAAGTACGGTATACCAGATTATTTTTCTGCCGGGAACTTCAGTGGCTCACCCTCTCGCCTGCGTACTTGTCTCCTGTCTTTAGCGACTAGTATGCTATCCCAGGCCTGCACTGTCCCCTCCAAGCTTGTGATTTTCACCGCTTCCTAGACCTGGACAATGGAAAGCATGATTTTATGTGCTTCGACCCCCAAAGCCCGCACAGGCGACCGAACCTATTGTCGCGATACTTCAAGAAATTTCACTGTGCCTGTCCCACCTCGCTCGCTTGTCCTGTCAGTTCACTTGTGAAACTCTGGTCTCCGGAATCCGATGCAATCCCAGACCGCTCGGCGGCGGCGCTCCCTGGATTATCTGGGAGCCTCCTGGACCCTCATTTTCTCTCTCTGGGTTTTTTCACGGCAAGCGTGCTGTCACTCTCATGCCACTCCAGGCCTGGAACCCAACGTTTGAGGGTTACTTTCTGTTCTTCCCGACCCGACAAATCATTTCTGGCCAGGCCACAATCATATAGCACCGCCTCAAACCTCGCCATCATTGCCGATCCAAGAATCGGTGGATTGTGTGTCGGATGACCAAGATCTACCAACATCCGAGGGTGAATCCGTTAATCCGACAGAGAATCGGCCATTATTACCAACCCGAATAAATTCGAACTCAATTCCCGCTCCCCGGAGAATTTCTAAGGCGGCCGATAGGCGGTAGTATAAGTACTATCTGCCTCAAACTTGGAATGCAGATACCAAACCACCCACAAACAACATGTCCTCTCAGCTCTTTCAACCCATCACCATCGGCCGCCTTTCCCTTACGCACCGCGTCGTGCTCGCTCCCCTCACCCGGCTCAAAGGCGACGCGAAGCATGTGCCCATGCTCCCCCTGGTCAAAGAGTACTACACCCAGCGCGCAAGCACCCCTGGCACGCTCCTCATCTCCGAATCCACCGTCATCGCCGCCAAAGCCGGGGGATATCCAAACATGCCGGGAATCTGGAGTCCCGAACAAATAGATGCGTGGAAAGAGGTGCGTTTCAGCTATGTACAGGCGCGTGTCTGTATCAATTCATCCAATTAACGTGCCCTCCGATCCAGGTCGTCGACTCCGTCCACGCGCAGGGCTCCTTCATCTTCCTACAGCTCCTGGCGCTCGGTCGCGGCTCCATCCCTGCCGTCCTGGCCTCCGAGGACCCGGCGTTCCCATTCGTCTCCGCCTCTGACATCCCCGTCGACCCCGCTGCGGAAGTGCGGCCACGACCACTCACGACGGTCGAGATCGCGGAGTACGTCGAACTGTACGCTCAAGCCGCGCGGAACGCTATCGAGGCCGGGTTCGACGGCGTCGAAGTCCACGGTTCGTTCGATTTCAACTTGAACTTCTTGCTCAAGCCCATCACTAACGGTATCTACATACAGCCGCAAACGGCTGCCTGGTTGATCAATTCCTCCAGGACGTGTCGAATAACAGGACGGACAATTACGGCGGTAGCGTCGAGAACCGTGCGCGCTTCGCACTCGAGGTCGTCCACGCCGTGACGGCGGCCATCGGTGAGGACAGGACCGCAATCCGCTTGAGTCCTTGGAGTCCGTTTCAGGGTACGTGCTTGCCACATTCGAGTTTATTCAACCCATTTATGCAATATTCTTTCCGGCAGGAATGGGCATGGCCGACCCCGTCCCGGGCTTCACCCACGTCGTCTCGGAGCTGAAGCGCCGCCACCCCGCGCTGGCGTACCTCCACATAATCGAGCCCAGGATCGCCGCCGACTCGAACGTCGAGCCCAGCGCCGAGAACGCTGCCCAATCCAACGACTTCCTGCGCGACGTCTGGGGCGACCGGCCCCTGATCAGTGCGGGCGGGTTTACCCGCGAGACGGCCATGAAGCTCGCGGACGAGGGCAAGAACAAGAACACTTTGGTTGCATTTGGACGGACGTTCATCGCTAATGTATGTTCAACCTCCCGTTTCGTTTCGCCGGACCGTGATTGACGAGCTATTTTGCAGCCTGACTTGCCGCTGCGGTTGAAGAAGGACATTGCGCTGAACCCTTACGACCGTCCTACGTTTTATCTGCCGGGCCTTGATAGCGCCACTGGATACACTGACCAACCTTTTGCTACCACCCAATCCTAGACCAGATTAGATTAGAGCACAGATATTTCTCAACTTATAGAGGCTATAGATTTTCTGGGCTGTTATTCATTCTGAGCGGACTGGGAAAACCCGCTTCTGAACGCTGGGGATGCCGATTGCCCATGCAAGCCGAATCGGAGACTAAGTTCGTAAACCCCGCCAAATGAAAGCTCGCTCTCTACCACTATGATGCCTCACAACATCGGCTCTGTTTGAGAGCCTTACGGGCGGACCGACGAACTCAACGACACACTTTCTCCGAGACCGGTAAGTCGTCCTTCGGTCGTCAAGGAAGTAAAATTGGATCAGCCTCGACTGAAAACGGCGTCTAGAGCATTCTAATGCGACCCTTCGCTTGCTGAAACTCGGTTTCGGTTTCGGTTTTCCATTTTCCCACGGTTCAATCTAGGAGTGATGGCAAAGTTGAACGCCGTGTTCATTGACGCCGGCCGGTGGGGACCGTGCGAGGGGCGGAGTGTAAACTGGGAGCGTAAATGACAGTCCGCGTGTTATAAGAACTTGAGGTTAGCGAGCGGAGCAGAACTGCCTGCCGACCGACTTGGATTGACTCCCAACTTGGAGCACCAACTTTTCCCCCATCTTTGCAGTGATCATGGTTGTTCAAGGCTGGACCGTTCAGAGACGATCACCTTAAGGGAACCCCAATGGCAGCAAGGGCGCATTCGTGGCACCGGATCGCGCTCACAGCAAGGTCAGAGCCCAGAATCTAAGATACTGGTCCTGAAAGCTAATCAATAGAGCGCCTCAAAAAGGACAGCTAGCTGCTTTGAACTGTGTTTGAACTCACACTTTTGTACGCAAAAGGTGAATGAACGCAGATCGCAAAAGCAGTACCCTGATTCAAACAAAAACCTCAGGGGGCACCTTCAAAATCAAATCAAAATCAGGCGGAGCGTTCATATGGGCAACCTAAGTGCCGTCAACGCGCAAAGGTACAAACTCAATTTATACTTCGTGAGAGGCTACTAGTCCTAGTGGCTACAAACGCAGTCCGAAACTAGAACACCAGAAGGATACCTCATCATCTTCTCCTCCCCGCAAGCTGCTGGTTAATTTTGTGTCTCCAACTCTGATAAATTCCGTCTGATGGAGACGGCGCGTATCGGCAGAGTTCAAACAGGACAAGCTGCTCCTGGAATCCAGGGTTCGGCCAAATCTCTTCGCGAACTGGAGGAGCGGGCAAATTAGGGCCGGAACAAACCGACAGAAGGAGACCTACCTTCTCTTATAGTGTCTAGGGCCCTCGTCGCACTGATTCGCTGAGACCACATAACTGCGCGGATTAATCTCAGCCGTTGAGCCATCAACCCAGTAACGAAATTACTCACGGTAGGCGGCGACGACAGCAGCGCTGCGAGAGAGACCCTATCGCGTGCGGGTTAGATTTAATCGCAGTATTGTATTGTCGCTGTTCCGCACTGACCAGAACGTCGTGAACCAAGATCGTGCCGCGGCCACGAACGACCTGGTCGATGAAGCGGCAGGCGGAGGGAAGGTGTATCAACAAGTCGGCGTAGTCCACGTCTTCCACCGAGATACGCATGTGGTGGAAGCCAGACTGGGGGACTTCGGCTGGGATTGGATCGTCGCAGACAGATAAAATATGTGTGATGCGGTGCTCTACAGAAACAGAAGTTAAGCAGCGCCCAGTAGTGAATGTAAATGAACCATACCTGCGAGGGATCGGCTTGAACGAGCTGCTCTGAGACTAGACAGATCGAAATGAGTAGGCCGTCGAAGTTTTAACCAGACGAGCACTTACTTCCCGAGGTAGAGTTTATTCGGGATGATAGCATTCAAGTCGTTGGAACGCATTTGAGATTTAGTGAGGGTTTGCTTGCTTTTGACGACTGCTGGAGGTCTGAGTGAGTGCAGATAATGGCGGTCACCCCCGCTTCTTGTATCGTTCGAATACGGGCAAGGAAGACCATGCCCCCCATTATTTCGACTCCGTTCAAGATGGTGCCGGACGCGAGTTTGAACTGACGAAACGACGGACCCAAGAAGGACATGGGAACCCGAAAGCAAGTAGAATGTGAAGCCGAGGAAAACGGGTGAGGATGCCCTAGTGGATATGATGTCAATTGAACTAACATCACATCCAGACGGCGGCGTCCGCTCACCAAATGATTGAGCGGCCGGACGGGATTCTCGCGCGTGGCTATGCCTGTGTCGATCACGAACTCGGTACGCCGATATTCCTGACCACCGTCTCCCGAGAGCGTTTCGCGGGGGTTGTCGGAGATGCCCATTGAAAGGCGGGGAAGTTCGTCTCAGTTCGGCCGTGGGGAAAAAACAATTTGCTTGAAAGCGGCTCCAAGGCGTTTCGTCGGGGCACCTCGCCATTGAACGCTTGTACGTTACGGCTGACAAGTTACACTGTTCCTTCGACTGTTCCATTCATTCACCGCCCGTGCGGCATGGCTGTACCGAAGAAACGAAACCGGGCCGCACTCGGCGGCAACCCAAGCCATGACGTCGGGCTACAAGGAATTGTGGTAGCTGCACTCCATAGTCGGGGCGGGAAGACGTGTGCGCTGTACTTTTCGTCGCCGCTAATAATATGCTCTGCGGTGAACCCAGAAAATTGATGGTGGCATCGAGCCCGAGGTAGAAAAAAAATGGGAACAGAGCTCTGTTTCATTGGCTCGTTCAATTGCGAAAGTGGGCCGAGACGCGCAACCTGCAAGAAATGAATCAATTGTAGTTGAACGATGAGCAGCAGGAGTGCACACGACTCGAGAAAAAAACTCCCACATTAACACCCGGGTCCCGGAAGAGGCTTGTGATTCCGTGTTGGCCTGGGGTGTTCAACAGCCCCAGGGTCACAGGTGAAGGCGAGTTCGGCGGCCGTGCGGCTGTGGTGGGAGAGTGGAAGCCTATAGAAGGTTGGGTAGAAGAGACGGAGAAAAATCAAGAGCGCCATTTCTCGACTAGTTACGTTCGATAGAGGATGTAGTCATGGAATACAATCCTCTCTGTACTTTGGACGCCATCGGACTAACTTTCCAGTGTGATAATGACCTTTGTTCGAGGCATTGGAACAGAACTCGGAGAATTTGGGACGGATCCAGTGCTGGCCTGGATCGTTTCGGAGTCTGGAAAGACCCTGCGGAGAGCAGTAAGAAGACTCAAGACAAATATCGACAACAGACTCAGGCTGTATGTAGCGGCCTTGACCGGCCTTTTGAAACTTGGAAGATGAACGCAAAACGACGAGGCTTGATCCGCCACGGCAATCAATCACTGTCTTCTTCCCGCACTTCCTGATTCACCTCCGTATTCCAGTTCGATATTTCAGGCTTCACCCAGTCCGAAAAGTGGTAAACACCACGAACTTGAATAGTACAGCGGATTTCTACCACACACTTCTATGTCATTGCCGTTGACCATTGCCGTGGACCGTTGACGTGAACAGCCTTTCGCCACCTTCGGCCCCGTTCTGGCCCGTGTTCACTGACTCTCCGCCTACAAGTACCCTCCGAGCAGTGCTGGAGATAATCTTAGGCATAACCCCAGTCCCGGGCCTCTCTGTATCATTCCATGTCCTTAACCTCCAGCAAAGGCCGGGGTGCGGAATTAATATTCCCTTTTGCCCACTTGAAGAGTAGATTTTCTGTTCAGATTGCTGGAGGAGGAACACTGGTCACATAGACCAGAACAGCACCTTGCGAGCACTCCGATTCGAACGAGCATCTCGGGCGTGCGTTCAGATCGCAGAATCACTCAACGGTGAGCCGGTGTGCGGAATGACGCCATACTGTACTGCTTTCTGGGTCTCTTGGTGGGTTGTGAGAGTGGGCTGAGACACCGGGGTTCGTTCGTTCATTGAGGCCGCGGACTCTCGTTATTTGTACTAGATCCACAACTCCGAGTGCCCACCGTTTCAAGCGGATGCATTTGTCCGATGAGTCCGCGAAAATCTAACCTGACGCAGGGAGAGAGAGACAGCCTGGAGAGCCAGCCTGGAAAGGTGAGAGACTCGAGGAGTCGCTTTCGTTGCGCTCGAACCCCGCCGGCATGGAAGAGAAGTTTGAGTAGAAAAACCAACCAACCCAAAACCAACCATAAGAGCGGGTCCGTATGGCCGAAGGGCCGACAGATCAGTGATGTCGGCTTTACTGCCTCGTCTCATCCCTCATCCCATTCAAGTTGTCGCGTCCCGCCGTCACCGACGACGACGATGCCGGTAATACCTAGCGAGAATGGTTTCAGTTCTCCATTGCCGACGCCATCGCGCAACTGATGAGCTATACCCGTGTCACGACTTGCTCCTCCCTCGGAGACTGTCACTGGAGTCCCTCCAGGCTCCTCTGACTCCTCGCGCGGCACCCTCACGACTTACGAGCCACCACCGTCGACGAACTCACACATAATCATAATTCTTGACTTGAGTTGACGACCCTCCGTCTCCGCATCTCCCACCGTCCAATCCTCGTTCTCGGAACCCCCAATGTCGGATCTCCTCCAGCGCCTTCTCCACCCCAGTCGCTACCACCAGGACGCCTCTTGCCGCGCCGGGACAGTGGCGGTGACGACGGTGGGCTCGAGAATCCAGTGCGCAGTTATCCCGTGCGTGACCTCGTGCGGGTCTGGGGCTGATTGGACGGACGAGGCAGTCTTGAGTATGTATACCAGGAAGAATACGGCTGTCGAGCTGTTCGAGTGAGTTTTAGACCGAGAATCGGCCATTGTTCAGCAAACTGAGTCACTCGCAGATAATTCCCGCTCCCCCGGAGTTTCTAATGCGGTCAATCATGGCCGGCAATATAATATCTGCCTCAAACTTTGACTCGCAAACAAACACGATGTCCTCCCAGCTCTTTGAACCCTTCACCGTTGGACGACTTTCTCTTGCGCACCGCGTCGTGCTCGCTCCCCTCACCCGGTTCAAAGGCGACGTGAAGCATGTGCCGTTGCTCCCACTGGTCAAGGAGTATTACACCCAGAGGGGAAGCACTCCTGGCACACTCCTCATAAGTGAGGCCACTCTCATCGCCGGTAAAGCCGGGGGATATGCGCACATGCCGGGAATCTGGAGTCCTGAGCAAATAAACGCGTGGAAGGAGGTGCGTTTCCAATCACAGGCGTGCGTCTGTTCGAAATCCACGTCGCTCACTGCCGATCATCCAGGTCGTCAGCTCCGTTCACGCCCAGGGTTCGTTCACGTTCCTGCAAATTGTGGCGATCGGGCGATCCGGCCTCCCCGCAGCCTTGGCCGCAGATGACCCGACATTCCCCTTTGTCTCTGCCTCCGATATTCCCGTCGACCCCCGCTGCAGAAGTGCGACCGCGGGCACTCACGACGGCAGAGATCACTGAATATGTTGAACTGTTCGCCCAAGCCGCGCGGAATGCCACGGAGGCCGGGTTCGACGGTGTCGAAATCCACGGTTCGTTCGATTTCAACGCTTCAAGCGCGTCGCTGACGGTACGTACATATCTCCAGGCGCGAACGGCTGCCTGGTGGATCAATTCCTTCAGGACGTATCGAACAAGAGGATGGACATGTACGGCGGTAGTATTGAGAACCGTGCGCGCTTCGCACTCGAGGTCGTCCACGCCGTGGCGGCGGCCATCGGTGAAGACAGGACGGGAATTCGATTCAGCCCTTGGAGTCCCTTTATGGGTAAGTCCTTGCTGAATCCAAAGTTCTTTGACCTGTTTATACAATATTCGCCCCGGCAGGAATGGGCATGGCCGACCCAGTCCCGACCTTCACCTACGTCGTCTCGGAACTCAAGCGCCGCCACCCCGCGCTCGCGTACATCCACCTAATCGAGCCCAGGATCAGCTCCGGCTCGACCGTCGAGCCCAGTGCCGAGAACGCCGCGCAGTCTAACGACTTCCTGCGCGACGTCTGGGGCGACCGGCCTCTGATTAATGCGGGAGGGTTTACCCGCGAAACGGCCATGAAGCTCGCGGACGGTGGCAAGAACCTGATTGCTTTTGGGCGGACGTTTATCGCTAATGTATGTTCAAATTTCAACTTTGCACACCGGACTGTCATTGACGAGTTGCTTTGCAGCCTGACTTGCCGCTGCGGTTGAATAAGGACATCGCGTTGAACCCTTACGACCGCCCTACGTTTTATCTACCGGGCCTTGATAGCGCCACTGGATACACTGACCAACCTTTTGCGACGACTCAATCCTAGATTATATTATCGGAGCACGGATATTTCTCTACTTAGTACTGAGATACTATAGATCTTCTTTGGGCTATTGTATATTGTGTCCGTACCGGAAAAACAACTTGAACCAGGTTCAACCTTTCAACAAGTCCGACCGAACGCCGAAGTGCCGACGTAGGCCGAATCGCGAAACAAATCTTTGCACTCCGACGGATCAAAGCTTGCACAATTGCTTCCTCTGCCACCATAACCCAACTCCTTCGCAACATCAGCTCTGTTTGAGAGCCTTCACAGGCGGGGCGACCAACTAGGCGACAGACTTGTTTTGAGACCGACAAGCGGTCCTTCGGGAGTATCCACTCGCTGCCTGCTCAGTGCTGCATTTGATAGGCCCCGGGAAGCTCCACCAAAGGATTGTCTGAAAATTTGGCTTTTTGAGAGCAAAATTTCGGGATTTTCCTGTCCGAAAATTGGCTTTTTGGCGCCAGAAATCTAGAGTCCTTGTCCGCAGATTGGCTTTTCGAGGGTGATTCTCTTCGCTCAAATTTTGCCGAATGCTGGACGTCGCCAATCGACCTCGAAGCGGGGGAAAGAAGTGGAAAAAGGGTGAGATTTCAATCGTCCAAGAGCGCTTGTGAAGCCTTGGTGCTTCAGCTGGTGAACCTCTCGTAGATGAAGGCGAAGAGAGGGAGCTGCGAGCTCCTCACGCGTCCAGGAAGATAGACGCGTCCGGTGAGCGCGCGCGTTCGGCGCTCAAACCTGTGACCCGGGGGCCGGGTTCGGAGTTAGTCTCTCTAGACAGACGCTCTATCAAATGTAGCTCGTACCTCGCATGATAGAGTCTGTTAGTTACCGCGTCAGTTACCCGGTATCCTGCGTTATTATATAAGCTTTCCAATTTGGGTACTTACCCTCCGACGCGACTCGACGCGTCGTGGGATGCCTCCGGTGGCTAGACCGGAGTTGAGAGCCCAGTTATCTTCCTTTCAAAGAAGAATGAGTGCTCGATTTTCCTCAGGCTTTTTTTGTCCCTCCTGTTTGGGGGATGAATATTTATGGTGTGTTTTCTGTGTTTCTCGTTAATTCGAGCGAGGGCAGGGTCCGAAGTGCACAAAAAATGCACAGAGATTTTTCGGGATACCAGACTGGGCCTGGAGGGTCGTTTTCTGCTGAAGACGACGGGGAACACGAGAAACGCGTCAAGTCGCGTCGGAGATGAGTCCCGAAATAGACGGCTTACATAACAACGCAGGATACCGGGTAAGTGGGCGTGGTAACTAATAGACTAGTTCGGAGTCGTGTTACCCTCGACAGGACTCCTGTATCCTGGAGAGGAAGGCAGATCATTGGGTGCCCAGCCGGAGCGAGGAATCGGGAGTTGCACGATTCCTCCAGCTCCACTTGAGGCTTAGCGCGACGAAGAGAACATGAGGATTTAGTGCAAGTAAGATTAGATTACATAATGGCGTCTGAACCTAACTAAGGTAAACAGACTCGCGAGTACCGTACAAATATACAATAAATGTCCACAGATATCACAGCGCTAGTGACTGTCGTAGGCCGTATTGTGTACTGCGCCGCGCCCACGCGCATGGCGCGAAATTTTTCTGGACCCTCACGTGATAAACCTTGTCCGATATTGGCTTTTTCAGACCCCAGTGGCCGAAAAAAATTGGCTTTTTGAGGCCGAATCTTGAGAATTTTCCGGGCAATCCTTTGGTGGAGCTTCCCGGGGCCTCATTTGATTCAAATCCTTGTTTCGCTGACTCTCAGCGCACCGGTACAATCGATATCATCGCTGCTTCTTGGCCTGCGATTCCGATACTCGCGGCGCAGAAGACGAAGAAAAGCCTCATATCCCGACACCTGTGACCCGATTTCTCACTGCCAGTACCGCATGCGACCCAGTTAACAAGCACGT
Source organism: Mycena filopes (assembly GCA_029281495.1). Taxonomy (NCBI): domain Eukaryota; kingdom Fungi; phylum Basidiomycota; class Agaricomycetes; order Agaricales; family Mycenaceae; genus Mycena; species Mycena filopes. The sequence continues at coordinate 1,742,227 of JARIHR010000009.1, read as the reverse complement.
TACGCTCAATACTGTCGGCGAAGGCGCGCCCATAGAACTTTAACCCACGCTTCCGATTGGCTCCACGACTATAATGTCCTCGCAGGTGACCGGTTTACGACAAACTACGGCGATGGTGCGGCGAAGATGGAAAGGTACGCTTCAAGTACGTCCGTTTTCGGAGAGCTCCTAATCTTTCCCGGCGACTCCAGTCACTCACTGTGGTTTGACTCTATTCTGACTCAGTCGTTACCGTCGGTGAATACGGCCGCCTTGGAACTTGCCGTGTGTTCCTAGCCCGACTGGGTGCAATCCGAAGTTAAACCAAGCTAATTTCAGATTGGCGCGCGCACGGAGGCGAAGCGGCCACCCAGGGAACTTCTTATCTTCAGAAGGGACGGCAGCAGAGGACAAGCCACATAAATATCATCCCTGCACTCAGACAGGCCTCGTTATCCCCCCACATTCTCTCCCGCACTCTTTCTCACATGGCAAGCACGGCGACATCTCCTCTCCAGGCCGAGGTCAACCGCCTCCGGCTCGAGCTACAGACCTTTCAGGCGAACGATGCGACTGAACCAATTGAAATTGGGAACTATTTTTTGACCAGGCTCGAACAGCTGAAAGTCACGGTAAGCCTTTGTCTACTCAGTCGACCTCTGTTAATGCTCATACATACTGCGTTTAGAAAATGTTCGGCGTCCCTGGGGACTTTAATCTCGGATTCTTGGTACGATGGACTGCTGTAAGGGGACAATTGAAGCCAGCTTACACTTGCTCTAACCAGGACCTGGTCGAGGACCACCGTGCGATTGATTGGGTCGGGAATTGGTACTTGGTCTAAATGTTTTCTTGTAGAGGCTGCGCTCACGAGTCTCGGTACTACCCCACAGTAACGAACTTAACGCGGCTTATGCGGCGGATGGGTATGCGCGGGTTAAGGAGCACAGTATTGGGGTGGTTCTGACGACGTACGTGGTGTGCTTCGGTCGTCTGATAAAACAGAATTGAACTTTTATTTCTCAGCTTCGGAGTCGGCGAGCTCTCTGCGATGAATGGGATTGCCGGTGCCTTCTCCGAAATGGTCCCCGTCGTGCACGTCGTTGGGGTTCCGAGTACGGTTCAACAGGCGGCGAAACCGATGCTGCATCACACCTTAGGCGACGGGAGGTGTGTTTATTATACTTTCACTACGACATTCGTGTTGGCTTTGTCACACTATACAGATTCGACGCCTATCTCAAGGCCGCTGAGAATATCACCGTCTCGCAGGGCCTCGTTGTGGACAAGGAGGCTGCGGCTGCGACTATCGACCGCGTCTTGACGGACTGCATCACGCGGGTTAGTGTCTCAGATATTAACTCGGACATTTACTTACGAGGAATCAAATATCCAGGCGAGACCGGTCTACCTGACGCTTCCGACGAACCTCGTGTTTGAGAAGATCTCGTCGGAACGGCTCAAAATCCCCCTCTCGCCCGCGTGGTCGCTGAACGATCCGGAGGTTGAGTCCTTTGTCATTGACGAGATTATGAAACTGGCCATGAGCGCGCAAGACAACATGGTCATTCTCGTGGACGCTTGCGTCATCCGGCATGGGGTTCGGGAGGAGGTCGATGAGCTGGTCAAGAAAACGGGATTCCCGGTGTATGCGGCACCGATGGGTAAAACGGCTGTCGCGGAGACGTACGAGCGTTATGGTGGGGTAAGTTTCTCCGCGTTTCCTACTCCCTCTTCGACTGAAGTAACGCACAGATCTATGTCGGATCCGTGAGCCATCCGGAGGTCATCGAGAAGATCGAATCGGCGAAACTCATCCTTTCCATTGGGAGCATCAAAAGCGATTTCAACACCGCCAACTTTTCCACTCATTCAATTCCATCGCGGACGGTCGAGGTATGTCCCTTCTGGACTTTAGGTTAAACGCAATCTCAATTCGATATGCAGCTTCACTCCGATCACACCAAGGTCCGACACGCCGTGTTCCCGGCAATTGGCATGAAGCAGCTCTTGCCCCGCCTGACCGCGCGACTCGAGGCCTGCAGTGCCGCCGGGCGCAAGATTCCGATCCCGGATCCACGCGCAGTCGTACCGAAGGAAGACAACGAGATCATCACCCACAATTGGATTTGGCCGAGGATGGGGCAATTCTTCAGACCGAAAGATGTTATCGTCGCAGAAACTGGTTCGTCTCGCAGTGATTATATTACGCTGCAACAACCCTCATGCGTTGCACTGTAGGCACATCGTACTTTGGAATTCTGGATATACCCTTGCCTGAGAACACACTCTTCTTAAGCCAGATGCTCTGGGGCTCGATTGGATGGACGGTGGGCAGTACTCTCGGTGCGGCGTTCGCCGCGCGCGAGATGGGGCTCAACCGGACCATTCTCTTCATCGGCGACGGCAGCCTCCAGCTCACGGTCCAGGAGCTCTCCGTCATGCTTCGCCACGGTCTCAAGCCCATCATCTTCGTGATAAACAACGGCGGCTACGAAATCGAGCGGTGCATCCGCGGTCGCCATCGGAAATACAACGATATCTCGAATTGGAACTGGACGGGGCTGCTGGGCGTGTTTGGGGATTCGAATATGTCGCAGTCGTACACGGTTCATTCCAAGACTGAGCTGTCTGCGCTTCTCGACTCGGCGTCCTTTGCGGAGGCGGCGAAAATCCAGCTGGTGGAGGTGATGATGCAGACGCACGATGCGCCGCGGGCGTTGAAGCTTCAATCCTCGGCATGACTCGCTGTACTTTGTTTTTGCACATCTCGTTTTGCATTGTAACAGTACGGTTTTCAACTACGCAAGTTGCAAAATGAATCGAAATGAATGGGGTCCCGGTCGAGTATTGCTATTACTAGGTAATTTGAACCATCATACAACTCTGGGTGGTACGATCCCTGCTATTCTTGCGGCTGTCCGCAAGGGACAAGTGAGATGCGTGCAACCATTACGCGACACAGTCCCCGGCGCATAGTTACTTGCAATATGCTCTTCTACCCCTCGATGGACTGCTCTGTCACACATCATGTTCAACTTCTACCACGAGGCCGATACCCGCGTAACTGACCAAATGTCGAGTTCAAAAAGCGAACCGTGGGAACATCATTGATTCCGATCAACCATCAACCGGTTGCGCCCGTAAATCCCACGGTTCAATTGAGTGTCCATGTTGGCTTGCGAGCATTCAATCGAGGCTCCAGACGTAAGTCGAGAGCTGTCGGGAGCAAACGAATGATCAGTTGAAGCTCAATTGATATCCTTCCAAATATCGCGCGGCATAGAGGACCAGACTGCGTGTGCATCACTGCATGATCATGATCATGAAGTTGGGTTTTGGAGGATGGAAATGGTATCCTCCCAATTTTCAACGAACGCGCAATACAGCATCAGAGACCGTAGAGAGTCAGAGAACCAGCACGCACAACACAATGTTTATATTGAACATACATTGAGTATTCTGTAGACGCGATGACTACTGCAACTTCAGCGCCTTCAGGATGGCGTGCCCGATAGGTCCCGCAGACGCGGGGTTCTGACCAGTGTACAGGTTCCCGTCCACGACGACATGGGACTAGATTCAATTAGTATGGTGCATCTTGAAAGACAAGATGAACCTACAGCCCACGCCGCATCGGCCTTCTCGAACTTCGCACCGAGGCTGACGAGCCTATCTTCGACGAGGAAGGCTACGTCCTAATCAATCGAGTCCGTTGAACAGTTCTCAAATTCCGAGTCCTGGGGTTCACCGACCTTGACTTTATTCGCCTGGATTTCGTCCTCGTTTGTAAAGCCCGTCGCGGCCCGCCCAGCGAAGATCGATTTCCCGTCGGCGTCGGTGACGTTGACGAGCGCGCTGTAGCAGAACGAGTTTGTGAGCTGATTATTCCCCCATTTTTGGTTCATACTGACGCAGGTCCGTGGCAGACTGCGCTGGTAATCTTGCTCGCTTGGAAGAACTGCCACACCGTTAAAGCGCTGCACCAAGTGAAGTCCAATTCCAACACTGCGCGTTTTTGTTGAACCGCGTTGCGCTGACTCAACCCACTGCAGAAGACTGCAGAATACCGTAGAAAATCTTGGCAAAAAACCGCACGACTGCCATTATGATTCTCGACGAGCGGAAGTGGTTACATCAAGGTTACATGACTTACGTTGAAGCTTGCTCAAGTTTGTTCAAGTTGAAAATCCCCTTCGCGTTCTCGAGACAGGCATCCAGCGAGGCCCTCTGGACAATTGCAAGGGAATGAGCCAAGTCGGTTGGCTGTCCGCCGCTCAACCGAAGCAAGCCCTTTATAATAATGCAATTACTAAGGATGAACAAGCAGCTTTCACCGTGCTTGTTCATCCTTTGTTCATGCGGGTGCCCGCGCGTATAAACCGTAGACTCAAAACCGGGATGAAACCTGGATGGTAAGTATGTATAAGCGCATTTCGGAGAGGAAAAGTTACAAACAGGATCTTCGTTCGCTCATTCTCCCCGATTCAATCCTAATGGTCCTCGACGGTCACCACGCACCGCAGCCTCAACGGCTTCCGCCAGCGCCCTCAGTGGATTTCTCCCAGGTTCGTCGGCGTCCCTTCACGTTTCGGTTCAGGTTTGGTTCAAATGGTTCAAGCGGGGGCTGCCAGGTACGCAAGTCTAAGCCGTACAACTACATATAAACAATCTAAATATTGAGACCCTCAAGCCTGAATATACTCAAACTCCTGACTCGTCCCAACAGGCTTCTTCAGCTCCGCACGCGTGGGCACCAGCCCCGAAATCGCATACAAGCACACCGCAAACAGCTCGGGCAGCGCGATGAACGGGTACCAAAGCTTCTCCTCCGCCTGCCTCGCGGCGTTCCCGATCGTCGCCATCTGGAACACCTCGCGCACGATGAGGAAGAGCGAGATGAAGCAGAGGATGTATCGCCCGTGGCGGTCGCCCCAGCGCCGGGCCGCCATCGTCGCTACACGTCGCGCATCAGCATAAATAAGGATAAAAGAAGCGCAAGTGGGGAAGGGGAAGGGGTGAGACGCACAGGAGTACATCCGCCGGGGCTCGTTCAGCGCGAGGCCGGTCTGCAGCGCCTGCACGAGCGTGAGCACGAGGAAGACGATCGTGCTCGCGCGGCGCGTATTCACCGCGCGCGCGGCGGTGGACGGGTTGTCGCTCGTCGCTTCGTCGATGCCGCTCACGCCGAGCACGACGCCGATGAGGAGCACGACGCGGAATAACCGTCGATTACGCAGTATTTTGAGCGGGCCCGAGTCCGCTACGCGCGGGGGGCCGCCTGCGACGATTTCGCTGGGGACATGGTTCGTGAGTAAGTATGTACATGCGGGGGGACGAATATTGCGACTGGCAACAACTTACCGATCGAGCACGAGGGTGAACGCTGAGTAGAGGAGCGCGAAGAAACCGACTCCGAACATGACTTCTGCGGTGATGAGCAGGCTTTTGTTGTCACCCAGAGTTGCTGAGGCGATGAGGATAGCCCGTAAGGTAAACGCCGCGACGCGCACTGGGGTATATGTATGAGCGTTAATCGAACGAGGGAAGACTGGGTTAAATTCGAACTGACTGAGGCAGAAGACTGTCAGGGAGATGTAAACATAGGTGGTGTTTTTTATCGACTGCCGAACAAACCACCCGAAGAGTGGCAGATAGACAATCGCAAAGGCGGCGGCTGCCGGGATGGATTCGAAACCGAAGGCAGATGCGAGGTCGTCGTGGTTGGTCATTGTCGGAAGAGCGAGGGATATGAGAAATTGAGTTTTGGAGTCTGGCCTATTTATGCAGCCAGGTATACCGTATAGTTCGAACTTGCCCTCGGAGAAAACAAGTATTCTGCACAATGCTGATCTCGTTGTTAACTGCGCCGCAGTTCACGGAGTGTTCTTCGGCCCATGAACTGCGTATACTTAGGCCCAGTGGAGGTCGGATTCCGGCCCAAGGTCGCGTTTATGTGTCGCCGCGATGCAGTCGGAGTACGAGTCTTCTTGAGGCTGCACCGCCTCGCATCGCATCGGGAGATTTTCCAAGCACAGTAGAGCCTGTAGAGGACCCGGAAAAAGCCGTGGTTGCTTATTTTTAGATTCGGTTGCAGCCGCCGTTCAACTGGCGAGGTAGTGAGCGTGCAACTCGCGAGGTAGTGAGTGAGCCAACTCACAATCAGAACGCGAGGTCCCAGGTTATATTCACTCCCCCAACTCGCCGTCCTTGACCTCCAGAGCTCAAAACGCGAGTCATTTTCACCGGGGGCTGTGGTGAGTTCGAAAAAAAGCGACAGCATCTAAAAATAACCTTGGGCCGGCGGCCCAAGATTGACAGTCGGTGGCAGTGGTGGCCCGACGGATGGCTTGCTTCGTCCTCGAGGGCCGACGGGCCCTGCAAAAAATGACTGACTGACTGCGGAGGGATCCAGTTATAAGAGTGCATCCCCAACAGAATTGAACGTCACTCACCTCCCGCCTTTCTCCTTCCAGTTCCCTTCCCTTCCCGCCCTCCGCCCAACCATCATGACTTCCTCATCCATCGACTACGCCTCTCTATTCGGGTTTCATTCGGTCGCAGGAGCCGCCATCTTCGCAGTTATATACTTCCCACTCGGCCTGTGGTTCGTGAGGCAGTCGATCCGGAACACGACATATGTCTATATCATCCTTGCTCTGTTCTGCGCAAGTGAGTACATGGTGGCTATCATGCGGAGGAATGTGCTTACCCCAAGCTCGCAGTGCGTGTAACGGCATACATAATACGAGCCATACTCGCCAACTCTGTCTCCGCGGGCTCGAATCTCAGTCTATGTATGTCGTCAATATTCGCGGACAGCACCAAGACTCGAAGACTCACTATTACTTCGCAGTCATTGCGGACCAGGTCCTCTTCGGGGTCGGGTTCTTCGCCCTACTGTACTCCGCTTACACCCTGGTCCTTGACCGGTTTGCCTCCTCCTTCTCCTCGTCGTCCGTACGATGCTGACCTCCGGGGAACAGCGACATAATAGCAGGCGGCCCCGGCGGACACATGCTCTCCCCCAACCCGCTCCGCAACCCGCACGCCTTCCGGCTGACGCTAACAGCGGGCGTGGCGCTCAGCATCGTCGGCACCATCGACAGCACCAGCTCCGACCCCAGCGAGCTCGCCACCGGGCACACCCTCCGCAAAGTCGGCACCGTCATCTTCTTCGCCCTCACCGCCATCCAAGTCGTCCAATCCTTCTACTTCGCCTTCAGGGATCACCACCATTGTGCGTACTATCCCCCACCCGTCCGCTCGGAGCCCGCTGTTGACCAGGATCTGGATCATCCAGCCAAGAGCAGCGCGCATTACTTCGGGGACCGAAACGGGCGCTACCTCCTCTGCATCATCTCGCTCCTCATGCTCGTGCGCGAGGTCTTCCTTACCGCGACGCTGAACAACGCGACGAAGCAGAACAACGAGCGGCTGTGGTACCCGCTCGTCGCCCTCCCCGAGTTCCTCGCCGTGCTGTGCTATGCGTTCTCGGGGCTCGTACCGAGTCGGGTGGACTTGAAGGCGGCGGCGAGGGACACTTGAGCGGCGAGGTGTGGTGCGGGCGTTTGGAGTTCGAGTTAATGATGATACCTATATTCTACGAGCCACCTGTATAAAAGATCAGTCGGTGTAATGATCATGAGCGATATCGACATCCAGGATGATCCAGGCGACTGCAGTTGGGTGGGACGACGACCCGATGGGCCCTCGTTCTCGCCGAGTGAGCAAACGGACGACTTGGAAGATGATGTTCCACACAATACTGTGCTTCCTACATATACACCGTATATTACACACCCGTACTAAACCAAATGAGCGTCCCGTCAAGAAAGAAGAAGGGAAACGGACGGACCTCTACAAACTACAGCACCTCACACCACCCCAGCACCCTCCTCCCCACGCGCTCCACCAGCCCCTCATAGTCCAGATTCTGCCCACGTATAAACAGCCCCGTATGCGCCGCCACCTCGTCCTCCACGCCCCCGATGACGACGTTCTCCCACCGGTCGCCCCCGCCCAGGATCTGCCCGAGACCCGTGGGGAGGACGATGAAGTGGTGTCCGGGGCGCGCCTGCTGCCGTTTCTGCTCCTGTTTCTGCTGCTTCTCCATCTTCTTGAGCTCCTTCACCCGCGCCTTCTCGAGCGCGCGCCGCTCCTTGTCGGCGGCTTTCGCTGCCTTTGCGAGCGCCTTGGGGTCGCTGGGCGACGTGGGCGATGTAGGGGAGGCGGGTGACGCGGGTGAGGCAGGCGTCGACGCGGTAGACGGCGCGAGAGACGAGAGCGCTGGGGACGTCGACGTCTGCGCGGTGGCGTACGACTCCACCGTCGACATGCTCGTCATCCCCGTCTGGAGCAGCGCCACGTCGTTGTCCGCCTCGTCCGCCGCCTTGTCCAGCTTCCTCTCCTTCTCATTCCCCTCCTTCGGCGGCCGCGGCGGCGTCTGCGTCCAATAATTCACCCACAGCCCGTCCGGCCACGCGACGAGGCGTGCGTAGCGCGCCTTGAGCCCGCTCGGGTCGAACATGCAGGAGCCGAATTGGAAGTACTCGATGACGAAGCGCTTGCTCGCGCTAAAGGGCTCGTCGGAGTGCTTCCGCACCCAGCGGACGAGCGGGTCGTCCGAGTGCGTGCTGAGGAAGGAGAGGGTCTTGTCGATGAGGGGGGAGGAGGGGAGGCCGAATGGGTTCGCCTGCGGTATGGGTGGCGTCAAGGCAGATGACCCTGCGGGGGGAGGCGGAGGGGGGATGGGAGAGTGGGACCTGGAGCGGGAGTGCATAGAGCGATTCGCTGGAAGTGGTGGTTATTGGGACTAGCTGACGGATGAAACGGGATGATGACGCACAGTCGAGATTCCTCTTGAATGCATCCCAGTCGTCCGTGACCTGGTCGTCCACGACGTGGACATCCGTATGTTGATTCATCTCCCCCGCCGTGGTCTTATCGGCGTCGTCGCCAGGGAACAGGGACGCGATTCCACTGACGACGACGTGCGGATGCATCCCTAGATATGGGACGTCGAATGCCACAACGCCAAGAATACGACGCGCCCTCGACAGTCCAAAGTTTGAGGCGTCAGTCGCGGCGTCAGCAGCCAATAGCCCGCCCATAGAGTGAGCTAGCAGGATTACAGGCCCTGGAGGTTGTGTGGAGAGCCTTTACTGAAAATCTCATTAATTGGAAGTGGTAGGAGAGCGACGAGTACTCACCATGCCAGAAAGTTCTGGGTGGCTAGAGAAATAGGCTTCCTGCTCTTGTATGTCGGGTATAAGCTGCTTTGTATCTTGATATTCAGATGTGGGGGTATATTGGCGGCCAGATGCTCTTGAAGATCCTTTGGAAAGGTCTGAAAGCGACGGAGGATTCGAAACAGGCCATATGCAAGAGAGATAAAAAGGGAACCTGGAAGCTTGTGTCGTTGCCTGTGGCTCCCCGTCAGAATCTGCGCTCAGTAAACGAGGCGAGATGTAACCTTGAAAGCCGTGAACGTAGACTAGATGAACCAGTGTCTGGGCCGAATTCAATACAAATAGGATGATATGGTCGATGTACCGCACCGGTGGCGTCGAGGCAGCCATCGAGCTTGCAGGCGTTGTGGAGGTGAGCAAGAGGTGCTGCACGTGGTTGACGCGCCCACGTGACAAGTGAGACAGCGAACGCGCCCGATTACTTGGATTTTTGGCGAAAACGCCGTTAAAGAGAGCTCGAGCACTTCAATAAAACTCGAGCTCAATTACACCATCGTCTAGTTATCATAACCCCCATCGTAACAGGAAGCATGTCCGCCGACGTCCTCTTCGCGTATTTCGAGCGCCAAACCTCCCACAGCGCAGGCATGACAAAAGTGCGAGCCGCATATGCAAATCATGTAATTACACCCAGAAATCTACAGGGAGGAGTCTGAGAAGCCGCAACGAACAAGGATTCAAGGAAACGTACCCGGGTGATTCTCGCTTGACAGCGAGGGTTGGGGCACACGACGACGCACAAGCCGGGCACCTCCACCCACTGCTTAGTACCGTCCTTGAAAAGTTTCTCCCGCCGCCAGCGCTCATTCTCCTCGCGGAACTCATTCCCCGCGACGGGCTCCGCCATCCGGATGCGCCGGCGGCAATCGTCACACCGAAACTCGGAAACCTCGGGAATGCGCTCCTCAGTGCAGGCGCTGCGCTCATGCGCGCGTTTGGCGTAGCCGCAGTCCATGCACCACGCGTAGAAGAACTCCCGGTCGTCCATGGCGGTCTGAAGCCCTCCTAGCCCGATGGCCGCCCGATTGTATCGCGCCAACGTCTTGACGGTCGGCTTCCGTCGACAGAACGGGCAGGTGAATTGCATCATGTTGAGTAATTTCCCCGGGGCGTTTTGTCCGTACTGTGAAACAGCGCAGGATTAAAGGGGTGGTGGAAACGAAAAAGAACGACGCGCACTCACCCATTCATGAAGACAACCCTCATCGACGAGCTGGGAACATCCAGTCCGGCCACAGGCTGCGACGAGCTTGGCCTTGGGCACGTCCTCAAAGCAAAGCGCACAAGTCGCAAGGGCGACTTCCCCGCGCCCGACCCGGTTCTCGACCTGTTCAATAACAGCCGCAACGTCCCGCACCCTCTTTCCATTAAGCACAAGACTACCCGTGAACGAGCCTGCTGCCTCGGCGAACACGCCCTCGCCAAACGCCTGCATGAGCTTGAACGCCGACTGGCCGTCGAATACTTTGAGCGTGTTCGAATACCCGAGCCATTCCACACTGCCGCCGTTCTGCGCGATGAGCGCGCGCGCGGTGCTCTCTTGCGCGACGACGGTCTTGCCCGCCCATTGGGGGTTGCTGCACGCGGGGCAGGTGTAGATGCCTGCCCGGTCCTTCACCTGTGCACGAAATGCGTGGGGGACGATGATACGGTTGAGGCAACGAGAGCACTCGAGCCACGGGCAGGGGGTGGGGTTCCGCGTCTTCGCTTGACGACAATAATGACACCGGGGACGGATCTGTACAGTAATATGAGTCGAACTCTGAGACCCCCGCAGGTGGTAGTTTATTTGATTACCTTGAGGGCAGCAACGTCCTCGACCACGTATTGCGCGCGGCAGGTCTTCCGCGAACATTCAACCCAGCAGCTTTCGCTCTGTAACCATGAATGATTTAGCGACGCCCCAAGCAGAAATAGTTACATACCTCGTCAACCTCTGGATACAGTACAGCCGCTTTGGCGGGGGAAACCTCTCCGCTGGCGCAGAGACCACATATATCCCCATGTTGGTGGCTCATAATAGTAATGCTGCGTCTATGCCGACCCCGGTGAGTTCGTAAATCTGAACAAGACGGACGTGGAATGCACTCACCTCGCCAGACACTTCTTGCACCGAACCTTCACATCTCCCGGTCCACGTGTCTTTTCCGGGCTCCAGGGGAGTTTGACGAGGAGGGGCGCATCCAGATTCAACTCAATCAACCTATATCGCTGCATCGCCGCGTATATTTGTTTCTCGTGGGCAGTGAGGACAACGCCCTGCGGCGCGGATAATAGGAACCGCGCGCAGTCGAAGCTAATGTTCTCCGGAACGTTTAGATCGAGCCATTTGCCCTTGGCCGTTGCCAATAACGCCGTAGCGGACTCTGCGAGGAAGGGGACACCTGTGACGAGCGCGAGGACAGCCGTCAGCGTCGCCGCGCGAGGGGGGTAGAGCGTTCCGGGGACGATGAGGTGGGGTAGGATCCGGAAGAAATCGCGTGCGGGGAGCGTCAGCGGAATCGAGCGGTGCTGGGGGGCGAGTGTAACGCCCGGCTCAACGAGCTAGTTCGTAACGAGAATTAGTATTAATTGATTAATTGGCCTCGTTGAAAGGAATGAGCGAACCTTGAGGTGCGTGAACACGGCCGCGATTTTCTTCAACACGCCCGCATAACAGCTACGCGACACCTCGAGCAGCTCGGTGCGCGTAATCTGCACGTCGGCGTCCATATCCAAATACACCATCGGGCTACTATCCCTGTGCTTCGCTATCATCCCCTCGATCACCTCCGTCTGGTCGAAGCTCTCCTCCAGCCACTGCCGCAGCGCGGCCTTCTTCTCCGCCTCCTTGACCTTGCCGACGAATTCACTGAAGAGATCGACGAGGCCGGTCTTGCGGCCATCCGAGTCCTTGCAGACGGCGCGCCAAAGCTGCCCGAAGATGGGGTTGTAGGTGAGGCAGGCGACGTTGGAACGAATGATGTCGGTGAGGCAAGCGTACACGAGTTCACGGTAGGTCGTCTCCGACACGTCGCTGAATCGTTTGGCGAGGTCGAAGGGGGTAAACAATGCAGCCGCGGGTATGCTGCCCATCTCCAGCGCAGTGCGCAGGATTGGGAGGAGGGTTTGAGCGCCCGCGGAGCCTGAGTTGGGACGCATCGCGGGAGGCAGATAGCCCGCGTTTCCGACTCCTTCGTCGGTCGCTTTGGGTTTGGCCGTGAGTGGAGAGCGCTCATAGCGAAGCAAAACGGCGCCCGAGTCCCGTAGAACATCTGCCATGTCCGACGTGCCCTGCCCCATCCACTGCAAAATCACGCACAGGGTGAGACGCGAAATGAGGGTGCCGGAATCGGAGTCTGCCTTTGAAGAGATGCTGATTCCGCCAGTGAGCTCGGAGAGGAGGACGTAGAAAGAGGAATGCGCCGGATCCATCGAGGTTGGAGTGAAGCTGAAGACGGTGCAATTCCTGCGACGTGCGGTATGGCATAGTTTCACCCAGTCTACGGCGCCGGCAGGGAACGCTTTTGCTTCTGTGACGTCGTTTTCGTGGCTTTGAACCGACGGGTGGTGAGGGGGGGCGTCGGCGTACCAAAGTACGAGGGTCTTGCTTTCCTTGTTGACAGCTTGCAGGCCACGTATCAACGCTGTTTTGGCCGCCTCGGGGAAATCCCCGCCGCCAGTAGGCTCGAGGTCTTGGACGAATTGGGCAAGGTTAGGGGAGTTCCAGCCTGACCAGGCTACGATCTCCTCTGGCGCATCGGTATAATCCTTGTATGCAAGGACCGCGAGGCGCGAAAATGCGCCTGAAAGTTTGGCAAGAGCGAGAATTTCCGGGATGGACGAACGCAGAGCGTCGAGGTCTGGGAATTGGCATGAGGTGAGAGTTGAGATGGTAAATGTACGACCCACATCCACCCATACTTGCTGTGGCGTCCGTCACGACCTAGGAAGTTCGCTCAGTTCGGAGCCAGGAGTGAGATTGAAGCCAAGAAGTAGACACGTACCAATAGGTCGTATGACTCTGATTGGGGGTTTTCCATGGTTATGGGAGATTTCGACGTGGACCTTCGAAGGAGCTCTTAAGAGGCCATGCTGGCTCGCAGCCAACTCGTCAGGTCGAGTCAGGAACAGTCGTAGGTGTCTGTCATGACATTGACTGGAATCGATCACAGCCTCAAAAGAGCGAAGACATGGTCACTGAGCAGAAGCCCCGCCGAATGACTGACCAGTGGCGGTTGACTTTGTGGCATACTGTACTTACTTATTTCGCCCAGCGGCTTCAATTTTATAATTTTCTTCGATTAAGCGATTTGTGTAAGCAGTAAACAGTGTGGAATAGACGCAAGGGGGGATATCGACGAGAACCAGCTTTCGTTATGGACCAGCAGCACTGGCAGTGGAAGAAAAGCAAAGGAGGAGAATGGGCCAGATCAAAACAACACGACCACATGACATGCCGTGGTTTCCCACAGTCGCGTCGCCTCCGGCAATTGCCCCTCTGCGGAATTCGACGCCCCAGGCCCCCAAGTCGTGGGCTGAGAGTAACGTCCAGAACCGATCAATAGCCATGAAGTGCTAGAGTTTTTTCAAAAACAGGTTCACAACAAGCAACCATTAAGGCGACACTTGTTGAGCCATCGGAAGTTATTGCGTGACTCGTGTCCGAATCCCTTTGAAATCAACTCTGACCTCTACATTCTTTCGTGCTCCAGCCTTGCCTATCCGGAGCGGACCCAGTTCTCAGACGAAGAGGTAGCTGCCATTGCTCCATTCCAAGTGACCGATCGTAACCCCGAGCGTTACCCGATTTTCGCCTGTCTCACCGGCTTACTGTGGACTGTCACCGAGCGCTCGGTTCCCGTCCACGCCTTAAGCCGAGAGCCACCGCCTTAGCCTCCAGCACCCCTCCTCTTTCTTCTCCCTCGATGCCCGTCGAAAGTAGCATCCTTCTCGTCCTCCGTCCCCTCCTAGGTTGGACCCAGGACAATTGGCGAGAACTCGCCACGGCGATGACCTTCACCGCCTTCAACGCTACGTTTGAGCGCATCTTCGCACCGGGTGCACACATCGCCGTTAACGGAGAACCTGTTACCCGCAATCGTTACAAGGAGCTCTTGTCCTCCAGCTTTGGTATCGGGAGCAACAATACTTGTAAGGACCCAGGAGATGTGGATTTCCTCAACGTGCTAGAGATTCCCCCAAATGACATCAAGTTTGTGAAGGTACATGCCTTACTCGCCTGACATACTTTACTTGACTTGACTATGTATCACTGTAGGCCGGAGAAGTGGGGCTTGTATATAACGCGACCTGCACCTCTGGGACTTCGTCCGCCCATCTCAGGTGCCATGGCTTTCCGCGTCACCTACCCGGATTAACTTGGACGACGTTTGGCAGTATTGAGCGAACAGGGAAGTGCCCGAAGTATCCTGAGTACTTCCATGGCTACTGTGGTTCGTCTTGCCCTTGCTTCGTGCATACTATTCAGGTGCTGATTTTGGGTTGATTCTTAGACCCGAGGAGGGTGGTCCGGATCGACCAACTTCTTCCGGTGCGGGAGTCTCCGAGTGCAGTCAATATCTCCGCGCTTTAGGGTATTCGGCGAAGGAACTCGGTGGATGATAGTCGTTGATTTCTTTATACCAATCTTCATGTGTCCGTCCAATTTGATCAGCAGAACACCGGGTTTGCCGCAAAGGGCTCAGGGCTTCAGGGCAACGCAGAAGTGCTTCGCGTCTTACGATATCACAGAGGTTAAGACCGACTAACAAAGTCCAGACTGCCGCACAAAGAGTTTCCCAGCTAGTTGGATACGAGGTTGAATCGCCAACATGTTCGCGTCGGTTGATCAAGATTGTTCAATTGTCATCGTATAAATCATAATCCATTCAGTTGTGGTCAGTGGGCGCTTTTGCGTAGTGTTGAACCTAGTCGGAGGTTGAAATTCTTGACAAGCCGAATCATTACATAACGGCCACGCGTTCTCATCAACCCTCGTCACAAAACTGAGGCAAAATTGAGGTGAGCGAACAGACGTCGCAAATTGCAAGAGCGCTCATCCTCCGCTCGAATGTACAGGCCATGCTTTCCCTCGACCAAGATCGTGCTCACATCATCGCTTTCAATGCCCAAATACTCGATCTCCGGCGCTCCCTTTCGAAGCTGCGGAAGGCGAGGGACGTGGTGCAGGCGCGGCTAGACGCGTTTAATAAGTACCCGGTCTTAACGCTCCCCAACGAGGTCGTCTGCGAGATTTTTACGCGTTTCGTGCCCACCTATCCTCTCCGCCCCCCACTCTTTGGCCCTGAATCGCCGACCCTCCTCACGCAGATATGCCGTCTCTGGCGCGAAATAGCAGTCAGAACCCCGGCACTCTGGAGGGCAATCGATTTCTCCAATTATGTCCCATCGCTTTCATACCAGGCGTATATTTGCGGTATCTGGCTCGAGCGGTCCCTCTCCGCTCCACTTTCTATGCGGATTGGAAATGGGGACGCTATGCGGATTGGCGATGCGGACGCCTTGCTGGACACTTCTGGAGTCCTTCCTATTGCTATCCCCCACCGAGAACGCTGGGAGTACCTCAAGATTGACCTCCGGCTATCCGAGGCGGCCATCGTTATTCCAGGGCCGATGCCTCTCCTGCGACACCTGGATCTGGCCAATGATGACTCATTGGACGACACTAACATGTACCCGGACCTGGTTGCACTGCTCGACGCTCCTCTCCTCTGCAGTGTCATCCTCGACAATGTCACGACCCGCTACATCGTACTCCCCTGGGCACAAATCACCTCCCTCACATTGAAAAATGCATATGCGACAGAGTGTGCGCCGGTGTTAGCGCAGATGTGCAACTTGGTGCATTGTCGGTTGAACCTCTACAACAGCCGCTCCCATCCCTACCACCATCTCCCCCACGTCTCGCTTCCGCACCTGGAAACCCTGGTTATGACGGACGCTAGGGGGCCGGCAGGGCCAGTGGAGGAATATCTCGACACCTTCGTCGTTCCTGCCCTTCTCACTCTCCAGGTCCCCGGGTCATTCCTCGGACCAGAGCCCATCGATTATATCAGCTCATTCATCTCCACCTCCGGCTGCAAACTCCGGGAGTTGGTCATCACAGGGTACATAGAATCCACCCAATCTTACGAGGAGGCATTTCCCTCCATTTGCGACTTTCACTTGCGATGGTATCCCAATCTCGATGAAGAATACTATGCTAATATTCAAAGCGACGCCGAGAGGTAAGATTCGCCCCTCCTTCTCGACCTTTACTCACCTTATTTTTAAGCAGTGACTAGGAGTAAATCTTGATGGACAACTTGAACAGGTCGTACTATGTAACTTCCGCCGCAGTCACATCTGCGCCGGTGTGTCTGTAAAGATGGAATGAATCTTGTTGGATCGCGGCTTTTCCCTAATCGGAGGCGTGGATTACAGTTCTATCGGCGCGCCGAGTGAGAAGTCAACTGACAGGTGTGAGGATGTGAGGCTTCTTCTTCGTCTTCTCCGCTTCGAATATAAGGGGGGAATCGCTAGACAGGTGGAAGAGAACAGGTTTGACGGTTAAACATTTGTTCCCCGATTCGGCGGGCGTCGGCAATCCGGCGTTCGGTTGAATTTGTGAAGTTTGAACTTCGTTCTGGTCCGCACACGATACATAACGGCCCCAAAAAAGTCTATAGCATCTAAGTAGAGAAGATCTATGCACTAATATATCATCTAGGATTATATCGTGGCAAAAGGTTGGTCAGTGTATCCAGTGGCGATATCCTGGCCCGGTAGATAAAACGTTGGGCGGTCGTAAGGGTTCAGCGCGATATCTTTCTTCAACCGCAGTGGTAGATCAGGCTGCAAAAAACTCGTCAATGACAGTCCGGCGTATACAAAGTTGAAGTTTAAACCCACATTAGCGATGAACGTCCGTCCAAATGCAACTAGATTGTTCTTGTTCTTGCCATCGTCCGCGAGCTTCATGGCCGTCTCGCGTCTACGCCCTCCCGCACTAATCAGAGGCCGGTCGCCCCAGATGTCGCGCAGGAAGTCGTTGGACTGCGCGGCGTTCTCAGCGCTGGACTCGACGTTCGAGTCGGCGGCGATCCTTGGCTCGATCAGGTGGATGTACGCGAGCGCGGGGGTGGCGGCGCTTGAGCTCCGAGACGACGTGGGTGAAGGTCGGGACTGGGTCGACCATGCCCATTCCTACGGGGACGAGTGTGAGACAAATGGGTTGGAATAAATTTGAAGCGAGCAAGGACTAACCGAGATACGGACTCCAAGGGCTAAAGCGAATTCCCGTCCTGTCTTCACCGATGGCCGCCGTCACAGCGTGGACGACCTCGAGTGCGAAGCGCGCGCGATTCTCGACACTGCCGCCGTAGCCGTCCGTCCTATTATTCGAGACGTCCTGGATGAATTGGTCAACCAAGCAGCCGTTCGCGCCTGGAAATACCGTTAGCGAGAGTGTGATTGCAAGAAGTTGAAATCGAACGAACTGTGGATTTCGACCCCGTCGAACCCGGCTTCCATAGCGTTACGTGCGGCTTGAACGTACATCTCAAGATACTTAGCAATCTCCGCCGTCGTGAGCGCCCGGGGCCGCACTTCCGCGGCGGGGTCGACGGGGATGTCCGAGGCAGAGACATAAGGGAATGTCGGGTCCTCGGCGGTCAAGACTGCGGGGATCGCGCCACGGCCGAGCGCCACGAGTTGCAGGAAGATGAACGAGCCCTTCGCGTGGACGGAGCTGACGACCTGGATCGATGAGTGACGTGAGTTCGATCATACATACACGCGACTGTAACTGAAACGCACCTCTTTCCACGCCTTTATTTGTTCGGGACTCCAGATTCCCGGCATGTTTGGATATCCCCCAGCTTTGGCGGCGATGATGGTGGACTCGGTAATGAGGAGCGTGCCAGGAGTGCTTCCCCGCTGAGTGTAGTACTCCTTGACCAGCGGGAGCATCGGCACATGCTTCGCGTCGCCCTTGAGCCGGGTGAGGGGAGCGAGCACGACGCGGTGCGCAAGGGAAAGGCGGCCGACGGTGACGGGTTGGAAGAGCTGCGAAGACATTGTGTTATGTGGGTGGTTTGGTATCTGCATTTCAAGTTTGAGGCAGATGGTACTTATACTACGGCCATCGACCGCCTTAGAAATTCTCCGGGGAGCGGGAATTGAGCTCGAATTTGTTGAGGTTGGTAATGGCCGATTCTCTGTCGGAGGCAGGATTCTCGGATGCTGGTGGATGCTGATAGATGTTGGTCATCCCAACCACCAGTTTACCGATTCTTGAATCGGCAATTGATCGCAGTTTTCTGAAGCGGTGCTTGAGCGGTGCATATAATTGCGCAGTGATTTGTCGCGCAGAAAGAAAATAAGCCCAAATTTGCGATTCAGAGTCGAGTCCTGGATGCATGACGCCGTGGAGAACCCCAGAGAGTCGAGGAGGTTCCCAGATAATCCAATGAACAGTGTGGGATTGGATCCGGACGCCAGAAAGTTGCAAGTGAACTACTAGGAAGAGCGACCGGGTTAAGAAAGACACAGTGAGCTCCTTGGAATCTCATTTGCCTGAAGTTTGAACGCTGTGGGCAACAACATGGCGGTTGAGAGCAAAAGAGGAACGTGTCACAGTGTGACCAGGTAACATCAAATGATCTTTACGGCATCCACCTTGACATTTAACCAACCACTTCTCGAGAGCTCTCCGCGGCGTTCGCCGGCGAGGCGGGCGACGACTCCTCCGACATCGTCCGCATCCGGGACGAGTACAGTATATCCGCGCGCAGGTGCGGGAGATGGGTTCGAACTTCGAAGACAAGATGCCACTGGCAGCGCTCCCCAATAACCCTTTCCGTTCGTTGTTGAATGAGTCTATTTCCCCTTATCTATAGCGGTACACTCTGCCCAATCGTTCCTCCGAGTCAACTGCAATGACGCGCGTCATCCTGGCGGCCTGGACTTCCCTACACTCTATCTATGCAATCCCAGTGCTTTCACGCTGGTCTTTGGTTCCTGATGATTGCGATTCAGACGCGATGGTTCATGTGCACCGACTATCTGACCCGGGGAGACTTATGGAGCAGCGAGCCTGTGGGTTTTATTTATCCTTACCTGATGCTGGCACTCTAGTAGCCATCTGTGTGGAAGATCACAGTCGCCCTGCAGATTAAGCTGTGTTTCTTCCCAGGCGGAGAATAGACTCGGAGCGTAGCTAAACCTGGACCATCCTACAACCGCCCGTGTCCGGACCGAATTTCGAGCTTGCTCGAGTACCTCAAGCCTTCTCAATTCCGTGAAAGATTTTGGATTCTCCTCGACCGCGATTCCTCACATGACTCATCTAGGACTCGAACTCTGCGCTCGGAAATCATCATCGCGATACATACGTCCATGCCCACGCCGGTGGGCTGTAGCAATCCATCGCCAAGATGGACTAAATTTTGTGAGAACCCGCTTGCCCATATTTACCGTGCACGTTCGTTCGGAATCCAATCTGGGCCAAGGGTCTAACCTCAGCTGCACTTAACTTATCATAGACTCACACTTCAATCGCTCCAGGGTATTCCGAAGATGTAGCTATAACTCTCCGCAAGAAAATACTACGCCTTTTAGGCTCTCTTGAATTCTCAGCCTTTCTTCCTAATCATGATCATCACCTGTCCGTTTCTTCCCGACACAACCATTCACGCGTTTGCAACTCTGTGTACCCTGGCACGATCCCCAATGCCAACTGCGCAATTATGCCCCCATTCCTCAAGGGACACCCAACCCTCCGTCCGGCCTTCAAGTGATCCTCCCCAAGAGCTAGTACTCATCTTAAATCCGTTGGCCTACGGGGACACCCCGGCCGGCCTCTAACCGGCACCTGCCTATCCGCGACTTGCCTGGATATTCCCGTCGAGGTACGTAGGGTGTCTTTGGGTCCGACCTGCCTCGATCGACTTAGTATAGGACATACTTACTGATTCCGATGTGTTCGTCCTGATTCCGATGGTGCGTGTGTACCTTCGGTAGCTACATATATAGCGCAAGGCTGTTATGACACCGCCAATGGCAAAAGTCAGAGCCTCAGTTCGTCGTCGCTGTTCTTCGTTCTCGGTTTCTGACGCTCTGTTATGACCAGGTTCGCAGATCCCCACCCCAACTCCGAATTCAAATCATTGTTGTTGAATTTGTTCAACAGCAGATTAAGCGTTATCACGAGACGGCAACTTCCATTCCATTCAATTCAAACGTACTCACTTACCTGACGTGCACCTGCATCTGCACCTGCACCATGCCATGCCATTGCCAACTCGGGTTTCGCGTCCGTGATATCGAGCTTGATCCTTTACCTCCACTTCGGCCCGTCCGTTCCTGTACATGTATCATGATTCCTTCCTCTACATAGTCTCAGGAGCAGCCCTTCATTCATTCATATCGTCCTTCTGATTTACAGTACCTCCTCCCTCCTGTCCTTATCGTGCGATAGCGAGCAAATGGCCGCAAATGGCGAGCAAGCCCCTGCCCCTATCCATATACGGCTAGTCTGATCACACGACCCAGACTTTGATCGCCGCTGCCGTTTTACCCCGCAGTCAGCTGGTCTACCCCGCATTTTGATCGCTTCCGCCCCATGGAAATCAGAAACTTCCGCTCTGTCAGAGGACAGGACAGGAGACCAATGGCGATTCTGCTCGTGTGGCGTGCTGCGCATCGAAGCGGGCAAGCGGATGAGGCCAAAGCGGCGAAGCAAAAGGACTTTCGAAGGACTGACTGCTCACACGACCAAAGCGAGACGAAACACTGGGGTGACACTTGGGTGACACGATAATATACAATTTAAATTTCTGTGGGGTTTACGACTAACTGTACTGCTGCTGCTCTTTTGACAACACGTCGACATACGTATACTTTACATGGTGGAATTGCGATGATTGATACTTGTGGATTGGATGGTGGGGTGATTATATGCTGGATTAATTACACGGAGTCGACGGAGAGGGCGGACTAGAGGCGGCGTTAGTCTCAGCTGGGAGCGGGAGGGAGGAGAGGGAGGACGTACAGTGGCATCGGAGGCGATGACGGTGGCCTTGGGGGGCGAGCCGGAGACAGCGCCGGATGTGCGCGCGATGGCTGCGAGGTCGACGCCTAGTGACAGCGTCAACGGCTGCTACATGCACCATGAAGAGAGGACACACCTTCGCCCTTGAAAGCGTTCATGCGGAACTTGCGCGCGGTCGCGAGCTCCTCCTCGGAGCGCTCCAAGACGGGGGAGCTCGGCTTCTTGTACCCAGTGGCTATCGTCGTCGTCAGTTAGGAGGCGCACACGAGCAAGGAAGAGAAGGCAGGCGTACGTTCGTCCGAATGCGCGCTCCCGCTGTCGTCAGCGTCGTCCCCGAGCTCCTCGTCGAGCTCCTGCTGCCCGTCGTCGATGCCGGCAAACTCGAGATCACGCTGCCAACAAACCGTGGAGTCAGCGCCACTCAATATGAGTGAGACTCAGACGACGCACCTCGTTCTCGAGACTGCCCCAGTTGTGCGCGCCGCCGCCGTTCTTGCGCAGGTTGTTGTTGAGCCCCGTCTTGCTCTCCGAGCGGTCCTTGAGGACGGAGCGCAGGGAGGCGGAGCGCGAGGTGCGGGTCATGATGTAGGTGGTGGTATACGGTCGTAAGGGGAGGAGAGGGTCGTGAAAGGTTCTGGTGGTTGGTGGAGTGGCTGTTGGGTGTGGTGGTGGTAGTGGTGAGAGATGCAGTCCAATTGGCCGCAATTTATAGTGGCCCCGGCCAAAGCCTCACACACAAAAGAACAACGGACTCGGTTAGGAACAAACCGGGTTTGTTGTTTCTTTTTGTGTGCGCTTGGGCGCGCGGGCGGTGCTCTGGCCATGGCCCATTGTCCTCTTTGCCGGCCTTCGCGACGACGCTTCACAAGGACGAGAACTTGCCAGAACTTGAAGCCAGAACGCCGTCCGGGTCTGGACCAGATTGATGCGGAACGGCCATGTGACCCCGGACCCCGGACACAGGCTCGGGATATTCCCTCGGTGTTCAAATATGTATGGAGTGGAGTGAAGCCTTTTTACTTCCACCGCGTCCTCCGCAAACCTTATCCTACGCGTCGTATCGATTCACTTATTTTACTGTCTATTTTCCAGTCATTTTCCAGCGAGAGTGTGGTTGGCATGGTTGGTTGTTCAATAATAAAGCGATGATATTGGAAGCCGCAACCGCAACTTGGCATACATACTTAGCCTCTCCGCAGCAGGTCGTCCTTCGCCAAGAAGGTGTCGCGATTGGCTGTAGGATGATTAATCGGGTTTTGGCGTACGAAAGGCGGGGTTCTGGGTTGATGGTGGCTTGAAGACTAAGTGAACACGGGGAAACCCGCTCTTCTGCAAGACGCCGCGCAGGCTCGACAGCCTCGAGCTTCGGCTCGAAGCCAACGCAGGCACCGGAATTTTCTACGTCGGCGACAGTAAAATAGCGCTCACGCGTACGGTGTGGTCAAACCATCGTGAGATTCGGGATGTTTTCCCTGATGTTCCTGGCCAAAGAGAGAGCAACCTCGAGCGATTTACGTGAGGGTAAGTGGAACGTCTGAGAACAAACCGGCTTGGATTCGGCTGCCCAAGCTCACCCCGCGTGAGATTCGTAAACTGTGACGCAATAAGCGGAAGCCAGACCCTGGGAGTGAGATGGTTCTCAGTGGCCATGGTCCGGTCAAAGAAACGATGGCCATGGTCCGTTCGAGGAAACACAGCAGCAGTTCCCCGCTATTATTTTTCTGCCCGGAGGTTATCATATAAACTCCCAGCACGAGACGAGCCTCCAGTGGCTCCGTCGCTCCAGAAGAGTATCGCCCACCCCAAGTATGTCACGGTAGTAGATGAATCACCGCCTCCGAGTCGCAAATACCGGGTACTTGGCTGGAGGTCTTTTCCCCGAAGGTGGAAAGACAGCATGGTCAGTCGGCCCAGGCCCGCCGAGGACCATGAAAAGTGGGCGAGCGGAGAAACAGCCTGCCGGTACCGCGGAGAAACCGAGCAAGCACTCGACGCTGAAATTGCGTAGATACGAGAAGAAGCAGGGGAGAAGCAGGGCTAGATCCAGGTCTGCAAGGATGAGGATGGCGCCATTGAAGTTTAGTATGGAAGGACGACCCAGAGGCTAGAGATAAGGACCCGCAGCGCGTCGTCTGGGAGACAATTATGTTCTTGAAAGAGAAATACGACGGCGAGAGAGGCTGTGGCTCGGTCGCTGCTCCAGAAATGTCACCTAGTCCGGGTGGTAGAAGAATCACCGCCTGGCAAATACCGGAGGCTGAGATTGGATAGATAGATGGCTGCCTCGCATGGTATGATAAGTGGCTCGGTCCAAGCCGTCATTGCGACTGAACAGAAGGCGCCACAGGGATATAGGAACGATGAGTTCTTGCGAATCGAGTAATTCACCAAGAACAGAGATAAGGCTTGGGACGAGATACCAATTTTGCGGCGATACGCGGGCCCGGGGCGTGGAGAAACAACAAGGGGAACTGCTATGCGCTATGCGATATCGCTCTCAGATTGCAGTTGGATGAGTGCGTGCGGTGCGAAGATGATGAAAGCGGAGGGCAAGAGGCGGTTCGGCGCTTTCGGCCGAATGATGTCGGAGTCTGAAATCACTTTTTTGACTGTTTCCCTCATGCCACTCACGGACGGTGCCTGGCACGGGAGGCTGCGGGCTCGGATGGCTTTGGTCGCCATGATCTGGGCTGTGATCAAACCCTTCATTGCGCCGCATCCGTTGGCAACGGTCTCAGATTTTCTGTGGAAAAAAAAACGTTTCGAGGCTTCGAGTTCTCCAATCTTCCTCAACTTCTGCTTGATATTGCCAAGTGGCGCGGAACCAAATTCTGCACTAGGCGATACCTCACCACTACCGAGCACACTCGTCTGCTTGTTGACGTCACAGTCGTGGACCAACAGAACTTTCAGCGGCCTAGCTTCGTTACGAAGTACCCTCCTGCAGAACTCGACCCGCTCCTCAGCACCTTTTGACCGGTACAACAAATCAAGCAATTCATTTCAGGCAGATACGAATACGAAATCGAACTACGCCTCCCCGCCCCCACCCTGCGCAAAACCCTGCACCCTCGCCCACTCCAACAAAACCCTCCCAAAATAACAATCATTCTGCCCATCCGTCAACACCCTTCTCGCAAACTCCGTCCCCCGCTCCTGAATCGACCTTGCCTCCTTATCATTCGCAACCGCCCACTCAACCTTCTCGACGAGGTCCGACATGTCGATCTTGACCGGGATGTAGTGCTCGTACGGCCGGAGCCAGTCGTTGAAGTACTCGTCGAATGCCGTCGCCTGTGCAAAGGGTCCAAGGTAAATTCCAACCGAAAAATATTGAAGGGAGCGTAAATACCTTGAACACAAGCGACCCCGACCTCAAAAGCCCGAGGTAACGCCCCGAGAACGTGTTGCCATCGACGTCAAGCACATATTTGTAGCGGTAAATCTCCTCGCGCGGGCTGCCCTTGCTGCCGATGCGATACTCCTCGATGATAGGATCGCGCTCGCAGTCAAAGGTACAATGCGTCTCCCAAAACCCGGTCATCTTCGCGTCGATGATATCCGAGTGGTTCTGCGCAATCTTGACCAGCCGGAACCGCGAAAACTTGTGGTGGTTGTCGTGGATGATGTGCCCGCCGTTCGACTGGCCGCGCCAATCTGAGGTTCCAAACTCAAATCAGTTCTCGGAAGTTGAGCGGGAAGTTCATTTGCGGCTTACAGAGCTGGGATTTCTTGTCCTCCCACTGAACGTCGTTCGGGTGATCAAACTTGCCGCACCACGCGCTAGTTTCGTAGTAATACTGCCCAGGAAACAGAATATCCGCAAAGCACGGCGAAATCTTGGTCATGCTCAAAATCGGCCACAAGTCCGTCGTAAAATCGGAACTTGAGCTGGAGCGAATGACTGGAGCGACGTCAGGACCAAGTTGAACTGGGAAAAATCTCGCAACTCACAGGCAACGTCCTCAAGAGCATCGACGGCTCCCTGTCCTCGATCTAGGATACTGCAACCACTGCGGTGCTTAAAGAATTCGGAAGTCGGCACCGGCGCGAGGTGGAAGGGCTCGGGGTCCTGGAGCTTCATGGCGTCTTTCAACATCGCGGGGTCGCGAGTATTGAACACAACCCGCGGCTCGTCGCGTCCGTTGATGAGAAACTCCATGTCGGGCAGAATATGTGCGAACTGCGAGGTCGGTCGTCTGAACAAATAAATCGACCCAGGGAAAACTCAACGCACCTTCGAAAGCGTGTCTTTCCATTCACCGTCAAAGACCGACCCAGTGTATTCCGGCATCTTCACCGCTCCGTCTACTACCTGTATCGCGACCATCCCTTTGGGATCCTTCAGCATCTGAATATAAATTGGATCAGAAGGGTCGTTCTCCATCAAGACATGGCAGGCGCACGACGCACCAATTCCCGCCCTCTATCAATCATTTGCTGGAAATGCGCCGGATCCCTCTCCGCCAGCTGGTAGAACGGCTCAAAATCCCTCCGTATCTGGTCGTAATCGTCGACAAGGCAATTCTTGTCCCGCGCAAAGTTGTACCACTTGTCGAAATTCGCCGGCGGCGGGCGGGCGTTGCGGACGGTGTACCGCGCGATCGCCTGCTCGAGCGTCTGCGACTGGCGAGCATACAGCTCGTTGATGCTCTGCTCCGCGGCCGTCACTGGAGGAGCTTCCGGCGGGGGCGGCGCAGTGTCGGCTAAGGGCACGGCGACCTCTGTGGCGAGTGGCACTGGTGCCGCCGGGGTTTGGACCAAGTCTGGAGGTGCAGACGGCGCGGGGAAGGTGACTCTTGAGGCCAGGATGATGAGCCCCAGCGTCCCGAATATCACAGTAAACGGCAGATAAAACTGGAGCCGCCGCGGTATCCATCGTGCGCTAGAAGTAGTACCCGAACTTGATGGCCCAGGAAGGAAATCGTTCGCCAAAGCGTTGCTGCGCAAAGACTGCGCCCGAGCGTGGGTGTAAGTGCTCATGGTGGTGGGTAAGTGAGAAGAGGAGGAGCTTGACTCAAAACCCCTCGCAGTTTTGGTTCCGCGGGATGTCTGAGGCCACCTTAGTCGCCGATCGGTGGCTGTGTAGAAAGGTTGAACCACAACCAGAATTGAACAACGAACATTTTTTGTTGGATTGAGATTGGAAGAGTTAACATGAGTATCCGCATATAGGTTTACGACTATAGTCAAGCGTCCTGAGAACCAACTTCGGGAGGTGCTGGAGGGAAAAAGACCTTGGAAGTAACAGTGTCAGTATTGAATACTTTATTCAATATGTTTTTGCATACCTCGTTCACAATTGCAGTCACTCTCGAACGATTGTGGTAGAAGCCGTTCGAGGGTACAGGTGTACCTGGGAGTGATATTACGTCGCTCAGCGGGCTGAAACCCATCACCACTGGTTCCGGCGGCGACGCGACTGCCGTCGGATGGTGCGGGTTCCTGATTGCCTCCCGCGCTTGCGCAAGTAGCACAGTCTTTCGATACCCAATCTTCTCCGCCTCCCATTCCTCGAGGGGTCCACTACGCTCGCAGATCGCGGTATAGGCGACGGGGAGCCAATGCGGGATGTCGTGCAGTTCTGCAAGAACGATTTGGTCGATAGGGTCTATGGTGATTCTGTTACCTCGCCGCGGTTGGGCCCACCGACTGTGATCGACGGCGTCGATGGCGCACTCGCGGAGCCTCTGGAAGTCGAATCGTGTGGATATCGCGAGGAGGTCGAGCCATTCAGCCATCAGCGCTTGATGTTGAAATTTTCTAACCCGATGTTGAATGGGAGCATCCCCGCTGATATGCAAGAAACGCACTCGGTATAAAAGAAGTCCAGCAGTCTTTCAAACTCGACGGAAGTGACCCCGGGCAGCGGGATCGCTCGTTCGTCGCTGCATCCGTCCGGTTCGGCCCCTCCTGGAGGACACGCGAACATCCAATTGAAGACTTGCGACTCCTTCATCAGAAAATAGCGGTGGACTTTGAAACGCTGGTTTCCGACCTGCTCAAATTGAATGACGGCCGACTGCCTTATAGATTGTTTTCTCACCAAGAATATGGACATCGTGTCGTCCAAGTAATACTTGTCGTGATTGTGCGTGGTCTCCGGCGTTGCATCTTCACTTTGAGGAGTCAACGGCCGATGAGCAGGCGGCTCTGGGGTGTCGGCGTCACGGTCCATGGCTGAGGCGTGGATGAGGGTCGCCAGTGGGAGAAGGCCAGGTGGTCTACACGTGTGTGCTAATAGTAAACGCACGGCGACTTAGATCGTGAGAGGCGGCAAGTCGAGGCCAGAAAGTCAAATTATACATGTAATCCATTCAAGAGTAGAACTCAGAACATCCTCCACACCAAACGAAACAACGTCCACCTCACGGGAAAAACACCTCATCCACAATCCGCGCCGCGCGTGTCGCCTGGTAGTCGTCCGACATGGGCAACGGAACAGGACTTGGCGCCGGCGGCCCCCACCGATAAACCGGGCTGGGGCTCGGCGCGCGCGACTGCTCCGCCCTGAAGGCCTCCCTCGCGCGCGCAATCTGCACCGTCCTCCTCAGCCCAATTTTCTCCGCCTCCCACTCTTCCAAACAATTGCGCCGCTGGCAGATCGCGGTATACGCCGGCGCGAGCCATTCCGGGATTTTGTGCTCGATCGCGAGGACAAGCTTGTCTATTGGGTCGAGCTGCGCCTCCGGGCTGAGGCCCTCGATGGAGTGAATGGCGTGCGCACGGAGGAGGTCGAATTGGAGGCGGGTGGCGATGGACAGGAGGGTAACCCACTGACTGAGCGTGAAGTTCGATTGGCGGTACATCCTGGCACGGTGTAAGCATTTCTTTTAGACTGAGTCGAGGTATTCATAATCGCACCCATTGTAAAAGAAATCAAGAAGACACTCAAACTCCGCGACTCCAACATCCTCTAGAGGAATGGCCTCGCTCTCTGACCCGCCAAAGTCGCCGAAAGGGCCAGCAAAGAGCTCGAGGAAATAAACCGAGTCGCGGGCGAGAAAGTGGCGATGAACTTTGAATATCTGATTCTCAACCTTCCCAACGACAACGTCAGCCGATACGGCTATGTGAAGAAGGAGAAGCAGCACCTTAAAAAACGACATCTGGTCATCGAAGTAATAACGCGGATTAATCGCGCAAGCAGCGATGGCGTCGGGGTATTTCGAAACGGGCTCGTCCAGAAGCTCGGCGGCAGATGAAGAGCGCGGTGAGAGCGGCGGAGATTCCGCACCGCCTAGCATGAGGAGACTCCCCGGCGCTGGGGACCAGGATGGGCTGACTGCGGTCGAGCCGGGAAGGCTCCCGTTTGGCAGCCCGACGGACATGCCGGGGCGCGGGGACCAGTCGGGGCCAGGGGTGGCGGCCAGGGACTGCGCGCTGGCGGGTGAGAGCGGGGACGAGGAGCGGCTGGAGAAGCGGGAGGAGACGGCGCTCATTTTTGCAGGGTGCGCGCCGGTGCGTGGGGTGCGTTGTCGTTTATAAGAGGGATACATGCAGGGGCCTCGTGGCAGGCTAGCTAGACGGTCCGTTCATAAGAAGCGTCGGCGGCGATCAAATTCTAAGGAAACCTTGGTAGAGTGCTGGAGCAGTAAGACCAAGAATTAACGACGATGAGCTATTAACGCGGCAGCAGTGAGGACGTTCAGATCGGCCGATCGAGGGGAGGCAAGGCGAGGCAGTCGGGTCGTTTCCTGCAGGGGGAGAGCCAAGAGTGCGTCCTTTGTGCGTGATGAAACCAGTTTTCTGGAAATAAGCTTGAATTGCAGTTCTTCTGTCCACGACTCTGACGAAGCAGATTCGGAGTCGTTCGCTGGGAGACAAGAGAAAGCTAGAGAAGGTACATCACTTTGGGGCTGGTGGCGAGGTTCCCCGGAGTGTCAGCGGGCGACTTTGCTCGCAGACTTGGAGAAGCCTGAGGCCGATTTTTTTGGACATTTGTTCATTTGACGATGGATGGCACCAAACCGGTTTACGTCGCGAGCCAACTGCCGGTCAATCCCGCAGCCTGCTTTTCCGCCGCTAAGCATCGAATATGAGGCCTGGGTACCGGAATGAACGCCCTTAGCTGTGAGCATGAGCGTAACAGTCAAGAAGGATCCGATGTGACGGTCGGAGTCTGAAGTTCAGACTCCGACATCGGTCGAATGCGCCGAACCGCGTCTTGTTCTTCGCCATCATCACCCTCAAGCGCCGAACGATTTCTGAAGTCTCACAGCTCCGATTCTTGGTCGTTCAATGGATCCGTCGAACATACAACGGGCGTTTCCGTTGCGGTATAGGGTGAGTGAGATTATTGCCCTCCGAGCGGTTTCCTGATGTACACGGTGCAGCTGAGAGCTGGTCGTGCCCTCACTGGCTCGCTCACAGACCTGAAGGAATTATCTTCAGCCATAATCTACGGACAGGTCTCTCTAACCAGAGACACACTGTCGTTATTTCTCTATCAACTCAGGACACCCTCTAACGGCGCTCCTCGCTCTCTCGAATTGGTCGAATCCGTCTTTAGACAGTTATGGGATATCTTCGTCGCTCAAGGGCATCCAGACCCGTCGATAACTTCCCCCATCCTCGATTCTTGGCCGGATATCTGCAGCTCGCTCCTCGAGCTCCATCATCACACCCATCCCGGCGACAGGAATTCTGTATCTTTCATGGGTGTCCCTTCCCTCATCATCTTGTTCCTCACAGCTGTAATGCGGTGGCCGTATATTACGTCCTTTCCTTGGTCCCCTCGCCAGCTGGAGGACGTCATGTCAATCCTGACTGATATTTGGACCAGCGAAGCGGAATCGAAAGCGATAAACCTGGACGCCCCGTCGGCTGCTGCGCTCTTCGCGCTTATGCGACATCGGGACAGCCGGGAGATGACCACCTTGTTCATCGCGCACTTTGATACAAAGTACACTTTGGCCAGATTGCTGTTGAAGCGCTTGTGTACCTCTGTCCGATCGCACCCGTCTAAATGGAGCCATTTCGAGCTGGAAGCGACACTCATTGCACATTCAAGCACGGTCGATGAAGAGCTGGAGGGATATCTCATCTACCTGTCCTCCATTCGACATTACACCACCGCTCTCATACATCTTCTTTCCCACCCCGCCGCTCCAGACTTTGCCACCTCAATAGTCCTCTGCTTGCAGTATTTAGCTGTGACACTTAACGCCACCAAAGGGGTTCCCTGGGTCGCACAAGCCCTCCGAGCTGGCATCCTGCCCGCGCTATTGCAATGCGCTGAATCTTACGGGGAACGTGACGACGTCAACGCACAAATTGTTGACCTCCTTGGCGACACCATCCCACGATATTCCGTGCACAAGTCGATACTACGCGAAATCTCAAAGTCCCTCGCCCACATACTCTCAGCAGGGTTGGCACGATCTGCGTATTGGTCCACCGCCGCGAGCATACCTAAACTGTGGAGAGACTTCGTCGTCTTGGTCACGAACGACAAAAAATCAAAGACGAGTACGACAGGGAGGTTAAATATCCCCCGTGCAGCTTCACCCAGGTACGTCGCCCGGTCGAAGGATGTTATTCTAGGCTAATTTTGCCAAAAAAAAAGTGTGCACGAGATACAATCGTGAACCGGAACGCGTGCAGTG
Source organism: Mycena filopes (assembly GCA_029281495.1). Classification (NCBI taxonomy): domain Eukaryota; kingdom Fungi; phylum Basidiomycota; class Agaricomycetes; order Agaricales; family Mycenaceae; genus Mycena; species Mycena filopes. The sequence continues at coordinate 1,711,355 of JARIHR010000009.1, read as the reverse complement.
GCTGCATGTGCGTTAGATATTGCTCCACGGACTGCCAAAGGCAACATTGGAATACCCACAAATCAATGTGCGAACAAATGCGCAAAACACCTGGAAACGGTAAGTCGCTCTCGCTAACTAGATACATAACTTGAAGAAAGCTAACCGCTTTCAGAATTCGTCTATCATTCAGGTGCCCTGGAAGACAGGCGATTCTTCAATTATATCCTCGACCACGACCTCTTACGCAACCAAGCCCGAATTCGCGACCAGCGATCCGACCTTCTCAAGAAGAATCCGCAACTGATTGCCTCGCCGTTCGGTGTTGAGGTGAACTACGAATTCGTCCCTGTCAGAATCATCGTCTTGTCTCTTGGCTCGTACGAGTTCAAGACGGAATCGAATCCGGCTTTCGATGTCACCGCTCTCGCAGTCGAGAAGCGCGGAGTGGAAACCTTCGTGAAACTTTATATTCCTTCTGGACGAGCACACACTATGCATGCTCTCATGTCGAAAATCCTGGGAGATTGGGACCGCGTCGCCGATGAATAAAAAATTGCAGGCTGTTCAGTATGGTTCAAACTTTATGTATATGTACTTTTCAACCCAAAAAATCTTTCGAAGATACTTACTCGCTCATAGAACAGAGTCGGCGCCCTCCGCAAATTGCTTCAGACGAAACCCCAACTAAATCCATTTGAATTTTAGGCAGGCACCAATTTTGACGCGATCGAGCATCAAGATTGAAGATTCTCATCATTTGTCTTCTGTTCCGTGCCATGATGAGGCGGGACATGTCTGCGACTGTGCGCGCCTTGAAGTGTTTTTGTAAACTTGAAGCCTGAGGTCCCTCGTCAACTGCTCTTGTGAGCTATCTATGTCCCTCTTAAGCGTCTGCCGATTTACTTACCAAACAGCGGACGTGACCACCTTCACAGCTCGGCGGCGCTCGCTGCCAGTCTCCCCCTCCCACATGCGTGAGATCCATGCGATGTGCGCATCCCGTGGCCTTGAAACTTTCCACGTCCAACATTGTTCAACTCGTCTCAGATCCTCTCCGATGACCTCTATTTCACAACGCTGTCACCCGCCATCGCTTCAGCAAGGGGTAAACTTTGCCCCCAAGGATATGTATAACAGCAACAGGACCCGAGCCCTTTCGTGGTCGCCATGTTCAGCTCCTCGACGATAATTTCCTTGCTGCTGGTGTTTTCGGGGGCGGCGAATGCAGCGCTCGGTCCCACCACCCAGCGCTGTCCGGCCGACTTCGAGCTCGTGCGACGCGGTCAGACCATCAGCGCCGCGGAGTCGCGGTACATCGAGGATAGGCGCGAGAAGATCCTTCCCGGCGCGTTCAAGACGTATCTGCGCAACGTGGAGAAGACTGGAGTCGCGCTGCCGAAATACGTGCAAGATATCCTCGAGGGCAAGACGCTGCAGCTGCCGGGTGTCGGTATCACGACGAGCGGAGGAGGATATCGCGGTGAGCAGGCTGCGCAGCTCGCTGTCAGTCGCTTGCTGACGCGTCTTCAGCGGCGATTTTTGGTGCCGGAGTATTGAATGCCTTCGACGGACGGAATGCTTCCTCGGTGACGAAGGGCACGGGCGGGCTGCTGCAGGTACGCCGCGTTTTGAACTGAATTCGACTTCTTGGCTGAGCGTTATTCCCCCAGACTGCCACCCACCTCGCTGGTCTCAGCGGGGGATCGTGGCTAGTGACGTCTCTCATGCAAGCCAACTTCCCCACCATGCAGCATCTGCTGTTCGGCGACGGGCAAAACTTTGGTGGCTGGCTGCCCAGCTTCGACCTGTGGACGGTGTCTACCGATCCGTTGGAACAGGCTGCCTTCGCGCAGGAGATCATGCAGGAACTGGCACCCAAGGCAAAACACTTCCCCGTCTCCGTTGGAGATGCATGGGGCCGCGCGCTCGCTCGGCACTTCAGCAACGGCACGACGCTGGACACCTTCCTCTCCAACACCTCGCATGGCGCCGGGATCCTTTTCTCTGACTTGATCAATCTGTACGTCGGTATGCGTCTCGATTAGCACAGTAAAACTGACGCGTCCCTAGTCCGACATTCACCTCTCACCAGCAACCCTTCCCGATCATCACTGTAGACCTCATCTCTAACCACATTAATGGCACGGTCTTCCCTGGGGGCAATGTGATCCCGCTCAACTCGCCCATGTTTGAGATTAATCCATGTGCGTCCTCATCATCAGTCACATCCAGCCGCCACTCGCCAGTCCTGACGCAGACGGGGTGACAGTCGAGATGGGATGCTACGACGACGTCTTGGCCGCGCACACGCCCACGAAGCATCTCGGCACGACGAACAAGTCTCTGTGTGTAACGGGCTTCGATGAGGCGATGTTCCTCGCCGGCACCTCCTCCAATCTCTGGAACGAACTGAACATAACGGTATGCTGCCCTCCCCTCTCTCGCATTCGCGCAGCTCGCTCACCCGACACCCGCCTGTGCAGGCAGAAATCCTCGCCGGGTCGACTGCCAACTTCTCCGCCCTCATAAACGCGACCTACCCCCAACCGCCCGGTCTCCGGCTTGACACGAGCAACTACCCGAACCCCTTCCACGGCGTCGCGCCCGCCACGTTCTCCGACTCTGGCGAGACAATTCTCTCGCTGTGCGACGGCGGTGAGGACGGGCAGGTCTCACCGCTGCAGCCCATGCTCGTGCCGGACCGCAAGATCGACGTTATCGTCACGATCGACTCGGTGCGCCCTCCCCTTCCTTCCCCACTACTTTCACGACGCTCACATACCGCGTCGCAGAGTAACGACGCGAATAATTTCGCAGCCGGCGCATCACTCATCGCGACGTACGCAGACTCTCTTCTTCTTCTTTTTTTGAGTACGTGTCTGAATCCCCGCTCCCCCTCCCCCAGCCAGGAACGCATGCAGCTCTTTCCGCGCGGCCTCGCCGCCTTCCCCGCCGTCCCCTCCACCCTCGAGGGCTTCGCCCCCCTCGTCACGCAGCCCACCTTCTTCGGGTGCAGCCTTTCCTCCTCCGCCTCCCCATACCCATACTCCTCCTCCCACCACGACCAATCACACGCCCCGATGCTGATCTACATCCCCAACGGCGCCCCTCCGCGCTCCGGCGCTGCGCCCCTCACAAACACGAGCACCTTTCAGTCCGTGTACTCGGAGTCCGAGATGCAGGGGATGCTTGCCCAGACGTTCGATGTCGCGACGCAGGGTGCGGTTGTGGGCGGTGCGGAGGAGGATCCGCAGTGGGCAGCGTGTCTGGCCTGTGCGGTGGTGGACCGTGCGCGTGCGAGGGAGGGCGTCGCAAGGAGTGGGGTGTGTACGGGGTGCTTTGCGCGGTATTGCTGGCAGGCGTAGGCGTTCCCGGTTTTGAGGAAGAGGAGGATCCGCAGTGGGGTAGTTTGCGCGGTAGTACTACTGCTCTGTGAGGCGTAGACTTTGGCCATACTGTACGATTCATTACAATAATCCGAGATAATTCAAGCACACAACACGACGAGTAGCATTCGAAAACAAACGACGCGATAACAAGTCCTTTTCTACAGATTTACTTTCCTTCCCTTCTATCTAACAACATCTACTCTCTACTTGAACATCTTGCTGAACGCCTTCTTCTCTTTATCCCGCTTCTCCTTCTTACGCTTCCGGATCGTCGCGAGCTCGCCTGCGATGGCGGTGTCGTCCGGGACAATCGCTAGCGCCTCCACCAGATCCTTCTCCGCGCTCTCCTCGTCCTTGAGGATCGAGTACGCGAGCGCGCGTCGGTACAGCGCCTTTGCTGTAAATTAGGGCGCGGGTGAGTAAAGGAAAATCATAGGGAACGGGGAAACGCACCTTTGTCGGCGGGACTCAGCTTGAGGGTGGTGTATGCGCGCGAGGCGCATTGGACCGCGATGGTGGCGTGTACGGGCGAGGGGGGCTGCAGCCGGACGGCGACGAGCGCGGAATTGAGGAGGAGCGGCGCGAGGAGGGCGTCGTACGCCTCTTGTAGCTCTGCTGCGTTCTCGGGGAGCAGCGTGTGCACGTCGAGGTAGCGGAGTGATTCTGTCGCGGAGGAGGTTAAGATTGAATGAAAGAGAGAAGGAGCCGCGATGGAAGCGTACTTTGGTATTTCTCGAGAGCGAGCGCGGCCTTGCCGTCCTTATACAAGGTGGTGGCGAGCGCACGGAGCTCAGTGGCTATCTTGAGCGCGACGGCCGGGTCTTGCACGTCTGCATCGTCGTCCTCGGGGTAGTCCTCGTGGCCATCGCCGTCCGCTGCAGCGGGGACCTCCGTCAGCGAGGGATCGTCCGGCGCAAGGACGCCGCAGTCAGCGATGACCACAGCGGCAAGGGGGACGTCTCCCTGCGCGGTCGGGCCGTTCTCGACCTGCCGTACGAGCGATTTGCCCTTGACGACTTCGCCGAAGACGACGTGTTTGCCATCGAGGTGGGGCGTCGGCGCGGTGGTGATGAAGAACTGGGAGCCGTTGGTGTTGGGCCCGGCGTTGGCCATGGAGAGGAGGAAAGGTTTCTCGTGCTTCACGGGAAAGGCTTCGTCCTCGAATTTCTCGCCGTAGATCGATTCTCCGCCTGGAGTACAGCTTAGCGGGGAATCGCATTGGGCTCAGAAACACACAAGAACGAACCTGTGCCATTACCAGCCGTGAAATCGCCACCCTGGCACATAAACCTGACCGCGCGTCGATAATCATCCTTCCTCTCGAGGACGCAACACGTACCCTTTGATCACACGGTGGAATCCAGAGCCCTTGTAGTGTAGGGGCTTGCCCTGGGTGCCATTACCCTTCTCTCCCGTGCACAAAGCGCCTTGGAAAGTATTGGCGAACCTTCTAGAAGGATAGTGCAGGCGACGCACGAAAATTCTCCGCTGTCTTTGGGACGAGGTCGCTGTAGAGCGAGAAGACGACGCGGCCAGCAGCGTTCCCGCCGATGGTTAGGTCGAAGAATACCAGAGGGCGATCTGAGGACATGGCGGTAAGAAAGCAGCAGAGAGGTCTTGACGTGATGGCTTCCCAGGAGGGAAAAGTATTGAAAAAAATCCGCAAATATTACAAGGAAAATCGGTGAGGAGATGTAACCTGTAGGGAAAAGGGTTTTGAGCTCCCTCGGCACCTTGTGGGCCTATATATGGCTTCTTGGTGAGTTCCCGCTTCGACTTCGTTCCAGTTCCAGCTTTCAAGATCTTCTGAATCGAACTATCACAGCAGTTTGCAAGTACCTGACTATGCATTCCCAGGGCGACGGCGCCGCAGGCAAGTAAAGACATACATCTACACGAGAAAGTCTGAAAGTCTGGAAGATAAACCGAGTTGAGCGCAGACGCGATCACATGACCATGTATGCGCGCATAAATCCGAGTTGCTCGAACAGGGCTGAGTACATACAAAGCTTTAAACCACCAACCGGCCTGTAGATTTTACCCAGTGACGCGGTCCCAATCTCCCAGGATCTCCGACATGGCAGGGTGACTGGTGTGCCCTCGTCCAGAGGGAATATAAATCTCCACATATGTTTCCACTCCGCGTTTCGCAACGACCGAGGTAGCATCATTTTGGAAACCTGGACTCGGTCTCATATTGAACTCGTGCGGGTTGAAAGACACGACGGTAATCTTAACCGGGATGAAGTCGTAGTCCATCCTAACGCTGAACGGCAAGTTGATCAGTTGGGGATTCCGTTGGAGAAGCACGGAGCGCTGTTCGCGAATTCGGGCTTGGTTTTTGAGGAGGTCGTAGGTGATGATACCATTGAAGAATCGCCTGTCTTCCACGGAGCCTGAACGGTAAATGAGTTCTAGAATTGAGTCAGCTTTCTTTGAGTTCTGTATCTAGTCGGCGAGAGGGACTCGCCGTTTCCATGCGTATTGCGCATGTGTTCGCACAATAATTTGTGGGTATTCCAATTTTGCCTTTGGCAGTCCGTGGAGCAATATCTCACGCACATGCAGCCACTACACGCATTCCGGTTCACGATTGTATCTTGTCCACACTTTTTTTTTTTGAAGAGATCAGTTCGAGATAATGTCCTTCCAACGGGCGACATACCTGGCTGCACGGAGGATATTTAACGTCCTTGTCGTACTCGTCTTTGATTATATTATTTCGTTCCGCGACCAAGGCCACGAAGTCCCTCCACACTTTGGGTATGCGTGCGGCAGTAGACCAATACTGAGATCGTGCCAACTCTGCGGAGTGTATGTGGGCGAGAGACTTCAAGGCCTCGCGCAGTATCGATTTGTACACGAGGTACCGCGGGATGGTGTAGGTAAGGAGCTTGACGATCTCTTCGCTGACGTCGCCGCGTCCGCTGTAAGATTCAGCGCATTGCAAGAGCGCGGGCAGGATACCGGCCCGAAGGGCCTGTGCGACCCAAGGAACCCCGTTTGTGGCATTCAGCGTCGCAGTGAAGTACTCCAAGCAGTACAGTATCGAGTTCGCAAGGCCTGGATCGGCCGGCAGGGAAAGAAGATACCCGAGAGCGGTGGCGTATTTTCGAATGGAGGACCGTCCGAGGAGATGCGCCTCCAGCTGTTCGTCGGCTGTACGCACCATTGTAATGAGGCTTGCCTCCAGCTCGAAATGGGTCTTCGACGGTTGTGATCGCACAGAGGTAGACAAGCGCTTCAAGAGCAGTATGGCCAAAGCGTACTTTGTATCAAAGTGCGCAATGAACAGCAGGACCCTCTCCAGATGGGCCACAGGGTCGGCCAAGCGGACTCTCTGTATAAGCACAGCGAGAGCAGTGGCCGCCGAGACGTCCAGATTTATGGCATTTGATTCCGCTTCGGTGGTCCAGATATCAATGAGGATTGACATGACCACCTCTAGCTGGTGCGGGGATTGGGAGAATTTCGCAGGGGGCCACCGAAGTACAGTTGTGAGGAACAGGAGGATAAGGGAAGGGACGCTCGGGCCAGGCGCAGGATTCACCCTGACGCCGGGATGGGTGTGATGATGGAGTTCGAGGAGCGAGCTGCAGATATCCGGCCAAGCTTCGGAGATGGAGGAGGTTATCGATATATCAGGATGCCTCTCCGCGAACTTGACAGTGATGAAGATGTCCGTTAGTCGTCCGAAGACGAGTTCGACGATTTCCAGAGAGCGAGGAGGGTCGCCATTTGAGGGCGTCCTGAGGTGATAGAGAAATAACGACAACACGTCTCTGGTTAGAGGGAGCTGGCCGTAGATTATAGCTGATGCTAATGCAAACAGGTCTGATAGCGAGCCATTGAGGGCGCGGCCAGCTTTCAGCTGTATCCATATGTTAGTCTATAGAAACTGTTTGAATTGTATGATAACTCACCCTATACCGCAAGGGGAACGTCCGTTGGATTTTTAACGGCTTATCCATTGGAGTCGGAGGATGGAAAGGGAAGCTGAAAAAGCAGTGGCACCGGAGAGGAGAAAGACAAGGACCGTTGAAAGGGGTTACAATGTGATAAGCACATCGCGCTCACGAACCGGACATGAACCACTAAGGGCTCTAAGAACGGCTCAGCAGCCTAATATTATAAGACGCCGCTCGCGACGAACGCTGGAGGACCGAAACATCAAGCCAGTAAGATTTGCTTTACTTAGTCCCTATACAACATAGAAATAAATTTACCCTACCAGTAACCCATCTAGATCTACCGTCTACATACGCCTCTACTCTACTGTATCATCGCAGCAGCTGTCCGATCCCTGACCGCCTTCAAGAACCGCGCCAGCTCCGTCCCCCCCGTCCCGCGCAGCGGCTCCTCGTTCTCCCCATCCTCTTTGCCCTCTTTCCCGTTCTCCCCCTCAGTCGCCACTTGGCTTGAAATAGCAGTGGAGAAGGTGGACGAGGCGGGGGTGGAGGCGGCCGCGGCGGCAGCGGCAGCGGCAGCCCGCCTCGCAGGCTGTATGATATACGCCGTCACGATCGTGATATGGCAGTCCCGGAAGCGCTTCAGCGCGCCAACCGCCGCGTTGTACGCGCTCAGCAGCTCCGCGCCGCCCACTGCGTCCTCTACATCCTCCTCTCCGTCGGCGTCGGCACCTTCACCCGCGTCGGAATCAGCAGGGACACCGCCACTCGCACGCGCACGGCTCGCATTGGCGACGATGGCGCGCAGGGGGCGGGGGTTGGCCGCGAGGTGGTTGAGGAAGTTGCGGTGGTGGCGCGGCATATAGAGCTGCATGCGCTCCAAGAAAGGCGACTTCTTCGTCGTCTCCCGCTGCTGCCCCTCGCTTGGAGAACTCGAGGCAGAGGCAGACGGCGCGCCAGTCAACCCCGGCGCGTGCGAGAACGCAGCAACGCCGAGAAACATGTCCAGCGCATGTATGAGCGAGCTCTGCCCCGCACTTGCGCCCGACAGCTCCTCGGGGTACCTCCACCCCGGCTCCCCCTCCATCCCCTCAAACACCCACCTCCGCCCCCCACCCGAATCCGCGCCCCGGAACCACGGCCGTATCGCGGTGTAAAAGACGGCGGGATCGCACCCGTCGCGCACCGTCGCGAGCAAGACGCGCAGGTCGTCGATGACGGTCGCGAGACGCGCGAGGAACGACGTTATGCGCCGGAGGGCGAGCGCGTCGCCCACGAACGCCTCGTCCATCGTCGCGCGCATGAGCGCGAGCGCCTCCACGCCGCGCAGCTCCATCCGCGCCGAGGTCAGGTAGAACACCTCCTCGTCCGTGCTCCCCGTGAACAGCGTCGTGCTGCGCAGGTTGTCGAGCGCGGGCGTCGGCCTGCTCGAGGGCGTCTTGAGGGTCCAGTTGTACAGAACCGTGTCGGCGTAGGTGAGCACTGGGGGCAGCTGCAGCTGGGCGCAAACGTGGAAGAGGGGGCGCACGAGGGGCGCGGGGATAAGGATGGGGGCGTTGGGGGGGAGGGAGTGAATATAGAAGTGCATCAGCCAGGCGAGGACGAGGTGTGCGCGGCGGAGCTGCGTTTCGGACCTGAGCATGCCCGCGATCGGGAGGATGGGGAGCTGCGGGTGGTTCTTCAGCTCCAAGGGATCATAGACGAGGGCGCGCTGCACACCTCCCTGATCCCCTCCCTCCACAACTCGGAGCAGGCCATCTCCACCTCAGTGATGCCAGGCTTGTCGCCGAGCTGCAGCCCCTGCTTGATCGCGCAATCGAGCGCCGCCTCCCAGACCTCCCACTCTTCTGTAAGTCTGGAAGGTGGCGCCTGCGGGGGCATGAAGCCCGTGCGGTTATCAACATCGAAATCGTGCGCGGCGAGGGTGGAGGTGTCGTAGACGCTTTCGGAAGAGCCCAGGAGGCCGTCGAGGCGGGAAAGGGACAGGAAATGGTCGGGGGGGATGGTGCCCATGGGGGAGAGCTGAGCGCTGATGGCGAGATAGGAGGTTTGTTATTGCTGCCGATTATTGTGAAGGGAAAGTAGGAGGCACGACGATTCAAGGCGCACAAGCGGAAACTGCAGTGAGTGGAGACCCGTCAGAAATAATATGTCAATTAACGACATCTGGCTGCGAATGCGTAGTCCACTGGCAGTCCAAAAGCGACCAAGGGCCCAAAATGCAATTCCGAACCTATCTGGCGTCGGAGACCATAGTCCTCGAGGCAACCTCTCTCAGCGAACCCAACTCTGCACTTGTAAGTGTGCAACCTACCAGCGCCAGCTCCTCTATTCCCACATTCAGCCGCTTCCTCTGCGCCAGCCAGTCCAAAAGCAGCCCAACATGTCGCTCATTGAACGCGACATGGTGGAACGCAAGCTTGCGCAGCCGCGGGTAGTGCACCGCAGCGTGGAAGGGCTCGAACCTCGTCGCGTCCCCCACCGCCATCAGCGGGTCGCCCTCGATCCCGTCCGTGAAGGGCTCGATGAAGCGGTGGAACGCCGCGCTGCGAAAGTGCTGCAGGTGGAGGAGCGACGCAGAGAGCGTGAGCGTCGCGCTGTTGGAGGTGAAGGTGGTGACTTGGTCGAGGGACATGATGGTGAGGATCGTGTCCATGACCTCGTCGCGCCAGACGGGCGGCGGCTGCGACGGAGTAGGTCCTTCTACCAGCCTTACGATGTAGCGCGGTAAGTCTGGGTAATTGGTCTGGTTGAAAAAGGCGACTTCGAACACCCGCCCATCGGCGGTGGAAGGGAGGTCCGCGACTTTCAGTTCGGATATGACCGGGTCGGTGGCGTGTATACGGTGGCTCTCAATCGCATCCCAGACGTGTCGCAGCTCGGGGCTGCCATACGGGACGTTGAGCACGATGCGGCATTTTGGAATTATGAAGGCTCGCAAGAGGGAAGCGCAGATCCAAGGGTTTGCCGTGATTTCGAGTGTCTCGAGGCCCAGTGAGATGGGTTGCGAAGCCTCCAGGGTGTTCGGAGGGCACTGCGTCAGGGTCAAAGCCCGCAGACGCGGTACCCAAGTAGAGAGATTCATCAGAAATTCGTCCATCCCATAGTCGAGCGCCACGTTGTCGAGTTCCAAAGAAACAATGCCCTTCCAGAGCGGCGACGATCCTTCCAAAAAGCAATATCGCAACGACAAATGCCGGAGGCGAGCTTGGCCTTGAAACAGAGCCGCCGATGCAAAGAACGGGTCCGCCGGTTCGTCGGACCACAAGTGCAGGGTTTCGAGGTTAGGTGCAGGGAGGAGGAGGGCAGCAGGGAGAGCCTGCGACTGGACGGGCATCCTGACATGCAATTCGCGGATCCGAGGCAATTGCGCCAGAACCAGATCTCGCGCAGCGATGCGCTTCGTGCCCGTGTTCGTCCCGCCAAAATCGGCCCCAACAGTCAGCGGCGCACCCCGCGAGCGATGCAGCATCTCGAGCGCCCACCGCGGCCGCGAGAGCACGATGTGTGCCCAGAAATTCGGCCGCTTCATCGCGATTTCGCGCCACCGCCGACAAACATGGCTGACTTTCAAACCCAGCGCGAATTTAGCCGTCTGAAACTCGGGTTTGTCTGCTTCTATTGTGGGACAGAGTTCGAGGATCTGGGTGAGAAGCTCTGTTGGAAGACGCCAGATGGGGGCGAGACTGTTTCGGCGCGTCTGGAGCGCGCGTCGGAGAAGGAGGAGTTCAGTCGACTGCAGCGAGGTGAGACTCCGTCGCCCGGTGGTAACATCGCGTGCCAGTGAGAGGACGGTGGCATTTTCATCGTGGAAGACACGCGATTCAACCTGCGCGTTGAGTTTGCTGCTCGAGCGACTACTGAACAGTTTGAAAGCCTGCTTGACAGGTGAGCGGCTTGCTGCTGCTTTGACGTCCCTCAGCGCAGAATCTATGTCCTGCACGCATTTATGCCGCGTTCGACGTCGACTGAACGCGGAGACGTCGTTGTTCAGCAGAGCTTCGAGAGACGCCTAGGGTCCGTAGTTTGGTCAAGGAGTAGCTGCGAACGGTTAAAGACGCACCATTTTGAGCCCTTTCGAGTGTGTAGGGAAGAGCAATGCAGAGAACGCACCCACAAAGAACAATGAAAAGCCAAGGGCCTAGGTGCCGAACAGCCGCATCACTAAACGCGATCCCGTGCCCTGTCAGACTGTCATCCGCGGACCTACTCGAGTAATTGGGTTCACAACAACTCAACAGAGTCCAATTCGACGCGTTTTTCTGTTCGACGGCGACTCGGATACACACTGACATTTCATTTCGTTCATGAATAACACAAAGTCTTTGAATAACAAAGTCCTTGATCACTCGTTTCATGTTCGTAAAATAATCTCCTTCAATGGCGCCAGATAACAGGATCAGAGTTGATGAACGCCATTTGTTCTACAGCGCATGAGTGAGTGACCCAGAAGGATAAAATACACCCAAGGCACATACCTGCACGGAAATCATCAGGAATCATAGTGACGTTCGCACCATTGAGTTGGATGACGGCCTGAGCAAACGGACGTTCAATTCCTCTCGGTGATATATCAAGGTTGTCGGTTAAAGCTGACCTTGTTTTGCGGCGTAAACTGCGTCCATTCCGGACGCGGAATTCCTTTCCCATCGTTCGGCGTGAGACTCGTGGCGAACGACACCCAATATTCGATCATGAGGCGGCTGATCAGGATCGAGGACGCAGAGGTGTCGCCGGGGGCCCCGTAGACGTATACGACCTCCGAACCATGGGTGACTAGGGAAGAGATACTACATGAGATGATCGAAACGAAAAGGCGGACTACGAACCTCCCAACGACGGCGGTAAGGTAGGTTGAGGCTGGGTGAACAGATACCCGAACGTCTTGACTCCAGCGTTCGCGGCGGTCTCGATCCAGAACCGGCGCTGGGAATGGAAGTCTACGTCTCCGCCTGTGGACTCGCGTTCAAAATTGATGCCGAAAAGGAGAATATGCGCTGACCTATTGCTGAGGCACGTTTGAACTGGCTACTAAGGCCGAACGTGTTGTTCCCTGTGTTGAATGGAGAGCCTGCAAGACAATGAGAAAAGGACACGAAGCTTCCACTACGTAGTACTGACCCAGAGCTGGAACATCGGGGTACAGTCCCAACACGGTTTCAACGGCGGTTTCGAGCCGCGAGGAGGAAACGGATGGACTGGCCATGGCGACAAAAGACTCCTGGATCTCTTCCGTTGAATTAACCGCCGGAGACGTAAAGAGAGTTCCTTCATCTGCATATCTGTGAGTATCATTGTATTTGCGAGGACGAGCGTTCTCGTACCCTGGTTGGTTCCAGCAATAAACGGCAATCGGGCAAATTGTCCCCGCTTGAACAAGACCGAGGGCAGGTCAGGGATAATCCCGCCGGGCCCGTCGATGACGGGGTCCCAGGGAAACTCTTCAGTGGCCTCTGCCATAGCCGCAGTAATGCCAGCGAAAATGTCGACCGTGCTGGCGTTGCGCAGGCATCCAAACGTGGAACCTGATTTCGCAGTAGACGCGCAGGAAGGGACGCCAGCGACGAAGTTCTCCCAGGCGGCTTCACGACGCTCCGGAGTGAATAACTGAGACGTGGCTTGAGACCCAGATTCGAATATCTGCAATTCGCAACGTCAATTCCACGTTAACCAGTCCAGAAGTTGTGCGTACAGCAGCTCTGGCAAGAGAAGCGATGGGAGAGTTTAAGAACAGGATCGAAGTCATTATGGCTCCGGCACTCTCGCCGAACACCGTCACCTATATTTTGCGATTCAACTTTTGAGTCCCAAGACGAGGAAATTTGATTCGAACCTTGCTCTTCTCGCCTCCGAACAAGCCAATGTTCAACTGGACCCATTTCAGCGCGGTGAGTTGATCCTTGCTGGCAAGATTCAGGGCACCCCTCTGGTCGGCTTCTTGTCCTTGGGCAAAACCTAAGGGCCCGAGGCGATAGTTGAAATTGACGTAGATAATGGGCGTTCCCTTCACTTGTCGTTAGACGCGAAGGGCGAGGGATGGCGAAGGGCGACTTACTCGGGCGACGCTTTGAGCAACTATGGCGCTTCCATTATATATCGTCGCGGACCCTTCGTCGAATCCGCCACCATACCTAACCGGGGATGAGCTCAGTGCGGACGACGTGGAAGTGAGAAATACTCACGTCCAAAACATCTTGACGTGCGTCCTTCAGACAACGTACGACTTCACAGCGCTCGCACTCACCACGGGCAGCTTGGCATTGGCGGCGATCCCCGCCGGCCGAAGCACGTTTATTGTGAGACAATCCTCCGACATTTGGTCGGCTGGAAGGCCCTGGAATCCGGGAGATATATGGAATGAGTGGTCCGAAAACAGTGTCGAGCGGGATATTGAATACCAGTTGGAGACAAGACAATCCAAACTCGGTCGCATTGAAGGTGGTGGAATCCGGGCACGTTTTCAACACCGGGGGTTTCAAGCGCAGCTTTCCAAGAGGGGGTTCCGCGAATGGAATACCTCAAGGTAGTTGTTAGCCACGAGTCAAGTCTCTGGGATGGTCCGACACGAACCTCCGAAGAATTCCTGCTGGAGCGTTGGAATATCACGCCCGACCAGAGTGCTTTTCCCTAGCTTGATCGTAGCGCCATGAGCAAACTGGGTCGCAGATGCAAAGAGGAGGCTGAGCAAGAGCATGAGTGGGGGGAGGAAGCTGTAAGGCTGAAAGGAAGGTCATATAAACCACGCTCTGCACCCGCCATGCCCCTGCTGCCCAAAGCGTCCCAAGAATCGGCAATGAAGGAGCCGTCCCGGTTTAGGGCACTGCACTCCCAGATTTTGCCAGTCAGCAGACTCGCAAGGCCGAGATGCCCTGGTCATTTCATCGAGGAAACAACTGTCCGCTTATGAGCGCACGGCTTCCCCATGGGCCCTGGATGTCCCTGAAGACGGGAGATATCAATACCCAGGTGGGTGCAATGTGCTGCTGGCTGCGGATGAAGGAACAGAAGGCCGCGGCCGCCCAACCGCTGATATCGGTATGAAAAAACCCCGAACCATGCGCTCCTTACGAGGGTCCTACCAGCGGTCGCAAACGGAATTGAACTAGCACTAGTAGCAGCGTCGGGAAGAGCGGGTAGGGAATGGTTGGACATGGTGGGAGCGGAGAAGGCTGCCGTCCTCTGCCGAGACAACCTCCCACGCTTTCAAACCTCCTTTGTCCGCATACACCCATGTTCGGGCGCTTTCCCGCGGCCGCAGGTACGGCGGGGCCGTCTGTGAATCAACAGGCATCCAAAATTGCACACACCAAGTTCACTTTGAGAGGCGACAAACCCTCTTTCAATGACTGGAGTGCTTTCGCCGTTGACCACCAGAATGAAAAGGTTTTCGTGTACGGCGGAGTGCGGCCAGGCGACGAGAGTAACACTCCAACGTCCGATTTCCATTGCTTGGATCTAAAAACGATGGACTGGTCCAATTACACTGTGAGCGTCTGGCCATAGTTTACCATCTATCCTTTCGTCTCACAGTTCATCCAGAATACCGTTAAATTTCGGCCTCGAGACTATAAATTCGATCCATTCTGGAAAGAAGAGGAGAAACTGCAAACCTGCCCCCTGCCTGCATTAACGGAGGCTGCCGTCACACTCAGTTTCGTCGGGGGTGGTAGATTTCTTATACTGTTTGGTGGCTTCAATACCACAGCCGGGAATCCTGTATCCGATCTCGTAGCGGTCGATTTGGACTCGATGGTCTGGTGCTTCATCGACATCCAAGGCGCGCCGATCCTGCCTCGGATGTCGGCCTGCATCGTTGGTGTGAAGAACCGTCTCTTTATTTTTGGCGGCCGGGACCAATTCGAGGATAAATCGCCGCCCCTCCGGACCTATTCTATCGCGGAGTATACACAGCAGACGCGCTGGACTTGGCGCGTCACCGACGCACCTTTTCCCCCCGACCTTCCTCTTTTGGGGCATACAATCCAAGCGACCCCGGTGTACGACGGCCAGAAGATTTTACTGACTCATGGGCGCATTAACGACGACACGGTACGATTCAAATCCCGACTGCACTTGCTCAGATGCTCATTACTCCTCCAGCCCCTGCAGCTATCCCGCGAGTCGACCATTTTTTTCCACACCGAAAACCAAACCTTCCAAGACGCGCGCGCAACTATGGGCAACTTTCCCAGCGGTGTCTCGTGGTACCACCTTGGCACCGTCGTCCCCGGCTTGCAGCGCTCGCCCGCGTCGTCGTCGTCTCCCCGCCGCGGCCGTCCGCCCAAGATCGCCCGCCCCCCGCCTCCCGTCATCCCCACGATGCCGACGCACGCCTTTCCCGCCTCGGCGGTGATGGTCACATGGGTCAAGCAGCCCCCCGACGACTTGGTGCCCGAGGTCTGGCAGTACATGTTGCCTCCCGCTGAGCGCATCCGCTGCCTTGACCTCGGCGGCAGACTTGGGAATCTAAACCTCGACCTGCAACAATTTGTCGTCGTGGGGAACCGGATGCTGCTGCTTGGGAATACGGGAGGTACAAACGACCCGCAGGGCTCGCAGATGGCGGTGGACAGGCCACTGGCACGGTGGGACGTTGCGGTAGAGATTTCCTCGGAATATCTGGCTGATAACTTGAACTGACTGACTGAAAAGACTGGGTGTTGTAGTTTGATTGTGTTTTTCCTTTTGCTTTGGGCTGGTCGTATAACGCATCTCGATTTGTTGTATTCTGTCTCTGACGCGGGCGGGTTCCCAGCTATCCGTATAGCTCCGCTTCGAAGCACTGTCCCTGCGAGAGCTTCCCAAGCGTGTCAAATGCTAGGGATCCAACTACCGCTTCTCGTACTTTAGTCAGGAATTTTGGACGGGAGGAATGCTTCGTTGTCATCCTTATTCCTCCTTTAGCCATTTCAATCCCGGCGGAAAGGGCTAAAGATTTTCCAAAATCTCGGCGAACAGGGAATATCGAAGTACTCACCTGTCGGAGTTTGATCGGAGTCTGGAAAACGCCTCTTGCTTCCTACCTGCGCTGTGACCTTGCCGCTTTCGCCACTTCCTTGCCTTGCCACCGCGGAGCTCCCCCTGGTCGGAGCCCTGTTCTCTGGAGTGCCTGCCGTCCTCCCCTCCGCCTGAAACCTGGATATCAATATTTTCCTTGAATCTGACACGCATTTACGCGTCCATTCGTCGCCGACAGTTCCTCTCGTCTGGACAGAGGGTTGGGTGATTTATCAACACCTCCTTCAATTTCGGCCAGCAAGTAATTCAACTACTCGCACGTTTGGCAAAGGCCGGTGTACCAAACCGCGATACGATCAACCCTCTTTCGTCTCTGCATCTACGATGTCGCTGCTGCGCTCGTTATGGCGGCAATCCAGCATGACAAGAGGTCCCCGAGCCCCGCGCAACTGGTCCTCAATCGCAAAGACGCCCGATGGCCAAGGGATTGTCATCGACGCGCTCGGCGGCGCAAGCTTCCCCTTCATCTGGCTCCGCGACTCGTGTCCCTCGACCATCCACCCCTCCACGTCGCAAAAGCTCCGCCGTACCTCCGACATCCCGCCAGACGTCCGCCCCGCGGCTAACAACGACAGCCTCCGGCTCACCGACGCAGGACTGCACATCGACTGGGCCGACGGCCACGCCTCTTTCTTCTCGCGCGACTTCCTGCGGCTGCACTCCTCCCCAACGCATCTAGCCGCGTTCCACGGTACCCCACCCGAACGGCTCTGGGGGCGCGCAGAGATAAGCGCGAATCCCAATCTGTTCGTGCCCTACGCGTCGCTGCAGGGCGACACCGGCCTCCGCGCCGCGATCGACCAGCTGTGCGCGGACGGTCTGCTCTTCGTCGTGCGTGCCGTCACCGTTGCGCCGCGTTGAGTGCTACAACTACGAGACAGACCGGCGTGCCACACGAGGAGACGGCCGACGCGACGTGCGAGCTGCGCGCGCTCGCGGGCATGTTCAGCCACATCCGCGAGACGTTCTACGGGCAGGTGTGGGACGTCGTCAACTTGCGCGAGAGCCGCAACATTGCGTACACGAACCTCGATCTTGGATTCCATATGGACCTTTTGTAGGTCCCATTCGCATATCATAGGAACCAATACTCACGACGGGACACAGGTACTTCAAGCACCCGCCCAAGTACCAGATCCTGCACTGCCTGCGCAACCGCGTCCGCGGCGGCGCCTCCCTCTTCGCAGACGCGTTTCGCACAGCCGAGACCCTGCGGACCCAATCCCCCGCCGATTTCGCTGCGCTCGCCAACATCGAGGTCCCATTCCACTACGTCAACGACGGGCACCACCTCTTCCACGCACACCCCACCATCGAGCTCGCCTCCTCCCCCTCCTCCTCGATAGCGCAGATCAACTACTCCCCGCCGTTCCAAGCGCCTCTGCACCTCGACACGCCGCCCCAATTCTACGGCGCGCTGCGGCGCTTCGCGGCCCTCCTCGACGACCCCGCGCGCGAGAGCGTCTTCGAGTATCAGCTGCGCGAGGGCGACGCGGTCATATTCGATAATCGGCGCGTCTTGCATGCGCGGACGGCGTTTAGTGACATCGAGGGAGGGAAGGAGGATGGGGAGCCGAATCGGTGGCTGAAGGGGTGTTATTTCGAGGCCGATGGGCTGTTGGATCGGGGGAGGATGCTGGGCAAGAGGGCAGCGAACACTGGATGATATGCCAATAACTCAATTCCAAATAAATATGTACACTGTAATCAGACGATGTGTGATAATTCCTGCCCATGCATTTTGTTTCGCCCTTCTAGAGCTTGGCCTGCGCGCCGCCCTTCTTGAAGATGAACGCGATCCCGCCGCCGAGCACGACCTTCCCGCTCGTCAAGTTGCGCGTCACAAACGCCACCTCGACCGTCCCCTTCGGTCCAGGCCCAAGCTAAAGTGAGAAATTTATATCAGCTTCTTCGAGTCTGAATCTTGACAAACGCGCGCAACGCAACACACCTCCCAAGCCTCGGTCTGCAGCGCGTCGCCAGGCTTCACGGGGCTGGTGAAGCGCACGCCGAAGAAGCGGAGGCTGCGCGGGTCGCCTCCGCCGATGGCGTGGATGAGCGCGCGCGCGCCAAAGCCAAAGGTCGACAGCCCGTGCAGGATGACGCCGCCGAAGCCCGCCGCCTGCCCGATTTTGGGGTCTGCACGTTGACGACGTGTTAGCTCCACGTCGAGGATGCGTCGGAGAAGAGGTACGCACCGATGTGGAGCGGGTTATAATCCCCACTGAGCCGGAAGACGAGCGCCTGCTCCTTGGTCGTCTGGTCGCGCACGACCCAGTCCGCCTGGCGGTCCGTCGGGACGGGCTTACCCTGCGGCGGCCCCGCCGTGTGCTTGCTGTACTTGTCGCCCGTGGCCTTTGCGCCGATGTTGAAGGAGGAGGACTGGCGGCTTTGTGTTAAGCGCGAATACATACCAAGGGCAAAAAAAGAAACGCACGTAAAGCTTCGCGTAAGGCTTCTTCTTTGGGTCGAGGAGGAGGCTCTCCGTGGTGAGGATGATGCCGCTCTCTGCAAAAATGGGTCAGGAGGATACCGAAGTGGAGCAATTGCATAGAACGTACTGTTCTCGACGACACCGGTGTACTTGGTGGTCATCGTCCACCCGGGGCCGCTCACGAGCGGGAGGTCCCTGATGATCTCGATCGACTGGGTGCCGTGGACCTGCGAGCAGTAAGTAAAGATTCGAAAGTGGACAACGAACGAACGTACCACGCGATTCGGGTCGAGCTTCGGCATACCAGGAATCGGGCTGCCCATCATGCGTTCCGCAAAGAGGTTGAGCTCCTGCGAGTCGCCCTTGAAGGGGAGGACCACCGGGTACGTCGGGAGCGCCGCGAAGGATTTATCTGTGGTGCATTCGTTCAATGCAATACCCCATTTACATTCGACGTCCGACCTACCGAGCTCTACGAAAAGCGCATTGGTTGGTCTATCGTGTCAAGACGAAGTAGGCAAATATTCACGAACCATAAACGACGCCCAAATCCTCCGCTTTCGCGCCCACGCCCACGGCGTATGTCAACAAGTCGCGCTTGGTCCACGAAACCTGTCATGCCTCAGCAAAGAAATATTTCGGGGGAGCGAGAGGGGAGACGGACGGGTTTGTCGGCGAGCTCGTGGCCCACTACTTTGGAGAGGTCTACGGACATGGTGGTTGTTCGGTGAAGAGCGGGGTCAAGGCTGGGCCCAAGCGCGACCGGAGGCCGGGACTTCGGCTGACAGATAGCCGGTCAATTCCCACGTTACAGATTGACAGTACTAGTATGTAGGTTCGATTTTTGGACGGAATAATAATCAGGACAGGTCTGGGTTGGGTCTGGGTCGGTTGCGAGTTGCTGTTCCTTTGGTGTTCAGTAGGACGAAATATTTTTTTGACGAAGGTAGGACGAGATAAACACGTTGCGAATTTCCAACCAGAAAACCTTTCGAACCATGATTCCAACATGGGCCATAAAAATACAGTGAAATAAATAGGGCTAATGGCTACAAGAAGAACAAATCCCAACACCTACGGCTCCCCGACTTTGTATTTCGTTTCGTCTGGACGCCGCCGACACCCGCACATGGTGTAGACGACGAACCCAATTACGCCGAGGGTGACCACCGCCAGGATGGGTCCCACGACAAGCAGGGTGACGTCCGGCCGACGGATGATCGAGGAGCTATCGTTCTGCGCGCTGCAGGGGAGATAGTGTCAGGATCTGAAGAAAGCGAGGCGATTCAGCAGGACAGTTTCCGTACATTGCGCTTGCGGCCGGGGAAGCCAACGTGGAGCTGGAACCGTCTTGGGTTGCGAAGTCCATTTCAGGGACAGAAGCCAATACCCCAACGGCAGCGGGCAAGGATGGAATCGTGGGTGCCGTTGTCGCGTCGTTAAATGTTCCTTCCACTGAGAAAGGTTCACTGGTGGCCAGCACCCTTCAAATTACGCGTTAATTATAAGCTGTCATCGGGGAGGACATGAAAGAAGGGCTCACTCGTCTCTGCTGAGAGCCTGAAGCGCAAAGATTCCGGGGCCAGAGCTGGAGGTGAGACCATCAATATCCAAGATGTGAAGGAGCGTAGCGAACTTACCTCCACTCCAGCTCAGGGAAAACGAAAGAAAGTTGTCCCGTAGACCCTTGGACGCTGGTTGAAACACTTGCAACAATGTCTCCGGTACGATTCGTTATTGCCAGCTCCCAGACAACTGGATCGATGCTATCGCTCGTCCAAGTCACGGCTGCGGGTCGTCCAATCGCCATCTGGCCTTCCACCATCCCGAATGTGAGGCCAATGGAACTGTGAATAAATAAAAGGCCGATACTGGCGGCACTATGATGATAAATGAGTTTTATCCGAAGACGACGCGGTTTTATGCGAACGCACCGTCGTAGAATGTACATTTTACCTAGTTGGCTGAGGGAGAGGGAAATAAGTAGCAGCAGAATCCCGGAAAGGATCGACGTACTCGAGTTATATGGATCGTCCGACATGATGTTGGTTGCAGTGATCTGCGCTCCGTGGTTAGGTTCTTCGGATATTCGGCCATTTTGATAAAGGGGCCTCAGGAACGGCCTCTGGGGGACTGAAAAAACGGGAATGAAAGGTCCTGCGTTGGAAAGTTCTTCCTGGATTAAAAAGAGCGCAGGATCTGGGAGGAAAGGACGAGTTCAGCGATTGAGGTATGGTTCGGCAAGTCGGCATTGAGTGATTCGAGTTCTTGATAACGTGGATCGCGATTCCGATTCCGGGAATTCCGAGAAGAAGGGAGAGTGAGAAGCAACGCAAATGCACGGCAAGCACTTGCCTTGGCATCGGACAACGCCTTGAGAGCGAAGGAAGGGGAGACATTCAGCGAAGGAAAGGGAGGAAAACTCACCTGGCGCTCGAAACGTCTTATTTTCTTGAACGACTAACCACGGAATACGATTCAATTGAATCAACTCTACTAGTATGTAGTCAAGATGTAGCAAGTGGTGAGTACTGGTACAGCGGGAAGCCGCGATTTCTCTGTCTAGTTATACATTTATTTCGTTTGTGTTGGGATATCGTAGAGGGCTGTAAGTGTGCTTGGGTATCTATCGTCTAGTGTAGAAAAAAGGAGGAGGGAATAAGGTATACATAGCGGGGTGGGGTGAGGTTATGACTTATAATCGATGATGCCAATGCGGACGAAGAGCGAGGAGAACATGTACCGCGACAACTGCGCGTCGTGCAGCGGGATATGACGGTAACCTGCGTGGAAAGTTGTTAGCCGCAGTAGTCAGGAAACCCAAGAGAGCCAACGAGTAAAACGCACCCTGCTGCAGACACGCAAGTGACGCACAGAAAACCGCCAGCGGCTCCTCCTCGTCCCTGCCACTCACATCCTGCCGCACCGCAAACCGCACAAACACGAGCTCGCGCATGTCGCCCACGCACGCAAATGGAATGCGCAGGGTCTCCTCCCACACGGGATTGAAGCCGTTGTGCTTCACCGCCGAGGTGCGGTACACGAGCGTGCCCGTCCCGGGCACCGGCGCGTCGGGGAAGCCGCTCCAGTCCGGCGCGTGCAGCGACACCTCGACGAAGGGGTCCACGCTGGCGCCCGCGGCGGTGTCCGCGTTGGGCGGCGGGAGCTGCTGCGCCGAGACGATCTTCAACTCCAAGATGTGCTCCGTCCGCTTCGCGAGCAGCTCCTTTGCCTCTTGGTTCGGCAGCCGCAGCGCGCGCGGCTTGAGGACGTACCCCGCCCCGCCGTTGCGCTGGAACATCGCGTGGTTCATCATGTACCCCAGGTCTGGATATGGTCGTCAATATAAGATCAAGTATTAAGGAAGGAGAGGACATACCGGACGTCTGCCAATTAATAGCCACCAGCTGCGCCCCCGCACTCCAATACCCATGTGGTAAATAATTCGACGACTTGAGCCGCGTGCCCCGCGGGTAAATCCGCACCAGATGCGTCCGCGTATGCTTGATCACATCCCGCACCGCACCCTTGATGAGCTTGCCCGCGGTGCGCTCCGAGAGCGAGAACAGGTGCTCCGGGGCGTACTCCTCCTTCTTGTTGATCCCGCGGTACTTGACGCCGACGGTGTATACGAGGAGCGCGAGTAGCGCGAGTGACATCTTGGGGGGCTTGGCAGCGGCGGCGGCCTCGCCAGGACTTGGACTGGGGAGGGGGATGTATGAGGAGGGCGGGGAGGAGCCGGGGGAGGGGGTGGGGCCCCGGCTACGGCTCCGCGACACGCGCTTGATCGCGGCGCTGGCCTTTTGGAGCAGCGGTGGCGTCTCGCGCTTGAGGCTCACGACGTCCTCAAACCTGCTGTTCATCTCCGAGTCGTCCGCCGTCGAGTCCGCCGACGTATACGTCACCTCGAGGCCCAGCGCCCCGCCTACAGCCGGCGTCGCCACGTCCCGCGCGACATACAAGTTCTTCGCCTTCAGCAGGATCCGCCCCCGTAAGTCCCACGGGCTCGGCAGCGCGTCGATCGGCGGGCGCCCGTCCACCGGCGCGCGGACGAGCCTGTCGCCAAAGACGCTCGTCATGATGTCGGCGACCATGTCCTGCTGCGCGGGCGAGCAGTGGATCTCCGCCGAGATGATGAGTGGGTACGGCGACGCGGCGAATGCGAATTGGTTGATCGCCTCGCAGACGGCGCGCACGGGGAGCTTGGAGGTGAGAGTGTTGCCGTGCGTGATGAGGGGTGTGGGGTTGCCCGGGTGGATGTCGACTGTGGGCAGGACGAGGCGTCAGTCAGGCGGAGAGTGATGGATGGAAGGATACGTACTCTCGACACAACGACACCCGGCCTGGAGTGCGCGCACGTAGCCCTCGATGGTGCTCTCGCCGACGAGCTGGTGCCCCGTGAGGTAAGTGTTGTGTGATGACGAGATGTAGTACTCCGAGAGCGGGCGCGTCATGTCGTGCCCGACGCCATCGTAGGCTGCGTCAGCAGAAGCGCTGACAGCTTCGCCGACCATGGCTTCCTCTGGGATGACCTTTACCTGAAACGGATGGTGGGTTGTACCTTCCTGGGGTCGCTGGTGCGGTTCGGCACAGGGGGGATTGTCTGGAGAGGAGAGGAAGGCGGCGAAGCATTCTAGGGACATGACTGCGGGGGGTGTGGAAGAACCGGAAGGCGTTGAGGGTGGACTGCCGGGATCGCTGTCATAGACGTAGACGTCGAACAGCGCTTGGAGCTCGCCCGTCCCAAGGGTACTCTGAAATTGTGGGTGTTACCAAACAGAAGAGACGACAGGTAAATGTGCGTACCCGTTGAGTCTCTCGCATGAAAGTTTGGAAGACATCAAAATCAAAGCAGCCCCGCTTCTTAATGAGCTTTTTATAGAGTCTCTCTACGTCTGGCCGAGCTTTGAGCAGCTTGACGAACCGCCGAAAGTCGTCAAAGTCCAGGCAATCGTTTTTGTTCGAGTCGGACGCCTGAAGGGTCGTGTCAGAATTCTTATCGTCAACAAAAGAGAGTGAATCGTACCTCAAACATGCGACGCAGCTCATCCTCTAGGAGAGTAGCGTTCAGACGCTGGCAGAGCTTCTCTACATCGTCAAAGGTGAAGCCACGGCCGTTCCAATAGCGTCGCTCCCACACGGCCTCTAGCATCTCTCCGTGGCTGAGTCCACTGAGAAGTTCTGTCTGCGCTGCGAATAATCTACGCAGGGCAGTGGTCCACATGTCCATGATCTCCTTGGTCGGGGCGAGCAGGTGCATGGTTTTGTATTTGCCGTCGACCATGTATGTGATGGTAAGCCACCGGTCTTCATATTCGTCACTTAGAAATTCAAAGGTCTCGCGAGAGTTTTTGGTGTCCACTCCTGTGCGTAGTCCTCTGACTGCGTCGATGGGAACTAGAGGGGAGCATCAGAACGACAACCCACTAACGGTGAGATTGGAACGCACTGTGTTTCTTGACCTTTGACTCCCAAATGAGCTGGCCGCGCTCTGGATCAAGACGGAACAGCAGCTTGCGCTGTTTCTTGAGGGATATCTTGGTCAGAAAGATTCCCTCTTGGACGATCTTGGGCACTGTGTCGTCCACGCTCGAGGTAGAGCTCCTCGGCGTCCCCTCGCCGCTTGTAGGTGACTTGGACCTCCCTATGCGCCCCAGACGCCGGCGAATGGACGCGCCCAACCTGCGACGAGGAGAGAGTGGTGGGGAAGGCTGGCTCATGAGATTGGCTGGAGAAACTGGGATGGGCCTGGCAGGATAAGGCGGGGCATTACGGTCGAGCGCTGGATAATTTATGGTGGGAGTGAGACGCGTGACATGCGTGACCATGACTCGCCCGCGCTGGTCCTGCGGTTCAGCTTTGCATTGACTCACAGCTCTGGGACACTAAAAGGAAAACTCACGACGTTATGGACTGAACTGGACCCATCACCGCGGGCGACTGCCGCAATATTCATCCCTTCAGCGGCCTCCTTGGCTATGCTTTATCACCATCTGGCGCTTCATCCAGTGCGGGGAACTTCTGTGGGGAATCGTACTATTGGCCACGTCGCAGCACGTTCGTTGTCCGCGTCCAAGAGCTGTGCGTTCTTCAAGATACCTCCGCGTCCGTGTCAAGATCTGCGGGGCCGGCGTCTTCAAGTTAATGACCTGGAAAGAGTCAGTTCCCGCCCACAGTCTGGAACACTGTCTGTCACGTACTGCGAAGAATACTGCGAGCTGGTCTGCGGAAGTGTAGGGTCTGCTGCGCCCTGCGAGTCCTTCAATGCCTTAGCAAGTGGGAAGTAAGAGCTTGACGGATAAGGACGAGATTTCTGCCACAGCCGCGTATCAGAGCAGCAGCCTCGAGGCAGCACTGCTTCACGGACAGCGCCCAAAGTCTTCCAAAGTCCGTCGTGGATTCAATTGTACACTGGCAGATCAGAAATCGCGTCGCGACCGACCAGAATAGCACCAAACCACGACACGGCGGAAGCGAGGACAGGCTGCCAGAGGACGACTCGGATTCTCTATTGGCTCTGGAATTGCAACTGACTCAAAGGCATATACACCCAGCATGGATTCCTTCAAGCAACGAACTTCAACACAATATCCTGTCTATTCTCGGCATAAGTTCGTTCCAGACGCATTTGTCCACAGCCTTCATCCGTCATTCCGAACGAGCGCTCTCTCTGCCGGACCCTCATTTCGGATCAGGCGTTCCGCGGCGTTTTGCTCGCATACCCGCCAAAATGCTCTGCGGTTGATGATTTTAAACCCACACGAGTTCACAAAGCTTGAACTGGAGCACAGACCGCGAATAGTCTCAACCGAGACGGGGTTTCTTCTACGCCTGCATTTGTTCAGCATCGTTCTCCGACCACGCCCGGATACGAACCAAATTGCGGTGTGTGTGTTTCTGATCCCTTTCGACTCTCCAATTTTCGCCTAAAAACTGTTCAGGTTGATGTCACGGTCGCCGAAAAATTAAAGAACGTTGGTCTAGCTCCTCGATGCAGCATTATCCAATCATATTGTTGTTTCGTTGTTCCTTCGAGGTTCAATAGACTGGCCACGAATTTTGAACATCTCGCATTTGTGTGGGCGAACTAAGACGCGACTGTCACAAAGCACTTGACATCCGTCACGACATGATGCATCTTTGAACCTTTGCCTCTCACGTCCCTCTCGGTGTCTCATGGGCCCGAAGCCGTAGACAGGGACTGCAGCTGACTACAGGGCGACACCACGACTGCATCCGTGGACCGTCGGCTTCCGCCTGCCTCCCAGTGTGGACCGCACCACCACGTTCCCTACGGGCATATTACTGCGCGACCACTTGCCATCCGTCATGAGACGCCCGCCGCAGTCTATGGACTCAAGTATCATAATAAACTGCGCCTGACGGACTCCCAGCCGACACCACAGACTGCATCCGTGGATCAAATTCCTGTATTCAAGGCCTCGACTTCCCGTCTTCGGGTCACCTTAAATATAGAGTCTCTCCCTATGGCAGTTCTTGGAACCCCCGTTCTTCCACAGCTCAGAAATGCGCGCTTTCCTTGCCCTTGTTACAGCCAGCTACGCTTCCGTCTGCCTCGCAGGTCCAGTCTTCGTCACCACGACGTCGGGCGTCCTGCAAGGCTCCCAGACGGATGGAGGTCAGTTCCATACTCCCCTCGCGTGTCTTTGGCGGAAAAAGAAACTCAGTACCTCCGCAGTTTCGTCGTTCAAAGGAGTAGTCAGTCGACTCAAGCAAGCTGGTACTCTGTGAGTGCTGACCGAAAATTATAGCGCTTCGCGGAACCTGCAACCGGGAACCTGCGTTGGGAGCCCCCGGTGCCATTCCTCTCGTCCAATCCTCAAAATGTAACGACACTAGGCCCATCGTGCCTGCAGCAAATTACTTCTGATTTTTCCCGATTCATATTCAACACCGGCGGGGGAAACTTCCCGCCTCCCCCGGAAAGCGAAGATTGTCACTTTCTGTGAGTTTTCCCCTCGCTTTCCTCGAAAATTACTCAGTCAACCATCCATTTCAAGAAACATTTGGGCTCCCGCATCGACCGGGGGGAAACGGCTCCCGGTTCTGGTGTGGATTTACGGCGGGTGGGTCACAGAAATGCCTTACGGCTCTCGGGAAGCTCGAGGATGACATATTCCTCACCTGGCAGCTCCCTCGCGTTTGGAACTGCAAGTCTGCCAATTTACGACGGGACGGCCTTGGCGAATCAGGGAATCATATTCGTCTCGTTCAACTATCGCACCAACGTCTTTGGCTTCCCTGGGAGTCCGGACCTCCCCCTCGCAGCGAACAACCTTGGGTTCCTCGATCAAGGTCCGCCCAACGGCAAATAAGATTTCAGCTTTCTCATGCGTTGGTCAACAGAATTGGCATTTCGTTGGGTTCAGCAGAACGTCGCGAGGTTTGGCGGAGACCCGAAGCAGGTGACTATCATGGTGAGTTCTCCCATAAGTATGTGTGCGAACGAAATTGACTGAGACAACGCGCGCAGGGTCAATCAGCGGGAAGCCTATCGGTGGCGGAAGGAAAGGTTTTCTCTCAATACAACATGCGGCAAACGCTGACCTTTAATTCGGTCCTTCAGCTATTTCTCGGCACTCTCCAGCCACAGCGCCCTTCCGCGCAGGCATCATGCTCTCGGGTGCCGCGGTCTCGACGTCACCCACCCCATCCTTCGCATCGTTCAACAACTTCTCGACCGCGGTTGGATGCACTCAGACGCCTGGCCCAGCCCGACTCGCGTGCCTCAAGCGCGTCCCAGCGGCGGCTATTCAGAACTTCGCCAACGGCCCTACTAGCGGTGTATTCTCGCCTGTGGTCGACAGGTAGGCTGCTGGTTGACTTTGTGGTTCAATCCTTAACCAACTCGGAACTTGAAGCATCACCGTATTCTCGGATCCCCTGCAGCGCATCCGGAGTGGCCTGACCGCGCGCGTGCCGTTCATCATCGGTAACACGCAGGACGACGGCTCCGTCTTCGCACTCGGCCTCACCGACCTCCCCGCCTTCCTCCAATCTGAAACCCAAGGCCTCATCAGCGCGGCACAAGTCCGCCCGCTCTACCCTGGCCTGAACGACTCCCTTATAATCTCCGAGATTATCAAGGACAACGCGTTCCTCTGGTTGGTTTGAATCCTGCTATCTGTTTAATTATATGCTGCCCCGAAAGCCAATGCTAACCTGATGTTACTTAGCCCTGCGGAGCTGTGGACTGGAGCCGCTGTGGGTGCAGGAGTCTTGAATGTATTCCGGTATACCTACGGCATGTACTTCACTCTCCCGCGCGCATACAATCCTGACTACACTAACCCATCCAGGCCCCGTTTTCGCCGATCTACAGCTATTCCCTGGTGCCGGCGCGTGGCACTCCTCCGAACGTGCGCTCGCTCTTTCTATTTGTGAACAGTCGAACTAACGGGTGTCGCGATGATGGCCAGTGCCGGAGATCTTCGGGACCTTCTTGAACAGTACCTCGGTCAGCGCGCCCGAAGTGACTCTGTCCCACACAATGCAAGAGATCGTCGCGAACTTTGTCAAGGATCCAACGGTTCCGCCCGCGCTGAACTGGCCGAAGTACGTCCCGGGCTCCAACACGACGACGCTCGCGAAGATTGCGTACAACGGGAATGTCGACCCGGGTAATGTGGTGCAGGCGGTGGAGAGCGATTCTATTGTGCGTCCTGCGTCGTTTTTATTCCTTCACACCATCTGATTACTGGGTAGGACGGTCCGTGCGCGCTGTGGAATTCGTTTTTGGATGTGAGGGTTTGAGAGAACGGCGATTTTGAATGTTGAATTGACTTGTATATTTTGACCACAAGTATACTTGGCAGTGTGCCAGTGGCTCGTCAGAGAATTTTTGCTCAGTCGCCTCGACCTTGGGGCGTAAATGGTTGGTTGGTTTAGCAAGTTGATCGCAAGTGGGTGTGTCCGGCAATCACCGAAACCAAACACGACCTCACGCGCCTTCCTTCTTACCACGATGTCGCGCCGCAAGCGCGCCTCGCCTATCTTTTATCGCCGCTTTCCAGCCCCTCCAGTGGCAACCTCCACGCTGGCTCTTGTTCGACATCGTTGCAGGTGCGACTTTCCAGCCCGGATTCAGAATGCCACCGACACGACCAGCCTCCAGTCTGGACTCTGACACGGGTCTCAACGGTTGTTTTTGACATTGGCCTCATCCGAATCCTCACGAACGTCACCTTTATCGCGCAGCTTCGCGCAGTCCAACTATCATTACGGGCGAAGTTAATGTCCAGTTCGTCCTTCAAATTTCGGCTCGCGATGTCGCGCAAAATGGCTCTCTCCCGACTCAATTGGTTCCCTCTGCCGAAGCTTGAACCCATTTTAATCGGACTGGAGGGACTTGCTGCTGATTTCTCTCCCATTCGCCTCCAGGGTTGCATGTAGATCTCACTACGACCGCCGCCCTGTGCCTGCGCGCGCTCGATTTCGGTTAACATCCATCACGTCCCGCATTTCCGTCGTCCGGGGCCCCGGTCCTCACCCCACACTTAACGCCGCCGGATTAAGTCCCGCGGCGGAGCGGTGGATCAACGTCCACAATTGACGCCAGTGGAGCGTCGTTATCTGGCACTTTCTCCCGCCTTACGACGACACAGCAGTAAGTATTCATTCCGATCTTTCTTTGCTTTCCATTCACCGCCCTCCGGACAGAGCGGGAAGACTCGAAAAAATAGATCAACGTAACCCATGTCCGAGTTTGTCGCATGTTTTGCGGTCGTGTGAGGTTTGGGCCTTGGCTTCAATGCTTGCGTCGCTTGGTCGCTTATGATTTGTGTGTGGTTGACTCACTATGGGTCGCTTGTTCCGCTCCATATGCACTTCCAGGGAAAATGATGTTGTACCTTGCTTGCTGCTGCCGTACGCGTGCGAGAGCGAAAATTTGTGCAGACCATGTATACGGTGTGTGGGCAGCCAGGATGCGGCGGGCGGTACTGAACTTCCTCGCAGAACGACAGCTAGAAAGACACGAGAAAATGTTCGCGAAACCGAGGATTAGTTCCGTGATGCTCCATGTTGAAATTCTTTTTGAAATGTGATTAACCCCAGGATATAGAACCCGTACCGATCCCCCGACCCCCATCAAGTGATGCGGGGGTGGGGCTGGGTGGGGGTTTCCAGGAGGTTCCCCAGTTCATTACGGTTCACTTACCCACCTTATCGCAAGCCGCTCGGTATCTCGACCCCACTCCAATTGGTGCTCAGCACGACTGTACTGCGCAGCCTTCACCGGTCTCGTTCACCCCAGACCTGGCTGGAAAAAAAAACTGTAAGCTGGGAGCACTTCCGATCTGCTGATGTGAATGTGTTTCAAATCTTCGCGATGGCTCGCTCCAGACGGGGCAACCCCGCATAGTGAACTCATGACATCCCCATGACCAGATCCCATCACGCCAGTCGCGATGCGCCTCCCGGGGATCGGTTGGAATGCTGAAAAATCAAATCCCGAGATGCTTTTAATACGGGCTTTTTGGATCACCGCTTCTTTCATCTCCCGTTGTTTGAGCGTCCACCACCTCACAACATGAGCGACATCAAGAGCGACCCCGCTAATGAGAAGAGCGCTGCTCACTCCGAGATGCTCGAGCACTCCGAGAAGAAGGCGATCGCGATGAACCTCGTCGAGAATCCCCTCAAGGTACGTCGTCGTACCACTCCAGCCGCCATCGCCCCACTCATCTTGCTCCCAGAAACACGACAAGGCGAAAGTCCAGGCGGATGCCCGGGCGTTCTGTGTGGAGCGCGGTCTCGAGGAGTACTCTGACCTCTTCGCCATCGGCGCCCTCGTCGCCCGTGAGCCCAACCACTTCGAGGACATCGATGAGGTGTCCGACGAGTACAAGGGCCACCTTATCTACGAGCGGGAGAACAAGTGGGCACTCTCTGGCTGGTTGTGGTACGCCTCCATCGTCTGTGCCGTCGGTGCTGCGTGAGTCCCTCTGCTTTCTATTCTTCGGCGTCTCTGACCAAGTCGTGCAGCGTCCAAGGATGGGATCAGACTGGCTCCAACGCCGCCAATCTCTCATTCCCCACCGAATTCGGTATCGCTGGCTCCACGGGCTCTGACCCCTGGAAAGTCGGTGCTATCAACTCTATCATCTTCCTCGCCGGTGGCGGCATTGGCTGCTGGTTCTCCGACCCGGTCAACCACCTCCTCGGTCGTCGCGGTGAAATCTTTATCAGCGGTCTTATCCTCCTGGTCACTCCTATCGGCACGGGACTCGCACAGTCATGGCAGGGCATGTTCGCCGCTCGGTTCGTCCTGGGTATTGGTTTGGGCATGAAGAACGCCACCGTCGCCGTCTACTCGTCCGAAATGGCACCCGCCCGTATCCGCGGCGCGCTCGTCATGTTCTGGCAGCTCTGGGTTACGTTCGGTATTTTCCTTGGCTATGCCGCTAACCTCGCGGTCAAGGTTCGTCCGCCCGTTGTTCTTCCCGCTCTTCTCGTTCTAACGATCGACCCAGGATACCGGCAAAATCGCATGGCGTCTCCAGATCGGTTCGGCTTTCATCCCCGCCCTTCCTCTCGTCCTCGGCATCTGGTTCTGCCCCGAGTCCCCCCGTTGGCTCATGAAGAAGAACAAATACGCCCAGGCCTTTGCGTCTTACTTGAAGATCCGCCAGCAGCCCATCATCGCTGCCCGCGACCTCTACTACTCGCACGTCCTCTACGAGGAGGAGCTCCTCATGGCCCGCGGCACCAACTACTTTGAGCGTCTCCGGGATCTCTTCACCGTCCCCCGTATTCGCCGGGCCACCTTGGCGTCTGGAATGGTCATGATTTCCCAGCAGATGTGTGGTATCAACAGTGCGTGACGATTTTATTAATTTATTTTTCGAATTTCCTTTTTGGGAAGTCGTATTTTTTTCTGATCCCGGGTCTCTTCCCCCGCCTCTACTCGCCGCTCTGGCTTTCCACGTCGTCGTTCGTGTCAATACTGACTCGCTCCACAGTCATCAGCTTCTACTCGTCCACCATCTTTGTCGACGGCGGCTTCACTCCCACTCAGGCGCTCTATGCGTCCCTTGGCTTCGGAGGTGAGCTCTCGTACCTTCCCCGTGCTCTCCCCAGTGTAACTAACGCATTACGTAAGCCCTGAACTTCGTCTTCGCGACCCCAGCGTTGTTCCTGATCGACTCCTTCGGTCGTCGGTCGCTCCTCCTGTTCGGATTCCCGATGATGTTCCTGTGGCTTCTCGCGGCGGGCCTCTGCTTCCTCATCTCCGACTCCCAGCCCCAGCTGCGCACCGGATTGGTCGCCTTCTTCGTCTACCTCTTCACCATCTTCTACTCGTTCACGGAGGGTCCCGTCTGCTTCCAGTACTCGGCCGAGGTTTTCCCCACCGTTCACCGCGAGCAGGGCATGGCGTGGGCCGTGTCGATCAACTTGTTCTTCGCCGGTGTACTCGGCCTCACCTTCCCCCCCATGGTGGCCGCCATGGGCCAGGTCGGCGCGTTCTGCTTCTACGCCGGTCTCAACCTCGTGGCGCTCCTCGGCATCTTCCTACTCGTCCCCGAGACGAAGCTCTACACCCTCGAGGAGCTCGACCAAGTCTTCTCCGTCACTCATCGCACGTTTATCGGCCACCAGACCAAGCTCTGGATCCCGTATTTCATCAAGCGATACGTCTTCTTCAACAAGTCCGCCCAGGAGCCGCCCGCCATCATCGCGCGCGCCGACGAGATTGACCGGCTGGAGAGCAGCAGGGACGAGAAGAGCGACCTGTAGAGTCTTGGATTATTGCCGCTTAAAATTATGTCGACGTTCCTATGTAATGACATTCATGCTAATGTATATCGCCGCTCTTGGGCTTCCTATTAAAATTCTCTCCGCTGCATCCCTTGACTGACTTCCGTCCGGCGACTTTTAATTTTGGGCTGGGTCGTTCTTCATGGGTAGATGCTTTCTTCGTTCTCAGCTGAGTCTGTTTGTCGTCGACGCTCACATTGTATTATTCTACGTTTTTTTTTGGCCCGACGCTGACAGCAATACCCCAAGGCACAAGCGGCATTTCATCGACGCTACGGCAGTGTCTACACGAGCGATCTGAGCGGTGTCAATCCAGGCGGGTCGTATAAAACAGGTATTTTAGCGTACCGCGTTGCGCGATTCGGAACCCTTCGAAGCCCACTGAGAATCCCCGACTAACGCTGCAAGACCGGATAACGATTGGAAGACAGGGTGTTGTCCAAGAAAATGATTGCAGATTCGCAATTTTAGAGTCTTTCGAGTGGAAGTCAGCGGGATTGGTATGTCGACGAGCGGACGCACTGTTTCCTGTTCGGACGACGTTCGTCTCGTCTCGCGGTCGGCGGCAGGGACGCTCAAGAAGATGATGGTGCAACGCGAGAGTCTGCCTAGCGATGACTGCGCGCAAAGATGAGCGGGATTAGCATGACGGGGAGGGGCGCACTGTTTCCTGGTCGGACGATATTCCTCCCGCGTACACTTGTCTCGCGACCGGCGGCGAACCTCATCACTCGCGAGCTTCTTGAGGCGTCCGAGAACGGCCTCGCGCGCCTTCGCCACTGCGGCTTGTAAGCGCTGCTTCTCGACGTCTTCTCGGTAAAGCTGGGCACCTGTGCTCAGTCTGAATCCGCCGAGCGCGGCGGCCACGATCCATGGCGACAGCAATCTGTCGATCCAATCGATAAAGATGTCCCAGCCTGGGGGCAGTCAGGAAGCGCAGCGAGAGGAGATGTACCAGGAACGTACCGCGTTGGAGATACACCGCAGCAATCAAGGCGTGAAACCCATCACCAGCCTGAGCCGCACTCGCAAGCCTCGTGTCTTCTTCACCCACGGGCCTCAAGATCCGCAGATACTCGTTCAGATGAAACATCAGCCCGAGGTGCACGCTGAACGCGGGCTCCATGCACTCGATGCCGATCTCGTTGAGCAGTTCCGCCTTGGCTGAGGGGAGCCGCTTGTAGGAGACGGTGCAGATAGCGGCCTTCCAGAGAATGTAGCCAAACGCGCGATAGCGCTCGTTGCCTACGACAGCGCCTCCGAAGTAGAGACGACAAAACTCGGTGGTGAGGGCGTCCGTCAGCACTTGTGCGTCGGTGGCGAGGAAAGGGGGTGGAAGGGGGGGATACGACGCCGGGAAATCGATCGTGCAAGCGGGAATGTCGGGCATGATGAGGCTGTCGGGTCGGCGGAGTCCCACATGCCCAGGACCGAACGCGGTGAGGGCCGCCATGTTCACGCCGCTCGGGTGCGGCGCGGGGGCATCGACGCGGAAATGGTATACACAGGCCCGGTACCCTGTATTGAGACGGGTCGTCGTTGAGGCGCCTGTTCGAGGGTACGTGGCAACCCATGGGTCCAACAGAAGAACGAGCCAGCGAAGTGTCTCCTCAAAACCTGGAAAATGTTCGATATTTGGTGGGATTTTAGATTCAACAAGGAGCGTACCACAATCCAGCGCCACCGCTGCGACGAAAGCCTCGAAGATATCGCACATGGTTTCAAGGCTCGGGTTCACTCCCCTTCTACGGTGGGGATTGTAAATGTGCAACTGTAAACCGTAAAGGAGTGAAAGATGAGCGAGTTGGGTGCCGCTTCGCAGGTCCAGGATTTCCTATACCCGCAAAGGACAATAAAACAGGTTAAACAGCAAACAGGATGCTCACAGGTGGTGGCATTACATTGTGATCCACGAACTGCGCGTGGATTGAGCGATATATTGCGACATCGACCAGGGCGTCACCGAGGTACTCCAGCCGCTGGTTGCGTCGGGGATCAAAGGCGAGGGAGACCATATGGGAGTTATTCAATTCGGGGAGCGCGGGCGGGTATGAGGAGGGAAACTCGGGCTTCATCTCGAGCGCGGGCCAAGTTCCATTCAGTCAAGCACCCCTGTCCAGCTGGCGCAGAAGATCCGCTGGTTTGGCCGAGGTTTTATATGCGAAGATGTGTTCAGGACGAGGAAGTTCCCTTGAAGGGTGCCCAGGCATGGGTGGACAAGATGACTTGGTCGTGATCGCGTTGTTGACAAACCAAACAACATCTCTTGTTCTTAACCTCCATGTCCACCGGAAGGCAACTCTCTGACTCTTCTCACCATCTTCCACTGCTCTCTGTCTTCAGTTGTTCGATGGCTCAAGAACGCACCGGTCGGCTTCCGGGGAAAACGAAATTTGTCAAAACTTTGCGCGCGCTCAAGATACCGTACTCGGCCCAGATCAAGCACCCTGAGGCACGGAAGCTCAACAGAATTCGATCTCTTCCCTGCCGGAGACTAGTACAGGTCCCTCTTCGGCCCCCCCGATACTCCCAACAATTAGACCTCGTGCGTGACGCACGGCAAGCACTCTTTCGAAGAAACCTCCCACCAAATGAACCTTGCAATTGGAGTTCGCCTCCCCGCTTCCGATCATAGCCTTTGGACATTTTCCTTTCGTCTTTCCACGCCTCACAGATCTCGCATTTTCCTCGCGCTCAAGACACTCAAAGAACATAAAATCAATTCCTCTCCAGAGTCCTTTTTACAACACGCAGGTACAAATTACATTTCACCGCCTCTTTTTCAAGCTCTCCCCTTGAACTCTCCGAGCCTAGTAGAACACAACCTCCAGCCGCTGATTGTGGCTCGCAATGTCGGGGGTGCCGGTCCCGCCCGTGATGTAGGCCTTGTGCTGACCGACCGCCTTGTTGAGATAGTCGATAGCGGCGTGGTTAGGCCCGGCCATCCAGTTGCCCATGGTGGACGCAATGCACTCGATGCCATCCTGGCGCTTCTGTTTAGCCGCAGCGGGAGCCTTCTCGACGATGTCGGGTGTCGTGAACCCGCCCTCGACCTTGGTCCCGTCGGTCGACGCAATAGTCGCCGCTCCATCGCATCCCTGCTCGAGGCTGATGTCCCCGTGCGCAGCGTGGTCATTGTCGGCGCTGAGCTGGAACTCGGCCCACGCCGCGGGCTGGAGGGTCCCCCTCTGCACACGACCCTTGAAGCTGGCGGGCAGCGACACAAAGTGCGTCTCGCCCGGCTTGAGCGAGACCGACGTCGAGGGTTTGTCGAAGTTCGCACCCGCCGTGCCGTTGCCGTTCCAGTAGTTGGGGAAGAAGAAGAACTTCGTCTCCTTGTGGCCTTTGTTGGTCAAGATGATGCCTGGCCCGTCAGCGTGCACCGGGGCAGCGACTGCCGCCCTGATGTGTGGAACGGCGACGGCCTGCATTCGGTGCGCGAGGTGTGGGGCGGCGTCGTCCGGGGAAGCGTCCCCGTCGTTGTAGGTCAGGATCAGGTCCTTGCTGCCGTGCGCCGCGCTGCTCTGCCTGTTGTCGCCCGCGTCGCCTGCGCTGTTGCCCCACGCGCCGACGCCGATGTAGACCTGACCCTCGGCGAAGGTGCGCACCCACTTCTCGAGGTCCTGGTTGCTCTTGGGGGCGTCGATGCGCTGGGGCACGCCGTGCGCGTCAAGATGCACGACACCCTTGAGCTTGTTCTTGAGGCCGGCATCAGCCTTAGCCCACGCCGCTCTCAGGCCCTGCATGAACGTCGGGTCACCCTTGCGCGTGCTGGGGTCGCCGACCTGCTGGATGGTCATATTACCACCTATATATCAGGTTAGTATTTCCTGCAAATCATGGAAGGAAAATAGAGAAAGACCAACCCGCTCCGACGATGACCGAAATATCGAAGGTGTCGTTCCCCTGCCATCCGTCCTTGGTTATTTCGGCCTGCTCGCCTTCGTGCCCATCGTGCAGGGCGATGATTGCTCCGGATATCTTGTCAGGCGCCGCAATGGTAGCGGTTTGACCGGCCTGGACGACGATGTTCTTGTTGTTGTTGTAACCGTGAACCTCGAACTCCTGCGGGTGGTTCGACTTGTTGTGGATGTGGATAGAGGGCATAGCGCGCAGTGTGTGGAGAGTAAGAAAGGAAGATGTTGCGAAGCCTTGTGGTGTGTTGTGTGAACTGTATACTTAAGAGCAGAGAAGGCGGCCCATCTTTATATATACGCTGGCGCGACTGGTGCGTGCAACGCGGCGCTGCTGAGGAGGTGCCGTAAACTGAGTGAATGCGGCGTGAAAGATGATCCAGCGGTGTGCTCAGCTGGACGGCGATGAAGACGGGTGATGTGAATATCGGGAACCACGGAGGGTATGCACTGGATTTCGGGACGGAATGACGAACCGGGCTAAAGTTGAATTCCGAGTTGAAAGTCCACAAAGGAAGAGAAGATCCATCTGAGAAGCGTCACGGAAAATATTCAACCAGTAATCGATAGCAGAATCTCCGCGGGAAGAACTGGTCCTGAGAAAGCTCTTGGGACGCGAATAAAATTAACTGAACTTCATCCCGCGCGGCGGCGCCACGAGATGGGCGGCGTAGCAGATTGCCGATGCGACGAATTTTAAGTGGGCGCCATCATGAGACACAGAAGAAACCATTGCTGCGATGCGACCGACCTCGGAGTCGCAGCTTGAACCATTTCAGATTCGAGAACTCTGAGTAAGAATTTGCTGACCAAGGTTGAAAGAAGTTTCACTTGGTTTGAACGGGGATCTTACTTCTGCTTCTGCATTTTCACCCCCCGGCCGTCCCTCGTATATTCACCGTAATCTGGAGATTTTCTGGATGTGCCGAGGCTTTCCGATGAGACTGACCGAGCCAAGGCTTGTCTTGTGGTTGAATAGAAATCAAAGGGAAGAGAACTTCAATGGCTTGCGTTATTGCCGTGTTCAAAAATTAGTCTCTCCATTCGCCGCGAGGCATGAGGCACGGAGCATTGAGTGCGGCGTCGGTGTGCATTTGACCAGGTTGAATTGAGCTGTACGGTATCGAGAAGCATCGAGTTTAACCAAAGCAGGAAATCTCCTCAGCCGCTAACCTGCCGTGTAGGGATCCGAACTTCCTGAACTCACGCAATGACCGGCAGAACATCCCAGTGTTAAGTCAAGTTTGGTAGCCGATCTGCACCGCACAGGTCAGCTCCAACTCACAATGATGGCGAATCCCGCTTATATGCCATCCACCCTTCAACGTCCATGACAGAGCATTACCCGGGTCTTCAAGGGTCTTCCTTACGGTAGCGGAGGCACTGCGCTGGAAATTTCAGTGGTTAGTATCGCGCAGAAGGGGCAGGTCCACCGGCACGGTATTTTGCACCCCAAGCTCGTTGGATGCACAGAATATCACAAACGACTTGCAAATGAACCAGTCTTTCAACATGGCCTTGGATCAACCACTGAACTCGCACAATGTCAAAAGTCTAACTTCGCCGTTTGGCCTAAGCGCTATCCCCGGCCTGATAAAAATGGCTGCGACAGTTCGGACTCTTCTGACCGAACCTGTGTGTAGGCTCCGCCCATCACTTGTTTCTAAAATCATACCCTCTCCGTTCGATGCGGAGGTGAGGGCAGGCGACGCGGGTATAAGAGCGGTGAGAGTGAACAATAATGTCTGAAGCCAACCACAAACCTGAGGTCTCTTCTCTTACCAAAGAAACTCCATCCAAAATATCATGAGGATCCCTCTTGCCGCCTTTGTTCCGCTTGCACTTGAACAGTTCTTCACTGGCACCACGCCCTCGGTGCAGCATGGACCAGGGAAGCGCGGTCTAGCCTGGCCCTACTACAACGGCAAACTCGACCCCGGACGGCTCAATGACCACCAGGGAACTGTCAACCTGATGTGCGTGTTGAGATTCATTTGTGTTCAAGTTGTAACCCAACCCACATGCAGTTACGATTATGAGACCTACGCCCCTCCTTCCTCCAACGCAAACCACGGCCTTCATTTTATCGGAATGCAGCGCTGCCTCGATTGTGACTCGTCCCCCATCTCCCAACTCGCGGCTCGCCAACAGCAACTCAAATTTTCGACCGTTTTTACGCTCAATGAGCCTGATCTGAACGGTATCAGCCCGGGTCAGGCAGCGGATTGGTATAAGCAGCATATCAACCACTTGGTTCGTTGATTTCGCCTGAAACTCCCATATCGATCCCCCCTCACCTGTACGCAGCCTATCAAGAAGGCGCTCCCCGCTGTAACGTCGTCGAACGAGGGTGGAAAAGGGCTGAATTGGGTGCAGCAGATGCTCAATGCCTGCGGTGGCGGCTGCTACTTTGACTATATCAACCTCGTAAGGCACAGCTACTTTCAACCACATGTCCCTGATCAATCTCTATCTTCTGTAGCATTGGTACGGCCAAAACTTTGAACAATTCAAGGCGCACATCAATGACGCCCACGCCCGCTTCCCGCACAACAAAATTGTGATCACCGAATTTGCGCTCCAGAACCCGCGCGGTGGTCAGGCTGACCAGTATGTCGTCGCCGCTATATCGCCAGCTGAAGCTGATCATGACTTTTCAGAATCAACTTTTTCAAGCAAGCGTTCGCCTTCCTCGATTCAGCGTCGTTCGTTGAGATGTATTTCCCCTTCGTCACAACGTCGCCAAGTCTGTTCAGAACCCATGATCCCCAAGGCGCCAACTATGTTGGCACGGGTTCGACGTTGTATAACGACGATGGTTCGATTAGTGCGGTTGGCCAGCTGCTGCTCAGAGCGTAAACATGTGCAATACACTTAGCGTAGGCAGCTCGTTGCAAATCAAAAAGTTGAACTTGGGCCTCCTCAGTGGGATATCAGAAACAATCCAGAGATTGAAGACGGGGTTGCTTGACCAGGAGGAAGACCCGGGTATAGACCGCGCGAGCTGACATTTTCATGAGGTTTAGCAGCGGACGGTGGCAGCTGAGGACCTGAGGTTGTGTTTTGACGTGAAGTAACTTGCTCAGACATGGGGGAAAGCCAGAGTCTAGCAAGAAGAGTCACGATAGAGCTGAAACAGTGCGATTGACGCGTCAAAACGCGTCTGATAGCATGCCTCGAACGCTTGAATGCCTGCTTATATAGATAGGGGCCTTACACGGCCATTGATGGCCGAGCTTGCTAGTTCTGGCCGAGCTTCCTAACTAGCAAGGGAGTGCATGAACCATCCTATTCAGGACGTTTCAGCCACAGGGTGAGCGTCTCTGTAATCCAGTGACCCTCCTCGATTTCCGTCTGCCATTTGTTCCCTTTTGCCCACCTTCCTAATTTGGGTGCTGGAGGTTTGATCGAGTCCTTGTTTGGCCAAGTCGTCCGCTCCAAACAGCCACCGTTCTCCAACGTCGACTGCGCAATGCCCAGTCCCTCGAGCTCGGAGGCTTCCTTCATTCTTGTTGGCGGCGAAGCTCAAGGGCACGATTCCACGACCCCCACTCCGAGCAGGAAATCTCAGCCCGAGAAACATTCCACTGTGAATTTCTTCTACTTTATCTCTGTATGGCGCCAACGAAGCCCTATAGGCCGGAGTGCACCCTTCTACGCATCCAAAGTATACCCCTGGAAACGTGCCCACATATGCGCATGACTGGTCACG
Organism: Mycena filopes; assembly: GCA_029281495.1. NCBI lineage: Eukaryota > Fungi > Basidiomycota > Agaricomycetes > Agaricales > Mycenaceae > Mycena > Mycena filopes. Next base: position 1,671,219 of record JARIHR010000009.1, on the reverse strand, counting down.
CCAAGGCACGGGCGGCGAACTGCGGACCCACGGGCGGCATTTCATCGACGCCTACGGACGTGTCTGCAATCTGCGCGGTGTCAATCTCGGCGGGTCGTGTAAAACGTGAGTGTAGGGTCCCGCGCTGTGCGACTCCAAGCGAATCCATACCGTCAGACATCCCTGACGAATCTCTCAAGACCAGTGAACGACGATAATGAAGTGTTTCCCGCTGGGGCGCAGAACGTTACCTTCGTTGGCCGACCGTTTCCGCTCGAAGAGGCGCCTGAACATCTGGCGCGCCTACGTCGATGGGGCTTGACGTTTGGTACCTAAGTCTGCTCTGCCTATCGTGACTCTGCTAACGATTTCTGCAGTGCGCTTTTTGGTGACATGGGAGGCAATAGAACACGAAGGACTGTGCGTCCACATTCTCTCTCGCAATTCCTTCGTGTTCTAACATTGCTGCTGCTAGGGGTATCTATGATACGGATTACCTCACATACATCCGCGAGCTGCTCTCGCTCTTCCCGCAATTCGGCATGACTGCCTTTGTCGCGCTGCACCAGGACGTCTGGTCGCGATATTCCGGCGGCTCCGGTGCACCGGCATGGACTCTCGAGGCCGTTGGCTTCGATCTCCACGGCCTCGAAGAGTCGGGCGCTGCCTGGCTACTCGGGGTCAAGGGCGGCGGCCACGTCGAGGCGGAGCGCGGTCTCTGGCCTTGCGGGTACCAAAAGCTTGCCGCTGCGACGATGGCGTGAGTCCCATCTCTTGCGGCTCTAGCCAATTCGATAACACGTTACGCAGGACGTGCTTTTGGGCAGGAGACGCCTTCGCACCGAAGCTCCTTGTCAAGGACCGCGCTGGGAACGAAGTTCCTGTACAGCAGTTTCTGCAGAACGCCTTCCTCGACATGTATGAGGTGCTCGCAAAGGCGGTTGGCGACCTAGACGCTGTCGTCGGTTTTGAGGTATACCACCCCTTCGTGATGAACGCTTCACCCGCTCACCGAATGTCGCAGATGATGAACGAACCACATAGAGGATACATAGACTTGAAATCACTACACGAATTCGACTACAATACCGACCTCCACTTATCTCACGTTCGTACGTACCCCGTGCCGCCGTCCCGCGGAAGAGACCCCTAAAACAGTTCCGTGTAGCCACGCCCTTTCAATCTTTCCAGCTTGGCGCCGGGCACCCGACGACTGTGTCAATTTGGACGCGCTCCTTCCCGATGCCCACCCGCAAGACCTCCGAGGCCGTTCTCAATACGACTGGCCGCAAGGCCTGGCGTCCCGACGGGCCCACCCTCGGCGAATGTGTGTGGGCGATGCACGGCGTGTGGGGATGGGACCGGAATAAAGACGCCGCGGTGGTACTGCGTGAAAACTACTTCGTCAAGCATCCGCAGACGGGGGAGAAAGTACTACCTACTTCATTGCTCATTCAGACGTTGTTCAATCATAATCTTCATAGATCGATTGGTACACCGACTTCTACTACCCGTTCCTGCACAAGTGGGCTGCGCGGGTTCGGGGCGTGTCGCCCCCAGAGAAGATCATCTTCGTCGAGGCGATACCCAACGAGGTTCGCACGGGTTCCTTTACCCTCGCTTGCCACCCTGACGGGATGTCCTTGCTTGCAGTTCTGCCCAGCCTCTTGGACCCCTGAGAAAACTGTCCCCAATATGGTCTACGCGCCGCATTGGTCAGTTTCTCTTCTTCCCTGAGTGCACATTGTCATCCTCATCGCCCGCGGTGTACAGGTACGATTTGAACGCGCTCTTCATGAAGGCGTTTGGTGACTTTACCGTTAATGTACAAGGCCTCTCCCGGGTGGGTCTTCTCGTGCCCTCTTGGCCTGTGCCACCGATTAACCCCGGTCTGTTAATTCAGGGGATGTTCCCGCTGAAGGCGTTCTACTGGGGGCAGAAAGGCGCCCGGCAGAACTTTACGCTGCAGATTCGTAATATCGTCGAGGCAGGGTACCAGGCGCTCGGCGAGAAGCCAGTGCTCATTGGAGAATGCGGGGTCCCAATGGACATGAAGTGCGTTGTGCTGCATACTTGTTCGTCGCGTCGGGCGCTAACGTCGAGTTGTAGCAAGGGAGAAGCGTTTCAGACGGATGACTTCACATGGCAAATGCGCATGATGGACGCGATGATCACTGGGCTCGAGCAGGCGCTCGTGGGCTTCACGTACGTCCACCAGGATATCTCCCCTCTTGACCCTGCTCACCGAGCCACGCAGGCTGTGGAACTACAACCCCTTCAACGACGACGCGCGGGGCGACTCATGGAACGGCGAGAACTTCTCGTGGTTCAGCAAGCGGCGCGCGCTCCCCGCGTCTCTGCTGTACTTCGAGCAGGATGCACCCTCGCTCGATCAGGGCGCGCGGATCCTGCCCGCCATCGTGCGGCCGTATGCCGCCAAGACCGCGGGCATCCCGCTGCGCTTCGAGTACGAGATGACGACGGGCGCGTTTGTATTCGAATGGGCTGTCGCGGCATCGGAGGCGGACGACAACGCGGTGGCCTCCACCAAGGCAGCCGCCCCGCCACTTGCGGGCCACGCCGCTCTCACTGCTTTGGAGACCGAGCTTTTCGTCCCCTCGCGCCTCACCAAGGGCCGCAAGCTAGTCGTGCGCGGGCTGCGCCCTGAGGACCGCTTCGTCCACGACGAGCGCCGGCAGACGCTGTTCGTCGTCCCCGCCGACAACTCCCCGGGCACGCGGCATCGCATCCAGGTCGAGCTCAGCCCGCCGCTCGATTACACGTTTGAGCTGAATGACTTCTTGGGGGACTTTGGGCCGCGGATTCTTTCGCTTTTGGTCATGCTTATTGGGATTATTGTCTACTATTTCCTCCCGAATTGAGGGGTATCTTAGATGCGCTACTCGTACTCTTTGGCGATCGCTACTTGCCTCTTTAATAGCTTAAGAATGCGTATACATACCTGCTTCTCGCTGAGGTGTAATGTTTGGCTACATACAACGGCTGGAAGAGCGGAGGACATTGTGTGAGGGGACTGCAAGTCGGAGTTGCTAGCGAGGACAGTCCACATTTTATTGTACTTATTGTACTGGGAATTTGGGAACCAGGCAGATCCCAAAACGCAGAGGTTGTAGAACTCTGGGGACTCTCGCGCATAAAGATACCGACCGGAACTGCCTTCAATTTAGCCCATACACGAGTTAGAACTCATCGTCTGAGGAGTCTGATGAGTCTGAGGAGGACCCGTCCGAATCCGATCCCGACTGAATGCCCCACTCGAAATCGACCTCTGCATCTTCAATGTCCTGCATGTCCAACCCGGTGTCCGATGAATCGTCGCCGTCAAACATATTCCGTTCGCGGATCCGGGAGCGGAATATCTCAGGAGCATTTTCGTCCGGACGTCCATCACCATCCGTAATGCGTATTCTCCACGGGTGGCAGTCTGACCGTGAGAGTAGCTGCTGCAAGGCTTCGACGGGGGCAGGGCGAAGGAGCACTTCTGAGACTTCAAATTGCTGAAGAGCCGGAAGGGTCAGGTCTTCGCAGAATCCAGCAAGGTCCGACGGATCCGGGCTGTCGTCCACGCCGTGGTAAGTCCTGAGAAGTAGGATCTCCAGACTACGATGGGTGGCCGGGGGGCTAGAAGGCATTGAACATGGGAATCGGTTGACGAGAGCTTTCGACAAACCTGGTCGGTATATTCAGATTATGGGCGTAGGTGATCGATAATCGACAGATGATGAGGTTTGGCGCGAGGTTCAAGATGGATAGGGCATCGGTGCGGCCGATTTCATCCACGGCAAGGACCGTTAATTGGGAAAATTGTAAAATGGGGGTCCAACGGTCGTCCCACTCCCTCAGAGCGACTTTACGCAATAGGGGTGCAACCAGCGAGCAGGGCGCAATGGTATCGTCGAGAGAGAGACGATGCGACCTATGCACCGTCAGACTGCGAAGGACCGGTAAAGGCCCCTCAGCTAGGCAGATATATATTATTGACCAAACTATGAAGCTGCCGGTGGATATTGCATAGGGATTCAGTCCGCAAATGTAGATGTTCGATCCGCCTGGAGTGGCGTTCGATTAGGTCCATTAATTTGCTGTGTCCTGATACGCCAGGGTAGAAGTCGAAGTGAAAGCGTATAGAGAGGGCCCGAGAGCCGGAGCGGGCCAGGAACAACTCCGCGAGCTGGAGTTGATGCTCGGCTCGGTTATCCCTAACGATTAGTTCGAGTCCGCGCCAGAGCTCGCCGGTCGAGCAAGCAATCGTCCGCCATGTTTGGCAAATCTGAGTGAGGGTGAAGGGCGACAGGTTCCCTTCGAGAGGCGGCCGCTTGGGATAAGGAGGGAGGAAGTTCACGAATATTTGGGCAATGACTTCGGGGGGGGACAGACAGCACCGGGTAGGTGTACGCGTCGAGTCGCGCCTGTGTGAGATCGAGTTCAGCTTCTAGGGCGAGTAATTGAGCCTTCAACTCGACGACGCGAGCGCGGTCGGCTGCGAGAGATGCCCTCTCGCTAGCTGTCGGTTTTTCGTGCCGCCCAAAGGGTCTGGTGTTGTGTGATGGCCTGGCCGATTTGTAAGGACCGCCGCGTTCTTTATGGGTTCACGTACGAAGTTTCCATACCTCAGGGAGGTTTGGGGGAAATGGTTGATGCCACCGAAGTGACTTTGAAACTCCGACCGTGCCAAAGAAGGCAATGCGATTTCCTTTTTTGGACGGACAAAGAAAGAGTAACAGGGTATCTCCAGGAACAACGACGCCGAGTTCTTGAGACTAAATCAGTCAGGAGGGCGAGACGCGTAGGTATTCGCGGGAAATGCGAATAGCCAGAGTCTCCGTCCCGACAATGCGTCCCGATTTACTTTTCACGAATGGAAGAAGGCGAACGGGATGGGAAGCGTCGTCATCTGTAGGGAAGATACATGTATACAGCGGAAGATCATGGTAGGTCGAGATACGAGGTCCTTTTGTCCGATAGAAGGGTTGTCCTATAGGCACGAGGATGTTAGATACGTAGTGATACGTTGACGAAAACCAGCCGACCGTTACAAAGGTGGTCCACTAGGGTCAAATTCTACTCATTCCCAGCCATCAGACCGGCCATGATAGGGCTCGTTTTCGTCGACTGCGACATATAAGCGACATTTGTCAGAGAAGAAGTTCGCGCACATTGTGTTTCGGTAATAGTGAGCATTCCTCGCGCTTCTAGCGCAGGTAACACGGCTCGCAGCGTCGCCGACCAGGCAGAGAAGTTGTCCGAATATACATCTAGCTTGATTTCCACCGTCTTCAAGGAACGGAGGTGGGCGACAGGCGAATCGAGGATTTGGGTTACACCCTCTGTCGTCTCTACGTGTCCTTCAAGAATGATAATCTCCACGCTGGCGTCGCGCGGACACAGCGTGAAGAAGGTACGCAACAATTCGAGTATTGTGCTGGTATAGAAGCGAAGGAAGCGCAGATTCGCGGTCAAGGTCGACGGAGCCACTAAGGTTTGAGAAAGAGGCGTTAAATGGACGGAGATATTCAATTTGGGAAGAGGAACGGACATGGGTGTATAATCCAAATTCCCAGATGCTTTAATCCACTGGCAGTCGAGATGATAGTGTCCCTCGCCTCTGTTTCGTCCGTTGACAAGGTTAGGGACTTGATGTGGGCGAGGTCGATCTGGGGCGAAATAAGGTATGGAAGGAACGGTCCACCGTAAACGTCGGAAATGAGGAGGGAGGTGAGCCGGGGGCGCCAACGCCGGGAAGCTGGCCAAGCGGCAGGGTGGGCCACCCGGATGACATAAAAGAGGCGTGATATCGACAGCTCCTTCAGAGCTGAGGCCTCGCTAAAGAGGGCGAGCAGCTGGTAGGGCGAGCTGACGACGAGACCCCGGAGATGGACGGCTTCGAGTCGTGGAGAGGAGAATACATCAGTGAGGGCCGATCTCAATTGTCGTGGCAATATATTCCACCTCATGGTGAACTCTCCCCACGAATTCCAGTCGGCTGGTCCATTCTCCACGATGGAGATCCGTTTCAAATTGAGGAGAGGGAGAACCAGAGCCAGGGTTCGTCCGGTCATAATCCATGTCACCTGGCGGTCATTCAGGTACAGGCCATGCGCGTCGCATTCAAAGGACGTTTCGGATCCCACCAACACGACCGATAGGTCGGTCACAAGAGGCGCGATGTGCGGGGATGAAACGAGGAGATTGTAAAGCTTTTGGCACGGAGTTGGGGACGCCGAATTGCGATCTCGAGGCGGGTTGATTTCCACTCTGTGGAATATGTGGATCTGAGCCGACCCCACAAAGGCGCGGGCGGTGAGAGCGCAGGATTTGAGACTGGGGATGTCGTCGTGGAGGTTATCGACGATGATATCGATGAGCTCTTGAGGTACCGGCATGCTCGTGTCTGCGCTGCACGAAGTCCCGCGCTGGCTTGAGAGTTTGGGTCAAAGGTGATTGGCAAGCCGCCGGATCATCGGTTTTGAAACCTGAATGCTCTGACTCGGCATTCAACCGGAGAAATACAAAGTGAACAGACAAAACGGTTGAACCTTGTCGAAGGCTCCGACTCGAAGCCGGCGATGGTATGCATGGCCTCTTCTTTCCCTTTGACATAGATTCTTAATGACACGAGGACAGGTTAGAACTCTTTCGGAGCTCGCGTACGTTCGAGGCGGTTGGGCAAGAGGCAAGTGGCAACAAGCGGCGCCCCGGGCAGGAATATAATGCCCGCTTTGGTTGGGCTTTGGCAGACCGCGACATCTGTCTGCCCTTCAACCTTGAGGAGGTTGTTATGACCCATGAACGCGCCCAGCCTACTATACTCCCCGGCCAGCGCAAATAAAGTCGAACTCACCAGTGCTGGCAAAAAATTGAACACAGTTCGAAGTTCTGACACATGAAGCATATTCATTGCAATTTGCACGTCAGCGTCAATAAATCAGCGAGGTTTAAAGGTTGCCCCAGAAGCCTCTCCCAATGGTAGGAGCGCAGGTCAATAGTATATAGTCTGAAGGTTACCACACGTTAGTCGACCCAATCAATTGCTCTCAGTCCGGAATGGTTGGACCAGACTTGTTAAAGCTCGACGTCCTTGTTGCTGGAGTATGTGCGGCGACGCCGGAGGAGAGCGTCCGTAGTAGCCTGCGCGACGGCGGCGGGTGCTGGGGTGCGCAGAGCGGGCCAAGTCAAGTATGATTCAGGGCTAATATTCACACCACAATCGACAGCGATATACACACAGTTTTGTTTTCAACTTGCCGAAGTGCCGAAGGGTCGGAGCTCAAACTGGGCACAGCCACTATCGGGCTCTTTCTTCCAGACCATCACGACGAATCGTAAGACTCAAGACAAACACATTTTCCATAGCTCATGAGCAACAGGGAAGTCCCGGATATGACCCACACACGTCCACCGCAGACTGCACCAGAGAGGGCCGCTGATCGGGAGCGTCTTGTCGACATTGCCGCTCGACTGCAAGATTTAGAGCGCTCCCTTCGAACCCTCAGCGCGGAGAAGGATCTGCTGGAGACGGAACAGGATCTGCTTCAAGACCGACTCGATGCCTACACCTATCCGGTTCTCACTCTACCACCAGAGGTCGTCTCCGAAATATTTCTGCACTTTCTGCCCGTGTACCCCAAACGCGTGCCGGACACAGGGCTGTCTTCTCCAGTGGTCCTCACCCAGATTTGTCGCCTGTGGCGCGAAATCGCCCTCTCGACGCCAAGGCTTTGGCGCACGTTCAAGATTATCCTGAACACGAGCGATTCAAAAGAAAACGACCTCGCCAACCAGATCCGCGTTGAGGAATGGCTCCGCCGATCGGGTTCCTGCGCGGTTTCTGTCGAACTGGTGTACTTGCGCCGCGAACCGCCACTTATTTTCCAGACGATCATGGCGCACAGGCACCGTTGGCAGCATTTGAAGCTCTTTACGGACATGTTCAATCTCCCAGCTATCATCGGACCCTTTCCTCTCCTCCGTAGTCTCGCGGCCACGACGTGGCTTTTCCGCCCTCAGACTGTGATGCATTGGCCGACCACCTTTCGTGACGCACCGCTGTTACAGCGGGTGGCACTGGACCGATACGATGACCTCTTCCGCGACATGCTCCCTTGGTCCCAGCTGACGGTCCTCATAATACACGACATTGAAGGAAAGCAATGCCTGGCAATTTTAGCCCTTGCCCCCGGTCTTGTTTATTGCGACCTCGCCATTGGATCCGTTGGGGAGGGTGATGCACCGAGGTACGCCAAATGGTTGACCTGCAAAAGTACATTTCTGATGTGCTCCGGATTCCTCAAGCTGCATATTATTACTCGATCAATTGAAGACCCTGAAACTGCGGTCGTTGGGTGATACTAATACCTGGTATTCCGAGATGCCCAATGCCCTCGTCATTCAAGTTCCAGCGCTTCGAAGGCTGTATATCTCCGAGCCATTTCTCGCCCCGAATCCTATCGAGGCCCTTCGAGCACTTCTCCTGCGCTGGAATTGCAACCCTCAGGAAATCTGCATCGCATTTCCCCAGCACAACATTGACATGTATTCCGAGGCACTACCCTCCATCTTGATCAGTTCCTCCCGACGTAAACCCAGCAGATCTGGCTCTTTCGATCCCGGCTCAGTCTGGGTCGCGCTAGAAGCTGCGACTATTCACGAGGATGACTGGGAAAGCGATAGCGAAGATACCTCGGATCGTAAAGGCGCCTCGGATCGGTGAAGAGGAAAACAGCAGCGACGGTGATTCGGAATAGTGGGTCGTTTTCCATCTGTTTTCCCCATTCTCACCACTAATACTCAACGCCCCCAAGGTTCATTCTACGCAATCCGAAGACTGCCTCAATCCAGGCTGACCTGCAGAAGAAAACATCGATTTACCGTCTTACCTTGTTGCCCTACCTGACTCACGCCTTATTGTCCTCATCTACAGTCACAAATCTAAATAATGCTCATCTAATAATGAACTCCAGGGAATGCCGTCTGGCACGCGCCGAGGTATAACTCATGCTATCTGCATACTCCAATTATCGATGGATCGAGGCCGACTTTCTCCGATTTCTAAACAACATTCTGTCGACCTTGAAGCTTTTGTGGCTGTAGCTCAATCAGCAAAATATCGTTCTATGCCCGAGTTCCCGCAACGCCACTCATCAGTATTCGCCATTCTAACATTTCTCACCAACAGGTAAAAGCATTGTCGACGGAGTTAATATATTTCCCGAACCACACCTCCGCTCTATCCTTCACCGACGCGCTCAACTCCCAACTCTCCCTCGAGGGAAGATCTGCCCGGACGCAGGGCGGCGGCAGCGGGTGCCCGTGGAGGGGCAGACAGCGCTGGTTGTGGTACGACAAGAGGTGGTTCAAACTCCGACGCTGACTGTTTTGAATGACAGATGACCCGCGTTTACCGCGACTCAACGCAAATCATCGCCAACAAGTTGACAACGTACAGTATTTAAATGGGAGCCCAACCGCCACTACAGAATCCACCAGATTCCCATGCTCTTTCTCACCCTTCTCTTGGCCCAGCTGGCCTGCGCAAACGCGTCTCCGCAAGTCAAACTGGGAGAAACGACTCTCATTGGCCGAGATATCCCTTCGTTAGGGCAAGAATTCTTCGGAGGTTCGTATCTCGCACCTCAACGCTTCCTGCTCACAGAAATTGTTCCAGGTATTCCGTATGCGGAGCCACCCCTCGGACCCCTGCGCCTGATGCCTCCCGTGCTCAAGACATGCCCTGGAGGTCGCACGCTGAATGCCACAGATTATGGACTCGCGTGTTTTCAAACCGCCAACGTATGTATGATTCTTGAACCTCTCCCCTTTCGAATGTTCGCTGATTCTGTCGTTACTATTTCCAGGGGGTTACAGCGGACCAGGTATCGGAAGATTGTTTGACGATAAACGTCCTCCGTCCCGCCGGGACCACTGCGAACGCAAGCCTCCCCGCGGTGAGATCGTCCGCGAAACTCGTCCTGTGTGTAATTAACGCGCCACGTCGCAGTTATTCTGGACGTGATTGGGCCGCACCTCTCCCTGTTTGCCTGTGTTCACAATTCTTACCAGGTACGGCGGGGGATTCGTCGGCGGCCTCTCCAGTCAATTCAACGCAAGCGCCATCGTCGCGCAAAGCGTCGCCCGGGTACGCGGTTGGTTTGGTTCCTCTGAAGCTCGATGTTGATTTTCGGTAGGGGACACCTCTCATCTACGTCAACTTCAACTACCGGCTCGGCCCACTGGGTTTTCCGAGCGGTACAGAGGCCGGCGCCAAAACCGCGCTGAACCTGGCGCTTAAGGATCAGCTCGCGGCCCTGGAGTGGGTTCGCGCTAGTTTCTTCTAAACGAACCCTACAACAAATGAATATCGAATACTAGGCTCGCGTCAATATTGGGGCGTTCGGTGGGGACAAGAACAAGGTATCCATTCCCCTTCCCCCTTGTTGTGAGTCGTCGCACATGCTTAATTGACACGAACAGGTCACCATGTTCGGGGAGAGCGCTGGGGCCATAATGACCTCCATACTCCTTCTGAACTCGTCGCTGACCTTGGCGAGAGCCGCAGTATGCTATTTTCTCTGAACTTCGTCGTCGAGGTGACGTTAGTTTTGTTCTGCAGATCCTCGAATCGGGGTCACAGGCCACCAAGGCATTATTCACCCCAGATCACGGCGAGCTCGACTGGCAGAACTTCGTCGCCGCCGTCCCCTCCTGCGCTTCCACCGCGACATCCAACTCGACCTTCGACTGCCTCCGCGCTGCGGATACGGAGGAAATATACGCGGGCCTTGCCGTGGCTACCACCCCTCCGTCGACGGGCTTGGATGCGCCTAACCAACCGCTGCCGTGGGGACCCGTCCTCGATGGGGTGGGCGGCATCATCCCGGATTTGCCGTCTGTTTTGTTGAAGGAGGGCAGTTTTGCAAGGCTGCCGTTTATTGCGGGGACGAATAAAGGTGTGTACGCCGCGTCGTTCGATATTTTCAAGCGTGTCTCACTCACATCCACATCCAGATGAAGGCGAGATTTGAAACACACACATCCGAGGTATATGCCCTGTTTTCTGATGTCTAACGCAGGAACCGTGTTCACCCCACCCGGGATCAATTCCACCGAACAGCTCATCGGGGGAATCGTCGAGCTGTTCTCACCCACAGCGTCGCCCACCGCCGGGTTCCAGAGCGCCGTTCAAACACTGTTGCAGTTATATCCCGATGACCCCGCCCTCGGTTCGTCAAGCCCATCTCATCCTCTTTCAATTGGAAGCTAACTGGGGTCAACCTTACGATTGACCAGGATCACCGTTCGATACCGGGAACGATACCTTCGGGCTGAACAGCCAGTATAAACGCGCCGCGGCACTGAGTACGCTTTGTTTCCCCCCTCCTCCCCTTTCCCTTCCCCTCATATCCTGACCTCCGAGTAGTTGGTGACATCGACTTCGTCGCGCAACGCCGTGCGTGGATGGCCACCGCCGCAGCCGCAGGCGTTCCGACCTTCGGGTACCTGTTCACGCAACCACAGCCCCTACTACCGGCGGATTTTGGTGGTCCGTCAATTTACTTCCTTCTTGCTCGTCTTCACAGATATGATACTACTATAGTGCCCCACACATGTGACCTGCTCTACGTCTACGGCGTCCCCAACGACGAGACCGCATCCTCCGCGCTGCTGAGCCGCCTCATGATAGACTATTGGGTGTCCTTCGCCACGAGCTTGACGCCGAACGACGGCAGGGGCGTCGCGAGGCCGGAGTGGGGGCAGTTCACGTCGGGGAACAAGGTTCGTGCCCGCAATGTCTTCAGGGGGATACATAACCTAAGGAGGAGGATTTGCAGAGGTTGATCCAGCTGAACGGGGACAATGTCACTATGATCCCGGATGACTTCCGCGCAGGTGTGTATTAACGTCGTTTGAATAGTGTACTCACTTTGCTAACAATGAATGGGTTGGTGGCAGAACAAATCGATTTTATCAATTCGGAGGCTGCTACTTGGCGGCATTGAGCAAGTCTACATATATACGTATCCGATCGTCGAATAAAATCCCTCGTTTCGTTGTAGTTGGTTCAACTGAAACTGAAAGTTGAACCATGGTTGAATTTACGTACGTTTTTCAACCGTGCGAACAATCTGCCACATCAAAGCCATCAAAGTGTCACTGCGGGCCCAGTCGCGCAGTCTTCGTCCTTCCCCTCATGCACTTCGTCCTTCCCCTCATGCACTTCGTCCTGCAAGTCGCCTTAGCGGCAAGCGCCTTCACGCGCATTGGCTCGGCCCAGCAACAGCCGTTCAAACTCTCCACAACCGACGTCTTGACCGCTGAAGTCGACGCAGCGGTCAAATCAATTCTGAAGGATTTTAACTCGCCTGGCGGGGTCGGGGTCGCTGTTGTGCATCGGAAGAGCTCCAAGGACGAGTGGGTGGTCGAAACGAAGGGCTACGGCGTTGCGAAGGTCGATGGGACAAGGGTGACGAGCGATACGCTGTTTGGCATTGGGTCCAATTCCAAGGCGAGTTTTTTTTTCGTCCTGCAGTTCGAGTGGTTTCGAATTGCTCATCATCGTCTCGAATACCCAGCTGTTCGATATCCTGGCGACGGGACTGCTGATTTCCAATGAGAGCGTCTCGCCGCGCATCTCCTGGGACACGAAGATCGCGGCGTTCGTCCCGGAGTGGGGGCTAATGGATCCCATCGCCTCGGCGGAGAGCACCATATTGGACGTTATGAGCCACCGCACCGGCCTGCCTCGACACGACTTCATCCTCCAGCATGGCACTGTCACGGATACGGTATGTCTGCGCGTCGGTCGACCTTCTCCCGCAGCTGAATAAAGTTACTAGATCGCCCGGCTACGATACCTCAAGCCGTCTGCCGGCTTCCGGGAACAGTGGCAATACAACAACCACATGTACTCGCTCTTGTCCTCCTTCCCCCTACTGCTCACCGGAATCCCGTTTGAAACGTATGTGGACCGGTTCATTCTCAAGCCGCTCGGCATGGGGGCTACGACGTACTACTCGAAAGCGGCTGAGGAAAGCGGCCATCTTGCGGATGGCTTTGGGAGGGATGGTGTTAACGAGACCGAGGATGTCTTTGGACAGGGTCGAGCGCGGGCATATCCCTACTGGGCACCGAACGACGGCAATCCTGGACATCGTGCGTGTGATTCAGTTCTCCGTTTACTTGATTGAGTTAACAGGGTCCCACTACCAAGTGATATCTGGCGCGGGCGGATTGATCTCCAACGCCAAAGATATGGTCCGTTGCGCCATCTCAGTCTTCAAATACTATTTCACTAACTTACTCCGACAGGCGACCTGGCTGCAGACTCTACTGGAAGAAGGGCGACACCCGGTTAGTGGGGAAACCATCATTCCAGAGCAGGTCATTAGGCGGGTTTCATCTGGGATTACTGTTGCCGCTCCTGTCGCGTAAATCCCTCCCCATCCTAAGTACCTCGTTTCCAACTACCTGACCGCCGTCCTATAGGCCATTCCCGGAAGGATCGCCCGTCGTTTATGGCGGAGGGCAGTTCCGCGGGACCTACCGCGGCTTCGGTGAGTGTCTCATGAACCAAGCTTGAGTTTTGCTCACGGTCAACGATGTTGGTAGAATATATCGAGGCGAGTACTTTCCGAGTCTTCAATCCCCCTCGTTAATAGAAATTTCCTAGCATGGCGGCTCTGTCACAGGTACGCTTACTTGCTGCAACATCAGTAGCAAAACCTTTACTGACCGCCGCGCTACTCAGGGTTCAAATCCCAAATTACCCGGATTCCCACCCGAAACTTCGGCGTCGCGGTCCTCTCAAATGACGAGAGCTTCGGCACTGAGATCGTCGAGGCCACCAAGTTTCGTATCATCGACGAATTCTTAGGACTTGAGGCGATTGACTGGTCTGAACGGTACAGAAGCATTGAACCAGAATCGATTATGACTCTAATTTGTCGTTCAACAGATTCAAATCGCGCATCGTTGCAGGGGTCAACGCTCGTCCTGCACCGACACCGCGCCCTGAAGATCCAAAATCACCCTCGCTCTCCTTCCACCGCCTGGCCGGCAGATACCACGATCCTGGATACGGAAACCTTGACTTGTGTTTCGTTTCCCCCAAGGATGTGACGAAATCGAGGTCGGGACGGTCAAAGTACTGTCACCAGCTGGCTCACGATTTTCGGCACCTCCCTCTCGACCCTCGTCTGCCTACGTTGCTGGCGCGGTGGACGGGGTTCGGTGTGTCGCACGTAGCCTTGACCCACTTTGAGCACGATGTTTTCAATGTCACGGGGTTGTATAGTATCGTGAGTCCCCTCTTCAGCTTACCCCGATTCATGCATGCTCACATCTATCCGTACAGCTCACTGGGAATGATTCGGACTCGGACCCGTGGGTACAAGCTCAAACACATCCAGAATTCGTCGGCGAGTTTTCGGTCGTCGAAGGAAAATTGGGAGTTGGGCTCCGAGGCTTCTGGGGTCCCGGCGAGGACGTTGAGAGTCCGAAAGGCGCGTCGGTGAAGGAGAGAGCGGAAGTTTGGTTCGAGAAACAATGAGGCTCGTCTGGATGTAAATACATGTAAAATGCTCACAGTTTTCCTTTGTCTGTTCTTTTCCCGTCTTTCGACCTTTGCAAGGGCTGCGAGAAGCACTTTCAATCGGAAATAACAGAATGGCAGATACTGAGGAGCTTCGTTGCGGGAACTTGGCCATTGCCGATTGAGTCACAGAAGAGCCACAGCCATCCGGCAGAAAGAAGTGGAACACGTTTGTCAGAAATTGAAGCGGCGGCTCTGGTCAACTTTAAAGATGCCTTCCCAATCATCCCTGATTCGGAGGTTGCATATACTGATGGAAGGAGTCAGGCGCGTGGCAGACCATATTCTCTGGAGGAGTTCATTGGTAGTGGATGAGCATTATTCAAAAGTGTGACTGTAGGCTGCGAAGGACGATAAGGAGTCAGGAAGGGTACACTCATCCCACGGGGGTGGATCCATTTTTTCTTCTGCAGGTCCGCGTTGGTTGAGGCACTTCTCGGATTTAGTAGAATGATGAGGAAATGCACGGAAAATGACTCGCCTGACTGATCATCCGAACCAGCGTCGCGGCTGTTTTCCCTCTTCACCGGAATCCGAGGCGTCTTTACGATCTGAGGTATCTTCGCTATCGCTTTCCCAGTCATCCTCGTGAATGGTCGCAGCTTCTAGGCTGACCCGAGTTGGCTGGATATTGAAAAAGCGAAGTATGGTGGGTTGACGTCGGGAAGAACTGATCAAGATGGAGGGTAGTGCCTCTGAATACACGTCAATGCCGTGCTTGGGGAATGCAATGCAGATCTCCTGAGGGTTGCAATTCCAGCGCAGGAGAAGTGCTCGAAGGGTCCCGAGAGGATTCGGGGTGAGAAATGCCTCGGCGATATGCAGCCTTTGAACTGCTGGAACTTGAAGGACAAACGCATTGAGCATCGTGGAATCTGAGCCATGAACCGGCGACCGGAGTTTCAGGGTCTTCAGTTGATCGAGCGATAATACATGGCTTGCGGAATGCGGGGCACATCAGAATGGAACTTGTTGGTATGCAGGTCTAGGAACTGGCGTACCTCTGTGTATGACTTTCCCCAACCCATGCAACACCGAGGTCGCAATGAACGAGACGGGGCGCAAGGGCTAGAATTTCTAGACATTCTGTTCCCGTAATGGACTGGATTACCAGTACCGTCAACTGGAACCAAGGGAGCATGTTGCGGAAGACCTCTTCGTATTGGTCCAGTGCCACCCGCTGTAACAGCGGTGCGTCACGAAAGGTGGTCGGCCAATGCGTTACAGTTTGAGGGCCTAAAAGCCACGCCGTGGCCGTGAGAGTGCGGAGGAGGGGAAACGGTCCGACGATGGCAGGGAGGTTAGACATGGTCGTAAAAATCTTTAAATGTTGCCAACGGTTGCTGTGCGCCATGATCGTCTGGAGAATAAGAGGCGGCTCGAGGCGCAAGGAATGTAGTTCAACAGTGAGTGGGCATGAGCCCGATCTCTGCAGCCATTCTTCCGCGCGGACCTGGTTGGCGTCGTCGTTGTCTTCTGAGTCGTTGGCGCGCAGGATAATCTTGAACGTACGCCAAAGTCTCGGCGTCGAAAGCGCTATTTCGCGCCACCGATGACATATGTGAGTGAGGACTACCGGAGAGTGCAGCCCTTTGTCTGGCGCGCGTCTCGGGTACACGGGGAGAAAGTGCACAAAGATTTCGGACACGACCTCGGGTGGCAGAGTGAGAACCGGAAAGGTGTATGCAGAGATGCGGTCCTGCAGAAGATTCTGCTCTTTCTCCAAAAGCCTCTTCTCCCCGCTAAGGGTTTGGAGGGAGCGCTCCAGATCCAGAATTCGAGTGGCAACGTCGACGAGACGCTTACGATCGGCGACCCTCTCGGCCGGGGTTTGCTGGGGTGTGTCGACCATGTCTGTGTCCTTTGTGTTGTTCATGAGCGATGAAAAAGCGTTCATATCTCATCACTTACGATTCGTCGTGGTGGTTTGAAGAAAGAGGCCGGTAGTGGCTGTGCAGTGGTAATCACTCAGTTTGAGCTCCGATCCTCGGCACACGGCAAGTTGAAAAACCAAAATTGTGTGTATCCAAAGTTCCCTTGTCTTCGAACGTTTGGAACCTTTTCTGGCGCCGCCGCGATTGTCTATCTGTATGCTTCGCCTGCTGGAGAGTAGCCTCGTGCGGCGCGCCCAATTGAAGTCGATTAGATGATGCCGGAGGTACATCGTGAAGCTCCTGAAAATCTTCCTCTATCCACTGGCACATGGAGTCTGGACGGGTGCAAGCCGTTCTGACAGAGGCCGGAGGCGTCCATCATAGTGTTCAACATGCATTGCTGTAAAAGAACACAGGTTGACACGATAAACTTGTAGCAACCAACCAGCAACAATGAACACCGGTGTGCAACGTGCATGAACTGTATTCACCAGAGACAATGTGGGTCCCGTTAAAATAAAAGGCTAAAAGAAGGCTCATAATAGACCGTGATTATGTAATTGGCGAAAACACTCGACAACTTCGCCGACAGTGTCCAACGGGCGGATCGTCGTACGGCAGAAGCATCGGCATAACAATACTGCTGTTTCTTGCGTGTCCGGAGGAGCTCAGGTCCTCACGTATCGAATGGGGTGGTTGCGAGGATTCGAAAGTTGGGGAGGTGTGTTGAATCGAGTCGCGATCTCCAGTGGCAGTTCCCATTGAGAACAAGTTTTAGTACAGTACATAGTCAGAAAGTGAGTACAGTAATCAGAAAACTTGGTTTGTACAGTACTCAGAAAACTTGGTTTCTGGGTTTCCCACCGTTCGGTCGGCTCTGAGTGCGGTGTCCCAAAATTGTAAGTAAGTATCTCGGATGGAGGTTCATAGCCACTTCTTTCAAAGCCTTTTTACTCAGGCGACCAGTCAGGACGCAGGATACACACAGAGCGCTGGCCGAGGGCCGAAGTGCACTGCCGAAAAAGTTAACAAAACACCAGGCTATGAGGTCCATGCGTCGGCCGGGAGTCGAACCCGGAGCTAGGCCAGTCTGTGATGACAGAGACATGGGAAGACCCAATGTTACCGCTACACCACCGACGCTATGGAAAGACGCCGAGAGAAGTGGCCACGACCTGGCTGAGGCCAGAAAAGATGCGATTCTAAAAAATATGCACCGAGGATTTTGGGAAACACCAAGGAAACACTACCGGGGTCGAGTCTCGACGTGCCTGAGATCTTGGGGACAAGTGGGCGCTGGAGCGACGTCCGCGTCAACGTCGAGAGTATACGCAGCAGTGACCCTTGAGTTTGCGCAGTATCAAATGCCAGAGTACCAGAGACGAGGTACTTAGTGCCAGATCCATCCGGATTCCGAGTCAGAGCAGGTCAAAGCTCGAGGAGGGAAGGCGTGGACAAGAGGTGCCCGGGAGAATATCGTTGGAACATCGGGCCATTGTGGCGGGAAGAAAGGAAGCACGGCCGACCGGGTACCGGTGTAGCCAATTGCAAGATTTTACTAGTCGTCTAGGTATGGTACTGAAAATACTACAATGTGTTATGTATGCTTCCTCGAGTCTGCGGGTATGTGAACAGAAAAAGACTATAATGTATGTGGATGGAGGCTAAATGTATGTGAGGGCCTGAACGAAAGAAAACAGCGCCCGACTAGGCCACGGCAACAGACGGCGCACGACTCCTGCTCCTGCTCCGGTCGCGGCTGCGCTGCCACCACCGATGCGCGCGCCCCTCCGTGGCCCCGGGACTGAGACTCGCACTCGCACTCGCGCCCAAGGACCCATGCGCGCTATACACCGAGGCCGTGTCCGCGCTGGACGTGCTCTCGCTGCCAGTCAGGAGCGACGATGGCGCGCCCAACACCGACAAGAACGAGTCAGACTCGTCCGCGACGAGGCGCGTAAAGGGGCTGACGAGGCGCTCGTCGCGCACGGGCGCGGGGTTGAAGAGCGCGTCGATGAGGGACTCGGTGGGGCGTGGGCCGTGCGCAAGTGGGAGCGCGCGGATGTCGAACGGGGGCCGTCGATGCGGGCTCGACTGGGGAGAGGGGCCGACCGGCGCGTATAGGTCGAGCGCGCGGGGGCGCGTGCGGTAGACGTCCTCGTGCGTCGACAGGAGGGACGCGACGCCAGCGAGAATCTCGCCGGCTGGAAGCGGCGGGGCGGTGAACGGCGGACACGCGCCTGCGGGCTCGACGCGGATGGAGAGACGTAGTGTGGCGTTGGTCTTGCTGTCGCGGAGGAGGTAGCGGCGGGTGACGATCCCCTTGCTCGGCGCCGAGGCGGGGACGCTGTCGGCGTACTCCGCCAGGTCGAGGTCGACGACGCCGAGCTGAGGGTTATGCGGCGCGTCAGGGTCGCCGGCGATGACCCTTTGCATGACCTTTAGTTTAAATGGATGCGGAAGGAGACGGTGGGTGTCGCGGTCAATCGACATCTGGACGACGGCGGAGAGTGGCTGGTCCCACGACACTGAGTGGTCGCGTAGAGGCAGCCAGGGGGTTTGACCACGCGTCGAAGTAACGTCCTGTTCATCATCGGCGCCGAAAACCGTAGATTCCGAAGCGGACTGGGCTCGAGATGGTTTCGCCAGGAGATGAGGATGTGGGTCTTGCTCGTGATGAGCCGGGCTCGCAGGCTCAGGGCTGGTATCGCTGCTGCCGAAGCTATCCCCGTCGCCGTCAGGCTCTGGGCCGGTGCTCTTGCTCTTCCCCTTTATTTTCCGTGTGTTCTTGAACTGCCATTTGACGCCAAATTCGCCGTTGACGAGGGGCACGCTGGCCAGCTGGTGAATATGGATGCGGACTTGGAATAGGGCGTGGCGAGGAAGGAGGTGATGAAGCTGCGCTCTCAGGCCAGTGGGAGAGGATACGTTTTCGGGACTCGGGGTCGACATGGAGGCATGGATGTGGAGGGGGACAAGGAGGAGGCTGCCATTTTGTGCCGCTGAAGGGGATCATGGAACCAAATCATAATGTCAGGAGCAAGTCTCGATTGGGTAGGTAGGTAGGTAGGTAGTATTACACGGGGAAATGAGACAATGCTGACTGTAAACCCGCCCGCTGCCATCCCGCATCACCCCTGGAGTTGCTGTCGTTCACTGAGACACCGAGACGCACCTCAGCGCTGCAGCAACCCATGGACAGGCACCCTGCCCAGATCTATGTATGCCAGGTTGAAAAAAAATTGAACCACGGGCGCCGAAATGACCGACACGGTCTCTCAGGGTTCATTCGCCGGGAAACAGCGGGAAATGACGCCAATGGGAATAGCCGTTTACCGCCCGGGCAACCCTTCTCACAGGATACGTGGCCACCCGGTTTTTCTCCGGACCCACAACGTCTGAAATGACGCGTTTTATTTCGCGACTCCGTGGACCTACATACAAAAAAAATCAACCCAGGCATTTCCTGGAGAAGCGAGATGGGATGGCTTCGTTCCCGCAAACCGCGAATCGCAAATACTTCGCGATTTCTGCGGCGAAAGAAAGAGCGAAGCGGGATTGATCCAGGAACCAATAAATTCGGTGAGGCACGAGGGTGAAGTCACCTGAAGTGACGATTTCCATGGTGCCACGAGCTATCCGATTGGCGGGCAAGTTCAACCAAGTTCAACTAACACCTATCGTACAATTCCGCTCCATCCCGCCACATAGCTAATTATAATGCTTGACCACGACCCCATTAATCACCTCCTCCTCCACCTTCCCCTCCTCCGTGGCCTTGAGCTGACTCTGCCCATATGCACTCGTCCGCCCCTTCCTCCACGCCTCCATCGTCGGCGCCTCCGCATCATCCTTGAGCCGCGCTTGCGCAATGCCAGCACGTTGGAGAACAGGGCTGGCGGACAAGGGTGCGAGCTTGACCGCGTCGTCTGTCATGGCGAAGTAGAACAGCCCAAGGCGGGTGTGGGTCTGCTGGTCGATGGGGGGCTGGACGACGCTGCCAGGTCGGTCAAGTCCGCGGTGAGAAGGGAGGGAGGGAGGGAGCGGCGTACCGGTGGATTGTGGCGCGGTAGTAGCCGCCGGAGAGGAACTCCAAGGCGTCTCCCGCGTTGATGACCTGCGGGTAACATCAGCTCGTTGCGACGAAGATTGAAGAGTAGTAGTGCGAACCAAGGCATTTTCGATGTGTTTGATCCACTTCCATTTTCCGTCCCGGGTTAGAATCTGCAGCGCCGCCACGGGCTGGCTGTAGAGGATCGTGATGCTGCCGAAGTCTAGACGAATCACTGAGCACTGTCTTAGACAGGAAGCAGCAGCAATTGATACCGGTGTGCCCTTTGAGCCAAACATTTTTCGTCTTGAGCTCGTCGTCCTGAGATCGAGGATAGCTTTATAGTTGTTAGGAAAATGATACTCGGATACAACGGCGACGTACTATTTCATGAATCTGACTTGAAAAAACGTGAGTCGCGAAATATTGAACATCGAACGAGTTACCATAAGTCTCGCCCACAGACGAATACCCGTGAAGGTCGACGAGCGCATCCTCCGGCAGTTCAAGACCAAGCGCCAACAGTCTAAGCCGGAGATTAAAACATCAACATGATCGTTGTACAAATGAGCGATTCAAAACCCACCTCAAGATTGGGTGAAGCACGTTGAAGTGATTGTGTCGCGCGAAAGCCTCGATCTCGCTCAGGAACGGCCGAATTGCTTCAGGGTGCTGCCGTTTCGTGACATCGCGATTGACTGGGAGGCAGAGTGAGTATATCAAGTTGAATAAGGTTGAATCCAAACGGACTGTTGTAATGTTCCAGCTGGTCGTGGACGCCATTGTCGATATGCTGCGCGGGAGTAGATGAGGGCTGACTTGTTCAAACGGCTCATTTGTAAACTCACCCAATATTGCCGAGGTTTGTATCCTTGGTAGGAGCCGCTCTCCTTCATCTTGGCCGTATACAAGCGTTTTTCGTCAGGTTCCACCGCGCTAAAGGGCACATCGGCGATATCGAACATCCGCGCCGTCTGCAGCCCGCAATTCAGAGACTGTTGTAGACAACACCGAACCAGAACATACCTGTGCGGACGTGTAGCCGTGGTTGACAACGTAGAAGAATCCTTGAGTTTGCATCGCCTGGGAGACCTGGACGGCCAACTCCGCGCGGCCTTGGGCGTCGTGGGCCTTGGAGAGGTCGATTACCGCCAGGTCCGCATAGTCCACTAGTTGTATTGTCGGTGTTTCGACCGCGACTGATTTGAGGGTCACATACACTTCTCTTGGGTCGTAGGAGGACTCAGGTGCGGAGGGGCGTAAGGAGCGGTGAGACTGGGCATGGTCGAGGAAGGAGAAGGTATTAGAGTCCCATGAGAACTTCGGGTTATATGACGCCATTCAGCTGAGATATTGGCTGCTCAGGTGGCAGGCAAGGTGCGAAAGAAATAGCTAGCGCCGTAGATGCCGTCGGAGTTTACGGTGCGCACTGTGGGACAGGTTTAGCTTCAAGTCTTGTATTGCTGGAGGATGGTCCGTGTCCCGAAGCTGTTTTTCCCATCGAGGCAAGAAAGTCAAGGTAATTCACGGAAAACTCGTTCGTACAGCAACTGTGCGGACAGTTTGACCTTCGAGCTGTTTCACGACCAGGGCCGACGCTTAACGTTCGCTTGAAGTTAACGTTCAACTAGTCAGACTCCCAACTGGCCATGTACCCAATATATTTATCCCGATTCGTCTTGGATCACCGGAGATGGATGAGGAGGATGTGATACTGCCATAGCGTCCAGCGAAAAAGAGCTCTCTGAGAAACCGAACGCTGGAGAACTTCGAAGGATGGAGCCACTGGGAGGAGGATGGTGGTTGAGGTCAAGACTCAAGAGGTGCCGCCGGATCGAGCCTGCACAGCCCTTTCAGGCTCCCTTTCATTTCCCACTTGGACCCTCAACCCGACACGAGGCTTCCTTTATCCTCACCTTTCTATGAGCCCCACAGTAGAGGATGTACCACCACGACCTATCGACAAGGGCAAACGTCGAGCTCAGGAAGATCCGACAGAGCGAACACCACTCCTCGCCACTCATTCATCCAGTCTATTAGATGATCCACCACCCGCTGTGGTTCGCCGGAGGCTTCTCTCGAAGCTCGGAACCGTATTCCTGGCCTCCCTGGCCATTTCGGTACTCGTTTGTGTGGGGCTGGCCTTTCTTGTCTGGTCCTACGCCTCCAGGGCGTCGAATGTCTCTCCGGACGATATCATCAACGAGGGGCTCATATTCGAGGGGCCAGACCGCGTGGACGTCCTGAATATCACTTGGAGTGGCGGTCTCTGGGTCAATGTCGAGGGCCGCATGGGCTTCGATGCTGGTTCCGTCATTGGTGTCAATACCGCTCCAGACGGCGATGGTATCCTCCAGGATATCTGGAAGTCAATTGGTCGGTGGGGAGTACGCAGGCTGGACCGTGTCTCAGTCAATATGAGCACCATCTACGTGACCTCCCAGTCCGATCCTTCTGTTATTCTCGCCTCAATCGAGCCCGCGCCTGTGGTCGTACCGCTCACCGCCAATCCGCCTGCGGATTCGTCTTGGTTAACACACATCTCTACACCTCTATTAATCCGGCCCACCACCAACACCTCTGCATTAATACACTTTGTGCGCGAGGCGTGGAGAGAAGGCTCGGCCGCTGTCAAGGCAGACGTGGGAAGCGTCGACGTTCGAGGCGGCGCTCTTCGCGAGGACAGTTGGAGGAGTATCCTCCATAGTCAACTGTCGGACGTGCGGACAGCGCTCCGCATCCAGAGTACGTCGTCGTCCTGTTGTGTCGTTTTTACATATCTAACGAACGCTCAGTACCACCTATTCCCGGTATTCCCCACACTGGCCCAGTACCCTCACTCTCAGAGCTTATTACCCTCCAATCCTTCACCGTCCACTCGTCCCCCGACTCCCTCAACCTCGCAGCATACGCCACGCTTCCCGATCCTGCCCCAACATCCTTTAATCTCACATCCCCCTCCCTCCCCTTCATAATCTCCCTCCCCGACTCCGACGCTAACGCCGATTCCCACCCTATCGCCTCCGTCTCCACCGCCCCCTTCACTCTCACCCACCCAAACATTACCCTCGCCATCACAGGCACCGTCGTCCCCATCCACGCCGCCGCCTCCCCTCTCCTCTCCACCTTCCTCACACGCTATCTCTCGGGCCGCCCGAATCCCATTCTCGTCTCCAGCCCACACATCCCCGACCTTGTCGTTGACCTTGACTTCCCCGCGCCGAGCCCGCGCCCGCAGATCCTCCGCAACGTCACCATCCGCGACATGGCCATCAAGCCGCGCGGGAGCACCTTCACCGCGAGCGGCACCGTCTACGCGCGCGTCGTGCTCCCCGAGGGCATGGACGTCGGCCTGCACGTCGGGCGCGTGCTGCCCGACGTGCTCGTCTTCGACGGGGAGGTGCCCGACAGCGCGGAATTCCTGCCTGTCGTCGGCGGTGACCCGACGTCGCCGCCCCTTCCGGATCCGCTCCCCGCGCACGCGTTCGGGCACATCCGCCCCGAAGACTGGCTCGTGTCGCAGAGCGGGCCCGTGCCGTCCGAGGACGGCGAGGGCGCGGCGTTTGCGGTGACGGCCAAGATCGTGGACGTCCCGCTCGAGGTGCTGCCTGGTCGGCAGAAGGAGTTTAGCAATTTCGTCTCCAAGGTCTGTCTCCCTCCTTCAAGTCTCCGTCCACGCTTTTGACGCTGATGCTGGACAGGTAATATTTGGTACAGACGGCGCCGTCGCAGGGATCATGGGTGTCGCTGCCGTCGCCGTCGACGTCTTTGGGCTGCCCCTCCCGGGCAACGACGGCAGCGGCGAGATGGAGCTCAGCGGGCTGCCCTTCCGCGGCTCCGTCCTCGTGGGGAAGAAGAGTCTCCTCGGCGTCGGCGGCGCGGCGAGGCAGGGCAAGGAGGAGCTGCAGCGGTTGATGGATCGGTTCTTGGGGCGGGGGCGGAAGCGGAAGGAGCGCAAGTATACACGGACCTAGGTAGGATTATGCATACGTAGAACACAGACACTGTATTTTTTGTATTTAGTACTACGCCGCACCACCCCTTTGGTTCTTGACGCCTCACACCGAATGCAACTGCTCCATCGCGATGACCTGTTTGAAGATTTCGAGAGCCGCTTCAGGCTGGAAGGCGGGCTTGGAGAGGGAATGCAATCAGTCGCGGGCAAAGATGATACACGGAGCCTGACGTACCACTTCATGACCCGCCGCGTACACTCGCCTGTGCCACAAATTCAGCATGTACCATATATATCCCAGGGTCGCGACTCACGCAAAAGAAAAGTTGTCGATATTCTTGATCGCAGCCACCGCCGCGCCATTTATCGTCATATTCGTGAAGACCGCGTCCGCGAAGCGTTCCTTGCCGTACCAGTCCATCGCCAGGACCGACTCGTGCCCGCCAATCCAGTTGCAGCTAACGCAAGGTCGTTAGCGCATGTACAATGCTCAGCTAGGAGATGTCGCACTTGATATCCGCGTCTCCAGCCTAAGAGTTATTCAGTCAGTGGGCTGCGAGGTAGCGGCGACGGACGGTCCCACCCAAATGAGGATTTTCAGTGTCGAGTTGGCGAGCGCGCCGAGCTGGGGGAGCCACGTCCGCGCGTCCTACAGTCGTCCGATGAGTCTCGCCCGGCACGTAAAGAAAGGGCCGACTAACGTCTCCAGTCTTCCCAAACAACCGCCCCGGCGCGCTTGCGCACTCTGAGTAGTTGCTCTCCGCGCCAATAGCAGCCTTGACGCGCGGGTTCGCGAGATACTTGACGTAGAACTCGGGCGGGAACAGCGCGGACGAGTTCTGCCGCAGGTCGTCCGAGTCGCGGTCCCCCACCCCCGGGATAAACAGGTTGTCGACCTGCACGCAGACGGTATTAGGCTGGGATTGCGCTTGTGGGGGCATGGGGCTGGGTACGCACGCAGAAGTTATCGGCCTTGATGCAAATGGCGTTGGATGCATCGGAGTCGCCCGCGTCGTAGCACGCCTGCTCCTGCTCGAGGCAGCCGCCCGCTTCGAAGTACGTGGTGTTCATCTTCTTGAGGACGGCGTCGCTCTGGAGCTGGCCGTAGCCCGGCGCGTCCGTCGCGAAGGTGAGGTAGGCGAGGTTTTGGATGAGGGGGTCGTACCACCCGCTGCAGGGTGGTCGGTCAGCGAACGGGCGGCTTCTAGGATGGGAAGAGGAGTGCTATGCCACATACTTGTTGATCATCAAGGCGCTGACGACGATGGGGACGCCGGTGAGCGTGCCCGCCGCAATTGCGGCATTCTGCTCGTCGAAGTAGGTAACGAAGGAGGGGCCGTAATGACCCCCGTATGATTCTATCGGCGGGTTATTGAAGCACAGCTAGAGCAGCGGCGGTATACGTACCGGTGGAAAAGATGAATCTGTGGGATGCGTTAGGTGGGTCGAGTAGCCACAGTGGAATACTCACTCCCGACTCTGGTACTGGGCAAACTCGCCGCTCTCAAAAAGTATCTGGAAGACCTTCCAAAATTGCACTGCCGCACTCTGATAATTCCTCAATCCAGTGGATGTCACTGCTGATACAAAATAAACTGACCTGGGTGCTGTTTACTGTGTCCGTCCCAAAAGAAAAGCCGGTCCCAATAGGCTGGTCGACATAAATCACTGTGCAGCAGCTCGGGCGCCTGAATCAGGGGAAGGAGGAGTTAAAGCTCACTGTTGCTAACACTGTTCCAGCTGCGATCCAAATCGTATAAGAGGTGTGGCAAAATAGACAGAAGAGTGTGCAAAGACCTGTTGGGATTCAAGGTCGTCGAATTTCCATCGGCATTGACGGTACACGGCCCATGCTCTGTCGAGGGATTCAATATCAATCCTGCTCCATTGAATATTTCACCTGCCTTGAAACAAACCCTGACGCCGACGCCTTCAGCGGTTTGCGAGGAATGAAGGGGAGTCAGACGTACAATCTCTGACGCACACCCGGGCCCACCATTAATCCTTCAGTTTCGTACCCTCGTGAGCGGAAGGAGCACGCAAAGAGAGACAGACGACATACCAAAGAGTGAAAGGCGCCGTCTCTGGTGCTGTCCGCGCAGCAAAAAACCAGAACCACTGGGAAGAAAGCAAAATTTAAGTACGAGTAGAGTACGGGGGAAATCATACGACATACGATTGACATGTTGGTTCCGATATCGACATACCCCGACATCTGGTGCACTCCGGGTGTCGTCTCGCAGATTCCAGAGTTGTTGACGAAACGCAGAGATACGTTGTCCTGGATCTGGGACGAGAAGACAGTGCGCTTTGGGGGCGGCGACCCGGCGTGAGTCAGGAGAGCTGCCCAGGCGAGGAGGGCAGAGAACTGGAGGAGCATGACGAGGACTCAAGCTGGGATCTGGATGGGAGGGGCAGTCAAAGAGCAAAGAGAACCGGACCGCATGCTTTGTCGCGATAACGGTTCATTTTTGGGTTCGTGGCACGAGTGGCCAGGGCTTCGCGATTGGAGACTGTGGTGCATGAGAAGCCTGAGAGGTGAACTGCCAAAACGGGATGACATCAAACACGACCACGTGACTCTCATGGTCCCGGGTACCGCGCAGGGGCACTCTATCTCACGTTCTTCCAGAAATTTGGTTCAGAAATCTATGAAACCCAATAAAGGTCGCTCGACATGACCGAACTAATCTTGCCCAGGGCCATGGACACCCTTCCTTCATCGAGACAACATCGAGACATGGACACGAAAATCGGCGGGCAAGAAGCTGCAGGTGGACGTCAACCGCGCCGTGGTGAGTGTTATCTAGGTGTGGGTACGTGAACCTGGCTGCAGTTAGGAGTTGTGTCGTGACCTCTTTTTGTATCGCGAACACCACGACGGATGCGTCCGGAATTTATCTAAAAAGCTTTCAGCTCATAGGATATAAACTCTTTATTCCCGAGGTTAAGCCAGACGATGGTGGGCCCCCATGTCATCTAATCGACTTCGGACCTACAAGAGCTTCCCGTCCGGGGGAAATCCCCTACGAGCGGCGGCGACAGAACCGTGCCGGAGTATTCAACCCCAGGCATTGGATGTAACCCATTCTCAACGGAAATTTACTCTCTGCGGAATGTTCCTCGACTGAAATTCATTGGGCATTGTCTTTCAAGGTGATGTGAGAACCGGGGAATGAATTGGGAAATGTTTGAGTGGAGGTAGTTGGGTTTGAATACTAGATTAAGCTTGCCACGGCCCTTGAACGGACAACTTTGAGCTGGCTCCTGAGCGTTGAGTAACTCGGAGCCTACACCATGATTCTCTGACTATAGCGACTTGTGTTTCTTCTTTCCACTTGCCGTGGTGCCGAGGGTCGGAGCTCAAACTGAGTGATTGTCATTGCACAGCCACTGACGGCCTCTTTCTTCCAGACCACCACGACGAATCGTAAGTAATGAGGTATGAACACTTTTGCGTCGCTCATGAACGACACAAAGGACACAGATATGGTCGACACACCTCAGCAAACCCCGGCGGAGAGGGCCGTCGATCGTGAGCGTCTCGCGGACATTGCCGCTCGACTTTTGGATCTGGAGCGCTCCCTTCGAACCCTGAGCGCGGAGAAGGAACTGCTAGAGACAGAAGAGGATCTCCTGCAGGACCGACTCGATGCCTACACCTATCCGGTTCTCACTCTGCCACCGGAGGTCGTGTCCGAAATCTTTGTGCACTGTCTCCCCGTGTACCCGAGACGCGCGCCAGACAACGGGCTGTACTCTCCGGTAGCCCTCACTCACATATGTCGCCTGTGGCGCAGAATAGCGCTCTCGACGCCCAGCCTCTGGCGCACGTTCAAGATCATTCTGCGCACGAACGATTCAGGACGGGCCGACGACGCCAACCAGGTTCGCGTAGCGGAATGGCTCCGGCGATCGGGTTCCTGCGCGCTTTCTGTCGAACTGGAGTACTTGCGCCGCGAACCGCCACTTATTTTCCAAACGATCATGGCGCACAGGCACCGTTGGCAGCATTTGAAGCTCTTTCCGTCCATGCCTAATTTCCCTGCCATCATCGGACCCTTTCCCCTCCTCCGTACTCTGACGCTGACGACGTGGCTATTGACTCCTGAGCATGCAATGTATCGGTCGCCTGCCTTCCGCTATGCGCCACTGTTGCGCCGCGTAGCAATTGACTCATACGAAGAGGTCTTCCGCGACATGCTCCCTTGGTCCCAGCTGACGGTCCTCGTAATACACGACATTGAAGGAAAGCAATGCCTGGCAATTTTAGCCCTTGCCCCCCGTCTTGTTTATTGCGACCTTGCCATTGGATCCGTTGGGGAGGGTGATGCACCGAGGTACGCCAAATGCTAGACCTGTAAAAGTGCATTTCTGACGTCCCCCGCGTTTCAAAAGCCATGCGTTACTCGATCAGCTGAAGACTCTGAAAATCCGGTCGTCGATCTATAGCTCACATTCAACGGTGCTCAGTGCCTTGGCCCTTCAACTTCCAGCACTTCGAAGGCTGCATATCGACGAGATGTATCTTATGCCCGATCGTGTCGTGGCCCTTCGGGCGCTTCTCATGCGCTGGAATTGCACCCCTCAGGAGATCCGAATCGCACGTCCCCAACAACCCCTTCACGCATATTCCGAGGCACTGCCCTCCATCTTGATCAGTTCCACCCACCGTCCGCGGGTCACAATTCGTTTTCTGGATCCTCAGCCAACGACCATCGTCGGCCTGGAGGCCGCAAATATTCTGGAGGACGAATGGGACAGCGGTAGCGAAAACAACTCGGACTCGGATTTGGATGAAGAGGAAGACAGCGATACTGATTCGGAATAGTCGCGAGTCGTTTCCCGTGCGTTTTGCTCTTCCTCCCAAATACTCGTCGGTTCCATGCCCAGACTCATTCTCCCTTCAAGTATATAGCTATAAACAACGGCATAGTCTGCACCGTTTTTGAATGACAAGCCGTCCGATAAACATTTTAATTCGTAAACACTGTCATCCCACCAGTCCTCTCGTTCTTCAAAGTCGCAATCCCACATTTATCGGATGAATGGCTAGCCTTCGACCCTTGTCCCTGGTTGGAATTTCACTATATCTGGAATAGTGCCGGGTTCAACCACGCCCGCCCCACGATGGTTTCACGCTGCGAAGTGATTTGTCAAAGAATTGCGATGGAGCAGCCTCAAGTTTCCTTTACATTGCGCCCATAGTATCGACCCCTTCGGTGATTCTCCGCGTCCGCAGACGTTTGCACGAGAGGGGCCCGACCGGCGTTCATTCTGTTTTTGTCCTTTGCTTGATGCTCGGCGCCAAAACCGGCGATAATCTCAGACACATACATCCTTCCTTGAGCTCTCCACGTCGATGTTGATTCTCTTCCCCATTGTGGCGTTCTCCCACTCACCTCAGGCTCCTGTGGACAGTCCTGTGGATAGGAATTGTTTCGAATTTGAACCTGGGATTCCGACCGTCGGACGACGGAAACAGAAGCAAGACGTTGCTGAACGGTATCACATGTCGCAGATGTGGACATCATACCCTACATGTTCGCCGTCCGACAGGGAGGGTCCATTTATCGGTGATGAAACGGCATAGCCGTCCAATTTCTGAACACCGCTCATTCTTCAACGCTTTTCTCTCAGCCTAAGGCTTTTTATGGGTCTCAACGCGCGTACATATGGCTCAATCAGAATAATGCAACCAGAAAATGCACCGTGAATGCATTTGGAATGTATGGTTCGAATTTGAGAGGAAATTGTCACGATGCTGCAATGGTCTATTGTCACCGAGTGATGTGTCCCACGGAGTCTCTCAAACCACCATGTCGCTTTTCTGGACCGTCTTGCTTCCTTGCTTGCCAGTCGAAGAACGCTTCTGTTGCTGCCCGACGAATATGAATCACTGTTGAACCTTGCCTGCTTCTGTCGGTTTCCGTTTCAAGCAACACCTCGAGAAAACCGGGGGAAAATACTCCAATCTACTGTCAATTCACGATGAACGATGGAAGGAACAGAGGCGGAAGAAAACAGGCACCGTGCAAACCGAAACTTGTAGTGTTCGAGCCCCGGCTTTCTGCGCCCGCGAGTCGGCGCACGAATATTGCTAGCGAACGAATGACACGTCCTCACAGATACCTTCATCCCTGTGGATTTTTCTCTCGGTCCCATGGATCCTCAACGACGTTTTTCGGCGTTTTCTCTGCCCCTCCGCGGTCACGTTGTAACGGCGGAACCAAACGCGGAAGCAAATTTCAAGTCCCGACGGCAGGGACGGCAGTATAAGAGGGCTCGCGGGGCCAACAGCGCACCACAAACGCTTCTTTCCTCTTACCACCACCATCTACATACCTCAGGTCACTGGTTGATCTCAGACTTTCCACACACAACAAACCTTAGTACGTCCTCTCCTCCTCCTTCTTACCTGCCTTCCTTCCTTCCTTCCTCATACTGACGACCCGCCCGGCGCAGACTCTATCAAAACCCTCGTTATCTTCATCACCATGGTCGCCGTTAACCGCAGCCTCCTCGCCTTTTCTCTCGCCTCGATCTCGCTCGTCGACGCCGCCGCTCTGCCCTCCCCGCCCTCCTCGCCGTCGAAGCCCCCTCGCCAGCCTCGCCAGCAACGAGAGTCCCCCGTGCCCTTTCCCATGAAGAGGTTGGTCCGCGAGCGTGCGCCCAGCTCGCCGACGAAGGGCGGTCGCAAGTCGGTACGTCTTTTTCTGCTCCTCGCCCAGTCCCCGCCTAGTCCCATTCGCTGACGACTGTCTTCAGAGAGTCGCCGAGGCCGATACCCCGTCCAAACGCCAGCAGGACCAGGTTCGCTTCGATTCCCAGCCCCACCAGTCCCGCCAGCTCGCCGAGCGCGACGTCCCCGCCAATGGTACTGCTGGTCGCATCGACGTCACGCAAGAGAACGAATCGGTTCGTCGTCTTTACTTTTGCTTCTTCTTTGTCCCACCCCTCATACGCGTCGCAGACTGGTAACCGCACTGCTGTCGCTTGCCTCGTCTACAACACCACATCGGGCTGCCTCGACGCGTCTCCCAGCGAGTGCTCGACACTTTGGCTCGTTCCCGCCTCTCAAGCTTCACCCGCCCGTGGGGACCAGCAGGTTGCGTTGCAGATGCCAATGACCAACTCGGACGTCCCTTTTTGTGGAACTTTCAATCCCAATCCTCCCTCGCCCGAGCCAATCTGCATGAAGCCTTGCGGCGCTGCCACCACTGCCGACTCATCCCAAGTCTTCGCCTACCGTGAGGACGACGGCACCGTCTCGCCTATGTGGAACAACGCGGACGGCTCGAACTCGACGGTCGCGCAGCGGGACACCTCGGCAGTCTCTCCACAGGACGTCGTCTTGATCTTTGTTCCCCAAGGCGCCCCCGCGGCTCAGGAGGCAGTCTCACCCAGCTCGTCCGAGTCCGCATCCTCATCGTCGTCGACTTCAACGTCGCAGCCCGCGTCTCAATCCTCGCAGGCGACCTCGTCCCCGGCCGCGCCTGTTACTCCGCCCAAGCCGTCCGTTGGCATTCCTGTTAGTCCCCCCGTCCCTGCTCCTGCTCGTCAAGCTGCGACCGAGTCCGCGTCTCAATCGTCGCCGTCGGCGCCGACGTCTTCCGCTTCTGCCCTCCCCGTTCCCACTTCTCTTCCCGCCGGCGCGCCTGCTCCTCCCGTTGGTGTTCTTACTAGCGCGGCTGCCGGCGTCACTGCAGCTCTGCCCGTTGCTCCTCCCGGCGCACCTGCTGCTCCCGCTCCTCCCGGCGCACCTGCTGCTGCTCCCGCTCCTCCCGGCAACGCCCCTGCTCTTCCCGCTGCTCCTCCTGCTCTTCCCGCCGGCCCAGCTCCTGCCGGCGGCGCCCCTGCTGCTCCCGTTCCTGCTCGTCAAGCTGCGTCCGCGTCCGCGTCGGTGACCGCGTCCTCGTCTCAATCCTTGTCGGCGTCGGCGTCTTCCGACTCGTCAATTTCGTCGCAAGCATCCCCGAGTCCCTCGATCGTCGCGCAGGAGGTTGATGACGTTTCTTCGACAACGTCCACGTCCACGTCCTCGGATTCGTCGATGGCCACGTCTTCGGATTCATCAATTTCGTCAACGAGCGCGTCCTCGTCGGACTCGTCGACCCCGTCCGCGACACCAGCAGCAGGAGCATTCGAGGTGGAGATTGCTTCGTCACCAAGCGCGGTCGTCTCCTCGTCGATGGCCACGTCGACGGCCTCGGATTCGTCAAGTCCCTCAATCGTCGCGTCCTCGTCGATGATGGCCGTCTCGTCGACGCTCGCTCCTTCCCCGTCCGGCGCACCAGCAGCAGGAGCATTCGAGGTGGAGATCGCTTCGTCACCAAGCGTCGGCGCCGTTTCCTCCTCGTCGTCGTCGTCATCGTCTACGGCCACGGACTCGTCAAGTCCCTCAATCGACGCGTCCTCGTCGATGGCCAGCGCGAGTCCGAGTGCGTCAAGCGTCGCGGTCCCGATGGGGGGTGAGCAGGAGGGGCAGCAGGAGCAGGCGGTGTATGTGTCGGATGGGCATGGGGCGCGGGAGGAGAATAACGGCGGGGGGTCGCAGTTGTGGAAGAAGGAGCCGCGGTGGTAGTTTTCGAGTAGTCTTTTTTATTACTTTTAATTCGAATACATTCGTTGAGCGAAGTCTTTTCGAGTGCGAGTCTGAGTTTAAGGCTGAGGGAACTCGAGCAGTAGTGAACAGAGATGCAAATGCAGTTTGAGGAGACGATATAGAAAAACAGGGTAAGCTACAGGAACGGAACTGTATGAACGACAATGAGAACAACAAGGGAGGACAGGGATACTAGTATGCTACATATGTATGAATCGAGTCGTCGTGACTGGCGTGCGGGGTATGGTATAAGTGTGGATGGATGGGTGGGAAGAACAGAATGGATGGACGGAGGAGGGGTGAGATAAGATAATAATACTTGGATCGGAGAAGATGGATAGGATAGTCTAGAGGACGCGTCGCCTTGCGTCGCGTCCCCCTGCGCTCACTGGCGCGTTGAGCCTACTCGTGCTCGCCCTGCGCCCACTGGCGCTCTTTACTCGCGCGTTTCCGTACTCGCGCGTCGTTTCCACCTTGGAACTCGCGCCCCCCAGCCCCTCGCAGCACTCAT
Organism: Mycena filopes; assembly: GCA_029281495.1. Classification (NCBI taxonomy): domain Eukaryota; kingdom Fungi; phylum Basidiomycota; class Agaricomycetes; order Agaricales; family Mycenaceae; genus Mycena; species Mycena filopes. The sequence continues at coordinate 1,637,636 of JARIHR010000009.1, read as the reverse complement.
CTACTCGCACCCGCAGCCCCACTCGCCGCGCCCAAATTCATCGCCCCCAGCACGACCGCCCACGCCAAATCCAGCGCGTCCCAAAGGACGGGATCGTACACCCCCAGCGCGACCATGTCGTGCCAGAGCTCCTTTACGTGGGTGGAGTGGGCGTAGAGGGTTGTTAGGGAGTGGGAGGAGGTGTGGAGGAGGTGGGATGAGAGGGCGTGCAGGGTTGGGGGGGAGGAGAGGGTTAAGGTTATCTGCGCATGCGGATTGTTCGAGGAAGCATGCGAGGAGGAAGAAGGAGGAGGAGGGGCGAGGGAAGCGAGGAAGGCGGGCGGGAGGGGGAGGAGGGCGCCGAGGGCGGCGTCGATGCGGTGTGTGTACATGAAGGCGTGGAGGATTGAGAACGCGGCTTGCGACGGGAGGGCGATGGGGAGGATTGGGAGTGTTAGGTGGGCGCTGCCCCGCGAGGACGAGCTAGAGCGGGAGGGAGGGGGGAGGACGGGCAGCTTGGCGCAGTGCGCGGCGAGGACGACGGCGTGCACCGGGAATATGAGCGCGTCCTTCTTCTCCTCCCCACCTCCACCCTCCCCGTCGTCCTTGGCCTTGGCATTCTGCCCGATCGCCAACGCGTGCGTCGGGTAGCTCGGGCTCGGCGCGCCGGACCCGGGCGCGGGGGCGCGGAGGGGGATGGTGAGGCGGTCGGGGAGGTGCGCGCGCGGGATGGAGGGGGGGAGGTGGGAGGGCGCGAGGGCCGCGATGCCGGCGGCCATGGCGGCGGCCTTTGCGCGGAGGCCGTGGCGGATGAATTCGGCGGGGACGCCGGCGGCGGCGAGGTCGGGGGCGGCGGCGGCGAGGGCGGCGCGGGGGATGTCGGTGAAGGGGGGGCGGTCGAGGGTGCGCGGGAGGGTTAGGGGGTGGGGGGCGGGGGCGTCGCGGTAGCCGCTGTGGGAGTCGCGGTGGCCGTGGCCGTGGCGGCGGGACGAGGAGGAGGAGGGGGCGGGGGTTGGATGGCGCTGTGCGTGGGCAGCGGGGAAGGGTGCGTGTTGGGGGTGTGCTGCGACCTGGAACATTGCTGCTGCGTTTTCTGCTTCCTTGGGTCTGGTAGTTGTTCGTTGGTACTGTCACCCATTTTTGCAGCGCGCATTATATAGAACTCTGTCCGCTCGCTTTGGATTTTAGACCGAATCGGGACGGTGAAAGGGAGAGCCCGAAATGGAACCAAGGCAAGGACCTCGTGCCGTGCGATCATTGTTCTTGTTCTGGCTCACCTTCAAACGGGCATTATTCCAGGAATGGGCCCTGGGAGAGGCCGAGATGTGGGTTCAGATATTCCGGTTTTGGACGAGGGCTCACGATGCCCGCCCGCCTGTCTGAGTCCTCCGTGGTGGTTAGGCGCCGGGTTGCTGCCTCGAGTCGCGCCGCGCCAGTTATGCTCTCGCTAGGCGCAAATCGGTGGTACCCACCACGCTCTCCGTGGAAAAAACCGTGCAATAAACATAGCCCAATGACTCGACTCGATCTCTGCCACTGGCGCCTCTTTGCTGCTTGTCACCAATCTAGTGATCGTCACGGGTCTCCCGCGGGTATTGGCGCGCTGACCCGTACCCGTACCCGTCAAAACCCGTACCCGCGAGCGCGGGTACGGGTCTGCTCGCGGGTTGGCGGGTGACCCGCGACCCGTGCGCACCTACGTGTTTTTTTGGACGCGTTGTTGCTGAAAATGTTATAAATTTGACAACTCACATTACTTCTAGCATCTCAAGGCTTGACGAAGGCAACTGCGCACTGTAGGACTGAAACTCACATCCAGTCGAGCTAACACGAGACTCGATGTGAGCCGAGTGGGAGGTACTTCACCCTTCAAACAAAATTCAAAGAATGGATAAACTCACCTTGAGCTCCAAGTATACGTATAGGATGGTTCGGCTGAGCCCCAGGCCTCTCTAAACTGGCTCCCTGACACCAACATTTTTTTACCACGGGTCTATGCGGGTACCCGCGGGTCTCGAAAAAATCGCAAGCTCGACCCGTACCCGTACCCGGACGGACCCGTACCCGCGACCCGCCGCGGGTGGTCATACCCGTGGCGATCACTACACCAATCTCCTTTGCAACCTTGTACCCACCGTGGAAAAGATTTCGCAATAAACATAGCGCATTGACTCGGGGCGCCTCTTTGCCCTCAACAGCACCTTGTACTTATTCCAGCAATCTCCACAGCACCTTGTACTTTCCCCACCGAACCGCGTGCTCACCCTGCTATGCCCTTGTCCGCCTTGTCACCTCCTTGTTCCCGTCTTGTACCGTCTTGTCTGGTGCGCCACACTAGCTGGATGATTACACGCTCAAGCGCCCACAACGCCCTCCGAATCCGTATGTCATGCCATACGTACGACGCATGAATGTTGCGGTATGCGGCTCCTATCAAACGAGTGAATGGACGGACGAGAATATATACCTCCGCGGGACGGTTTCTGCCTCTGTTCTGTTCAACTGCCACGGAGATCATCGATCCAAATTCGATCCAATTCGATCTGCACCTGGGTCCTGTCAACGGCTCAGATTCACTGCCTCGACAATCTCGCCCGATGAAGGTGACGGAGGCTGAAAAGGGCTGGAATGTAGACATCTAAGCGCCCACGGCCGACGCGCCCCTATCCCTATGATGCTATCCCTATTTCCGTGTCCGTTTTATCCCGGCCGCGGCATACTTGGGCTGGTTGACTCGACTAAATCGGGCTCGTTATTGTTCTTTCCACCCCGGTGCTGCTGCGCGCCCCGAGCGTCGCCGACGGGCCTTAGCATGGCGTCAAACGAATCACTACAGTATGATCAACCGTGGGATCCAACTCCGAGTTCAACCGCAACTTGACTCGACTCGAGCATACGTGTCTTATTGTCTTTTCGTTCTTGGATGGATCTACGTCCGCCGGCCACCCTCCGCCGAAGATAATCCCTTTGGTGTGGCTCTCGTCGTCCTCTGTGGTGTCAACTTACGAGTAATTTTTCTACGTAGCCGGGAGCCCCGCGCTCGACTCCGACTCGATCCCTTTTGCCCGCGCTGATCATCGATATCGACTCGACTACCCTCGATCTTTGTGAAATTAACACCGACATTACACCACCACCGCAATACGAATACGGGATCAACCGCGCCTGCCCGAGGGTGGGTGGACCCACAAATTGATACATCAAATCCATATGGTTCGTTTTGTCTCGCGGGTGTGTCCGCGCCGTCCTGCTCGTCCTGTACGTATAGTAATCCCTTCGGTGGACCTCTCCTCGTACGCCCTGTCCTCCTCTTTGGTTCAAATTCACGGCGTCGACTTGATTCTTCTCGATCCCACTGGACTCTGACTCGGTCTGACTCTACTCGAGATCTAGAACCGCGTGCAAACCCATGGCCACGCTGATCATCCCGATATCGACTCGCACCCGACTACCCTCGATCCTCTTGAAATTAACCAATACCGACGTTAACTTGATATCAAGCGGGAAGCGCCGAAGGATGGGATGCGATGGACCCACAAATGCATACATCAAACCCATAGCGGGTATGCCCTGCCCTGTCCGCGCCGTCCCGCACGGATCCGACGTCCGCGCGCGCCGAGTTTAGTTCAAGCAAGTAGTCCTGGTGTATTCCCACCTATACATAGGCGCCTCCGCCTCACACAGAAGCGCTCAGGCTGGGCCTCGCCGAAATCAACACCGGTCCGTACGACGCGCAAATCAACTTGATTGAACGCGTTAGTATCGACCCACATCGTATTGTCCTGCCAGATCCTGCCCTGCCCTGCCCTGACGTCGACTTGGTCCTCGCCTTGAGACGAGCGCTACACATAGAAGCGCTCAACATCACTGCGCGTTGTACGGACGGACCCACAAAACTAGAATCAAACGCGTTGGACCCACCACCCATTGTCCTGTCCAATGTCGAGCACCTCCCGCGATAGATCTCGCGTCGAGCGCTTCACACAGAAGAAGAAGAATCAAACACATTGGACGTTGGACCCACATTGTATGTACTGTCCTGCAGGTCTGTCGCACTCGGTTCAACATCATCCGTTCCTCGGGTCGTGTCGCGTCAGAATCAACCGCGTTTAACGTTGGACCCACCTGCTATTGTTCTCGCGTCGCGTCGAGCCCACGAGGCTGTCAGCCGGGTATCCAAACGCTCTATGTACCTGGGATTCGGACCCACAAATACAACAGGTTGCGGCTACATCCGCACTCGGAACCCCGCGTCCTACCCTGCCCTGCCCGGCGCGCCGTTGCGACGCAATTCACGGCAGCTAGATTTGGTTCGAGTTCGAGTTCACGTTAGCCAGGCCCGACAAATACTCTCGTTCGTCCGTACGATCCCTCGACGCTCTAATCCCCATCCTGGCCAACACACAGAATTAACTCGACAAATTCAATATCGAATTTCAACATCTAATTCCAACATCACTGCGCGTTGTACGGATGGACCCACACCGTTGGATCGCTGGACCCACCCCCATTGTCCTGCCAGTGACTGCAATAGTTCCCCGGCGGGCGCTTAACAACCCACGAGGCGCCGTGATGCAAGTCGAAGATACGAGATATCCTATTGTCCGCCCAATCGAGACTGCAGTGTGTGGGTCCCGCAGGCAGGCAGTTGGAATCTCAAATTGAATTTTGGGGTGGGCGCTGGGCAAGGGCAGGCGAGGGGCCGGGCATTGTCCGCTTGTTTTGGGAACCTCAATGCAACTGCGGTTTTCGGGCATTGCATTGGTCTTTTTTTTGGGGGGGTGGCTGGAATGATTTCAATTTCGGTGTGCGGTCGAGGCCGCGCCACACTAGTACTGCCCCGCCCCCGCTCATGAATCACGATCGTCGTCGGACGCCGCTCACTCACACAAATGTGGTCACATCGTGTGTCTCCGCGCCCGAACGCCGTTTATGCCCGACCCGTCGGGTGGCCACACTGGGCTCCGCCTCGCCACACTATTATCGGAGTTCTCCGACCGCCCGCCCACCGGTGAACTGGTATGTGGCCACACTGGGGTCGTAATTAATTGAACCCCGGTTGAAACTGGCCACACTGAAATTCAGTTCGGGATTCTTGGTTGACCGGTCTGGGTCGCAACCTTGCGGAACAGCAAAAAAATTACAACTCAACCCCACTTCCGCAGAGGTTGAAACTCGGCCACACTAACGACGACGGGCTCGCAGCCCTGGGCGGAAATTTCGCGGCGGGCGTATGTACAGTTCGAACGTTGCAGGATCGCATTTTCATTGCAATCTGAACTTAAATGTGGTTCAAATCCGGTACCGCGCGCAAGCGCCACACTGAAAATTTATCGAACCCCACGCGGTGCCGCACTGGAGTTTGATTCTCTTCTCTCGACTGGTCGGCAGTGGAAGCCGGCGCACCGTTCGTCCACCTGTTGCGCGAAGGGGAACAAAAACAAAATTTAAAATGAACCCTACTTCCGTGTTGCGATTCGTGGTTCCGGCCCTGAGCTATAATTACTGTCAATCATTCATTCTGCGGGCGGCGGGCGTACAGTGTTGACGATGGAATTGAGATCCCGGCGGTGGTTGAAAATACCGCATCCGCTCTACGTTCGTTCGGAGTTCTTTCCCGCGGACAAGCCTTGACACCCTTGAAGGGTTGAACTTGCTCCTTTTCCTCCATTTGATATTACCGCGTCTCAGCGCCGGTGGCGGAGCGGTATAACCCGCGACGACTCGGACCTGCAGGAAGAAAATGAACTTTCACGATTCTGCCGAAATTGAAATGCAACGAACTCAAGTACTGACCGATACATACATCCGGCGATCTTCATTACCCCGCAAGTGGCCACACTATTATCGGGGTTCGCCCACGGCATCGAGAATTTAATGACGGACTCGGACTCGTCGGCCCTGGCCCGTAGTTCTTTAATTCTCCACCGGCTTCTCCCGAAAGTCAAATCATCTCGCGGCGGCGGTGGTTGAAAAACCCACCTTGCTTGGCGGCGGACCGGTAGGCGCAGATCACCTGGGCAATGGCCTGTAGAAGAAAATTACTGATGTCCCGAAGACGGACGCGGACGCGCGGATAATGGAACGACCCGGTAATTTGCAAAAGAATTTGGAATAATATCAACCACCGCTTTCCGTCTTCCGTTCCGCCGAATATGAAATGCAACGAACCTCGACGTGATACATCCAACTCCGAAGGGACAAAGGAAGGAAGGGTCCACATGCGCCCACAGCGACGTCGACGTCGCTAAGTAGTGCTGCATTCCAACCCATCTTTCTTTCTTTGATGGTCGCCTCTGCGACGTGAATTTGTGGGCGGCGGAGATGCCAGTGTGAATGAACGGAGGGGAGGGATCGGCGTCCACATGCGCCTACATAACATCATATCATAATACGTACCATACATGAGGTTGAAACGGCGTCTGTCCTGTTTCCGAGATTCAGACGCGGGGGTTCAGGTTCGAAACAATTGCGGGTAAGTTAAAGAACGCCGCAGCGGGTGAGTTGAAGACCGCCTCAGGTGATAAAATATTTGACCATCAAGCCGGAAGCTTGAAGGACTCAGGGACTCTGGCTGGGTGACGCGTCCTGTGCTACCAATTTCCGAACCCGTTTGCACTTTGCAACTTTTCAGGGGCGTCAACAAAGAACAAGAATGAGAACAAGAATGAACCCAGGCCGGCGGTCCGGAATGAACTGTGAAGCTCCGCGGAAGCGGATCGAGTTTTGAGCCCGGGGAACCATCGCAGAAAGTCCACATGCGCCCACAGCGCAATGTAACGCTGCATTCTGATTTCTTGATGCATCATCTCGCAGAGGAAAATCATGTTGGCCCCGGCGGAGTGCTGCCACAGTGCTAGTCCAGATACAGCGAATTTCCAACCGCGGCTGCATGGCGGCTCCGACACGAAGGCCGAAGGCCAGCTCCACGTTCTCGCGGTTCATTCCCAACAAGACAAGATGTGCAATTGCGAATGTTGATTCGAAGAACAAAAAGGACGCGTCGGATGATAATATCTACCTTCGTGCCGTGAATGACTGTGATTCGGAGCGGCGCAGATCGCGGGTGTTTAAAGTTACTTGGAGGGAGATGAGTCTGGCCGTGAAACCGACGAACATTAGGGAGGAAGGCGTAAACGCACAGCAACGCACAGCAACGACTCGCCTGACTATTCCTCCTCCTCATCCGAGTCCGAGGCATTTTCGCTATCGCTCGTCCAAACATCCTCGTGGATATTCGCGGCCTCTGGGCCGAGGTTAGTTGACCCAGTCTCAGGAGGTAGCCATTCAATCATGACGGGGAAACGATGGGTGGAACTGATTAGGACGGAGGGAAGTGCCTCTGAATAAATGTCAATGCTGTGCTCGGGGAATGCGATACGAATCTCTTGCGGGCTGCAATTCCAGCGCAGGAGAAGGGTTCGAAGGGTCACGACAGGATCTGGGGTGAGAAGGGCTTCGTAGATATGCAACCTTTGAAGGGCTGGAACTTGAAGGGAGAAGGTAGCGAGCATCGTGGGATGTGGGTGATAAACCGATGTTCTGAATTTCAAAGTTTTCAGCTGAGTGAGTGATACATGGCTTTAGAAACGCAGGGCACATCAGAACGGCACTTTTTCACAGCTCAAGCATCGAACATACCTGGGTGCATCATTCTCTCCAACCAATCTCAAGGTGAGGTCGCAATAAACGAGATGCGGCGCAAGTGCTAGAATCCTCAGACATTGCGTTTCCGCAATGTGCTCGATTACAAGAACCGTCAACTGTGCCCAAGGGAGCATGTCGCGGAAGATCTCTTCGTATCCCGCAAGCGTCACCCGGCGTAACAGTGGTGCATCACGAAAGGCGGTCGACCGATGCGTTATGGCTTGACGGCCCATCAGCCACACGACCGCTGTGAGAGTATGCAGGAGGGGAAAGGGTCCGACGATGGCAGAGAGGTTCGGCGTGTACACCGCGAGCTTCAAATGCTCCCAACGGTTCTTGTGGGCCATAAGTTTATGGAGGATTGGGGGCGCCGGTTCGGTAGCCAAGGAAGCTAGGTGGACAGAGAGCGGGCAGGAACCCGATCGCTCGAGCGCGCGAACCTGGTCGGCGTCGTCATCGGCGCTCCAGCGCAGAAAAATCTTGAAGGTGCGCCAAAGCCTCGGAGTCGAGACCGCTATTTCGCGCCACAGACGACAGATCTGCGTGAGGACTACCGGAGAGTACCGTCCTTTGCGTGGCGCGCGTCTCGGGTAGACGGGTAGAAAGTGCACAAAGATTTCGGACACGATCTCGGGGGGTAGAGTAAGAACCGGATATATGTAGGCAGAGAGGCGGTCGTAAAGCAGATCCTGCTCCGTCTCCAACAGTTTCTTCACCGCATTTTGGGATCGAAGGGAGCGCTCCGAATCCAAAGCCTGCAGGCGAGCCGTAACGTCGACGAGACGCTCCCGATCGGCGGCCCTCTCCCTCGCAGTCTGGGGCGTAGGAACCATCTATGGGACCTGTGCATTGGCTATGAGCAACGAAAGAACGATCCTTCAACCACTAGTACTTACGATTCGTCGTGGTCTGAAAGGAAAAGGGGGATAGCCACGTGCACCGGCCGCGGCAGACTCCGATCCCTCGGCACCACGGCAAGTTGAAAGACGAAATCGCATTACTATATTCCAGAGAGTCGGAGGGTGGGTTTAAAATATAGTGCGAGACGTTAGAGTCGGCCGTATGGTTCCGCTTCAACGTTGTCTTCAAATCAACTCTAGGTTGAAAAACCCAGTCCTATTCAATCGCCATAAACCTCAACGCAAACGATCTCTAACTCAGTCCCCCGGTGGTGGTTGGCAAATGCACTGCATCCTCTTTGGTCCAGAATCCTTTGGACTTGTTCCCTCTAGAAAATCGACCAGGGCCGCATTCTGATTCACCAAAGGTGAAATGAAACAAACCTCAGCTCGCATATGCATAATAATTGATGTCCTAGCGTAGTACTGCATTCCAAACGAGCTTTGATCACGGTCATCTGGTTACTTTGTAAACAGTGAACATCTTGACCTTGGTTGACATCGGCGTCCACATGTGCTGAAGAACGCCGTGGGAACATGGTCAACCTGAACGACGGAAGGATGTATGGCATTCCTGGGAGTCATTGCACTTTGGTGGCGTCAAGCAAAGAAAAAAGAGCGAGGAATGAACCCGAACCGTCTTGTTCAGAGAATAAAGGCACTTCTGCGGAAGCATCGAAGAGAGTCAACATGCGCGCACAGCTCGATGTAGAAGAGCCTTGACGCTGTATTTCGATTTTTCGCGCACCATCTCGCGCCCCAGAGACCAGAGCGCTGGTGGTGCTATTCCACATATAGCGAGTTTCCAAGCGGGAAGTTCTACCACTCACGAATGCCGACGGCCAGCTCCACAGTCTCGCGGTTCATTATCCCGACAAAATGTGCAATTAGGAATTCGGCGGACAAACGACGCGTCGAACGATGATATCTAGGTTCCTGCTGTGATTCTGAACGGCGCAGCGCACGGTTGTGTAGGATTACTTGGAAGGAGAATGAGTCTGGGCATGGACCGACGAACATTAGGGAGGAAGGCGCAAACGTATGGAAAACGACTTGCCTACGGCCTGGCTATTCCGAATCAGCATTGCTGCCGTCGTCCTCTTCCTCTTCATCCGAGTCCGAGTTGTCTTTGGACTTTTGCGGCGTCAAGTGAAGAAAAAAGAACAAGAAATGAGCCCCGACCGGATCATCTCTGTAAAATCAAGCAACCTCTGCGGAGGTATCCAAGAGAGTTCACATGTGCGCACAGCGCGATTTAGAGGAAGCTTGACGCTGCATTTCAATTTTTCATACATCATCTCGCACCCCAAAGTGCTGCCGAATTCCCAACCGGGAAGTTCTACAACACGAAGGCCAGCTCCATATTCCTCCTCGCGGGGTCGCTCCCGAATTACGAGAGATGTGGAATTGCGAATTCGAAGAACAAAAGGACTGGTTGGATGATAAGATAATTTAAGATTTATTGGACGGCTGGCATTGGAGACCGATGCAGACTGTGTGGGTGTTTATAGTTTACTTGAAGGTATAATGGGTCTCAGTCTGGGCACCGAACCAAAGAATATTAGCGCCAGGGGAGTGAGGACCCGATGTGCAAACAACTCACCTGGCTAATCTGAATCAGTGCTGTTGCTGTCTGAACTCAAATCAGTGTCGTTGCTGTCTTCTTCGTCTTCATCTAAGTCTGGGGTGCCTTTGCTATCACTTGCTTCGCTATCGCTTTTTTTTTTTTGCTGGCCCAATCATCCTCGTGGATATTCACTGCATTCCGTGGTCGCGGCGACCGAGGCTGTGGCCCTTGATCGCCGTCTGCCGACGGGCCTAGACCGACCCTGCCGAGGTCACATCGACGGAGGTCTGCCTCCCTTGGTCGACGTCTGCGTCCGTGGCGGCCACCCACCCCGGTCTCCCTTTCTCGACACAGGGCGGCAGGCCAGGTCTCCGCCTCGTACCCAGTGCCCACTACTCCCGCTTGCCTACTGCCATGTATCGTCGAGTTTATCTTCGAAACAATTGATCGAAGTTTATTGCTGATACTGGACGCTCGGGGCGACCCCGACCCTGCGCAATGTGGCAAGCCACTTCAGACCTTCACCACTCACATCTACCTCACCGCTGTCCCCTCTCCTGTAGACCACCATGAGCCGCCGCCCGGGCGGCGGCGCGCAGCCACCAAACACGAATTCAGGCCGTTACATGGAAGTCCCCCACGGCGACCCGTACGCCGAGCTTTCTTCGCACGAGGGACGGCTCCTCTGACCCTTCCAGCTTTTCTGGGTCGATCCAGGCTAACAGCATACGCGGGGAATACAGCCAGCTTGGCCGTGGGCCGCCGCCGTACGTGAAATCGGCCCCATCCATGCCACACTGGTGAAGAAAATCATTTTTGACAGTTCTCAGCCCGTATACCGTCGCGCGGTGACCCTCAACACGCCCATGCCGGCTAACCGCCACCTTGGCCGCTCTACGCCTCTCGACTTCTCATCACATCCCGACGAGGGATTCTTGAATACCCCGACCCAAACAAATCGCCGTGCTATGAATCCCACACAATCAATGCACTATGGCGCCCCGCTGCCGCCGAGCCAGCTCGATACACTTGTTGACATGATGCAGAGACTCACTAACGAGACAGTCGAGCTGAAGCACACCGTTCACGAACTCAGAGAAGATACTCGGGCGCTCGGGGAGCGTCTGACTGTTCTGGAGGGCGCTCAGCCTGCATCGTCTCGAGGTGTTGCCGCGCGTCGCGGAAGATCTACTCGCAGTAAACTTAGAGCCCGCCACGCTCGCGGAGCCAGCGGCCAGGACGCCGGCGATTCCGAGATCGATCCAGCGTTACTGGCGGATAACACCACGGACACGGATACTGGGGTTACTGACTCTGAGTCGGCCGATCTGGGGGACGTCGACGGTGATCTTTCGAGTATCGAGCAGACAGCGGTCCAGGTGCGTCCTCCTGTTTCTCGTGCGGCATTTTACTCATGCACCGCAGAAATATGTTACAAAGACCTTTCGTCGTTGTTGTCATGTCCCGAGTGGGACTGATTGGCCCGACCCCAACGTCGCGCGCACCAATCCCATCACGCACGAAGTCTATTACACGCCATTCTTTGAGTTCGACGTCACCGATCCGCGCAACACAAATATCTTCAGGATCGTCGCTGAAGTAGTGATGGAGGAGTTCAAGGTACGTTAACGTGTTCCTTTCTTCATTGAACGACGTTGAATCTAAATATACTCAGTATCGCGACGCCTGGCCTGAAGTCGTTCGACAGCAGCGCGTGAACGGCCCCTCGCCCTCATGGGACTTCGATCTTTTCACCACGATGGCGAAAGAGTCCTTCCGCTCAATGAAGAAACAGTACAAACGTCAACATGATGCTAACGCGGCGCAGCGGGGAGAGTTAAATGACCAAAAGCACCGCCAGAATCAACGACGTATCCACGTATGTCTTCGACAACACTATATATCCCGATATCGCTCCCTGACGTCACAGTAGAAATCTCAGAACCTCCTCAAAGTGGCAAACACCTTTGCGGCAAAGCACAACCTCGATACCGAGTTCGTCGAGGACCTCGTGCATCCGGAGTACCTATCCGACGAGGTATCGGGTCCCGAGGACGAAGCGGTGGAAGCGAAGGCCGCCTGGAAGGTTCGGATGGCGGCAGGTGCCGATGTGCCACTGACCCCAGAGACACTGGAGAAGTCTGAGTTCTTAGAAGTTCTACTGCCTGCGTGGCGCACTGATCCGGTGCGTGCCTTTTTCATGCCAATGATTATGTTTCTCACACCGCCGACAGTACGCCAGTATCGTTCACGATCTAGCGCAATTCTGGTACGACAGTCTCACCCCGACGCAGAAGAAGAAAATCACCTATGTTCGTGTCGTCGCTAATCGGGTCGCCACTCGCATTCCGGTCTATGCCCCGTACAACTTTGGATTGCGGCCCGACTGGCTCCAGAAGAACCGACGAGAACATGACAAGCGGGACCTCCTGCACGATTGGGGCAAGTATCCGGAACCGGAAAACTCTGGAGTTGCCGCCTACCTCGCCGAGAAGATTGTTGAAGCGTCGTAACATAGGATTGTCGTGAATTCATGTTGAGTTCCTTTCCGAGGCGCATCCCGGTTTCCATTTCTTGAAATTCCATACCCAAAGTAGCAGCAAGTAGAGTAAAGCACATCCCAGTTGAATAAACAGTACAGCGGTGCAACAAACGTGTCTCTATAGTTTGCGCCATAATCCGACTAAATTATTCCTCCTGTTGGTTGCCCGAGCCGCCGCGGCCGCGCCCCGCCAAGGGAACCCCAGGAGGACACCTTCCAGTCATTTATGCTTGTGTGTTCTGGGGTTATTCGAGGTGGACGCGGAGGGATGAAAAGAAACGAGAAAAACGGCGCCGAATGGAAGGGTCTAGAATGGTCTACGGATCAAAATCAGCCAAACATCACGAAACATACGCGTCGCGTAAATAGCGGAAACCACAAAACACTGCAATGCAAGCTGTATATTGCGCAGGACACTCAAAGGCTAGGTAGACCAACGTAGGCATAGGTCGGCAGGGGTCTGTCGCCGCTGGGTCCGTCGAGGTCTGCCGAAACTCCTCGGCAGACCCTCTGCCGCCGGACGGACGGAATGCAGTGATTCGCGGCCTCCAGGCCGACGATGGTCGCTGGCTGAGGATCCAGAAAACGAATTGTGACCCGCGGACGGTTGGTGGAACTGATCAAGATGGAGGGCAGTGCCTCGGAATATGCGTGAATGGGCTGTTGGGGACGTGCGATTCGGATCTCCTGAGGGGTGCAATTCCAGCGCATGAGAAGCGCCCGAAGGGCCACGACACGATCGGGCATAAGATACATCTCGTCGATATGCAGCCTTCGAAGTGCTGGAACTTGGAGGGCTAAGACACTGAGCATTGTAGAATATGCGTTGAATTTCGACCTTCGGAGTTTCAGCGTTTTCAGCTGATCGAGCGATACATGGCTTTGGGAATGCGGCATCTCAGAATGTGACTTCTCGCAGGCCGAACATCTGGCGTACCTCGGTGCATCGCCCTCCGCAACCGACCACAAGGTTAGATCACAGTGAACAAGGCGGGGCGTGAGAGCAAGAATTCCCATGGATTCATTCACCTCAATCGACTGGATTACAAGAACCGTCAACTGGGACCAAGGGAGCATGTCGCGGAATCTCCCTTCAGAATAGCATTGGGCAATCGCTACCCGCTGCAACAGCGGTGCATCACGAAAGGCGGTCGGCCGATGATCGTTAGAGTCCACCCACGTCGTGACCGTAAGAGTACGGAGGAGGGGAAAGGGTCCAACGATGGTGGGGACCAAGGGAGCATGTCGCGGAATCTCCCTTCAGAATAGCATTGGGCAATCGCTACCCGCTGCAACAGTGGTGCATCACGAAAGGCGGTCGGCCGATGATCGTCAGACTCAGAGTCCCCCACCCACATCGTGACCGTAAGAGTACGGAGGAGGGGAAAGGGTCCAACGATGGTGGGGAGCTTCGACACGGACGCCGCAAGCTTCAAATGCTCCCAACGGTTCTTGTGCGCCAGGATCGTCTGGAGAATAAGGGGCGGGTCCTGGCGAAAGTACTCTAGTTCGACAGAGAGTGGGCATGAGCCCGATCGCTGCAGCCATTCTTCCACACCGACCAGATTGGCGTCGTGGTTTTCTTTTGATGAAAGGTTCACTGCGTGCAGGATAATCTTGAACGTGCACCAAAGCCTTGGCGTCGAGAGGGCTATTTCGCGCCACAGACGACATATGTGAGTGAGGACGACCGGAGAGTACAGCCCTTTGTCTGGCGCGCGTCTTTGGTACACGGGAAGAAAGCGGATAAAAATTTCGGACACGACCTCGGGGGGAAGGCTGAGAACCGGATAGATGTAAGCATTGAGTCGGTCCTGCAGGAGATCCTGTTCTGTTTCCAACAGTTCCTTCCCCGCACTGAGGGATCGCTCCAACTCCAAATCCTGCAGGCGAGCGGCAATGTCGACGAGACGGCGTCGATCGGCGGCCCTCTCTCGCGCCGTGTGCTGGACGCGTGGATGGGCCATATCTGGGACTCCACCGCTGAGCATGAGCTATGAAAGGAGTCCGGGAGGACGTCCGTCCATTGAACAACTTACCGTTCGTTGTGATGAACTCGGAAAGAAGCTCGATAGTGGCTGTGCACCGGCAAACAACCCGGTTTGAGCTCCGACCCTCGGCACAACGGCAAGTTGGGAACCCTTGGTTCGACTTGGTCAAAGATCGCTGGAATTCAAGATTTACACCCTCGAGAAGAAGAGCCCCACGCAAATCTTACACAAGTCCCGCAAGTTGCTCTGAGGTTCCGCTCATTACTTATAACAATTCAATTAGTTTTGGTGTTGCAAGCGAGTTGAACAAAGTCGTTCCTGATGCTTTGGTCTCGCTTGAAGCTTAGTACGATTCTCGAGGACTCGAAGCCTACACCAAGTCCATCGTGGGTTGAAAAAACTTGGAAAGAGTACTGAATCGGTCGATATTAAAGAACGCGCTGAAAGCAGCTGGAGACGAGGAGGTGGGGCGCGTTCAAAGAGCAAGGCAAAAGACGACGGATATGCCCGCCTAGGGGTTGGACGTATATTTCCTGTGGATCAGCCGCTGACGGCACCGTCGAAGCGTCGGGCTCGAGCGATAACGGGCAAGAGTGAAGAGCGGGTCTACCCGCAATAATTCGTCGGGGGTAACGACGACGCGCGGACCTTGGACTTGGGGCTTTCAAGTTATGTTTTACAGGGTACACTGTGTTAAGGTCTTCAATCGTGCTGACAGGAGTGGCAGCTTCGGCTCTGCCATGTATCCTGCGCAATGTTTAGGTCTGAAGTAGGGACAAAGCACACTGCAATGACTGACTGGATGGCATCTCGACACTTTCCTTCGCATTGAAGGCAAGTTCAGGTGCGTTACGGCGCAAGGATGACAAGTCAAAGGCTTGTATACAAAAGAACGCACTCTTGTCATTCACGACCAATTCTGTCACACCGAGCGGAGTGTCGCTCGTTATTTGTACGGGGCCTATTACGATGTATTCACAGTGAATACACAGAGGCAGACATTCGTTCATCACGCACCAAGGATATCCTTCAAGTTCCCAATATCAGTGGCATGAATACCACAGTGGGAAAAGCAAGCATAGGCAAACCGAACAGACACCACTCAAGCCTCTCATCCCCGTCTTCCAACCGGGAGATTTGCAGCGCGGCCCCGGGCCTTGGGGTCGGAGTCTAGGAGACGCACTTTTCAAAACGCGGTCGCGTCTCCGCCTAGCAGGCTGTTGCTGTATCAAGTCCAGGATTCCGACCTGGTGGCCAGTCCCGCCTTCCAAGTTGGCACAAGAACCATGAAGCGAGCCTGAGTCCCTGGAGGCTTTAGAGAGGTGCGTGAAGTGGATCTTGGCGTTCGAGACTCCGAGCTCGTTAGCATGCGCGTATGCTTCCGGGAAGTATTGTAAGGGCTGTGGGTCGCTCGAGACCAACCACGCACTCTATTTCAAGTTCAACCCAAGGCGGGAGTGACTTGCTTTTGCCTTTTCATGGTCTTCGTCCGAATCTTCGCTGTCCTCTAGAGTCACGGTCTCGATTCGCTGCACCGAAAGACTGGCTGACAACATTGGACTGCGAACTCACCAGTAACGTAGATAAAAGCCTATTCTGTGCGGATATCCCGTCCAGATACGTTTGTGCTGTGGTCGTTTGAGAGCAAAGGTCGTGATTCGGCTTCTTTCGGCCGAGAGGATTGTTGAGTAAACGCAGGAGAAAATCGATTAATTGAGTACAACGAGCAGCAGGCGACTGGAGATCTAGAGCTATACAATGCAGTACCTACAGCGAGAAATTTAATGGAAAATCAAGTGGAAAAAGATCAGGCCGTCCGAGCCCGCTTGCAAGTCGGCGGAAAGAACACTTCATCTCCATCCTCGCTCTCTCCATCCGATTCCAAGTCCTCGCTCTTCCGCTTGAGCGAACGCGGGAGCGGCCAAGGCGAGCCGTCGTCGACGCGGCTCGACATTACCGCGAGGTATTCTCCAAGGGTCTTCCCCGTAGGCACCCCACCATACAACCGATACCGATCCCAGACGTTGTTTGGGCCCCAGTACGGACCCACCGGCCCCATCAGCGTCTCCTGCACCGGCGGGAAGCCCAACGGCCACGGCGGCTTCACACCCGCGTACGGGTCAAATACCCGCCTCAGCATCTCCGGCTCGTCGAGCTCGTTGTCGCCCTCGCTCACGTTCGCATCCCAGTCGCGCTTCAGCAGAAGGGGGATATTCGACTTTAAGCCGGGGAAGCGCTCCGACCCCTGGTCGCTCTCCCAGCGCCGCATCCACACGCGGGCCCACTCGTCGGCCGTCAGCAGGGGGTCCTCCTCCTCGTCCCTAAACACCACGCCCGCCGCGAGCTCGTGCTCGCGCCGCAGCTCGTTGACCCGTTCAGCCTCCCACTGTTCGTCCTTGCAGAGCATCGTATATGCGTGGGAGAAGGACATGTTCTGGTCCCCGAGGTCCCTCTTTGCTACGATTCGGCCCTGCTCGGCGAAGAACTGGCGCTCGTGGGCGTTGTCGGCGCTGGGCACCCACGTGCTATCCGTCTCAGTGTACCAGGGGTACGGCTCGATGCCGTGCTGCAGCTGCCAGACGATGGAGCGGTCGTAGCGGCGCAGCTCCTCCAGATCCATCTCCGCGTACTGGGACAGATCGATCATATCGGGGGAGAGGGTGAGGAGGCGGCGGGTGATGGATCCGTGGATGGGGACTGTGCGCGGGTTTTCGGCGAGGCGGTAGATGACGACGGCGACGGCGAAGGGCTGATTGAAGGGGGTGGGAATGCGGTGGGTGTCGTAGAGGGGGGAGAACGGTTTCTCTGGAGTAGGCGGCTTGGGGTTCCTGTCGACCGGCGGCTCGGCCACGGGGCGAAGGGATGGGTGGGGAACCTCCCATGAGCGAGGAACCGACGGCATGGGGGCTGTGAGAGGAGTATATCCTACGGCGTCTGTCGTTAGTTACGATTCAAGGAAAGCACGAACAAAAAACGCACCTATCTCCTTTGCTTTCTCTTTACCTATCTTCTTTATCTCTTCTACCGCTGCAGAAGGATTAGGATGAGAAATTCAATACCAGGAAGAAAGCGGCGTACAGAGGGTCCAAGGCCGCCGATGGAAGGGATTCGTGTGTCCGACGCAGGTGGCAGGATAAGCAAAGTCCCTGACTTTGACGCCGTGCGATACGGCATTCTTATGGGCGTCCTCACCCCAGTCAGTCGCCGTGGCCGGTAGTTGGACGCCCTCCTCAGGTTCCTCCTCGGTTGGCACATTGGGGTCCGGAAGCTGTGGTGTATTCTGCCATGGAATGGTTTGGGGGGGAGGGCGTCCCGTATCCGCCGGGGTCCTTGTGCGGATGACGAGCTTCCCCGAGACCCTGGTCGTCAAAAGGGCCTTGAGACCGCCGCCGACGATTCTCAAGGTGCGCTGGCCCCGCTTCTTCACGGGGATGGAGATGGTAAAGGTCATGGTAGGAGTTTGCTGGTGGTGGAATGTGTGGGTGGCCCTCGCGTTTATATATGGTCCGCGCATTGGCCTTTGTCCCCGGTTAGGAAGCAAAGGGTCAAAGCGTCGAGAGGGTCAAAGCGTCGAGAGGGTCAAAGCGTCGAGTGATGGCGTCCTATTGTCTGAGGATAAGGCATTGTGTAGCACCGCTTGGAGGGCCAAAGCGCGAGCAGGTGGGGTCTGGATGAGTTGTCCACATGTACAATAAACCGTCTGCATTCACTGGCATGGTAGCGGCTGATCGTTAGACTGGAGCAGTCAGTGCTTGGTTTTGGCCCTTGCGCGTCAGTAGAAAGGAGGAACGAGGACCACGCCGTCAAGAAGGATTCATCCGTAAGGTAGGCAGCTTGAGCTCGAGCTCGCTGGCTAATGTGGGACCACTGGAGGCGGGAGGAAGAACTTGAAGCGATGCGTCACAGTCGCGGTCATGTGACACTGACAGTTCTCAACGCGCTTCGAACAGCGACAAAACACACGGACACCACCACCCACACAAGGAAGCGATGGCTGTGCACTTTTACATAATTGTGGGCGAGGAGTGATAAGTTTGCTGTTATGCTACGCAGAGTATTTTGCAAACAACCTTGCCCAAGCCGAATCGGCGCTCGCACCTGGCCTAGAATCCGCTACATGTCGAATTCCAAGGTTCAGCCTGAGCCGGCAAACCAGCACTTCTCCGTCGACGCCAACGGCAAGACTGTCGTCGACCTTTCCTTTGCCTCAGAAGCTTTGGGGATGCCCGCGGCAGACGGTTACGGTTGGGCACAATTCGATTTTGGAGACAGCATAGGACCAGACCAACGGTACACGATCATGCGGAAACTGGGCTGGGGCATGCACTCTAGCACTTGGCTGGCCCGCGACAAAGTGTAAGCTCTTTCCACACGACAAGGACATGTACTCATGGTGCACATAGTGACAATGGTTTCGTCGCAGTGAAGGCGCTGACAGGCCATATGACCGCGGAGAATGCCAGGCACATATACTGGGAGTCCCAGGCACTCAGGCTCATGAGATTCCACCCGCAATCTCCACATTGTGTACGACTCTTGGCTGAGTTTACCCTCCCCGGCCGGGGCTCTGCTGGAACACACCTCTGCTTCGTGTTGCCCGTCTATGGGGGCGACGTCGGCGCTCTGGCTACCTCCTGTAATGGACCTTTTGAGCTCCCCACGGCCAAGCGTATAATTCTTCACCTTCTACGTGGAATCGTCCACGCGCACAGTCGTGAAGTCGTCGATACCGATATCAAACTGGACAACATTGTTTTTACCACGGAGCTCGAGACAACGGACATCGAGCGCTGGCTGAAAGAAGATCCTTCGCGACGCCATCCACCAGAATCGTCAAAGGAC
The DNA here is from genome assembly GCA_029281495.1 of Mycena filopes. Classification (NCBI taxonomy): domain Eukaryota; kingdom Fungi; phylum Basidiomycota; class Agaricomycetes; order Agaricales; family Mycenaceae; genus Mycena; species Mycena filopes. The sequence continues at coordinate 1,618,169 of JARIHR010000009.1, read as the reverse complement.
GGCGTTGTTCAAGCTGCTGTATCTCAGCCATTACCCATGATTTCTACCGAGCTCGCCCGTCGTGCCACCTACGCGTTGTCTGACTTTGGCTGCGGTGAGCTGTTCGGACCAAGTTTCTCCAACCGCGGGAGGCAACTCGCACTAAAAATCATCTCGCGCCCAGCGTTGTCTTCCAAACTTCATGACGATCGAAGGATCACGGCGGCGCCTGTGTGGGCCCCAGAATCGTGGCTTTCGGGGAAATGGGACCTGCCAGCGGATATCTGGTCCTTTGGATGTCTGGTTCGTCTCACATTGCTGCCTCGACAACGCCGAAAGTTCAAGGCTGCTTCCTAGGTATTCGAATTAGTCGCCGGTGCACCTCTCTTCCACTACGGTCTCAATGAAGAGCTTGATCTCACAGAGGTCGAGGGCATGCTATACCAGATGCTTCTATTCAGCAACGACCCCGTCTTCAAAGCGGCACAGCTCAGTGTCTGGCCGTTGGCGGGAGAATACTTTGACGCCTCATGTACGTGACTGGCAACTGAACCTTTCCTTCATCGACACCCGATCCACGCAGGTAATCTGAAAAAAAATCCGGAACTGATTCAGGTGCCGCTGGAGCACAAGCTCTTATGGCACAACGAGGCTTTATCGTCTGAAGACCTCTCTGCCATTGCTCAACTTATACACCGGTGCTTGCGCTTTAATCCGGATGATCGGGCCACCGCGGCAGAGTTACTCCAGGACGCCTGGTTTGAGGGTACCGAGGACTGAGGTCTCCGCCGTATAGCTTCTTTACGTCGGAATATCTATAGCGCTGCACAATCTAACTTCCCCTTCTCAAACGACGACGACCCACTGGGAACCGCAGTCGTAAGCGTGTTTTGAAAAAGAAAATCGTATGTTGCATGGATCTCATCTATCTACCGTCTAATTGATGTTAACCGACGAATCTAAGGTTTAAACCTTCGCCCAAATGCGCTTATCGTGCGAGAAACGCGCTGAAAAGGGGGAAGAGTGAGTGAAGGGAAATCGAGTGAGATTCAAACACACCGTATAAAACAAACAGCGACCCGAGGAGCATCACGCCTCCGGAGTACAGCGACACTGCCTGCCAGTTCTTGCCGGAACCAGAAAATACGGCGCCGCCGATCGAGGCCCCCGAGAGTTGGCCTACATCGCGATGAAAAATGCACACCGCAGAAGAATAGGTCCTACTACATACCGACCGAGTTGGCCAGCACCATGAAGCCCGTAATCGTAGCCAAGTCGTTCAGGCCAAAGAGCTGGGCACAGACAACGGGGAGCAGGCCGAGGAACCAGCAGCCGACGAGCCCGTAGACGACGCTGAACACGATGACCGCGGCGTACGAGTGCGCAGCGGTCGCGAACGTCCAGATGAACATCTGCGAGAGGCCGCCAAGGAAGAACGTCGCGAAGAACATGTTTATGGGCCCGAAGCGGTCTGCTAGGCGGCCGGCGATGATCTGGGTGGGATGAGAGTGGTTTCGAAGGTAGAAGTTTGATTCAAGAACGCACGCGGCCGATTCCACCTGTAGGGGAGTAAGTAAGTTGATATTCGAGGCGGGGAAGGAAGGGAGAATCGAACCGGACATGTTCATCACCACCAACGGGACGACGACCAGGATGGATTTCGGGTCGAGAGTGGGGACTTCATCTTTCACGTATGTCGTAATGAAGTAATACGGGCTCTGTAAAGCGGTAAGTATGTTGAATTTCATGGAGGAGATAGGCTCTACCAGATAGCCGAAGATGCCGATGAAGACGCTGAGGGCGATGCTGTAAAATTCCGGTCCGATATTGCGCGGAAGCCAGCGTTTCTCAATGTCCGCGTAGCCAGGAGCGCGGCGCTCAGCCATCATGAACCACGCGGCTACCCAGAGTACAGCACACATGTTGGCGTAAATGAGCACCGTGTTGCGGTAACCCAAGCCGGAGAGCCTGGGCGCGCGTCAGAATTAAGTTTAGGGAGAGTTGAAGGGATAGGTGCTCACAGTGGTCGTACGAAGAGACATTCTATGCCGCCGCCGATGCCAGAACCAGCGACGGCGATTCCCGTAGCGAGGCCGCGCTGTTTGAGAAACCATTGCGAGGGCAGGGCCATGTAGAGGGGCATGGATATGCCGAGGGAGAACCCGAGTAAACAGCCCTGGAAAAGGAATACTTGGTAGAGCTTCGTGGCGAACGCCGACGCGATGAGACAGAGGTAGGCCAGAACACAACTCAAGGCTATCATTTTCTGGGGCAAGTCAGACGGGAGAAGACCCCAGGAGAGACGGAGGCACCTTGTAGCCGCTGTTATATGATCGGTGAGAAATTACTTGTGCGATTCTTCTAAAAACACCTACTATCTATCTCCAATGCCTCCGAATAGATAGGCCGTGCAGTTCATGCTCTAAGATATCCAAATTCATCAGCAGAAGAGGTGGAAGAGAAGCGGGGGGTCTCACAAACGAGAATAAGCCGCCCACGAGGCTGAGGGTGCTCAAACTAACGTCGGAGAACTCGTTCGAGTGGTAATAGTCCTGGAAAACTCCCCACACCAAACCCCACGCCCTGGCAAGTCGTGTCGGTAAGGAGGGAGGAGATAGATGATGTTCACTTACATGCAGGTGCTCGCCATGATGAAGCAACCGAGTACAACGAGCCAGGCTCGAACCCCGCCATCGGGATACGTCCATTCGGTAAGTTCGTCGCCGCCGGCCTCTACGTTCTCCGTCGTCGCAAGGTTGTCCTTCTCTCGGACGACCGAGTTGACCTGGGGTAGTTGAACCCCGGGGAGGATGGCCTCAGCCGGCAAAAGCTGCTGGGGGGACGGCACAATCGAGAAATCGGACATGGTGGAGGGTCTCTTGAGACACCTGGGGCATGGAAGGCGGGAGTTCTGGGTTTAATAACTGGGGGGAAAATGGAATACAGACACCGTGAGATATATATACGCCTGGAAGTGGTCAAGGATAACCCGAGTGAGTCAATACTAGTGATTTGGGGTAGTTAACATACGGCCCGAGCGCAGGTTGGGCAAGTCCGAAGGGGTCCGATAATCAAACTTGGCCGCGGGGTCCACCAGAGATTCGCGACTTTAACACGAGGAGAAAGCATATGGCCGCCAGAGGCTAATTCACGGTACAGAAAGTTCCCCCTGGCCCCAAGTTGGACCTCGAGTCAGCCCGAATTCTCGACATCAGACACAGAGCTGAAATTTGGCTGAAAGTGCCAGCCCAGGTGGTGGATAGGGCCAGAGTATCGTCGGGGTTCCCTTTGCCAAGACAGTCGACGGCTACTAGATGGCCAGCGAACAGTTCACATCGTCGGTCGAGCGGGGCCAACCCAAGGCCAACTCGGAAAAGTCCGACGATGGTGGTTGTTGTTTGGATTCGAGTGTGTTTGGTATAGTGTCCATCACAGGCCAACGACCACCCATCCGCCTTTGGGCGTCCATGTTCTGGAGGCTTTATATGGCACTAGCGCACTCGAATCGGCCACTGTGCTTCTAGCTTCCCTGTCACACCAATTCTACCTCCCATCCTCGCAATTCCCACTGTAAACATCCACCCAACGCTCGCCGTTATCTCAATGCCACCGGCTTCTGGACCGTCCTCGCGGACGGTGAGCTCGAGCTCGGCATCTGCGACGACCAGTCGGTCAGAAGAGGACGAAGAGCTCCGGCCGTATGTCATTGTAACCGACATCGGCAAGGGAAGTTTCGCGACAGTGTACAAGGGCTACCATGAGGTACTCGCACCTTTGCCCTCGGGTTACTCGGTGGCTTACCTCTTCACAGGATAATCACCACCCTGTCGCAATCAAGACCGTTTTGCGCCAGAAACTATCCGCGAAACTGTTTGAGAACCTACAGAGCGAGATCCAGATCCTGAAATCGCTCTCGCACCGGCACATTACCAAGCTCATAGACATCGTCGTATGTTTCCTTTCAAGCGTTGTTTCATTCCGACTGAGTCCACTCCAGCGCACCGATCGCAATATATATTTGATCATGGAGTACTGCGCCGGGGGCGACTTGACGAACTACATCAAGAAACGCGGTCGGGTCGAGAGTCTTGAGTACGTTCCTTCCGAGGGCGCCGCACCGCAGTACTACCCACATCCGCGCACTGGGGGCCTCGACGAAATCGTTGTACGGAGCTTTCTCAGGCAACTAGGTTTGTCAAACAAACTTTCCTCCCTCTCAGGCGCCTCTGATCAAATGTCGGCAGCCCGCGCGCTGAAGTTTCTGCGCCACAGAAACCTCATCCATCGTGACGTCAAGCCGCAGAACCTGCTCCTCAATGCGCCGCCGCCAGAAGAGCTCGCGCGCGGGCACCCTCTCGGCGTTCCCATCCTCAAGGTCGCCGACTTTGGTTTCGCGCGGTCGCTTCCGAACGCGATGATGGCAGAGACACTGTGCGGTTCCCCGTGAGTCACCAAATTCTGACTTCCGTCCTTCCATGTCCTGACATTCACACGCAGCCTCTATATGGCACCGGAAATCCTCCGGTATCAGAAGTATGACGCCAAAGCAGACTTGTGGTCTGTTGGCGCGGTGTTGTACGAGATGGCCGTGGGGCGACCACCGTTCCGCGCCGCCAACCACATCGAGCTGCTCAAGAAGATTGAGCACTCGAAGGGCATCAAGTTCCCCGATGAGGACCCCAAGTCGCAGTCGGCGCGCAGTGGCGGTGGGGGCAGCGAGGACCTGCCTGTGCCACCCGACGTCAAGAAGCTTATCCGCGCGCTGCTCAAGCAGAATCCCGCCGAGCGCGCGAGCTTCGAGGAGTTCTTTGGCAGTACTGCGCTCGCAAAGTCAAAGTTCCCTCGCCCTTCCGAGCAGCCGTCACCGATGCAGTCCTCTGCCGACGTAACGGACGCAGATGGTCCGTCGTCGAATATTCCAGCGCACCACTTGGTGATACCACCTGAAGTGCTCGATCCGAATGCGATGATTCCGCCGAGTAAATTTAATTTCAGGGAGCCGCGACTAGAGAATGGCAGTGTTACGCGGATTCCCGTGGCGACGCCTTCGTCCCCTAGGTATGTATGCATGCTTCGTCTTCCCGAATTGCTGCTAACGTGCCTGCAGCTCTGCCTCCTCAGGGGATAAATTCCCGCCACCCCCGTCAGAGAAGGTCCGGCGGCCTTCGATCCCCTCTAATCCGTCGCCCTTGCGCGTCCCCCGACCGCTGTCCACCGAGGGCTCCATCATTCCTGGAGAAACGGAGGAAGATGGCATCCTCCGCCGCGAGTATGTTCTCGTCGGTGATACACGTGCGGTCGAATTCAATCGCGCTGTCGATGGTATGTCGTTCTCCTCCCTTCCCCTTGCCCTTAAATCTATGTAACTCACATGTATCCCACAGAGTTGAGCGCAGCTCCGCGGCGACCGCTTCAAGACCGACGCCTCCCGCCCACGCCGTCGGTGGAGGACTACCCTGGCGTCGACCCCTTGGGCAACAACTACACCACGTCCTTCCCACCGGCGCCCAACACCGCCATCGCGCCGCCGCCGCCGCTGTCTTCGTCTCCTTCGAGTATTGCTTCGCGCGCAGCGGGGAACGCGCTCAATCGCGCGTTGAGCCTGGCATCGAAGAAACTCTTTGGAGCGGCGCACCGGCGGTCGCCCTCGCGCGACAACGTTAGCATCAACAGCGGTACACCGCCGTCACCACGCCGGCGCACCACGCATATCATCGCGCTGGACAACGACGGAGAGCGCGACCCGCTGGAGGACGAGCTTCTCGCGTCGCTGGAGGAGCTCGCGCAGAAGACGTTTGTGCTCACGCATTGGGCGGATGAGATGTACGAGTACGTCAAGGCGGTACCGCAGAGTGAGTTTCTTCCCCCTTGCGTTCATTATGATTGAGTAGCTCGCTGACGATGGATGGTGCAGAGCCGCTGCCGGACCCGACGAAGTTTACGAAGCGGGAGGGCGAGGCGGATAGGCATGCGCGGCGACGGAAGCATGCGGATATGGAGGCGGAGTATAACGCCGTGACCTGTGTCTCGGTGTACATGCTCCTCATGGAGTTCTCGCAGAAGGGCATCGACAAGCTGCGGAATCACCAGGAGCATATGAAGATGCGGCATCCCGAGGGCGACTTTGTCGTCAGCGAGGGTTTTGATGACGGTGCGTTTTGCTTGCGTTTTCGTGCAATGGTAGATGCTGATTCTCGCTGGTCGTGCAGCGCTGTCGTGGTTTACGGGGCAGTTCCGCAAGTGCTATGATCGAGCGACGCTCGTCAAGACTTGGCTCCCCGCGCAGTATGACGGGCCCAAGACGTGGCTCGACCAACTGGTGTATGACCGTGCGCTGCTGCTTGTAAGCCGCTTTCGCCTCCCCCTTCTTCTCGGTCGTTAATCCATCTGGCGGTCATGCAGAGCCGTAATGCTGCACGCAAGGAGCTATTCGACAAGGCGACGAGTCCGGACGAGTGCGAGAAGCTGTACGACGAGTCGCTTTGGTGTCTGTACGCGCTGCAGGACGACCTGCTGCAGACCGGGAACCCGTTCCTGGACGAGGACCGCACGACGATCGATACATGTGCGTGAAAGCGTTTTCTATCTGCTATTATTTCTTTTGAGTTTACGATTGGTTCTTAGGGATCAAGCGCACGAAGCTGCGCCTAGTACGCTGCCGCGCGCGCATGGCCATGAACGACCAGGACCGCCTGAACGATGCGAGGGCGGACGATAACCTCGCGGACGTCGCGCGCGTACCGGCGCCCTGGGATGTCAAGCCCGCGTCCGCCGACTCCAACCCGACGAACCCTACGACCACGAACCCCTAGCACCCGGCACATTTCCACCATCGTCTGTATCACCATCTAATTTACTAGAGACATCTCATGATCTTGCCACTATTTTTCCGCATCATCGCATCTAAATATTACTCGTACATATGGATCATCTCCTGCTCGCTTGCATCGGTCTAATGTACATACCACTTGTTACTTATTGTCGGCGTATCTATCTAGCATCCACACATTCAATGTACCACTATCGGTGTATTTTTCTTTTGCGGCCTTGTATAATTTCAGTCCCATTGACCTGTGAGAAGTCATGCGGATGAAACCATCCTGGGATATCGGCGCAAGTACAGAGTTACATGTATGTGGAGTTGTACAAATGCATAGAAATATTCTCGGAAGACTGAGACCGACCCCGTCACTTGAGCAGTGGCTGGCAACAAAAATTAGCTGCGCCCAGAAAAATCATGGGTGAGGCGACCACGCACCCCGCGTAACTTGCAAACATTGTTAGTGTCCAGTCGAATAAACTCATTCAGCTCGCTAAAGCATTATTTTGATTATTTTACCGAAAATGAGAAAGCGGCGGCGAGACTCACGCAACGACTTTATCCTCCGAGATGGCGACCTGGTCGTCAAAGACCGGTCGCATCGCCGCGTGCTTGATCAACTGCGGCGCCAGGGGATGCGGAATGAACAAAAAGTTGTCACCGTCCGAGCTGAAGTAGAGCAGCAGGGGCGGCGGCGTGCCGGGCGGGGTGCGCGCCTTGAGCTTCTGCAGCGCGGTGCGCATGCTCGCCGTGAGCACCGACACGGGGCGCACCTCGAAGCGCTCGAACTGCAGCATCACCATCGGCTTCGGCTTGGTACTACTCGACTTTGAACTTGAAGAAGAAGTCATGTTGGCGGCGGGTGGCGGCGGGGCGGGCTTGATGGTGATGCGCGCGCAGAAGCACTGGCGCGTGGCATTGGAGAGGTCGACGTCGAGGCGCAGGGCGATGACGGCGTACATGTCGATGAGGATCATAAGCCAGGGGACGTGTGTGAGATGCTCTGCGAATTTTTGGGCGCGATATTCTTTGGGGACGTCGCGCTCGACGTCCCCTGCGCCGAGTCGACAAGAGGTCCTGTGGTGTTGCCTGTAGGTGCGTACGATGTTGATTAAGTATATCGCGGATCGAATGCATTATATTACCAGTGAATCTTTTGACACTACGGAAGTCGTCAGGGATTGTCCTGTTCTGTGTCCACAATATGAGAGATATACCTCCTTTGAGCAATACCGCGTTAATTTGCACTATGCAGCCCATTGAGTACCTTCGCCACTCGGGTGACCCGCCTATCAACAACGCACGACTCACTCTAGCGCACAATCGCAACACATCCCCAGGCGGCGCTGCAGAAGAGCAGTTCGAGCAGACATAGGCTTTCTGCGCGATTTTGGCGAGGCTCAAATATTCGTCGATCGCTTGCTGCGCGGTTGGAAGGGTCTCGTACGGCAGGTCTGCCATGGTGTGTGGTAGCGCCGCTTGAGTGGCGCCAGGCTGCTTATTATAAGGTGCAAAAGACAAAGAGAGAAGCCGAGTTGATGAACAATTGTTTGCCCTTGTTCAGCCCATTGTTCGAAGTTGATCAACAGCGCTTGGACCCCGCGTCGAGTCGGCGGCGTGGGATTGCTAACGAGCTCGAAAGATGTTGATCATTTGTTTCTCGTAGGAAAGTACTGCTAGTAACCTCCACGCAAAAACGGGTCTGGGACCTCGAGTGGTCCATCAAAGAGGAACGACGCGACGGAAGGCAATGCAGCACTATAATCCGATGGCTTTGAGGGCCGGTATCGGGCCCGCAAAGGCCAGTGTTCAGTGATGCACAGCTCCAGCAGGACACATCCTGAGCGTGCAACGAATGCTGTTAATGTCGCAACAGGATCGTCTCTCGCGAGGAGCATCTCGACGATGCTCAGCCGTTTGAGAGCGGGCAGAGTCAGCATGTCCAAAATACTCGACGGCGGGTCTTCCCAAGACGAAGCAGTCTCGAAGATGAATGTTTCCAGGTGATGGAGGGTTACGTTCCTGATGATTTAACGTCAATTGTTATCAAAGAATGGAGTCAGGGAGTAGTACCTGGGCTCGTTGTCCCTAGCTATCCAATGCTGAACTTTGAGACGACAGTGAACGACGTTGATGAGCAGAGCCAGTATGTTCAAACAATCCCTTGCTCTGATCCAGCCCACATCTAGCACTGTGAGCTGCGACCACGGGAAAATAGATGGGATACCGCCGCAAACTTCGAGGTTCAGCTTTCGCAAGATTGGGGCGGCGAAGAAAGTGGGAGTGGTACCGAAAGTACGAACGTCCCCGAGCCTGAGGGTGCGGAGAAAAGGCAGGGGGAGTTCGACAGCGGGAAGGTGAGATAAGGGCGCAATGATACACAGATCCACATATTCCCAGCGGGCAGAATGTTGCGCGGCCGTCGCGACGACTTGAGCCAGGCCAGGCTCGTTGTTCGCACCTCCCAGCCGCGGTGCTTCTGCTGGTTCCCCAACCCTGATCGAGAGGGGGAAAGCGCCCGAGCGATCCAGGGAGATGGTCAGCAGATGACAGGATCTCTGCGGATAGAATTTGCTTTGGTAGGATGGTATCGACATTGCGCGCCACAGTGCGGGAGTCGCAACGGCTATGTCCCTCCACTGGTGACAAATCTGGGCCAGCATGCTGGGGGATAAACGGCCAAATATTGGAGGTGGTGTGGGATAGATTTGGATGACCAGAAGGAATATTTCTGCGACGATATCATAGGGCAGAGTCAGGGCTGGACTTGAAAGGGGAGACATGGGAGTAGACTAGTATTTCGATTGTCAGTGGTTAGCTACGCCCAGGGTTCGATAGGTCACCCGTACCATATTTTGGCGTGGTCGTTGCGGTCAAGAAAGCTGACAGCAATGATCGCATCATAATGTCGCTTGCTCAGTCTTCAGAACCTTCATCGCACAGTGAGTGCCACTGACCTCTCAGTGAATCTCCCTCAGTCCCGCCGGTTTAGTCTGAAGCTCTATCAGTACCAGCTTGTATCTCGCCAGCCGATGAGCTTCTTTTCAGTCACCCGCGAAGCTCTAGTCGCCGGCACGAGCGCCCTTTCAAGTTGCAATTACCCTCCGCCGCCCTGGATCGGGATGCTCACGGTGACCGAGGATACGCGCGCAAAACACAGCGGGACCTGCCAACTATGTTTCAAGGCGGACACGGTCACTACCCACCATCTGTACCCACGCGCCGCAGCAAAGACAACGACTTTCACGCGCGAACAGGCAAAAGAAGTCGTTTCCCTGTGTTGGCCGTGCCATTGTATCGTCCATCGCCTCATACCGGCAGACCAGCTAGCCCGCATGTTTCACTCAATCGAATTGCTGAACACCCACCGCGGTAGTAAGCACACTTTTTTGTACGACCGTTGACAAATGTTGGCTCAACCCGCGTAAAGTCCAGGCTTGGCTCCGCTGGTCGCAGCCCCACTCTTCGGAATACCTGCGCTCCCTAATGATCCCCTGCCCCCCGCTCGAAATCGAAAAGAAGACGAACACGGAGCTTCAGACCGCCCTCGCCGCGATATGGTTGGAGAACAACAGCACGTTTCCCAGATTGGAGGGCAAGAAGACGCGGGGCCACGCCCTTCGACAGCAGCTCCGGCAGGTTCCGGGGTTGGGCAAGATTAACAAGAACCATATCGAAGCCGCGATGCAGAGGAATGCGGCGTATCGGGAGTGGCAGCAGTGGGTCTTTAGTCGCCAGGGTTGAAAGGTGTTCAAGTTCACGCGTCGCATCTAAAGTTGTATTTTTCCGACACTCCACAAGTTGTAACAAAAGGTGTATTTCACGATGTAATTCACTGAGGAGTTCCCCCGGCGATGCTTTCCCAGAACCTATGCAGCACTTGTTCAGGTTGCGAAAGAGGGTGTAAGAGGACGCGACGTACTTGCAGCGCTTCAACAACTCGACCTCCGTCGTAAATGGCCGAATGAATGGCGTGGACCCGTCCGGACTCGGTTTCCGCGCCAAACTCCATCTCACCGGGAGGTAGTCACCTGTTTCCCAAAGCGTAGACGACCCAACCTGCGCCGTCGGGGCTTCTCCCTTTCGACGACGGAGAACAGGATGAGGGATGAGCAGAGGAGCGATGAAACAAAAAACACACATAAAGTGACTTGAACCAAACTTGGCATCCTCGATCAAACCTGGTCACAACCACATCGCCGCCTTACGGGAATGGTCGCTCCGTGGGCGCTTGTGGACACTCCGTTGCAGAAAACACTTTCCTCTAATGCGCTGGACTCTACTCTCCTTTGTAACTCTCACAAGGGCTGCTCGAGTTACCTCGAAACTGGTTGATCTTGGCTACGCCACGTATCAGAGCGATCTTACCCTTGCAGAAGGCGTAACGAGCTTCCTGGGAATCCGCTACGCTGGTTCTCCCGCAGGTAAGTAGGCCAGTTTCATCCCGTCTGCAGAGCATCCAAAGTGATTTCCATTTCTTCGAAGGTGAACAGCGCTGGAGAGCGCCTCAACGTCCGACCAAGGTGTACGGGGTGCAGAATGCTACAACACCACCTCCACAATGCCACTACTTTCCCCTGATGGGCTCTCCCGGTCGTTCAACTACGTCTGCCTTTCGAGAGCCCGCTATCGACAGTCGACCTGGTATTTGTGTCGTTGAAGCGTTCAGAATATCGTATCCTGCGATCGATGTGGCTCCTTACAACGAAGACTGTCTATTCTTGAAGTGAGCCGGTATGATTTCTTTCACCCTTTCCCTATTGACAGTGTTTTCTATTCTAGTGTCCATGTTCCAGCCGAGCAAGAAAACACGGGGTCCCTTCCCGTTGTCGTGTACTTTCACGGAGGAGGGTAAGCTCGTGTATTTGTGTGGTTCCGGTCTGCTTTGCTCACGAATAAATAATTCAGCTACGACGCCGGAAGTGTCTCTCTCTACCCTGTCCACGATTTCGTGACACTGTCCGGGTTCGGTGTTGTCGCGGTCGCTATACAATATCGACTCGGAGTATTCGGTAGAGATCATTTTCTTCTGCCCTTGTTCAATACAATGTTCATTCGGCGCAGGCTTCCTACCCGGTCAAAAGGTCAAGGCAGAAGGAGATCTCAATGCAGGACTGCGTCAGTATCATTCGTTGAGCATACGATGACATTCTAACATTTTCCAGTGGACCAAAACTTTGCCCTGCAGTGGGTTCAAAAACACGTAAGTACCAGGTTAAAAGAGAATGTTAAATCCACACTGAGCCCGTCGGACAAGATATCTTCTTTCGGGGGCGATCCCGCGAGGGTGACCATCATGGGGCAGTCGGCTGGTACGCCCAGCCTTTCGCCCGAGTATAATTAACCAATAATGCCCACAGGCGCGGGCTGCATGCTTCAACATGTCGTTGCGCACGGGGGAAACACTCAACCCTCGCTCTTCCGCGGGGTCATCGCCCACTCGCCGTACCTCCCGCCACAATACCAATACGACGAACCGATACCTGAGGTACTTATCGTTTGATACGCTGCTGAACCGCTCCAACCTGAACGTCTACCAGGCCTTATACTCAACGGTCGCCTCTCACCTCAGGTGTGCCTGGCGTCGTAATTCAATCTCAACCTCGCTTACTCGCCTTCAATAAATACAGCTGCCAATCTTCCCGAGACAGCCTCGCCTGCCTCCGTAGCACCGATGCATCTGCGCTCCTTGCCGCTGCAACACACATCGGCAGCTCAGGCTTTCTCGGGACGTTCACATTCCTTCCAGTCATTGACGGCACATTTATCGTCGAGCGGCCAACTGCAACCCTGCAGCGGGGCCGCGTAAACGGGGTACGCCGTCATCATATCATATTCCAACCACAGCGCATATCAAACAATCGGATCACAGGAAATGCTGCTTCTAACGACAGACGCGGACGAAGGCGCGCTCTTCGTGAACCCGGATGGCGTTACTTACAGTAACCTCACCTTGCACGAATATGCGCGAGGCTTGTTCCCGCGATTGGATCAGAGCGGAGTCGAGCGCGTCGTGGGGGTGTACTCTACTGCCGATTCGATGGCGAGCACGGTCGACAAGGCGTCGGGTATAATGGGAGAGGGTAGGCCTCGCGGCGATCGCCTTTAGGTACACTGGTGTGTAATTAACTGATATTTGTACAGCCATATTCGTGTGCCCGGCGTACTACCTGGCGCAGGCCTTCGGCGCTCACGCATGGAAGGTTTGTGTTTTGGTTTCAACTTTTCATGAGATGACACTCACTGCTCTGCTCTAGGCGCGGTTCAGCGTCCCGCCGGGGTTCCACGCGCAGGATTTGTCGTACGAGTTTTCAACGTGCGCCTCATCTCTCTGCCTGTGCATAAACTGAAACAAATACAGGTTCGCCATCCCTCCCGCAGTCACAGACCCCGAGTTCCTCGACGCATTTCGCCAGTCCTTAATGGCTGCCACCATCTCCATGGATCCCAACACCCGCCTCCGCACGAGCACCCTGCCGCCATGGAAGGCCTGGGGCGCGGGCGAGGGTCATGGTGAGATGGATTTCGGCGCGGAAACTCCGGACGGGTCCACGCCGTTCATTCGGCCATTTACGACGGAGGTTGAGTTGTTGGAGCGCTGCAAGTACGTCGCGTCCTCTTGAATCCTCGTTCGCAACCTGAATAAGTGTTGCATAGGTTCTGGGAAAGCATCGCTGGGGTAACTTCTCAGTGAATTACATCGTGAAATACATCATTGGCTACAATTTGCGGATTGTCGAAAAAATACAACTTTGTAATGCGGGTTAAAGCCAGTCTACTGGACTGCGGGAGAACCAGCGTAGCGGATTCCCAGGGAAACTCGTTACGCCTTCTGCAAGGGTAAGATCGCTCTGATAAGTAGCGTAGTCAAACCAGTCTCGAGGTAACTTGAGCGGCCCTTGTGAGCGTTATCAAGGAGAGGAGCCTTAGAGGAAAGTGTTTTCCGCAATGGAGCGTCCACAGGCGTACACAGAGCGGCCATTACTGTCAGGCGGCGATGTGGTTGGGATCATGTTTGATCTCGGAAGATGCCAGGTTTGGTTCAATTTGTGTGTATCTTTTTTTTCATCGCTCCTCTACATCCTGTTCTTCGTCCTCGAGGAAGAAATCCCCTGGCGGTGCACTCTGATCGTTTCAGGCGAATTCCTTCCAGTATTTTTCTACGGACACGCCGTTCGGGAAGTGAAGTTCCCGTTGCAGATTGGCGATAGATCTCAAAGAGTCTAAATTACACCCGTGCCTTCTCCTTCCCACACTCTCCTGGCCCTGAGGGCCAGTCTCATGATAAATATTCACGTCTCGCTTCTTTCCAACCGACCTCCCCGTCCTCACTCTCTTTTGCCTCAGCAATGTCAGATCTCACCGCGCTCGTTCAATGGACCGTCGGTCCTTTGGTTCTTGGGATTGTGTTCCACGCCATTTTCTTCGGAATCATATGTACTTCAACCTTCCACTACTACGCCGTGTTTGCTCGGACAGACTGTCATTTCCGTCGGTGAGTCGATACTCCCAACTCTCGTCGAAAAAAGTAACAATCGTCTGACATAGTAACCCCGTCGCCACACTCCTCCTCCTCAACACCTTCCAGTCCGGGACCTTCATGTACGTTTCCTCTCGTTCTACCTCTTGAAATGACCAATCTTTCGCCCGTAGGGACATCGTCTTCCGCGCTGCCACATGGTTCGAATCGGACGGCACGCCGTATTTCTTTGCGCCGCAGAATTGGACCATGTGCATTCAGCCAGCAACCACAGCAAGTATATCACAAGTGCCTCGTGATGTTGAACTAATGTTGCATTAGGCTGTTATCGTTTTCGTTGCCCACCTTACCCTCGTAGGCCATTCCCGAGCTGTCTCCAAAGGGGCCTGGGGTGTCCTAGCGTTTCTGGGCCCATGTGCGTATGCTCCCTGCTCAATGCTACTTCCAATAATTCCTATCCAGTGATTCTTCTTTCCCTCGGTGCTGGTCTGGCGTGAGTCTCCTGAATCAGGGAAGCATGGACATTAACACCATTGTAGTTGTTCGGTCCTTCTTTTCAAGGTTGGGAAGCTGAGCGACGTTGGGCGAACCGGTTCAATTGCTCTTCAAGGATGGTTAATCTCGGTAAGCCAAGATTCGTGTGGCCTGTGCCGAATCTCAACCTACGAAACTAGATGCTACTCTTCGATCTGAGTTTCTTGGTCCAATCATGGGTAGTAATCCGGCGTAGTGGCCTCGATGCAAATAAAACCCTACGCGCGCGAGCGCTGAATTCCGCGATGTTGACCTTCCTGACCGTGCTCACCACTGTAGTAAGCGCCGCCTAAATTCTATAAACGGAATATTGTCTAACCTCAGGCTCAACCAGTTTGTCGATGCCAGCTCCCCGACTACTGCTACTTTCTAGTGAGTTAACTTCCGAAATGAAGTAGCGGTCAAGCGTCGATGCTCTCGTTTAGCCTCATGACACAGTTCTCAATCGGGCCTCTTTACACATTGAGAGTATTGATGTCCCACTGTGTCAACGTCCCCGCCCAGGCCCCGGCTTTGAACGTACCAGACCAGGATATCCAGGGTGTCACGGTGAGTGCAAATTCACGATGATACCTACCGCCAACTTACCACAAACATCTGTGCAGTTCGTTGATATCCCTACGACGGATGCGCCGACGCAGACTGCGGCTGTTTGACTCGAAATCGACCGTGTCCCTCCTTTCCAAAAGCTCCTTCACGTTTTCGAACACTCTGGGCCCAAATCCGTTAGTAATTACCACACCTTGTCGCTCTTTTTGTAGTAGCCTCCTTGTCGCTTGTTGTCCGTCCTTGAAATCCTTCCGCTGTAAACTCTCTACTCTCCTTTGTGATACCGCCTTTTGTCATGTGCTCTGTATTGACTTGATCTCAATTTCAATTTTGGTTCCACCGCGCTGAATAGACTGTGCGGAAAGATAAATGCTGAGAGGATAACGAAAGCCGACGGTGGGTTCAAAATAAATCGAGCGCTAGATGGATCTCGTCGCTGAGGCCAAGCTGCGGAGCGAAATTCGACGGATTTTATCGGAGGATCACAATCACTTTGAAGACTCGAGACTAACAGCGAAAGCTGTATATTATTACATGTAAGCGGGAACGATTCGAAGTGGTGGATGGTCTATGGTTAAGTAAATAACAAGCGAGATATCGCAGTAACAGTAAGTTTAATCTCACGCCTCGGAGTCGTCCGTCTCTTCCGCGCTGTCCGATCCTGTACCCGCATCGTCGTCACCTGACGACTCTTCGAGCTCGAGCTCCTCGTCTTCGGGTTCCACAAAAGGGTTGACCCAGGGGAGCTCAACATTGAAAAGGATTTCTCCAACCGTTGGCAGCCCAAGGAGGAATGAAACAGGTTCTTTGGACCGTGTGATGGAGAGTGTCCGGATGTTGCAGTTGGATCGCGAAATCAACGACTTCAGACGGGCGACGGGGTCTCTGCCTGAATGCCTGTATTCTGAAATTTGAAGTGTGACGAGCGCCGGAAGGGCAAGTGCGTCCAGAATAATCCAGGCTGAGCTGGAGGTAGGGGAGCCGTCGAGAATGAACGTCGAAAGATATGGGAGCGTTACATCTCGCGAACTGAGTTTTACAGTCAGTTGCTGATGATACACAGAGGCGTCGATTTCACGTACAATGGGGCCTGATGAGCGACCTCGTCAACCTCCACTTTGCAGTAGACAAGATTCGGGGCTTCTTGCAGAACACGCACACATTGCTGGGGTAAAATCTCGTGTCCGATGAATGTCGTCAACTGGGACCACGGGTACAGGGTGATAAAGCTTTTATATGGGCAGAGGACGGCGACAACTCGCAGCGAAGGTGCAGCGCAGAGAGTAAGCGGGAGTGAGGTGTTGTTCGCCGGTTTTGGCACTGGTTCAATGTAAACTGAGCGAAGGAACGGCAAGGGGGCTTCGAAGGATGGGAAAGAAGGAAAATTTGAATGTAATCGCAGGTGTTCCCAGCGGACGCGTTGAGCTGTGATTGCCACCAAGAATGGCTTTGCGGCCAGGGAGGATCCCAGGTGCGCGATAATAGAGAGCAGACACGAGCCGGAGCGCTGCAGCCAGGTTTCCAAAAGATGCAGTTTTTGGGCTAGCCTTTTCCCGTTTCGTAAGGAGAAACTGATCCCTCGCCACAGACCGGGAGTGCTGAACGCAGTCTCTCTCCATGTCCGACAAATTTGGCCGACTACGTTTGGGGAAGCGCGGCCGATGATTGGGGGAGTTTCGGGGTAGGTGGGAAGGAAGTGGAGGAAGATCTCTGAGACGATCTCGTTGGGGAGTGTGAGGACGGGGTATGTGTATGCGTCGAGGCGCTCCTGAAGCAGGTGGTTCTCCTCGTTTAGTGAAGCAAGTGAGCGCTCCAATTCCAAGATTTTAGCCTTGTTTTCTGAGAGACGAGCGCGATCGGCAGCGAGCGAGGAGCTGTGCGCGCATTCTACGCCATCCGGCGGGACCATACTAGTGGCCACGAATGAGCTCCGGGAGTGTCGTGCGGTATCTGCACGCACCTTTTTCGCTCGCTTTCAAGCTGGTGGCAACTGGAGAGGAGTGATCATCTGATGGCAGTGTTGACCGCTTCAACTCCGAATGATCGCCGGCGCCGGCGCTCGCCGTTGAACTGACTTGCTCAAAAATTCGTGCAACAATCCAAGACCAGTGTCCCACAGGTTCCATCGCGAAACGGGATTCGACGGCGTATCTGATGCAATCGACGAAAGGATTTGGCCCAACGCACGTTAAGAACCGGGAAATGGCGCCTCTGAGTCTTACTGTCTTTTTCTCGAGATCGAACACACAGTAGGATCTAGTGTTCAAGAAGAGAAGAAACTTAGAAAAGAGGGTTCATGTAGACTCAGAGTAATGTGTTTTGCGTCCCTCCCAGTATTTATAACGACCTCAGCTTGAGCATCGTACGACTGTACCACGCAAAGTGTTGCGCACTGCAACGCCGTCAGCAAGTCTGAGTAAATTCGGTGTCGCAGGATCGAGGATCGAGTTCAACTCGTTCTCGAACACTGACTGGGGTGTGTGAATTATTCGATAAAATCCCCATGCAAGCTTGGCTTGAGTTCCGAATGTTGAGTCATGCGCGTTTGCCAGTCTACAACGTACGAGCTTCGACCGACTAGTATATCAGGCTTTCCGAGAGACCAGAGAATGATCCTTACAATTTGGAAACTCACTCACTGATCGTCGACCGAACTCGTCGCTGAATAAATCCCTCATCGCCCTTCCTCAGCCTCATCCTCGCTCTCCTCGTCCATCATCGGCCTTGGCAACACTGAAAACGGCTCCGCAATCCCAAGCAGGTGCGCGTCAAACACCAGTCTCCCCGCAGCGGGCTCGGGCAGCGCAGCGCGGTAGACCTCGGGCAATACGGCGACTGCGCTCGTGATGTATACCGCTTGGAGGGTGCAGCCGGAGCGCGCGATGAGTGATACGAGGGGCGCAGGGGAGGCGCGGAGGAGGTCTTCGCTTATCTGCAGGTTTTTAAGCGCAGGGAGGATGAGCGGGTCGAGGATGGTGGGGCCCATGTGCTGGGGTGGCGTGCCGAAGAGAATGAGGGTTGAGAGGGAGGGGTGAGTTATGGCGGGCGAGCTGAGTAGGTGAGTAGGTAGTGGTTAGTCTCGGGTATATGTACTTGAATGGACAAACATACAATTGAGCGACGCCGTGCTGGGAGATGTAGAACGTACAACTAACAAGGGCGGATGCCTGCGCCAAGATGGCGACGCAGTGGTGCGGCAGGACGAAGTACACGACCAGGGACGTCAGTTGGGCCCAGGGGTAGAGTGAGACGTAGTGCTCGTGCCAGATTGAGACGGCAACGGAGCGCAGGAGGGAGGCGGCGTGAACAGACGAGGTGGACATGCCGTCATTTCCCGGCGGGACGCGGGTCGCGCTTACGCCGAGCGTCCGGAGGAGCGCGAGGGGCGTTTCGGTAAGCGGGAAGGGTTGCGCGGGTGAGCACAGCCAGAGGTGTTCCCAGCGGGCGCAATGCACGGCGAGTGCCTGTGTGAACGGGAGCTGGCGTTCCGAGCCGGCGTTGCGCAGGTCCATGGTGATGGAGAGCGGGCAGGAGCCGGAAAGGCGCAGCCAAAGTTCCAGGAGACGAAGCTTTTGGTCGAGTCGTTTGCCGTTCGCGATGGAGAGGGAGATTCCGCGCCAGAGGTTAGGCGTACCGAACGCTATTGCGCGCCATTTTTGACAGATTTGGCCGAGGACGGTCGGGGACAAGCGGCCAATTATTGGCGGGGTTTCGGGATAGACGGGTAGGAAGTGGATGAATATTTCCGAGACGATCTCGCTGGGAAGAGTGAGGACCGGGTCTGAGGAGGCGTCCATGCGGTCCTGAAACAAATGGCGGTCCTCGTTCCTATAGGAAGAGAATTCAGGTTTGCTGACTGCAATATATACGGCCCGGGGCACAAGCGGCGTCCGGACCCTTGGTCCAATTACCTCTGGCGACGCTCAGTGGATCCTCCCCAGTTATATCTCTGGCTTGCACGAAGAAATTGAACGTACTGGAGTTGTGTGGCTGGAGTTCTGTGGCGGAAGATGTTGAGGAAAAGGAAGAGCGGCGCCGGCCCTGGCAGTTACGGCTCGATACTGTCATACTGATGTCAGTGGCCGATACTGGATACTGGATACTGAGCGGAGTTTGAATTATGTAAGTGATTGTTGATGTGCGCAAGTTCAAACCCGCGCGCGCACGTTTTCGAATTTTGCGCATATCTCAGTAGAAATAAGACTCCCAACCGCAAAAATGGCACGATAGATGCTTCTCAGTATAAAATTTGGTATCCAGAACTGAAAATAGCTTGAAATTTCCATATAAGTGATTTTTCAACTGGGGTGGTCAGGTTGAACCTGAATAGTTGCCGAAGGTCTGCGTGCTAATGTGGGGAGTTCACGAGCTTGAATCCAGGTAGACAGCATATGGGAACCAAGATTTGCTGCCATGAGTGGACAGTTTTGTTCCACATTGGTTCAAATGAGCACAGATCAGACTTGAACCATAGTTAAGTTCAAGAGTTGGAGCCACCCTGGGTGGCCTGTGATGGTAAAACAGGTACCAGATGGCAGAAAATGTCTTCCTTCCTCAATCTGGACATTTGATGTCTTAAAACCCACCGCAGGTTCGAACATCGCCCCAATTTGACCGGAATTCAAACTCCGCTCAGTATCGGGACAGTTTCCCAAGCCGCGCGCAGCGCCCGGAAAAATCCGGAAATAATTGGGGTCACTTCACCGTGGATTCTGAGGTCCGAGGCTTTTTTTCAGGATTTCAGTGCCCATGTGCCGTTTATTAGGTGCTTAATTCAGTATCGGGATCAGTGGTAGTGTTTGGCAACAGACTCTGATAGCCGGCATCGCGCTGGCCAACTCAAATCAAAAGGAGTGCATATCCACCGTCCGGTGCCTCAGACTGAATCATCGAGTGAGTCTCCCTCCCTTTTCTCCTCTCTTTCCTGCAATATTTAGTTTCTTTTTTTCTTTATTTTTTTATTTTCCCCCACTGACACCAGTACCGAGCCGCAGTTACCGTTCCGAGTTCGGGAATATCCGACTTGTGGGTTCGGTCGATTTTCACGCAGCGCTGCAACGTTTCAACTTTTAAAGCCCTTCTGCCACACGCCCCACCCTGCCAGACCTCACCGAGAATTTTGCCATGCGCATTTTCAACTTCGGGATTTTCAGTGTGTTCGCTGGGTTGATTCTGCGATTGAGCGAGTCTGCTTTTCAGCTGGCCTTCATTTCGCAGATCTTACTTTCCAATTAGTTTTAGAGCACAAGTGAGCGCTGCTAGGTTGGATATGAAAAATACGGGGATCGTGTCGCAATGATACAATACCCTGGGCGTCTCGAACGCGTCGAATGAGCACACTGGTAAGTCCTGCGTCAATCTCTACTGAACCAAGGGTTAAGTACTCATTAATACTCAGTCCTTCCGGGTATTCAGAGACAGTTTTGAGTTGATTCTTCGTCACGGATGAGTCAACCTGTCGGAGCTACCGTTCGAACCGCAACCAATTGCGCACGCGAAAACCTTGGACACAAAATCAAGAAACCCGTCTGCCGGAGACCGAATACCAAGGGCGTCATTCGAAGTAGATGGCCTATGTTACATGTGAGATCCAAAACTCAACTGTTCGGATTGAGAAAGATTTATCGTCAAAAGGCGCCGGTCAGACGGGCGCAATACTATTTGCAATTCAAAACTTACCATGGGAGGCCATAATCAACTTCAAACTCGGGTCGAAAGGCCTGATCCAATCGCTGACTTCCAAACTTCCCTCTCTTGAGGACGGTAACTGGATCAATGTAGAGGATGGTGTGCTGCTTAAGACGATCACCGCAGCTCTGCGAGGAAGGGGGACAAAATGCACCTTCATGGAAACAAATAGCCACGACCACGACAAGGTACAGTATGCACTTGATCTCGCTAAGTTGGGGCTGGATGACGGCCAGCCGAGTATTCTACGGACCGACATTCCGCCACAATATGAATTAGAAGGCATGAAACTCAAGGCGGGTTCGCAACGGACCTTCTACAAAGCCCTCAAAAGGAGGAAAGCGAAGCCAGACCGGTTGAAGACCACAATAATGCTGGATATAACTCGGCACGCGGCCTGGAACCTATCTGGCGCGACGCCAACAGATAGCCAAATCTGGCTCTCAATACGACACCAGGACATCACTAGAGTGTATTTGCTGGCGTTTTTTGAACGGATTCTGCGAGATCTCAGAAAATGATGAGCGTATCTCGCAGAATTGATGCAACCTCGGCAAGCGCAGTGGAGCTCCGGGTGTGTTCAACATGGCGCGTCTTGACGCGTTCGTCGAAATTTGCGGGTTGAAGGAAGCAGACCGCGTCGAAGAGAGGTGTGTGGGCACAATTTCCTCGCAATATGACAACCAGCAGGGGGAGTTATCGGCCCTGAGAGAGGGAATTTTCAAAAACTCCACCTGTGGAGCTGAGTGGGGCACAACTGTTCGCAAAATCTCAGGCGAGTCTCACGGAAAAAAAAGTCGCGGAAACGGCGTAGCAAATACACGCTACTCGCAAGACACGGGAATTCTTGTGGCGCTGCATGCACCAGGCCTACAAAGTCGGCGGGTACTGGAGGAACATCCCAACATACGGCCACTATGCGACATGTCAGCACTGTCAAGTCGACGAGACAATAGAGTGTATTTGCTGGCGTTTTTTGAACGGATTCTGCGAGATCTCAGAAAATGATGAGCGTATCTCGCAGAATTGATGCAACCTCGGCAAGCGCAGTGGAGCTCCGGGTGTGTTCAACATGGCGCGTCTTGACGCGTTCGTCGAAATTTGCGGGTTGAAGGAAGCAGACCGCGTCGAAGAGAGGTGTGTGGGCACAATTTCCTCGCAATATGACAACCAGCAGGGGGAGTTATCGGCCCTGAGAGAGGGAATTTTCAAAAACTCCACCTGTGGAGCTGAGTGGGGCACAACTGTTCGCAAAATCTCAGGCGAGTCTCACTGAAAAAAAAGTCGCGGAAACGGCGTAGCAAATACACGCTAATGGAGCATGTGCTCATAGAATGCGACGCACCAGGCCGAGAAAAGCTTTGGAGCCTTGCAAAAGAGCTCTGGGAGAAAACAGGCTACGGCTGGCCAGAGATGAACTATGGAAGCATATTTGCGCGCGGCCTTGTCGATATAAGAGACGAGAAAGGCAGACGAGATGAAGGGGCAATCCGGCTATTCCGGATTCTGGTCACCGAGACAGCACACTTAGTGTGGAAACTCCGCTGCACGCGGGTCATTGATCGGGGTGGCGATCCGTCCCGGTACTTCTCCGAAGTTGAACTGCACAATAAATGGCTGTTCTGCATTAACAGCAGGTTGAAAATTGATACTCTCCTCACAGACTCAAGAACTTACAGGAGCAGGGCTCTGAATGTGAAATTAGTCCAGAATACATGGCAAGGTGTCTTGAAAGACAACCAAAATCTGCCGGACATATGGGTAAGGCAGTCTGGGTTTTTAGTGGGTATTCCTCCTCTCCGTCCTCCGGGACGGAACCAGTAGCTTGCTGCTGGGGAGGAGGCGAGTCCTACACTGCCATACACCGGCGTACTTAAAGTATTTTCCCAGGTGGTCTGTATTTTTCTTTCGGGGCTTCAGTCTCAAAGTTAGCGTGCGGGGAGGGCTGATATTATCAGTTGCTCATCGCAGCCAAATATATTGGAACGCTCCACAAAAAAAAAAAAAAAAAAAAAAAAAAAATTGCGACGGTCTACTCCGAGTCGTCCGTTCCTTCGGTGCTATCCGATTCTGTACCTGCGGCGTCGCCATACCCAAGGTCAGGCTCCTCGTCTTCGGGTTCCCCGCGAGGGTTAACCCAGGGGAGACCAACATTGAAGGTGAGGTCATCAACTGTTGGCACCACAAGGCGATATGCAGCAGGGGATGCATTGGAATACGTGATATACAGCTCTTGGATGCTGCATTTGGATCGGGAAATCAACGATTTGAGACTCGCGATGGGTTGATGCCGATATTCTGAAATTTCGAGTGTGACGAGGGCTGGAAGGGTGAGGGCGTCCAGAGTAATCCCAGCTGAGTTGGATGTAGAGGACCCGTGGAGAATGAAGGTCGTAAGACATGGAACTGTTGCACTTCACGGGCTAAATTTGCGGTCAGTTCCCAGTCCATGTCCATGGATTCGACAGACTTGTACGCACAATAGGGACTGAGTGGCGCCGTCGTCGACATCCAGTCTGCAGTAGACAAGATTCACGGCTTCTGTCAGAAAATCTACACATTGCTCGGGTGTGAGCCCATGTCCATCGAACATTGTTAACTGGGACCACGGGTAGAGGGTGATAAAGTCCTCCTCTGGGAACCGGACGGCGACGGTTCGCAGAAAAGGTGCAGCACGGAGCGTAGATGCAAGTGAGACACCTTTCGCCCCTAACGGAACCTTTTCGATGAAAAGTGTTCGGAGGGACGGTAGGACGGCTTCGTTGAGCAGGAAATCAGCAGAATATGAATGTAATCGCAGATGTTCCCAGCGCGCGCGCTGAGCGGCAATTGCTACCAGGAATGGTTCAATATCCAGGGAGTAGTATTCCAGGTCCACGTTAATGGACAGGAGACACGACCCGGAACGCCGCAGCCAAGTTTCCAAGAGATGCAGTCTTTGGGCAAGTCTCCCGTTTTCCAGGCACAACGGGATCGCTCGCCAGAGACGAGGAGTGCTAAACGCGATATCTCTCCATCTTCGACATATTTGGCCGAGTACGTTGGGGGAGGTGTCGCCGATGATTGGAGGAGTTTCGGGGTAGACAGGGAGGAAGTGGACGAAGATCTCGGAAACAATCTCGTTGGGGAGTGTGAGGACGGGGTACGCGTACGCGTCGAGTCGGTCCTGAAGCTCATCGTTTTCCTCCTCCAGGAGGGAGATTGAGCGCTCCAGTTTTGCTATTCTCGATCTGTTTTTCGCGATCCGAGCGCGGTCGGCAGCGCGCGAGTCCCTGTCGCTCTGTGCATGGGATCTGTGGGTGCGTTCTGCACCAGCCGGCGGGATCATGGTATCTTCGCCTCAACCGTTGAGCTATGCGATCGTCCTGCGGTATCAGGACGCACCTTTTTTCGCTTTCAAGCTGGTGGCATGAAAGAACAATGAAAGAAGTGATCTTGCTGTCAGAATATGAGTTCTTCTCCGGCGCACCCCGGCCTACGGCCCGTGATAGCAATAGCTGTCAGATGTATAACAGTGTAGATATAAACCGTACCCTCCTGTTCCTCTCCCTCAGTCTTTGATCCCACATAGCGGGAGACTGAGGGTGAGTCTCTTACTTAGTTTTCCTTTAGTTCTTTACTTATTGTGTAGTTACTGCGCTACCCGCGCATTTACAGGTATTTAATATACAGTCTTTGATCCCACATAGCGGGAGACTGAGGTTACTGCGCTACCCGCGCATTTACAGATCTTGACAGGTTATGGGCCCCGGAGCGCTAGTGCTCTGAGACGTACCTTCAAGAAAGACTCACCGCTCGCTCATCAGAGCTAGAAGCACCGCCGAGCATTGCCTCGCATCAATCACCCGACCCACTGCCGATTTCCCCTCGGAGTTTCTCACAGATGACAGATACATCCGCCACTCTCTCTACTGCTGCCGACTGGACATCATTCCGAGTCCAGGCTCAATCGGAACTCCGGCGGGAGGGGGTTTTTACCCTCCTGGAGCCTATCATCACAGCCCCCTCTGCTGCTGATGCTCTTGCTGCTGCAATAGCGAACATTCCTCTTCCCAGTACTCCTGGTTCTACCTCAGCTGTTGGTATAGCTTTCAAGGACACACCACCCGAGCGCAACAGCCGTGCTCTGGGTATAATCACCAAGTACTTGTCTACCGAGCTTGCTCTCGAACATCTTGACGAGTCCAATGCTGGTGTCCTCTGGGCTAAACTGCGGAAGCGGTTTGAAGAGGAAAATGCTGCAGATACAGCTATGGGTGTCCTCACATCTCTCTTTGCCACCAAGCTTGCGCCGGAGGTTGAGGGGGAACCCTTTGATAAGGCAAAGCTCACTAGCCATATTGGAGTTGTCAGATCTCATCTCGACACTTTGACACGGCTGAAATTCCCATTTTCTGCCGAGCTTCAGCCTCTCATCTTGCTTGGCACTTTGCCGGACAACAACAAGTGGGCCTCTATTAAAGGGAATATCATCTCTTCCCTTGGCACAGGGTTGAATTGGGACAAAGTCCGAGCTCGCATCATAGGGCTTGGAAAAGAGCCCACTCACCCGGATGATGAAGTTGCCATGGTTTCCAAACCACAGAGCTCCAGTAAAGCCCAGTCATCCTCCAGCAGTGGCGACAAGTACTGCCTTCGTCATGGCCACAATAAATCCCATGACTCTGACCACTGTTTTCACTTGAAGAACCTGGTTCAGGAGGACAAGAAGGGTAAATCCAAGTCTGGGAAGCAGACCAGAAAGCGTAGCTCAAAGGCAAATGCCTCTGCTGCCTCTGAATCTGATTCTGAGGATGATGATAGTGCCCATGTAGCTTCTGTATCTTCCAAATCCTATGCTGCTATGTCCGCTTATATCTCGAGTGACTCAAATGGCTCAAAACTGGTCATTCTCCTCGATTCCGGGGCATCCCGGGTAATGAGCCCAAATCTGGATTGGTTTGAGACAGGGACTTACCAGGTTCTCAACCCCCCTCGAAGGGTTCGCCTAGGCAATGATACATATTGTGATGCCATAGGCATTGGGACTCTTCGTTTCTCTTGCAAAACAAAGCGAGGAATGACCCAACTATCTCTAAAGCGAGCATTGCATATCCCATCTTTTGGGCTAACCCTTGTGTCTGTTCAGCAAATAACAAAAGCCGGATACAAGTGTATCTTCCAGGGCGATGAATGCATTGTTCGGGACCCCAAGGGGAAGCGCATGATCGAAGCGACCCAAAAGAAAGGTCTTTATCACATGGCATGCACTCCGCTAAGCCAAGATCCACATGCTTTGTTTGCAATGGACATCAACCACCTGCATAAAATCTCGGGACATACAAATTTCCAGTTGCTTCAGAGGTCTGTAAGCAAAGGCCGGCTTGGTGAAATCACTTCCTTGACAGGCATGCCAAAATTCTGTGAGCCTTGTGTGATTGGGAAAATGAAGAAGCTCCCATTTCCCAAGAGCCGGACCCAAGCTCGTGGTCCTTTGGATATTGTCTCGAGTGATGTAGGTGGGCCTGTTACACCGGAAGCCCCAGGCGGATATCGCTACTGGGTGGTGCTTGTTGATCACTCTTCTAATCACGTATGGGTTCTGTTTGCAAAGAAGAAATCTGAAGTCTATAGCCTACTAAAGGCATGGAGAAAATATGTGGAAGCACATTTCCGCAAACAGATTGCAAACTGGGAGTTCTGTGAAGGTTGGACTCGATTCTTCCGCACAGATGGAGGAGGAGAGTTTACTTCCAAGGAAATGGAAGCAGAGTTCAAGAGGCTAGGAATCATACACCAAGTAACAGCACCATATACACCTGAGCAGAATGGTGTTGCAGAGAGGATGAACGAAACCCTCGTTACTCGAGCTACTACGATGCTCATTGATTCCCGTCTACCTCAAAAATTCTGGAAACTAGCCCTGCTTGCAGCAGCCTACACTATAAACCGAACTCCTACCTCTGCACAGAGCTTTCGCATCCCACACGAAATATTGTATGATCAACCCGTGAACATAAACCACCTGCACCGCTTCGGATGTCCTGCATATCCCCTGATTCCAAAGGAGAAGCGGCACAAACAGAAATTTGGTGATAAAGCCAGCCGCTGTGTCTTTGTTGGATATCATGAAGGAAGTAAAGCTTATGACTTGCTCGTGATCAACAAGGACGGTACCTATGGTAAAATCATAACCTCGAGACATGTGAGGTTCAACGATGATGAACCATTTACTACGGTACAACCTCCAATGGAGCCAAAAGCAACTTCTAGGGAACAATTTGAGAGAGTATCCCAAAGTCTGCTCCCCAGATCAACCTCATATTACGATGAGAGTGACGACACAGACATTCCACTACAACCTAATCCAGGTTCAGTGGGGGCTCCTCCAATCCCTGTTGCTCCACCACCAAGAGACAGTCCACCTCAGGCTGATCCTTTACCATTGCCAGATGATATTCCATCTGTTGCACACCCATCCGAGAGGGGGAATCCACCACTCCGAAAAATTGCTGGTGTCAGAACTGAACCCCCTCGAAGAAGCACTCGCACTCATGTGCAAGCTGAGCATCCGAGCAGCCAGTATGAGCGAATTGCACAGAGGCCACAGACACAGTCTAAAGCCCAGCGTGCAGCTGAGCGCGCAGCACAAAAAGAAGCACAGAATGATGTCCCATCCTCATCCGAATCTGAACCTGAACTTGATGACCCTACAGAAGCTGTCCTCCTTGCAAGTCTTGATGAAGTCATTGCAGAAGCATTCACCGCACAGCAGAGCCCACTTGATCCTCCGAGCTGGGATGCCGTTATGGATGGTCCTAATGCTGACGAGTGGGTTGCTGGACTGAACGAGGAGCTTGCAGCTTTCCAGGAGAATGATGTCTACGACGTTGTTCCAATTCCTGAGGGCATAAAGCCTATCAAGTCCAAAATTGTGCCAAAGGTCAAGACCGATGAAAAAGGTCAAATAGCACGATACAAGGTTCGGATTGTAGCTCGAGGGGATACCCAGAAGGAGGGCATTGACTACAAGGAAGTTTTTGCTCCTACCGCCAATCTGGAGTCTGTCCGCATTATCTGTGCACTTGCTGCAAAGTACAATCTTGAGCTCGAGCAAATGGATGTCTCAACAGCTTATCTCAATGGGGAACTTGAAGAGGAAATCTACTTGATGCCTCCAAGTCCTGTTGAGATCCCAGAAGGTCATTGCTGGCGCCTGAAGCGATCCTTATATGGTTTGAAGCAGGCAGGAAGAACCTGGAATCGAACTCTCGACTCCAAGCTTCTGAAGCTAGGATTTCATCGACTCAACTCCGAAACTTGCCTCTATGTTTACAAAGAAGGCAACCAGACCTGTTTCGTTGTAGTCTATGTCGATGACCTGCTTCTTGCTGCCACTTCCAAGGAGTTCTCCCAGAAAATCAAGGGAATGCTCTCTTCCAGCTTCAAAATGCGAGACCTGGGTACAGCTAAATATCTTCTTGGCATCGAGATTGTCCGTGACCGCAAAAAGCGCACAATTGCTCTGAACCAGCGTCAATACATTGACAAAGTTCTTGCTCGCTATGGCATGGTAGACTGCAAGCCAGTTTTCACTCCAATGGCAACAGGCACTGATCTTAGTGCTTTTGACCCTGAGAATGACCAGACAATCCCTCAAATGGCTCTTGTCGAGGGTGGTCCTGCTATGTCTTACCAGAGTGTCGTTGGATCTGCCATGTATGCCATGCTTGGGACACGTCCAGATATTGCCCACACAGTCGGAGTTCTTGGACGATTTAGTGCAAATCCTAAAAAGATTCATTGGGCTGCAGCCAAACGACTCCTTCGATATCTCAAAGGCACTCGGGATTGGGCACTGCACTATGATGGAGCTGACCTGGGCATGGACATGACCTTCTATGGTTACAGTGATGCAAACTGGAATGGAGACCGAGATACCTCCCGTTCGACCTCTGGTTATGTCTTCATTGCAAGCCGTGGAGCCATTGGTTGGTCAAGTCGCAGACAATCCATGGTCGCACTATCGTCAACAGAGAGTGAATATATTGGCCTTGCCAATGCTGGGCAGCATTTAGCCTGGCTACGCTCATTCTTTGATGAACTTGGGCATTCACAAAACAACCCAACAGAGTTGCGATGCGACAACCGAGCTGCCATCATCCTATCTCAGGATCCGCAATATCGTGCACGGACTCAGCATATACAGCGCAAATATCACTTCGTGCGAGATGACTTGGTCCGTCATGGTGAATGTGTTGTACTCTGGTATCCAACAGAGGACATGGTAGCAGACATCTTCACAAAGGCTCTACCTCACGACAAGCATTCAAAGTTTTGTCTCTCAATGGGACTACGGCCTGGGTCGAGTGGGGGTGTCAGAATATGAGTTCTTCTCCGGCGCGCCCCGGCCTACGGCCCGTGATAGCAATAGCTGTCAGATGTATAACAGTGTAGATATAAACCGTACCCTCCTGTTCCTCTCCCTCAGTCTTTGATCCCACATAGCGGGAGACTGAGGGTGAGTCTCTTACTTAGTTTTCCTTTAGTTCTTTACTTATTGTGTAGTTACTGCGCTACCCGCGCATTTACAGGTATTTAATATACAGTCTTTGATCCCACATAGCGGGAGACTGAGGTTACTGCGCTACCCGCGCATTTACAGATCTTGACACTTGCAGTGGCAGTGCTCCTTTCAGTGGCTCTGGGCCACTGCCCAAATGGAGAGAAACCGGTACCGGGATTGGGCAAATAACGCTTTGGAGGCGTAAATAAAGGCCGAGTAAAAATGCGAACAAACCGGTATTCAACGACTCTTTTGTCCAACGACGTCAGCAACTCTTTATACAGCAACAGGTGTGAGGGCCCGGTGGATGATCTCCTCGAAACCTGCTGGAAAAACAGACAACGAACATGCAGATTATGGGACAGTAGATCATACAGTGGACATCTCAGTCGTGCAACGAGTAAAATAAAGTAAGGATATAAGTATGGATACAACAATCGCAAGACACGCAAATCCGAAAATAAAAATCATTCAGGAAGCGCCCATAAAAACGACTTCCCAGTCTCTTCACCGTGGTAAAGATCCTCCCTACAGCAAGGTTGAGAAACATACCGCAAAGATCTGGCAAAGACACGTACCCGCAGAATTTTAGTGCACTGACGGCCGGTGGCCGGTCCAGTCCTTGCCCCACTGAGCGAACCTTCATCGTTCGTATCGTGAGGAACTCCCACACAGCTGCCTCGCCTTCCGGTGTGCCATCGGTGGTCCACGTCCGCAATGTTATCGACCCGTCCGAGCCGCCCGTGGCGATGACCCCAAGGTGGGAGTACTCTCGCTCGTGGAAAGCCAACGCAGTCATCAAGGGCGGAATGCCCTCCGTTAATGAAGGGACAGAGAGGTCCAACACCGCCATTGGACGTCCGTTGATGGTGTGCAGACATAGCTTGGCGCGGGAACAGGTCGCGATATAACCCTGCAATAATGTATGAGCACAAAGTAGAACATATTGACAAACACCCACCGTGCTGTCGTTGACCGCAACCAAATGAACTGCGGACAGTTCCCCGCCATCGCCGTGCCAGATCGATCGGATGTATATGCCCCGGTTCAAATCCCAGAGCGCTGCACTGCCGTCTTTCGAGCCGCTCAGGACAACCGACCACGGTCGGGAGGCAGTCACCGAAATGACGTCGTCCGTATGTATTCGCATGATATGCGAGAGTCCCAGTCGGACGATGTGAGAGTTGCCCGAGCCCCGGGTGATCCTCCATAGTCGAACGGTGTAGTCGCTGCAACCAGTGACGAGATTGCCGGAATCTGCGAACGCCGCGCAGATGCAGAAAGCCTCCTCAATCACTTGTACAACCTAGAGCAGCGATTAACGATAGCTGGGCCAGAGTTGGTGGGACACACCCTTTGATCGACCACGTAACGGAGTTGGCCCGCAGCCGCGCGCGCCTGACCCCATTCAATACGCTCATGGGGACGATATGGAACGACGAGGACACCCTCGGGACAAGGGATCATCCTCTCGCCAATCAAGTCCATAACGAGTTCGCGAACGGGAACAGCAGGACCGAGATCTTGAGGAGATGAGAAACGCGTATTACGACGGAAGAAGATAGACGCTACCGCTGAAGGATCGAGCTCCCTGGACGAGTAGATGTGGATCCTCCTCTATACCGTTGGGCGTGCCGATCGGGAGAGTGTGAATACCGGAATCGTATTGTGAAGGATGGGGCGTCGAGAAGAGTTTTCGAGGAGTTTGACCGACTATAGAATTAGCGTCAGTAGAAGTAAGAGACGTTAAAGTGCCGGCGAACAGTTGTGAATAATTCCCACCGTCGCTTCTCGCTCCAGCTCATCGGTGATCGTGTCCAAATCTGGTAGGAGATTTTAACGAGCGCACAATAACGGAAAGAGGGCTGCAAACCGATTGAGCCTTCATAAGACAACGGGTGGAACGCGTTCAATGACTCGGGATCCCTTTGCTTGCAACCCCAAATGAGATCGATCCAAGCTGGCAGGTTTTCGCTAACGTAAGCGCTTTCCAACGCCTGAGGAGCCAAAATGAGCGTTGTTCAGGCCGAGAAATGAATATAGATACCTTTCGATTTAGGACGATAAATAATAACGGATCCTTTTTAGCCCATGGCGGTAATTTAACATGGTGGATTCGTTCGCCGGAATTTTGTTGGACGCCAAAGTCTAGATTTGACGAATTTTCGAGGAACCTGGGTATCGCGTTAGGGAGTACGGGCTGGTAAGATAGAGGATAACGCACTCAGGACAAGTGAAGAACTCGGGGATGAGTTCTCGCACATCTCCACGAACGTCGGCGGCGGCAGATTCGTAAGCACGGGGGATGTCACTAACAAGTCGTCAGTCTGAGCGTTCCGGATACGTTCAACGATTCATACCTAAAGAGACGATCGGGTAAATCCCAATCGCCTCCCTGTAGCGTCTTGAACATGTTCGTAAAGGGCGCCATCCGGATCAGGAAATGGCAAACGATCATGGAGGAGCTAAAGTGAGTCCCGTAGTGGAACGGGTCCTCGCCTACACTCTCCAGATTTGAGTACCGCATTTCAGCGGCCTCGCGTCGAGTCTCGGTCAGAGCGCCCATGGGCTTCGTTAGGCTAACCCGATGTAAGCATACGGAATCAGTCAATAGGTCCAATCGAACGTACTCTCGATAGGTATCTGGGTTGTTGAAATCCAATGTCTTCGAGCTGTAGTCCTTGAGAACCCAAGCTACAAACGAGTGAGCACGAAGGTCGGCACCGTGATAGCATGGACGTACGGAAGATCGGATACTGGGTAGCATCACTGGGCGTTCGTCCGGATATTTGATTGAGAATACTGAGATACGTGAACTAGGGAAGAATTTGAGTCAAATGTTGCACAGTGAACGGCGAGACACGAGCGTACGTTGCTGATTTCCCGAGTTTGCCACCTCCGCTGCGCGGTGGAGAGGTCATCGGATTTTTGCGTCTTCCGGGTGCCGTATCTTGGAGTCCGCATGCGACCTGGGGTGGCGGACACCGCATCGGGCGGATTGTGCCGCCCAATGATACGGACAAGTCGCTGGTCAATGTCTCGCCGCCGTTCCTTGTCAAGGAATACGACCAGCAAAGATCGACTGTCCTTGAAATAAACCTCGAGCCTAAAATCGACAGTCAGAACAGCGTTCAAGTAGTGAAGTAGGTCAACTTGCGCAACGTCACGGAATAAGAACGTCTTGTCGCTGAACGTCGCAACTTGATCGTGTGACCAGCGCTGCGCCTTTTGGGGACCGTCCAACTCAACAATACTACCCGGAACGAAGAACAATCGTCGCGGAGCCTCGTGAGCGTCGATGATTTCGCCGTCGTCGTTCTCAACGAGACCGTCCAGCATGTAGAGATGAGTTCGGCCGATGATGATCAAACCGGCTACGATAAATGTCAACGGAAAATCGTCCAGGCAGTTGTGTTGAACTCACGAGACGAATCAACACCGTCTATCCGCGCGACGGTGGTTACTGCGTCAATGACATCCCCGGGCTCCAGCTCATGGCGAACTCGTCGGTGCTTGTCATCGGTAATCTCTTCCGCGAGCTGTCGATCTGCGCAACGAAATCAATAACGGTCTGCAATCAATCATTATGGACTTGCCTTCCATATCCGTCGCCGATATTTCGTAAGATTCGGCCCATGGTGGAACCTGATCTGTCTGAGCGGAATCCCGGGGACAAAAGGAGAGGAGAGACCGACCTCAACCTGCACGATAGACTGCGAATCGGCCTCGGGCGCCTCCACATTCCGGATACTCTGGTCGCTGGTATCAACCCGGATGGCAAGGGATTTATCGTTCGAGGGCTCTAGTTTTTTCCTTGCAATAGTTGTTAATCAAGCAGCGCTCATATTTCGCAAGGACGCGCTTACCTGACACGGTACGGCCCCTCCGTCTCGTCTAACCGCCAGGTACGAACCTCAGGGTTGGGCCACAACCCCCGCTCCGACGTCAACAGGTGCGACCACTCCGTCAGGCGCGACACCTGTCGTCTATTTTCTCGCCTGCATCGCAACGAACGAAGGTCAGCCGGGTCAAAGATACAACGACGATAGCGCTCACAGATCCAGGATATTCTTCCGCAGCCGCTTGCGTTCCGACGACTGGATGGTCAACCGCCACTCGTTCATCCGCGTCATGGTCTTCACCACCGTTCGCTCCCCGACCTGGATACTGAACCTCGCCGACGCGATCCGCTGTCGGAGGGGCCGCGAGTCAACGACAAGTTTCGGGTCAATCGCAGTCTTCTCGGCCGAGGGAGCGAGCACCGCTTCCGCCTCCTGCAAGATATCCAAAATCTGAAGAAAGAAACAACGATGAGCCGAATTCGGCAGACAAACGATCCTAAGCGGCACACATACCTCCCTCTTCTGCGCCCCAGCAACAGAGTTATCGAGCGCGAGCCCAAGCCCAAAGTGCGTGAGCTTCTCCAGAATCCGGATGGTCCGCTGGTTGAGCTGCTCCGCGGCAGTGACCCGCAGAACGAACGCTTTGTAGCTGTTAACAAACAGCTGCGTCGTCTGCTGGCTCTTGAACACCTCCCGGAACCCACTGCTCGACGCGTGCAGGTCCATCAGCTCCTCGATCAGCACCTCCATCGTCGACTCGACCGCCCAGGACGTATTCGGCGCATCTAGTGTAAAACAACAACCGTCAAGAATTGTAACGAAACAACGCCAAACAAAAGTTGAACCACGCACCCTCGACGACGTCGCAGTTGCGCGCGATGGCCGACAGCCCGGCCTGCAGCGCACAAAAGATGGTAGGCACGATATTCGGACACGCGATCGTCACCCCACCCGCGCCACTCCCATTCAACGCCGGACTCATACTCCCCTCCCCAAGCGCCAGCCGCCCCAGCAACACATCCAACGCCGCCTCATTCACACTCGGGTCCCAGCACGCGGGCAACACCGTCTTGAGCACGCTCCACCCACTAATAAGCTCGAACTTGCGCGTAAACGCAGGCGACATCTGTATGCTGATGGCGATGAGGATGAGGATCTGGTTGGCGATGACGGGGCTGGGGCGGTCGCCGAGGAGGAGGAGGCAGATGCGCGTGAGCGGGAGGACGGCGGTGAACTTGTTGTACAGCGTCGGCACGGCGAGGAGCGAGATGAGCATCTCGAGCACCTGCTCCGCCTTGTCCCGCGGGCTCTCGTAGTCGATCCGCGAGAGCACGCTCTGCGGCGAGCTCGCGCTCTCCTTGCCCTCCCTCTCCTTGTCATCGAGCATCCCGCCGTGCAGGTTCGCCGCGAGGTACGACACGATCGGCTTGATCGCCTCCTCCTTGCCGAAACCCGCCTGCGCGGCGCTCTTGAGCGCGTCGACGACGTACGGCACGACCTCTGGCTGGTACCAGTTCGTCTGCAGCGCAAACAGCAGCTTGCGCACAACACCAAACTTGGCGAACCGCTGCTTGACGTTGAACTTCTTGTACCGGCTCGCCAGCAGCAGCGTCGTAAAGTGCTCCAAATGCACCCGCTGCACCTCCTGCCGCGTCCGCGCCCACAGCTCAAAGTCCAGCGCGATCGCGCGGTACGCAACCGCGTTGACTACCGTGGAGTGTCTGGGATTACCGTCAGTTGGTTGAATAAAAATGAGGGGAGAGCGACAAAGAACGCACTCTGGTGAGCGGAAATTGAACCCCAAAAACTCGAAAATCGTCTCAAACCCGGTCATGTTGACCATCTGCGCCTTGGGCCTCAGCACGTTCGCGAGGATCTCATACCCCCTCAACCGCTCCATATCCTCCGAATTCTGCCAGCTGTTCCTCAGTCCGTCGACCAACACCCCCAGCGCGCGCGAAACCTCGTGCGGCGTCTAAAAAATCTCGCGATCAGCAAAACAAATCACGCAATCGAAGTTGAAGTTGAAGTTAAGTATCGAGGGGATGGAAGTGAAGTGGGGAGAAGACTCACATTCGCAACCTGCAACAGCCTCAACGGAACAGCCGCGCCCCCAATCTTCCACAACGACGTATCCAAACACGCCGCCTTCACAATAAACACATCCCCCCTAACCACAAACGCGCTCCTCCCCCCCATGCCCATCCCCTTCTGCACATTCGCCTTCCGCGTGGCGCTCCCACTCGCCGGCACCTCCGCCGCGTCCGCGGCGGCGCAGTTGAGCGGCGACACCGAAAACACGATAGACGCTTCGGCGACGCCGAGCCCCTCGCGCACGACCTTCATCAGGCCCGTCCCCGCGCCCCCTGCGCCGTTCAAGTGCGCAGGCGAGTTGGGGCTGAGGGCGTTGTTGCGGGACGGGGAGGTGATGGTGGTGGATTTGGCGACGACGGTGGAGAGGTACATGTTGAGCGAGGTGGAGGCCTCGTACGTGAGGAATTTGACGAGCAGCGGGTCCTGGAAGGTGCCGGCGTAGCGCGGGCCGAGGTGGTGGATGAAGCGCGGGAGGTCGTCGCCTGGTTGAAGGTTCAAATTAGTGTTCGTGTTGGGTTTGAAAATGTATATAGGGACGCACCGAAGGGAAAGGCCATGAGGTGCGCGGAGGCGACGCACCAGCTCATCCGCGTCTTCTTCGTGTCGTCGCCGATGATATATGTAACCGGTTGCGCCGCCGACTCGAGCTTTGGGTAGTTCCAGTTCAGGCCGTCGTTTAGCACGCCGTCGATGTACAGTCCTTTAATGCTAGAATCAGCATTTTTATCCAACCAGCCAAAGAAAAAAAGGCGAAAAACGGAAAGAGAAAATTGTGAGGAACGCGACGCACGGATAGTAGGATTCGCCGCCCTCGTAGGGTAATGCACAAGCGTAACATGCGTCCAGCGCATCTTATGCACGTTACTCTTCCGGAACACGCCCACATCGCGGCTCGCAGCCGTGCTCAACTCGAGCTTCCCATCCCCGCGCAGGCTGAGTGTGACGAGCGCCCTTGACGCCAGCGGCCCGCCGATGCGCGCACTGAAGAGCGGGTGCGTCGTCGTGGGCAGCTCCTTGATCCACACCCAGATCATGAACGTGAACCCGGGCACCGGCTACGCGCGGGTCAGTAAGTAAAAGTTTTTTTTTGAAAAAGGGGCACGCGACACACCAGGCCTTTTACGCCCTCCTCGGTGAGTGCCAGCGCGGCGGGGCTCTCGAGCGAAAAATGCTCGAGCCAGCGCGACTTCATCGCGTATCGGATGAGCTCGAGCAGCTCCGCGTCGAGGCTCAGCGTCCCGTCCTTCCCATCCTGCGCCTTGACGACCGCCTGGAAGAGCAGCCGCGCGACGGCGGGCGTCGCGCCCATGTCGAGCAGCCGCCGGAGCAGCTTCTGGAGCACGTTGCGCTCGAGGGGCGCGGTGGTGTTGGCGGTGGTGTCGCAGAAGCGCTTCAGGAGGGACGCGGTGAGGGGGGCGAAGGAGGAGAGGACGACGTGGTTGCGGTGCGTCGTGGCGGAGAGGAGCTCGTAGAGCTTGAGGACGGCGTAGCGCATGCCGGGGTCGGTGTCCGCGCCGGTGAGGAGATGCGGCTCGGCGAGGCGGACGAGGAGGGCCATGGCGCCGGGGCGCTTGATGGTGCCGAGGCGGGCGACGGTGTCGCGGAGGACGGCGTCGACGTCGGCGGCGGCGCGGAGGGATTTGAAGAGGCTGGCGACGGCGAAGTTGCGGAAGGCGAAGGCGAGGACGAGGCCGAGGGTGTGGTCGACGGTGGCGGGGTCGGCGACGAGGGTTTGGACGGCGGTCGCGAGCGAGGAGTAGCCGACTCGGGTCTGGGCGGGTTATTCACCGTAAGGTATATATAACGCAGCGCACACACCTTGAAATAGTCTGCATTCTCTGGGTGGTCTGTAATGGCGTCGGAGGTGATGATGAATGCAAGCCTGCTGCACTCGACCGTCTCCGCCACCGACGACTGCGACGACTGCCCCTCGTGCGCCGTCGACAGAGCCCCCATGAGCCCCACGAAGCCGTCCATCTCGCGAAAAACGTCCTTCGTCGCGCCGAGTGTGTCCTGGGTCATGATGCGCTGTATCTCGACCAGCACCTGGGTCAAATTTGTTGAGCAAAAAGTCGGACAGCGAGGACATTGCGACACACACCTCCACCCGCTCATGGGTCGTCGGCGCAAGCTTGAGCTTGTCGACGGCAAGGCGCATGAGCTCTATGAGGACATCGCGGGCAAAATCTTCTGGGTCGAGCTCCTCTTCGTCGGGGATGGAGGGGGTGGTGACATGGTTGGTCACTGCCGAGCGCGGGGACGAGTCGAAGCGTAGGCGGAGCGGTGTGAGGAGGGTGCGGAACATGCTCATCGCTGGCTTTGAGACCGCCGGGGACGCAGACGACAGCGACTCAGGCAACGCTGACAGTGTGATACCGTTACTGTTCCCGCCGCATCAAGGTACAATCTTATCTTATCCAGTGTTTCAGAGGTAAAATTAGTGCTGCTGCATAAAATCATAGAATCACTTGAAGGACGGTGAGTTTGAGTCGGGCATTGTTGTAGGTGCCACAGCTTTTTTTTCCTCCTTGTTATGTAAATATCACAACGAAGTCTGCAGAAGCATTTCAAGTCCGTCTGCTGCCTGGTGTTGTTGGTCAACTGTCCCATTTATCGGCCACATACCAACCAAAACCCCGGCTATACGTGCACTCGAATAACCTGGTCAGAACCCAGCTCGGTATCCCACAAGCAAATATGACTGGACAATCTCATTGAGGTGTTTCAGGTTCAAGTTTGAGGGAAAATTTAGGGTGCGGCGAATATTTAAATCAACCAAAACATCCGAGGGACTCATAGAGGTCTGAAAACCTGAAGTGCGAGAGTCGGTGACTCGGAGGCCAGTTGGACAGAGAGAGGCGTTCTTTCGAAGGGCTGCATACAAAAAGTCAACCAACCAAACACGCAACTTGCCGAGATCTCTTCGGAACACCGACTCTCCGAATCTCGCCCTCTTCCACACACTCCGAGGCTCAAGTGCGTTTCATTCAAAACAAGTACCCCGGGCGCCGGCGCTCAGTGGACTGGCCCGGAATGGCTAGTCGGAAAATGTGAATTTAATTCCCACCTTGCCGCTGATACCCGTATTGCAGCCACCATCAAATTATCTGAGGCTGTTCTGACTCATCGTAAACGTAGGAGAACCCACATATGAACCTATGTGGCCCGCAGGGGGGCCGAATAGCCCGGGATTTCAGCCATAGCCAAGGTAGAAATGAGCCGAAGGTCGTCGAGAACCAATCGATCGAGCTGAAAGACGTGGGGGGTGATTGAATGTGAATGGCTTGAACGAAGGTCAGTTCAAATTGGCTACGTACCGTCAGTGAAGAGGATGGAGTACGGACTCCTGCGGTTATCCAAGTATATAGCTTCGGTATTATTCTGAGTCCTGGATGGCTTGACCGAAGGTTAGTGGGAAATGCACTGCCGGGAAAATATTGATCGACCCTTAATTCTACTGGAAACCACCGTAGTCTGTCGCGAGGGACTGAGATGGAGCGCTGACTGGGCAGAACTAGTTAGTGCTTGCGTGAGTTAAGGACTAGACGCACCGCCGACCGCTCAAGGTTAAGTTGAATCCCAAATTGAACCAGTGGTTGCAAGTTAGTCTGAATCCAGGGGTAAGCCTTCAATGGGGGTCAAAAGATTGAGCCGGTGAACGCACCTGAGATCTTCAAATTCACAGGATGGTTGGCCCTGCCTCACAAAGGTACGCGCTGCTAAGTGCACGACATACAGTAAGCCGGGATTTGCCTGTACACAGCAAACCCGACGGCGCGTGGGGTTGAGGGTGGCGGCACGAGGATTGAATGGGTCCGAAATCCAGTGCATCAGAGACCGTGCTGTGAGGATTCGAGAATCCGAACTGATTTGCCAAAGTTGGCAGTGGGAGCAAAAATAATAGACACTGGCAGGGCGCACCATGGACCGCACGTAAAAATGACAGGGAGAATGAACCAGCCCTATAAGAGGCCTTTGTATGGCCGAATTCCCGTGCGTGAAATGGAGAGAGGCGTCGTCGAAGGTTTGAATCAACCGAACCCACAACTCGGATATTGCCGAACTCGGAACACCGGTAACTGCCACCGGCTCTTCCTCTTCCTCTACAACATCGTTTGCCATTGGTTTGCCACACTCGAGTGCGTTTAGTTTCTTCCTCGCCGGTCAGAGATGTCATTCCGGGGAGGTCCACTGAGTGTTGCTCCGCTCATGCCCGCATTGCAGCCAGCTTCCTGAACAAGGATATCGACCAAATGTCCTCCTACCCGGTCCTAACGCTACCCGGCGAGATCGTCTCGGAAATCTTTGTTCACTTTCTTCCCGTCTATCCTGAAACCCCGCCAATAATTGGCCGCCTGTCCCCGACCGTCCTGGCCCAAATCTGTCAAAAATGGCGCGCAATAGCGTTCGGTACGCCTAACCTCTGGCGCGGAATCTCCCTCTCCATCGCGAACGGCAAACGAATCGACCAAAAGCTTCGTCTCCTGGAACTTTGGCTGCGCCGCTCCGGCTCCTGTCCGCTCTCCATCAACATGGACCTGCGCAACGCCGGCTTGGACCGCCAGCCCGCGTTCACCCAGGCAATCGCTGCACACTGCGCCCGCTGGGAATACCTCTGGCTGTACGCACCAACGTACCCCTTCCCGCTCACCGAGGCACCCCTCCCGCTTCTCCGCACGCTAGGCGTGAGTGGCGCCGGCCGCGTCCTGCCGGGAAATAACGGCGTGTCCACCTCGTCTCTCCACGCCGCCCCCCTCCTGCGCACCGTCGCCATCTCAATATGGCGCGAGCACTACATCTCGCTCTACCCGTGGGCCCAACTGACGTCCTTGGTCGCGTTCGTCATCCTGCCGCACCACTGCGTCGCCATCTTGGCGCAGGCACCCGCCCTCGTCAGTTGTACGTTCTACATCTCCCGGCAGGGCGTCGCTCAATTGTACGTGTGTCCATCCAAGTAGTCCATACCCGAGACTAACCACTACCTATCCAGCTCGCCCGCCATAACCCATCCCTCCCTCTCAACCCTCATCCTCCTAGGCACGCCACCCCCGCACATGCGCCCCACCATCCTCGACCCGCTCACCCTCCCTGCGGTTAAAAACCTGCAGATAAGCGAAGACCTCCTCCGCGCCTCCCCCGCGCCCCTCGCGTCGCTCATCGCGCGCTCCGGCTGCTCTCTCCAAGCGGTATACATCACGAGCGCAGTCGCCGTATCGCCTGAGGTCTACCGCGCTGCGCTGCCCGGGCCTGACGTGGGGAAACTGGTCTTCGACGCGCAGCTGCTTGGGGTTGCGAAGCCATTTTCGGTCCTGGTACAGCCGGTGGATCAGGAGAGCGAGGCTGAGGATGGGCGGTGAGAAATTCAGGCGACGAGTTCGAATTGTTTTCATGTCGACGGTTGAGTTTCCAACTTGTTAAGCATTCTCCGGTCTCTCGAAGCGGCCTACGAGCCGGACCCAGCTCGTACGCTGTAGACTCGCAAATTCGTATGGCTCAGCATTCCGAACTCAAGCCAAGCTTGCACAAGGATTTCCTCGAGTGTTTGCTCCCTAGTCATCGACTTGAGCTCAATCATCGATCCGGCGGCATCGAATTAGCTCAAACTTGCTGATGGCGTTGAAGTGCGCAACACTTTGGGTGACACGTACGTACGATATTCAAGCTGAAAGCATTATGGATATTCTGAGGGACGCACAATACATACATTGCTCTGAGTCTACATGAACCCTCTCTGAGTCTCTTCTTGAACACTAAATCCTACTGTGTGCAATTTCCCGGGTTCTTAATTTAATAGCGTGCGTTGAGCCAAATATTTTCGTCGGTTGCATCAGATACGCCGTCGAATTCCGTTTTGCGATGGAACGTGTGGGACACTGGTCTTGAATTTTGAGCAAGGTTGAGGTCAACGGCGAACGCCGGCGATCATTCAGAGTCTGAAGCGAACACTGCCATCAGATGATCACTCCTCTCCGACTCAGCGCCACCAAGTGCCACCAGCTTGAAAGCGGAAAAAGGTGCGCGCAGATACCGCACGACACTCGCGGAGCTCATTCATGGCCAACCTAGTATGGCCCCGCAGGATGATGTAGAACGCACACCCAGCTCCTCCCTCGCCGCGGATCGCGCCCGTTTTGCAGTCGTTCGAGCTCAAATATTGGAGCTGGAGCGCTCACTCTCCTTCCTGAACGAGGAAAGCGGCCTGTTGAAGGACCGACTCAACTCGTACACATACCCCGTCCTCAGCCTCCCCACCGAGATCATATCTGAAATCTTCGTCCACTTCCTTCCTGTCTACCCCGAAACTCCTCCAATTATCGGTCGCTCCTCCCCGAACGTGCTCGGCCAAATCTGTCGTAAATGGAGAGAAATCGCGCTCAGTACTCCCGCTCTCTGGAGGGCAATCTCCTTGCCTCTAGAGCAAGAGACGAGACTCGCCCAGAAGCTGCGGCTCCTGGAGATTTCGTTGGATCACTCCAAGTCTTGTCCCCTCTCCATCACTGTGCGTGGTGGAGACTCTGAGGACTACCAGGGTCCATTTTTCCGGGTAATTGCGGCGCACAGTGGTCGCTGGGAGTACCTGCGCGTTTACGCACCCGGGTATCCTTTGCTGTCGATTGAGACTCCCATGCCGTTCCTCCGTGCAATTTACATGACAGAGGCTAGCAAATTCTCCCAGCCCACCGTCGATGCCCCAGCCTCAGTCGGCTTCCATGGAGCACCTCTGTTGCGCGATGTCACCATTGTATTTTGGGGCGCGCACTGTCTTCCCCGTTACCCGTGGTGGCAGTTGACAACACTCAACGTACATTCGATACCCCCACATGACTGTCTGGAAGTTTTGAACCAAACAACCCGTCTCGTCCATTGCTATCTGTTTGTTTTCGGGCTAGATGCTGATGTCACGCCTCCCAGGTATGTTTGAACTCGCACCAAAATTGTCGGCACTAAACATGAAATTTAGCTCGTGCGTCGTTACACTACCCCATCTGGAGACATTCACTGTCCACGGAAGGTTCGGCCGGCCCTCCTGGAGATTGATGGACTTCTTCTCCCTCCCAGCCCTCCTGAAGCTCCAGATTGA
This sequence comes from Mycena filopes, assembly GCA_029281495.1. Classification (NCBI taxonomy): domain Eukaryota; kingdom Fungi; phylum Basidiomycota; class Agaricomycetes; order Agaricales; family Mycenaceae; genus Mycena; species Mycena filopes. The sequence goes on along the minus strand of JARIHR010000009.1, from coordinate 1,575,557 downwards.
AGAAGAGTTCCTTCAAGAGATTGCTCCTGAAGATGATGTGGCATCGTTGGTTTCACGGTCGAAATGCATGCTACAGGAACTTTGGGTTCTCGATGCAGTCGAACCTCACCACCTTTACGACCTCGCGTTGCCAAGGGTTGGTTCAATCATCTTTGCTGAGGCCGCTGAACTCTACTGGCCGTTCAAGATGACCCCGACCGAAGGAGAAGAAGCAGAAGAAGAAGAAGAAGAGCGTGACGACGAGTCGGACTGATATCGCGTCCTGTCCTTCTGTTAATGCAGTTTTGACCATGAGAAGTACCGCCAACTGGCCCGACTTTGTGAGCCGCGACAGAGACAGATGTGTCGTTGCGTACGTTGTGCCTTCCACATTTCGTCGGCGGAGTCTTACTACGCTGGTTCGTTGAAGACCTTGAAATTCCTCGCTGACGGATGAAAGCAATCCAAATCTAAATCTAAACGTGCCTGTGCAACAACGAATACCCACGAATCCTCCCGTTGCTCCAAGATTGAAACGATAAATTTAACGACATCTATCGTTTTGAGTCGTCCTTGTCCTTCTGGTCTGGCGTACTCTCCCGGTCCGGCCGCTCCTCGTCACGGTCGTCCTTGCGCTCCTCTTCCTCCTCTTCCTCGTCCGACGAGCGATTATGGTCATAATCCTCCGATATCCGTCGAATCTCGCTGCGCAGGCTCTTGGCCTCGGAGACGAGATCCATCCAGCGCTCAATGTCGAACCCACGGTTCTTGTACAGCGTTTCGCGCCGTGCGGAGATGGAGCGATCGAGGACGGAGGTGTAGGATACTTCCCGCCCTTGGTACAAGAACCTGTGGTTCGTGTTACCGTTCAATTCCGGCCGCCAGAGCGTGAAGAAAAAACGCACCATAAATATCCCGCCATGACGGTGGAGAGTCCAGATAGATACGTGATGGGCTCCATGACATCCCTGTCGGTACGAGTCAGTTTTTTGTGAGTTACTGACAAGGAGATGAACATACCACCCGTAATCCCAGAAGGTCAGTCGCGCGACGGTACCCCAATATATCGCGAGCGCACCAAACCCAGCGCTCGCCATCCGACGCGCCCCACGATGCGCCTCGCGGTCACATTCGTGCTTGAGCGCCTCCATGCCCTGGAGCTGCCCCCCGATGTACTCCAGCCGCCGGCGCAAGAAGCGCGTCCGGTCCGCGACGGTGGGCACCTCCACGTCGAACATCACCTCCGAGACGTCCTCGCTCGTCCTCGTGCTCGCGACGGGGTCGTACCCGATGCAGATGGAGAATTTCGCAGAGCGCGCGGCGTCGCGGATGAAGTCGCCCACGTCGGTGGAGTCTGACCATTGGAACTGCTGCCCGGAGGAGGACGCGCTCCGGAATGATATATTCGGGGTGGCGGGCGCGAGAGAGGCCAGTATGAGACGGCTCACGTGCGAGAGGGGTTGTGAGGGATGGAGTAAGATAACTGTTGGTGGGGTACGTTTCTGGGCCTTGCCCTTCGAGACTGTGTGCTTGTCTTGATCAAACTTGAGCATTCCCAGAGGGAGGATAAGCTTGAATAAATGCGACCCGGTGGGAGAAAGTTTGCCTGATACATGGCCTGGTTAATGTAGATCCAGAACAAATCGTGGACCCACGCGCCTTTGCCCACAGTGAGGTTGTCGAGCTCGTCAACGGTAGCGCCAGTGCCACCATCGAGAGAGTTTCCCCGGGATTCTTTCCAACTACTAGACGAATCCGCACCCGCCAGAAATTCTGAATGGCTGACGTCGGTGTTGTTAGCTGCCTCTGAACGCGCTGGATATCGCGGGTGGGCTGTAGTTCTGAAGAATCTTGATATTGGCAGGGCGCATCGGGGATAGGCAAAGTTGAGGCGAGTTGGCCGGTGGCCAAAGTGCACCCTGAGCGCAGGAAACATGGGAGCGGGACGAAGGCGTGGTCGCGTACGGCACGAACAGCCACCGTCCCATGACGTCAGAATACGACGGCGTAGTGAAAAGTTCAGCGGAAAAATTGAAGGGGGAGAATGAGGAATTGAATGGGGGGGGGGGGAAGGCGTCTGCTAGTCTGATAGACAAACACGAGTTGTTTACTCAAAGCGAGTCTAGGAGCGGCGTGCGAACTCCGCCAAGAGACAAGATGCTGAGAATTTGTGAGGAGAAGGATGCAGTTCGGAAGCTCAGCAGGAGGCTTGAGGTATGTCGATTCTTTTTGGATCGTAAACCGTGCGGATTCGACATCGCGGTGCGGAATCAGACGCTCACGAGGGTATGCTGTGTGAATCTTGAAAAAAAAGTCGTGGCATCCAATCGATCGAGAGAATGGCCTAGGGCGTGCCCCTGAGGAAATGAGAAACTTGCATAGTTGAGGGCTTCAAAGCTGGAACGTTACGGTATCTGCAGGCGGCTCAGAAAACACATTTGTGGTAAAGTTGAACCGTGGGAATGTTGATGAGTGATGATTTGATTGCCGGACGGCATGTTGGAATTAGGTGTCGGCCTGGATTCACGCACCTAAGTATGCTGGTGTAGGAACATTTGGAAGACCGCGGAACGCTGTTCTAATACTATCGAACGGGTTTATGTTCCCTCAACTCGAAAGACAACTGCAATAATAATAATAATTGTTTGGTAACGACTTGGAAGCTAGGGTATAATCGATGTTTTGAATTAATACAAGTTTGTCTGCGCTGCCTGCTGCTGCATCTGATTATGAAGCGTCGCCATCCGACTCGTCCCGGGTTTTCCTTGAAGGGGTTGACCGAGGTCAACTAACATTGAAGATGAGTTCACCGACCATTGGCAACGCAAGGCGGTAGAAGTCAGGGGTTCCTTTGGAACCTGTGATATAGAGTGTCCGGATGGGGCAGCCAGATCCTGGTAGAAAGGCATATTCGGAGGTTTCGAGTGTGACGAGCGCGGGAGGTGTGAGAGTGTCCAAAAGATTCCCTTTTGTGCCCAGTGTGACGAGTGCGGGAGGTGTGAGAGATTCCACGTTGCGCGCGTGATGGAGCAACCCTTGAAACTCAGTGCCGAAAGGTATGGGAGTGTTACACCTGCCGGGCTAAATTTTGCGGTCAGTTCCTAGGCGCTCGCGCTCGCCGGGGTTCGCGTACATAGGGGTTTTTTTTTGAAGTTTTTTTTTTACTCTGTGCCCAATCCCGTTGCGTATCGTTCGATTCGTTCCTGCTCCAAGACTGGAAAACACAGAACAAAAATTCGATATCGACAGGCCGACGAAATGTGGGATGTCGAAAGTACGCAACACGACATTTGTCTCCGTCGCAGCTCACGAAGTCGGGCCAAATCGGTCTTTATCATGACTCAAAAACTGCATTGACTGTAAGTAAATGGCAGGACGCGATATCAATCCGACTCGTCGCCACTCTCTTCTTCTTCTTCTTCATCATCATCTTCTTCTTCTTCTGGTTCTGGCTCTGGTTCTGGTTCTGCTTCTTCTCCTTCGGTCGGGGTCATCTTGAACGGCCAGTCGAGTTGAGCGCCCTGAGCGAAGATGATTGAACCAACGGCTGGGAACGCAAGGTCGTAGCGGTGATGAGGTCGCTGAACTGAGGAGAGAATCCATAGCTCCTGCAACTCGCATTTCGAGCGGGAAACCAACGATACCAGATTGTCCACGGGGGAAACGTCATGGAGGAAGTCTTCTTGAATCTGCAGCTTGCGAAGAGCCGGAAAGGTGAAGAAGTCCATAAATCTCCAGGACACCGTGTCGAGCTTTCCGTAGAGGGCTAACGTCTCCAGGCAAGGCAGTGTAACGGCGCGCGAACTGGATGTTATGGTGAGTGGCTGATAACTGACGAGTGTATGCACATACTACCTCTGAGGCGGAACATCCACATCCGGCCCGTAAACAAAGAAAAAACAATGAACCAGGCTGACTGTGTGGTTCAACACATCGACACAGTCGTATAAGGGTATCACATGTGCACTGAATGTTGTCAACTGCGACCACGGGTAACGGGAAATACAGCGCGCGTCCCAAAATACAAGGGTGAGGTCGCGCAACTGCGGTGCTTCATGAAATCCGGCTGAAGGTGCAACATCGAGGGCGGGCTGGGAAAGTCCCCTACCCTCTGTCGTGAAAATTGCACGGAGGAACGGCATGGGAGCCTCGACCGACGGCAAAGGATGCCCACGTGCGTAAACCTGCAAGTGCTCCCAGCGAGCGCAGTGGACTACGAGTGCGCGCATAAATGGGGCCAGGTTCCCCTGAGTTTCTCCGCAGTCTATTTTGATGGAGAGGAGACAAGACTTGGAGCGATCCAACGAAGTCTCCAGGAGGCGCAGCTTCTGCGCGAGTCTCGTCTCTTGCTGTAGAGGCACCGAAATTGCCCTCCAGAGCGCGGGAGTACTGAGCGCTGTTTCCCTCCATTCTCGACAGATTTGGCCGAGTACGTTCGGCGAGTAACGACCAATCATTGGAGGAGTTTCGGGGTAGACAGGAAGGAAGTGGACGAAGATTTCCGATACGACCTCGGTGGGGAGGCTGAGGACGGGGTATGTGTACGAGTCGAGCCGGTCCTTCAACAGGTCGCTTTCCTCGTACAGGGGGGAGAGTGAGCACTCCAGCACCAATATTTGAGCTCGAATGACTGCAAAACGGGCGCGATCCGCGGCGAGGGATTCCCTCTCACTTTGTGCAGGTGGACTGTGAGTAGATTCTGTACTGGGATGAGACGACATCTGGACCGGCGATAGGTCAGCCTGAGCACATTTATTTGCAGGTTTTCTGACCGTGATCGTTCGAAGCAAGAGCCTGAGCCAGCTGCCGCGGCGTGATCACGTATTCCTTTTAGGGCCGGTCTTCTCTGCTTTCCTCTGAGTCTTTCACCCTTGCGTGGACAACGCACCAACGCACCCACCGCTGCCCATGGATTCCAAACGGCCAGAAAGTCCTGTCCCCGTTGCTCTCCCTGCTTCTCCTCCTGGGATTACTCCTCCCGATTTTCCGCTATTTTATGGGGTGACTGGGAGATTACTGGCGACACTTTGAACCGCGGCCTCGACGCGCTCGCGGCTTTCATCGTTCCAAATGAGATACTCGACCGCACTCGACGTTCACACTTGGGACCTCAAGGCCCTTTGACTATTCAGGTATGTTTTGCGTCTTCATTCTTACAGTTTGGCCTTCCTTCTTTTACTTCATCTATGTATACATACACTCCCGTTGGATGAATGAACTGTATTCTATGCCACTTCTACCACTTTCAGTCATTGCTATGGCTAACTACCCTCTTATTTTCCAGCTCAGCGACCCCGCCTTCCACAGCTCTGAGCGCGCCGGACACCACCTCAAGATCGACTGGGTTGGGACTGTTCGCGTGCACGAGAAGACCCACATCCTTGACAATAGCTACTCCAGCGAAACGCATCGCTCCGACATACACCTCCGGCATCCCCCGTCCCCACCCCGCCGTCAAGCTCGACTAAACCCGCTACCCTTCGATTCCGTCTTTATGTCCTCAAGACGACGCCGATGCTGGCGACGAGGACACGCTGGTGTAGCGGACGCTCCAGCAGCCGGAGGAGGTGCCGACACAGTCCGTCGAAATATGTGTGCGGAGGCACAGGAAGTCGACGTGGATATACAGGAGGATCCCCACGCGCCTCCTGGACGAGGACGCGGTGCCTGACAAGCACGGCCGCGACAGCAGGTGATTGCGGCCGCGCAAACGCTCCGTATACATGCGAGCAGCCCCGCCGACGCCAGTGGGAGCGTGGGCTAGCGACCGACACACACCAGGCGGGCATTTCGCGGGCATGTCTGCGTGGTGGATTCGCTGTGCTCCTCGTCCTCGGCGTACTGCAGAAGCGCTCGTCCCAGCAGCACGGTCTCGTCGTCGGCTGCTCTGAATCACCCCAGCTCATCGTCCTCGGCACACTCGAGCTATTTCAGTGCCCGTCCGATCTCATCGTACACACCGGCTCTTCGACCGCTCACTCTGGTAGTGTCATGGCGTCCGCTCGCTCCTCATCCTCGGTGCACCTGAGCTCTTCCAGTACCCATTCGAGCCCATCGGGGCACAGACCAGCTCCTCGACTGCGCACTCCAACAGTGTCATGTCGTCCGCTTGCTCCTCGTCCGCGGTGCACTCGACCCCTTCAAGCGCTCGTCTCGGTAGCACGGTCTCGTCGTCGGCTGCTCGCTCCTCGTCCTCGTCCAGTGCCCGGTCGAGCTCTTCCAGTGCCCGGCCGAGCTCATCATCGGCGCACACCAGCTCTTCGACCGCTCACTCTAGCAGTGTCATGTCGTCCGCTGGCCATCACCCTCTGCGGACTCGTCACGATTCAATAGTACGATGTGGTAGACGGCGCGCTGACGCCCACCATTGAAGGCCGTGCGCCCGGCGTCGGTCCATCAAGTCTTTACGCCCAGCTTATCACCAGCATGGAGGGACACGAGTACGGGCAGGAGGAGGTCGAGTTGACTGCTACGTCCGCGCTCGCCATCACTGCCCTCCACCACAGCGACTGTTGGACGCATCGGCGGAGAGGAAGCTCGCCGCGGAGGCGAAGTCCGATTCGTGATCGTGGTCCTTGTCTGGTGGGCACGGCTGCTGGAGCAAGGGCAGGGAGGTGGTGATGTCGAGGCTGCGGACGCGACCAAAACTACCGCGGCCGAGGAGAGTGTCGGCGGCCAGGATGACGATGATGAACACGACGAGCACCGGAAGACGAGGACCAACTCGGACGCAGACGAGTACGACGACGAGATGAAGGCCCGCCGCCACCCGCTGCGCGGAAAGCGTGCGACGAGAGGGAGGAGGAGGTTTGGAGATGGATTCCCTTTTTGGGTTTGGGGCGAAGATGGGTACTTGGCGCTGCTGCGGGATGGCCGCAACCATCTTTCGGGTGCTGGGCGCGTCGGTGTGCTACATCCCGCACGCTCTGCAGTTTCTATCTGACGGTCAACGTAACGTCTCCTCCACCGACGGCGCACCACGCCCTATTCCGTCGCGGCCGACACCCTTATATTCCCCAATGCCGATATCGACGAACAGGACACAGAGGACGCGCGGCAAGAATGTAGGCCTAGGGCAGTAGCACAAAACCTGCTCCTCCGAGCTCTGCGCCTAATACTGGACTTGACTCCTTCCCGCTTGAATTTATCTTCATGTTCGTCCAGCTCCATCATTCCTTCGCAGTTCCTTCTCCTTCATATCTTTATCGTCTCTGCCCTACCCTCACCTGTACCTTCTCCATGTATATGCGTCGCCGCCGTTTGGTCACTCCCCTACCGACATTCCGTTACTCATCCTTCCTCGTCCTCGTCGTTCCGACCCACCTAGTCATAAAGCGGACGGATTTTTACCAGCGGCAAAGCTGTTGGTGAGGAGTCGTCAACTGTGGCTGGTCGGTTCAGGATTTGGATAGAAGCCCTCGCCGACGCCCTCCTCATTTGGTAGGCAAGGTCGTATTATTAGATCGTTCAGGAAACAATTTATCTATCGAGCACGACGCGGCGACTAGCGGGAGCGACAAATGGTATGGCATACTTGAACGGAAGAGGGGGGTTTGAGTACGTTACTCATGCGGCACCCTGGTAGGACACAGCGGGCTTCGTACGAGTTTTAACCCATCCGTTGAAGGCAACGACACAGAGCGTCCAGCAGAATGCCAGACAGGTTATCGCCACAGCACTAACCGCGAACATCATTATGTCTGCAAATGGATTAGCGCTCCCCTGAACGGGCGGAGTAGAATGCACATACCATCCCGCCCTCGACGCATCGCGGCGATAGTTACTTCTTCCGTGGAAAACATGAAGCTGACGCCTCCACATGCAAGGAAGAAGGATCCCACAGCTTCCGTGGGTGGTCGCGACGGAAGTGTAGATCGAGGGGGAGCGACCCAGAGGAAGAAATAAGTCAAACAGCGCAAGACCGCAAACGCGAGCAACAGATTGCCCCACAGCGCGTGTATTTGGACCTGAACGAATAGATGAGGAACAGTCTTCGACAACCGCGAATCGCATACTTGGAAGAGATAGGTCTGGAAATGGGCCGCCATTACAGCTCCAGTAACGCCAATGACGAGTGCAGGGAAAGGGTTGAAGCTGGAGGTGTATGTTGCAGGCTCCGTGACGGTCTCTGAGGTATCCATTGCCAACGCTGCGAGCCACCTGCGAATTCTTCTTGACTCGATTGCCATGCCTATGGTAGAATCAGATTCTGTGAGCTCCTGAGCAATATAAGAAAGCCTCATACCCAGAAGGCCAGCGAACCAAAACATAAGCTATTCAGTGGACGGTCAAAGTCCGATCACGCAAAGAAAAATGGTCAACGACTTACAGCGATTCCAATGTGTTGAATTTGTTTAGTGGTGTATGGATCTCCCGGATTCGCATCGAATCTATGTACGGGGTTTAGAAACGGAACCGTTGAGGTTGAAGAACATGAAAGCACCTCTCCATCCAAGTATTCGTGATGCCATAGAGAAAAATGATGAACGACTCGACGAACTCGCCGGTGAGGTGGCCAAAAGTCGGGGTACGGTTCCATGCCCATCCGAGGTCAGCTCCAAAGCCGAGGAATCGAGCGAACGAAATCAACCCGTAGCACCAGAATATTCCACCTTCTACATGAGGGAGGGATGATCAGGAACTGCCCTGGACTACTACGAAATCACTCACTGATAAGGTGCGCCAAACATACGTTGAGGAAGTTTTGCCTGCAGCCGCCTAAATGAACCAAAAATCAGTGAATAGATTTCGGTGTAATGATTTGAACGGACCGGTGTAAACTATGATTCCTGTTAAAAACAGACCGAAGCCAGCGAGAACAAGCACCCGTTCTGTTATTGCGAACGCAGCTCGACCAATCCGACGGGGCAGGGATGCGCGGGGAAGGGGGGAGGAGTGGGATGGGACGTATTGTTCTGCGTTCCCGTGGTTGAAGGAAACAGGTTCTTCTGAGGCAAGTCCGATATATTCTGCGCCCGACCCTTTACTATCAGGGTCCTCGCGGCTCAAGAGGGCTTTGGCAAAGCCCTTCACGGTATAATATTTCGCGTTTCGCGCGAAAGTACCGATACGATGGAGAGCACCGAGAGTGTCGATGAGGGTCAACGCAAGTGCAATTACGAACACAGAGTATCCGTGCCGAGCATGGCTTGCATTGGGGTACCTGTCAAAGGAGAAATACTACATTGAGATTTTAAAGCACATACCCAATGGAAGAAAAGGCGGATCACATACATATCAGGCGTGAGTTTTCCGTATATCGAACTCGCTGCACAGGCCAAAAAGAACGACGCGTAGAACGCGAATACAGTCACTCCATGCAAAGAGTGCTTGATGGAGCGTAGTGCAATGCCTGGAAGGGGTATTAGGCACACCACAGACGAGTTGGGAATGTCTCACCCATTGGGAGCCAAACGAAGAAGGCGAGAGACATAAAGACTGCATGTGTGATGATTAGACCAGGATGGCGAGCTGAAGCCTGCTCGGGATCTTCCCAATCTATCGTATAATACGATGGAGGAGTAGGTTGGTGGCGGAGGCCCACTTCAGTCTCATTCAACTCGAGCAGCGGTGCAACAGCACTATGATGATGTCCATGCTCATCCGACCTCCCTACAAGCTGGAGGAGGTCGGAGGCCGGAGGGGAAACGGCGGCCACGAGCACAAGAGAGGCGGTTAGGGCCAGTCCGAGAGCCTGAAAGTGCATCGTGAAGAACAAGGGTGGCAAATTGTACTTTGGCTGTTTCTGCTTTTAAAACGGGTAAGCGCAGCGGTTTGTCTAGGCCCGCGCAGCATCTGTCGCGCAAGATTGTGGTTCGTAAGCTGATATCCATTGATTTCCGGTAGGCGGGGGCGGAAAATGAGGAGGACTAGAGAGAACCCGAAGGCGGCGTGCGTAAGCTAGGCTTAGCGATCCATTGATTTCCGGTGGGTGGGCGCAGAGAAAAAGTACAGTGTGAGGAGTAGAGAGAGAGAGCCCGAAGCCGGCGTGCCGTGTGGGACGTCGCGTCTTGATTAAGAGCAAGCTGACAAGCCTCTTCAGAACCCAAGGACATGGTAAGCGAGCCTAGGTTTGCCACAGATTTCTGCGTTATTTGGGAGGAAACGATCTGGCCCGTCGACGTTGTTTCCAGAAAAACCCGGCCCAATCTCGCTGAGTCCCAGCTTGAACAACTCTTGCGTGGAGCTCGAGGGCCAGAAGTTGGAGGCACTAGAAAGGTCTTGGTCGCAGGCTCGCAGCGATTGAGTGCAAATTGAGTGTCCGAAACTCCAAAGGTCGTCGGGTTTGATCGCCGGTAGGTCGCCAGTCGGAGTTTGAACTCAACCTCTGCACAAGCAATACAGGTGAACTGGTACTGAAACAGCAGCATTTTTGAGGCTGACTACTCCTGCCTAGGATGTCTGCGGACCCCAGCCCAGAATCTACCAGGAGCTCCCTCGCCGCCGATCGCGCCCGCATCGTAGAGAACACGGCCAAAATATTGGAATTGGAGCGCTCCCTGAGCCTCCCTCTCCCTGCTGGGAGAGGAGAACGCTTTGCTTCAGGACCGACTCGACGCGTACACATACCCCGTCCTCACTCTCCCCAACGAGATCGTCTCAGAAATCTTCGTCCACTTTCTTCCTGTCTACCCCGAAACTCCTCCAATGATCGGCCGCTCCTCCCCGAACATACTCGGCCAGATATGCCAGAAGTGGAGAGAAATAGCGTTCAGCACTCCCACTCTGTGGCGAGGGATTGGTTTCTCTCTGGACAACGGGAAGAGAATCAGCCAAAAGCTTCGGCTCTTGGAACTCTGGTTGCAGCGCTCCGCGTCGTGTCTTCTGTCCCTTAACGTGCACCTAGGATCTTCACAGCTACAGCACCAAATACAACCATTCCTCACCGCACTTGCCGCTCAAGGCGTCCGCTGGGAACATCTGCGATTGCACTCCTGTCCCCTTGGCTTCTCGTTCCCACTCATTGAAGCCGCCCTACCATCCCTCCGTTCAGTTTACATTAGATCAAAGCCAGCACGGGACGGGAGCGCTTCACTTGCGTCTGCTCTACGCGCGACACCTCTACTGCGAACTGTCGCACTTTTTATGCCGCACGACCACTCTATTACCCTCTACCCGTGGTCCCAATTGACAACGTTCATCGGAAACGCGCTCCTCCCGCGCCAGTGTGTTGATGTCTTGAGTCAAGCATTGCACCTAGTCCATTGCAGACTCTATATTTTCAAGCGTCCCGATAATACCTCAACGTACGTGCATTACACTCATGTACTGAAAGGCAATTGATCACGAACTTTAGCCCGCATGGCGTGACACTCCCATGCCTTTCGACATTCGCTCTTCTTGGCTTCCCTAGTACTTCTGATGCACCGTGGAGCGTGCTCGACACTCTTACTCTTCCGGCACTCCTCATACTTCAAGTTTCAGAACATGTCCTCGAAGGAGACCCCGCTGGCTGTCTGAAATCGTTGATTTCACGATCCAACTGCAAGATCCAGGAACTTTGCATCACACATTTCAGAACATCCGCTGCTGCTTACCGCTCTATAGTGCCAATGGTTGGTGAACTCACATTCGATGCTGAGTTGCCCGCGGTTCACCCTTTCTTGGTGGCCCGGGACGAGACCTCTGAAGTCGAGGATGGGTCAGATGACAATGCTTAAAATGCAGAATCGACACTTATTTCGATCATGTATTCTATCCGTATCGCATTTAAATCGTCCATCTTATCCCGGCAGCCAGGCGTTGGTTGTTCATTGTACTACCTGCCGCTGCCGGCGGGAGCGGCGTGAGTTTTGCGTCCAGTTTGCGTCGGGACAGCGTTAACTCACCCTTAGCCTACGTCCTCAAGGTAGTACCAGTCGATTCAGAGGCCTGAACGGCATCGAAGAATTAAAGTCATCGCCGATGAGACAGCATCCCGTCCGAAAACGAGCGCTCCAGCGAGCGTAAGCGCTTCGAAAAGGTTCCTCCTGTTCCTGCCAGTGACGGAGGAGGAGGAGATAGTACTACTGCAGAGGTCCCGATGAGGAACAAGCAGGTACTGTACCTACATACACACGTCCTCTGTATGCTGCAGTCGTCTACGGCTCGGTCGCTGCGATAGCATAAGGACGGTGCTTCGTCCCGAGTCGTTCGAAGGGCAACGGCATTCATAACGAGAGCTCGCAGATCGATCGCGGTTCTCGATGACTGACCGATTCTCCGAATATTGAATGGCGTACGAGCAAATAGCGCTATTGAATGCACGATGGACATGTACCTATTGGCGCCCTCGGGCGTCCGATAGAGACAGCATTGATGTCCGGTGACGCCAAGTGAGACTGGAAAGCTTTGAGGCGTGGTATGAGCATACCGATAGATTCAAGTTTGTGGATCCGAGGAACCACTATTGTAACGAACGCGGCCGCGGCACAGCGGGGGAGGCATTTAATGTCCGCTGACTGCCTGCACGAACAGAAAAGACCGCGTTGAGTAAGCTTGGGGCCAAAGCAAGTGCTGCGTTTGCTTATGGTGGCGGATCCTTTGGAGAGTCGAGTCGGTCAAGGACCAGCGCCGGTGGATGAAGTCGCTGCAGCTTGGCAAGGGGGTCGTTTGTGGGAGCGAATGAAGGCGCTGCCCTGCCAGACGGAGATTAGTCCTTGAACCCAATGTACATATTGTGAATTTATCGTCTTGACTCCGATCGATAGCCTGTTGGGAGCTGCAGATTGGCGGCGAGCCCGTCGGCTCCTGGAGATTGGACTCCTGGCCTTGTCCTGCCTACGATCCATATTCGACCAAAAAACAAAGAATGGCAAAAATCTCTCGTTGGACATGTCATAATCCACCCTGGACTTCCGATAACTTGACCAATAATACTCTTACACCCGTACACCTACACCCAATGAAGCATCAGCCTACGGCACACAGCAGACGTAGTCACACTGACCCTCAAATTGTCTCCTCGCACATACCCCCAAGTGGGAGGAGACTTATTTCCGAGCACATACACGCACTACTTCTTCCCCTTCTTCCCCGCCTCCTTCGCCTCCTTCGCCTTCTGTGCCTTCTCCTTGGCCGCCTCCACCTTGGCGAGCTCATGCGCGTCGTCGTTAAGCCCGAGTTTGTTGCGCGCGATCTAGCCGAGGTGTTAGCGCGCGTGCTTCATGAATGATTACGAAAGAGGGAGGTGCAGCGAGGAGAAGGATGTAGAGGTTAGATGACGGGAAGGGAAGGGTGTGGGGGAGGGAATTGGGCGAGATTTAGGTAGGAAAGGGATTAGGGGAAAGAGTGAAGCAAGAGCTCAAGCAGCTCGGCGATGCCCACCTCGATTGCGTAGAACTGCGGCCACCCATCGCCATCGTTTGCGATTGCATTTACAGGGGATAGGGTAGTCGAAGTAAGATAGAGAGATAGCCATTGAATTGAATTTGACGCGAGGGGAAGCACAGAAAAGACGGGGAGAACGGGCCGTTTCGTTAGGCTACGGCTAGACGGGGCGAAGCAGGAAGGTGAGGCGTACCTGCATTCGGGTTACTAGAAGATAAAGAAGAGGTGGTAAGTGAGGGCCGACGGAGCGGGGCATGGCACAAGGAAGAGGAAAAACGGAAAAGGCAGGGAAGGCACAAAGTCAAAGATACGGAAAGCCGACAGCGCCGTAGATTACGGACCGATGACGCCGCCTCCGACAAGACGGGCAGCGAGGCGTGCCACCACTGAAGCAAGAAACACCGCGGCTTCTGTGACCAGGAGGAAAGAAAAAACCCAGCCGCAAGCACCGAAAGCGTCACAGATTTTAGCAGGCAGCAGAAATATGGTGTCACGCGCGCACAAGGGTAAGCGCACTCCAAGCTGTCGAGAAGCAAAAGTTATGCTTGCGGCGAGGGTGGACCCCCGTGCCCACCCAGCACCAGAACTCTACCGCCTCTGGTGGAAATAAAAGGACCAGGAGCACGACGCACGAGGCGCAAAGCTCGGAGCAACGCTCTTTATCGCAGTGTCCCAGCCGCAAGGCAGCAGGACGAAGACTGTATACACAACACCGCCAGAAACGAATCCCCCCGCTGAGAGGCAAGGCAATGAGCAGGGGACGATGCCCGCCAGCTCGATCGTCCTCGTACGCAGAAAGACTACGACGACCGGGCGTTACTTGAGGGATTGGAGCCGCAATGACGTGGCCCGCCCGAAAGAAATAAAGGCCGGGGCGAATCAAAAGAAGAGACGGAGGCGCAGAGCGGCACCTCCTCCCCACGGAACCACCAGTATTCGCGCGGCGAGGTGCCCTCACGCATCATGCACCCACTGCGACCGATAGCGATGGCCGGCGCACGACCGAAACATTGAGCGTTTGACGCCTCCAGTTTCCCGATATCCCCCCAAAAAGAAAACATAACGAAAACATATCGCGAACGCGGACCCAGCGGACAGGACGGAAGGAAGAACGCACCGAAAATCGTGTTATTCTCGCCATACTCCTGCCGGGCGTCCGTCCGGATGAGAGAGCCAAAGTTGTAGTCTTTGACTTTTTTTTTGTACCTGGGGCGTGAGGTTAGCGCGCGCGTGGGACCTGGGGAGAAGGAATAGAGTTGGAGCACACGCATGGGTGCAGGACGCGCGCGCGCATAAGCCTCGGGCGCAGGAGGGTGGGGTGTGGGTAGGGGAGAGTGGGGAGTGGGGATGGATGAAGAGCTAATGCGGACATGCACCCGCCAGGAGGGACGCGTCCACGCAACACTGGCGACGTTGTTCCAGGGCGCGTCCGAGTTCCACGATTACAAGGACAACGGCGCCGGCGAGGGCCCACAGACGGGCGTCAGCGCATCCGGTTCAGCCCATGCGGGTGAGGGCGACCATACGTCCGACGGGGCACAAGCGAGACGCGGGGACGCCAGCGTATCCCGCTCAGCACACGCGGGTGAGGGTAGCCAATACATCCGACATGCAGCCGTCCTCGGTAATCCACCGAGTTAGATGTAAGGAAAGAAACCCCACTCACGACTCAATAAACACCCTCCACCGCTCCTTCCCCTCGGCGCTCTTCATGGCCTCCTCGTCGAGCTTGAGCAGCTTTGCGTGGTCGTTCTCCGCGAGTTCCGGGAAGGTCGCGAGCGTGTGCTCGTAGATCTCGTCGTCGAGCCTGCGTGCGGTGCTCTCAGTACGTATACCCTGGCTTAAGGGAAGGGAGAGCGTGAACGGAACGCACTTGGTCAGCTTGAGCTCCCGTGGTTGCACCTTCTCGATGAGGTTCCAGTATGTCTGCGACTGATCAATCTCTGGCGAGATAATTTACACGACGCGCACACACCTGAGCCTGCTCGACGGCCTTGACGGCGAACCTACACCGCTCCCCTGCTCAGCACCGTCGGTATTCCGTGGGATGACGGACACACGCACTGTTTCTCAATCTAATTGATTCATCGTCAGTATTCATTCATACATTCCTCCAACGCCAGCGAAGGCGAAGCAATAAACCCACCTCCATAAGATTCTGCGCCGTATTCGGGTCAAAGGGCTTGCTGTTAGTCGCCATCGTGTCTGCAGTTGTTTCCGTTCCTTGAATATGCTCGATTTATATGTAGTCGCGTCAAGGTCTGCTTCAGGCGCAAGCTTCCGTGTGGGGTCCTCCTTGTGTTCCGTTTGGTACTGTCCTGGTTAACACGCCAGGTAGCAAAGTGGGAGTTGGGTGAGAGTGAGAGTTGTGTGAACGAGAGTGAGAGTGAGAGTGCGCTGGCCGGCTATAATCGATGTCGGAAATCGCATGGAACGCAACCCCGTGGGTGATCTCCGCCGTTACTCCGTTGCATTCCCTCCCATAATTAATTGCGATATGCCTGCGGGGAGGTATATTACGCGTCCTGGCGCCGTGGAACAACAGTGGAACGAAGAGAGAGCAAAGAAAATTATTTCGGTAGGTGAGGTAGTAGCTTCTACAAGTACAATTTTTGTCTGTGTCTGGCGCCTGGAGCATGTACATACTTAGTGCATGGTCTTATTCTTAGTGAAGTCGTCCTGTAGTGTGTAATTTTTCATCGTCGTCGTCGTCCTCCTGCTTCACCGATTCCGAACGAGGGGAGGATGGGCGAGCGCCGAGAATGGTGGCACTCCACTTACTCGACCCCAAACTTCCTCAGCTTCTGCAGATACTTCTGCACTCGGCTCGAGACCTGCCGGGGCGTCCGCCGCCCTTCCATCGCGAGCGAGATCTTGAGGTACCTGTGCGGGTGTGTGAGCTCGGTTATTCGTTGGTAGAATGAGGGATGCCGGGAAGGGAGAGGGGAAGGCGCAATGGAGGGATCGCCTCGATCACGAAGACGACACCGACGTACACCCTCACAGCAATGCGGGTGGATGTCGTCGTCTCCACGAAGTAAAAGAAAACTGGACGAAAGAAACCCACCTCCTCGGATCCTCCTTCGGAATCTGCTCCAACAGCGTCTCCAGCTGGTTCTGCTCCTCCACACTCCACATAACCTTATACGTGTCCGCCTTCGGCTTCTCCTTCTTCTTCACCGACGCGCGGGACGTCGTCCGCGTCGGCGTAGGAGTGGCGTCAGGGGTGGGCGTTGTCGTCGTGGAAATAACGGGAACGGGAACAGAAAGCGCGCCGCCGCCGCTGCCGCGGGTCCTCGTCCGGGTGGAGATCGTCTGTGTCGGTGTCGTCGGCGTCGTACGCGTCCTCTCCCTGTCCCGCGTTCGCGTCCGCCCCATCACCGGCGCCGAAACACTCTCCCCAACCCCAGCCGCCGGCGCCATGGTAATCGCGCCCCTCCCCGCCCCGAAGTTAATGCGTATCCGAATCGACGACTCGGTCTTGTTCCTCTTCTGCCCCTCCTCCTCCTTCTCATGTGCGTTGGACGGACGTCGGCGCCGCTTCCCGAGGACGCTGGGTGGTGGGGCGGGTGCGGGCGACGCTGGGGCCGGGGTCTGCTGCTCGTCCTCGCTCTCCTCCTGCTCACTCAGACTCTCGCTCTCGCTCTCGCTCTCACTCCCGTCTCCACTCTCCTCCTCCTCCTCGCTGCTCTGGCTCTCCTCGTCCTCCATGTCCTCATCCTCCGCTTCTTCTGGTGTAGGTGGTCGCGTTGGCAGCTTGAGCCTCAACACCCTCCCCTTCGGCGCTGCCACGGCCACGACAACCTCCTCCTGGCTTCGCGTCCCAAGTCTCCCCGCGCCCCTCTTCTCCACCGCGTCGGAGACCAGTGTAGGAGCAGAGGCGGAAGGAACAGGCACAGGAGCAACCCTGGACGACCGACGCACACCCATCGTCGCGCTTGCAGGGACACCAAAAACCGCCCCCGTCTCCTGCCTCTCCTTCAGCTTCGTCGACACCCTCCGCGTGCGCACGGGCTTCGCCAGCGCCAACGGCAGCTCCTCCAGCGCCATCCTGTCTTCCTCCACATGCGGATGGTTCGACGACGGAATCCTGGCAGTCGAGCGCGCATACTTGCCCCCATAGTCGCTCATCCCCCTCCCTCTACCCCCCTTCTCCTTCTCCTTCCCCTTGACGAGGGCGGGTGGACTCGGACACTCCACCGCTGTGCTGCTCCCACTCCCACTCCCACTGGTTTTCCCGTCCTCCTCGTCCTCCTGGATCTGCGCCTGTCTCGCCTGCAGCTCCTTGTGTGCTGCGCTCGCGCGGCGCGTGAAGAGGCCGGACGGGCCACGCGGGGGCCCAGCCGTGTTTGCATCCCCACCGCCTGGGCACGCGTTCTTGGCCCTCGGTTTCGCGGCGTGTTTGAGCTGGATCGGCGAATGAGGGGATGACGCAGAGGGAGGGAGCATGGTCTCGTCCTGGCCGTCCGCGGGAGTGTGGTGGTGGAGTGCGAGGGCGGAAAAGACGGGGTCGAGGATGGATTGGCGCGCGGCGCGGACGAGGGATTGGAGGTCGGAGAGTTTGGGGCTTTCGCTGGAATTGGAGGTAGTGATTGCGGAAGTGCTTCTTTGTGGAGGGAGATGCGAAGTAGAGGCAGAAGCAGACGTGGAACCGGAGGCCGTGCGGGTATGGGGTAAAATAATGATATTATGCGAAGTTGAGGTGGATGCAGAAGATGGGGGTGGAGGCGGGGGTGGGGGTAGAAGGGGAGGCAGAGGGACAAACGCCGTACGCGCTGCGTGGGCGGTGCGCTTCGCTCGCGCGAGGTGTTGGAGGGGATGTGGGTCTTTTTGCGCGAATAGGGCCCAGTCGATCTTTTGAATTTCGAGCTCGGAGGTGGAGGCAGGGCCGCGCAGGTCTGCGGCGCGCTCAGAAATGCGAAAGGCGGGGCCATTGAGCTGCAATTTGGGAGCTTCGGTTAGTTATCGCAATCACGAAAAATTGGCAAAGGGTGGCATGTCGTGTATACAACGCAAAAGCGCCGATAAGGAGGGGGGTACGAGGGCGTGGATAATGGGAAGGAGGGGAAATAGAGCCATGGATGATAGGAAGCAAGGCAGCACAGACACACACCTGGACAGCCAGGGCCCCGACATCGGCACGGGCTACGGCCTCGGCCTTGAGTTCTCTGAGAGTGTGAACATCGGACTGGGTGCGCGCGATGACCTCCCTCTGCTGCGCGATGAAAGCTGCGAGCGCGTCGAGGCTGCGGTCGAGAGCGTCGTCAGTATGCATCTCAAAGTCATGACGGAAAATAACGGAAAATTGGCAAAATTCCAGGATGAAAAGTCTGGGGGTAACAAGAATGCAAGGACCAGACACTGACGTTTTTGCCCTTTTACTATCCATGGGTCGCGGGGGGCGCGCATTGACCACGCGCGGGTGTAAGGAGAGGAATTAGGCGGACGACCCTGAGGCGGTGTAAAATAGGCGCCCATCACGGCTCTAGCCTCTTGCTTCGAACGGTCAAGGTAACGAACACCGGGACTGGAATGTATACATACAGGCTGACCTATCGCCGCCAGATGTCGTCTCATCCTCACGCAGAGTCTGAACATAGACCACTTGCTCAAAATGAGGGGAACTCCCTCGCTGCTCCCGCTCGTATTGCAGAAAACAAGACACAAATATCGGACCTGGAGCGTTCACTCCGTTTGCTGAAGACGGAGAACGGCTTATTGCAGGCCCAGCTCGACGCGTCCACGTACCCCGTCCTCACTCTCCCCAACGAGATCGTATGCGAAATCTTCGTCCACTTCCTGCCAGTTTACCCCGAAACTCCTCCGATCATCGGTCGCTCCTCCCCAGCTTTACTCGGGCAGATATGTCGCAAATGGAGGGAGATAGCGCTCGGCACTCCCCGTCTTTGGCGAGCAATTGGCTTCTCCCTGGAGAACGGGAAGAGAATCAGCCAAAAGCTTCGGCTTTTGGAACTCTGGCTGCAGCGCTCCGGGTCGTGTCTGCTCTCCATCGACGTGCACCTCGGAGAGCGTACAACACGAGAGGAAATCGGGCCATTCCTCGTGGCGTTAGCCGCCCATTGTCTTCGCTGGGAACATCTACGATCACGTTCAAGTACTCACTGCCCGCTCGTCGAAATCCCCCCTTTGTCTCTCCGAACGCTTTATATCGCCTCCCTAAATCTGACGCGGGAGAGAGACAAATTGCTTGTGTCTTTTCTCTCCACTGCACCTCTCCTGCAAACTATCGCCGTTTACTCGTGGCCCGAGCAAGTCATTCTCATCTGCCCGTGGTCCCAATTGACGACTTTGATCGGACTCTACATCTCGCCACGCCAGTGTGTGGATGTTTTGGACCACGCATCAAACCTAGTCTACTGCAAAATGCATGTTTACCAGGGCCATGATAGTCCACCAAGGTAATGCCGCGCTATCCACCATGTATCCAGCAACTGACTCTGGAATTTAGCTCGGTCAAATTGGTTACACTTCCGTATCTCTCTACATTCATTCTCCGCGGTCTAATTACCCGCGACGCCGCCTGGAATTTCTTGGACTTTTTCACCCTCCCGGCGCTTCAGACTTTGGAAGTTTCGGAACATATCCTACGAGATCCCACTGTCGCCAATCTTCAATCGTTGATTTCACGATCCAGATGCACCATCCAAGAACTGTATATCACACACTTCTGGACATCTGAGGATCTCTACCGCCTTGCGTTGCCAACTGTTGGTTCATTCAGCTTCGGCCGTCGACTCCGCGAGGTTTACCCCTTCACAACCACATTGCCCCCGGAAGAAGACGATGAAGAGACGTCGGATGATGGTGCTCTCATCTTCAACGATGCGCTGCCCGTCGTCGACCCTTTCTTGGCGCGCCAGGACGAGACGTCTGAAGCCGAGGATGGGCCGGATGACGACCATTCAGATGCATAATTACGCGACGTAGAGCGCAGACGACGTCGACTCCTGCCTTTCCATAAACCACCACGTCTTGTTGTTCCAACATGCATATCCTCTCCATATCGTTCCTCTGCTCTTCAATGATATGCGTCACTTGTTTCTGGTCTGACAAGTAAATTATTCCGGCCCTGTTGTTCTCCGAATTCAGCCGACCAAGATGCCTGTCCTCTCCCACACAGCCTAGGAAACACAGTTGCAAAATCGTAGGTGCAGGTTCCAACAAGGTTCTAATCAAACCCAACCAACCAACATTCCCACGGTTCGATTTTATACCTGACCGGGAGATATAGTTCGAGTTCGTCAAAGCTGGGTTCATCTGCAGCCGTATACTCATGAATCCTGCAGAGCAAATGCCGAGACGCATCACCGTAAACTGAACGGATCAATTCAATTGATTTCCGCGCTGCCTTTTCTTTCTCGGATCTCCACCACTCACCTAGTCACCTCATCGTACGTGGTACAGGCGCCCTACTGAGGAGAAGCTAACCTCGTGAAACAGACCACTGTCATGTCATGTGCTATTGCGACGACGCCCTCCGGGGACAACTTCCCAGAGGATCCACCCGACCACATCTCTCCATGTCCCGCCCTGGATCTACCGTACGATGTCGTGGCGGAAGTCTTCCTCCAAGTCCTGCCGACCTACCCCACCGCTCCCCCAATATTTGGCCGTTTCTCGCCTAGCGTGTTGGCCCAGATCTGTGCCAAATGGCGGGAGGTAGCCCTCACCACTCCGGCACTCTGGCGGGCGATCTCAGTATCTTCGCGCCAACTGAAATCTCAGCCCCAGAGGTCCCGCTACTTGCTCGAGATATCACTGGATCGCTCTGGCTCTTTCCCCCTGGCGATCAGAATCGGGGACCGTGCACAATCTTGGCGTCTGGGAAACGCGGGCGACGAACCAGGCCTGACCCGAGTTTTGGAGACAATCGTGCGACACTCCGCACGTTGGGAACACGTAGCTCTATGCATGCTCGCGCCGTTATCTCGCCTTCCCGCCGTGCCACTGCCGCTGCCACTGCCACTTCTCCGCACCCTCATACTTGGGGACGTTCAACTCTCTCGGGGAGAGACACAAGTGCATAGGCCTGCATGGGAATGGTATGAGGACGCTGATCCTTCGGCCCTTGCTTCACCTTTCTCCGCCACCCCACTCTTGCGAAAACTCAACCTTGAAGTCTGTGACGGCATCTATCCATCCATTCTTCCGTGGACACAGCTCACGGTGGTGGACGTGGGCTCTATTCCCGCGAGACATTGCCTGGACATGTTAGGTCTCCTCGTCAACATAGTTCACTGTCGTCTCAAAGTTCAGCACTGGGCGTGGGGCGACAACGGGCCAAGGTAAGTATTGCTTCCAGGCTTCATTCTTTACAGGAATTAATACCATATTATCAGGAACGTAACCCTCCCTCGCCTAGAAACATTCATCTTCGAAACATCCTCTTTCTGGGAAAACCCACCAGCGAGCCTTCTGGACATGTTGACGCTCCCCGCTCTCACGCGTTTGAGCGTCACTGAGACCCTCCTTTGGCGAGACGATCCTGTTGCAACACTAGTGGCCTTCATAGCGCGCTCAGGATGCGACTTGCAGGAGCTATGCGTTGCTAATCAGTCAAGTTGGCATGCGCAATACCGCCGCTCAAAGCCGCAGGATTACTCCGATGCCATGCCTTCCGTCGCATTGTTCATCTTCGATGGCCCACTTGGCGTCCCGGAGCCATTTTTGCGCAGCGGAGGAAAACCCAGATGGCGGTCGTCATTGTATGAACGCCCGGAATCCTTGAGGGTTCCAGTGTCGCGAAGGGGGGAGCAGACCAGGATGCAAGGAATTAATATGTGAAGCGTAGACGAGGTCCCAGTCTATGTAGATAAATGGAGACGAGATTAATCTGACCAGTTGTTATCGATCGATCCTGGCTCTGAAACGACGTCCAGTGTCTTAGCAGTAGATAACTGTAACATACATGTGGACGTGTTGTACGTTGGTACAGTGCCTGCTTGTTCCTTATTGGGACCTCTGCAAATATACATCTGATCTTCTTTCCTTTGTTCTGTCATCTAGGCAGCCTTTTTTTACTACCCACCACAAGGTATATGTCAAGATATTATGGATACCTTTACAGAGGTAACTTGGGAATATTCATACCTTCCACCGCTCTGTTCTCCACCAACGCACATCCGTGGGACTACCAGCTTGCAATGCCGCGGCACAGCGATCAGCACGGCGATCAAAACTGACTGCAGACTTGAGACTAAGGACTTGAATCATGAACCCCCGACCACGTCAAAACTATAGTCTAGGAACTAGGACTACCCCAAATCTGCAGACTGGACTATCTGAGTCAGAATAAATACCGAAAAAAGCTCTCATAGTGGCTGCCTGAAAATTCTGAATAATAAAAAACCACACTACTCATTCACAACTTGAAGAAAGTACCCCTTTGGGATTTGAGATATGATAGGCTTTTGGTTTCGCCCTTCTTCCACTCAGTATTTACCACATCAGCTCAAGGTCTCGACCTGCTGTAGTTTAACAAACTGAAGACACAGCCTTTGTGCAGGCGAGTACATAACTAGTCAGTTATAATCTGTACATAGGTAGTGATATATACCAATTTCTGTTGAGGCAGTTGCAAGAACGCTCTGCGACACATACACTTTGAACGTAGCCAAAACGGAGGCCAGCTTTGAGTGCGTGATGGTTCAAGTGGTTCAAGTGATTCACTGCGTTTAAGACGAGTCTAGTTGTAACCTGCCGAGGTCTGCTGCCCACACCTTGATGGACTTCGGCAGATTCTGAGTCGACCACACCTAAAACCACTGCGCTGAGATCTGCTGAGATCTGTTGAGGGTGGCTGGAGGATCAGTCGAGGTGATCAAATCACACTAAGACAGACTCGGGCCAGGTACAATCGGCCGACACTGAGCAGAGGTCTGCTTAGGTGCAATTGACGCACCTGGACTTACCAAGGCTAGATTTGTCTCAAACACAGTGATTGGGCGAGATGGTTCCGGACCTTCCGGTGGGGGCCCCGTGGATTGCGATACCTCTGAGCGGAAGCAGTGCTGCATCTACATCCGCAAACAAGCCGAAGAAGGGCAGCCTTATCTAATGACGACACAGGTTATGCCTCTACATTTGCAGGTTCAGACCACTCGTGTTACATGGCCAGATGGTGTGCCATATTGAGCTCAAATCCAGCCTCGCCCTTGCCAACATGACCCTCGATTCTCTTGTATGCAACCCCTCTGGATCAAGGACATCTATGATTTAGAAGGTAGAGATGTGACAGGCAGTGAAACTCACCAAACACTCAAGTCGGCACACAGAACCCCACCACTTCTGAGCTAACCCACAGACCTACAGCCATTGCATGTTGATTCACCTCACTAGGACACTGGGAGACACTTGAGGACTCACCTGGGAGATCAGCTGGAGTGGGCCGTGCAGGGGACGTCCACGTGATCTTGCCGCTCGGCCTTGACCGGCAAAGGCTCGGCACTGAGCAAGGCAATTAAATCTCCACCAACCGCTCAGAAATACAAGTCCTGGTGGCATAGAAATGATGATATATTCAATCCTGGGGCAGACTAGTACTAAACTTGAGGAATCTTCAAGGTAAGGGAAGGGGTGGGTTAAGGCAATGAATTCAAATAGGTAATAGACTCTAAAAACAATTCAAGACGCGTAGACTGGACATCTCGACGTGTTAGGACTACAGTTAAATGTTTAAGGATGGTAGAAGGTTGTCGTCCCCGCATGAATGATGCATAATTGCGTACCCCGCCTCACGGATGTCCGAATTTAATGGGGATTATGATGGCCAAGAGCGTGAAAAGACTCACAAACACGCTGGACAAGATGTTGTACGCCACCCTCTGTGAGGCCAGCATATATCTATCGATCCTTCTAGCCCCGTGCTATGCCACCGTCCCTCATCCACTCTCTGGATTCGAACCCACTCGGGTTGACAAGCAGGGTAATGAGGAGGAGGCTATCAGAGCACGACGGGAAGCACGTAGTGTGCCGGGGAAAGAGGGAGTGGAGACGAGGCGATGAAGGGGCATGGTGGTGGTACGAAGGAGAGTGACTCAAGAGAACAATGAAGATGTCGGAGCTTCAAAATCTGTGATTTGGCCGACATGCCGCTCACGTGTCTTTCAAAGTTGTGGGGCTCAAAGTCAAAGACTCTCCGTGTCCGCCACATCAAAAGGCCCTCTCTTGAACGTTACTATTTGCACGCATCCTCGGCATTGAACCTCTCCGTTATGACAAACACAGTAGGAAATGCACCCCTGCTGGGGGCATTTCACTTCTGCCAATTCTGTCGGAAGGGGGTGGAAAGCGAGACCCAAGTGCTGATCATATGCATGGCCCCTGCTCTCACTGCATTATGATGTGAATTCTACAAAGATGTGTTCGAGCTTGTTCCAAACCTGCCCCTCAAGCAGGTGGGAGTGCCCCGAGGACTTATTGTGTGCTTGGCTGCAGACTCATAACTTCAATGTCGTGCAGTGACTAGTGAAATACATGTTCAACATACTTGCAGAATATGCTGCATGCACATTATTTAAACCGGCAGAGTACTTGTACACTGCATTGGAATAGTACCACTGTGGTCCTTTGTTGCATCTCATTTTCCAACCAGTATTTTGTTTTTTGGTGCTTGAGTTGACGGAGGTGCAACGGGTTCATACAGGTGATCAAGTGAACAAGGAATGAAGATATCCATAGTATACACAGTGACATGTGTATGTAGTACGAACCCCCCGCTGTTTCTTAACGGGAGCGTGTCAGCAATATACCTACCTACCATTGGCACCATGTTTCAGGAGCAGGCAGATGACCTCAACTCTGCCATAGCGCAATGCGGCTTGTAATGCAGTGCCATATCTTTCTCCTGGTGCATTCACATCAGCACCATGTTCCAGGAGCAGGCGGATGACCTGAACTTCGCCGTTGTGTGATGCGGCTTGTAATGCAGTGCCATATTGTGCTCCCGATGGTGTGTTTACATCGGCACCGTTGTCCAGGAGTAGGCGGGTGACCTCAATGTTACCGCAAAATGCAGCTTGTAATGCAGTGCTGTATTGTTCTCCCTGCGCGTTCACATCGGCACCATGTTCCAGGAGCAGGCGGATGACCTTGAGGTGCCCGTGGTACGATGCAGCTTCTAATGCAGTGCCATATTGTTCTCCTGATGCATTCACATCAGCACCATGTTCAAGGAGCAGGCAAACAACCTGAACTTTGCCATTGCGTGATGCGGCTTGTAATGCAGTGCCATATTGTTCTCCTGATGGTGTGTTTACATCGGCACCGTTCTCCAGCAGTAGGCGGGTGACCTCAATGTTGCCGCAGAATGATGCAGCTTGTAATGCAGTACCATGTTGTTCTCCCGGTGGTGCGTTCACATCAGCACCATGGTCCAGGAGCAGACGGGTAACCTCAATGTCGCCGCGGAATGATGCAGCTTGCAATGCAGTGCCATAGTATTGTTCTCCCCGTGCATTCACATCAGCACTGTTGTCCAGGAGCAGGCGGGCAACCTCGATGTTGCCGCGGTACGATGCAGCTTGCAATGCAGTGCTAGGTTGTTCTCCTAGTGGTGTGTTCACCTCAGCACCATGCTCCAGGAGCAGGCGGGCAACTTCAATGTCACCGTAGAATGATGCAACTTGTAAGGCAGTGCCGTAGTATTGTTCTCCCCGTGCATTCACATCGGCACCATGTTCCAGAAGCAGGCGGACAACCTCGACTTTGCTGTTGCGCGATGCAGCTTGTAATGCAGTACCATATTGTTTTCCCGGTGGTGCGTTCACCTCAGCACCATGCTCCAGGAGCAGGCGGGCAACTTCAATGTCACCGTAGAATGATGCAACTTGTAAGGCAGTGCCATAGTATTGTTCTCCCCGTGTATTCACATCGGCACCATGTTCCAGAAGCAGGCGGACGACCTCGACTTTGCTGTTGCGTGATGCAGCTTGTAATGCAGTACCATATTGTTTTCCCGGTGGTGCGTTCACATCGGCACCATTCTCCAAGAGCAGGCGGGCAACCTTTATGTTGCCGCAATACGAGGCGGCTTGTAATGCAGTGCCATATTGTTTTCCCGGTGGTGCATTTACATTGGCACCGTTGTCCAGGAGTAAACGGGTGACCTCAATGTTGCCGCAAAGTGATGCAGCTTGTAATGCAGTGCTGCATTGTTCTCCCCACGCGTTCACATTGGCACCATGTTCTAGGAGCAGGCGGACGACCTCAACCTTGCCATGTGCCGATGCAGTACATAAGGGACTCAGAGTGTTACTTTGGGTGTTAACTTCGGCACCGCTGTTCAGCAGCAGCCGTGCAACCTCGATGTGACCATGCTCGCATGCATCTTTCAGTATGGTGGTGTTGACAGCAGCACCACTGTTCAGTAGCAGGTGCACCACTTCAATGTGACCTTCAGAGGAGGCAGCATGTAGTGCAGTACCAAAGCTGACACTCTGCGCATTTACATCCACCGCCGAGTGCTCAAGAAGCAGATACACCATACCAATGTTGCCCTCATAGCACACTCTTTGTAGTGCTTCTTCCAAATCTAACTGAGCCCCGTGCTCCAGCAGCAGGCGTGCTATCTTAGTGTGTCCAATGTTACATGCCTTGTACAGTGTGTCGATTGTGACATCTGCACCGGCCTCGAGGAGCAGGACCACCAGTTCAGGATTGTCATGAGTTCCATTGCAAGCCTCTGACAGTGTGGCATGTGCACCACTCTGAAGCAGGAGGCGCACAATGTCAATGTGCCCCAAATGGGATGCTGCTTGCAGCGGGGTCCACAACTTGTGTCGTGTGTTGGGGTTGGCACCATACTGTAGAAGGAGCTGCACAATTTTGGTGTATCCTTCCCAGCAGGCAACATCCAGGGGACACAGGGGGCCATAACGTCCAGGATCTGTCATATTGGGGTTGGCACCTCGATCAAGCAAACCCCATACTACCTGGCCAATTCCAAAGGCTGCGGCAATGTATAGTGGAGCCACAAATCGAGCTTTCTGAATCCGTGGATGTGGTGACTTCAACTCTTCAATGTCAAAACAGCATAGTGTACTATATGCTGGCGTATTGGGGCGGAGGAGTTCAAAGATTGATTGGATGAGACCTATGGGGTTTTCATCTGAATTCTCCAACCGCAGAGGGGATCGGTTGATTGATACCTATTACAACACATTAGAACAAATTCCTGAAGCTCAAACATATCACACACCTCATCCAAGCCAATTTCATCACAGAGAGTTACATGACTGGCCCAGCTTGTGGCAGCGTACACTCCAAGAGGATATTCACTATCTTCGTAGGATGGGTACCTTTCACATTGGGGGGGCCGGTTAAGGCTCAAGAGATACCCGATGCATGTTCGCGCAATCAGATAGTCTGCCGCCTGCTCCGAGATGCAGTGGGGCGATGTTGTGGAGAGGAAGTATTCTTTGACGGAGGCGTGGGCAATCCTTACTATGGTGCCAAATCCCTTCTTCGAAGCCACAATAAAACCAGCACACAATCCTAGGACGGCCTCCGGTGGATCAAAACGGTTATTTCTGTTGAAGCGGAGTGGTTCCTTCTCAAAGTCCATAGCCAGGGCATCAATAAGCTCTGCGGGAGTCAGAAGACGTTGGGAGTATATCAACCAAGTCATTGCACGGCTGATATTTGCAACCATTTCTGCTGCAAAGCTTCCCATGATCTGTGTGTACTTGTCATGCAGTGACTTTGGCAGTTTTGCCAGGGTTTCTTGGATTTTGTTTGCTCTCCCCGTGCATGCAGTGATTTCATCCAAGTGTAGGGTGAGCAAGCGAAACCTTGTAAATTAGGTGAGTGGTATAAAAACGGTCAGGGCTGAACAAACCAAACTTACATCCCACGTGAACGCTCGAGAACCTTGGTTTTAACAAAGTCCCGGTTATTGTGGATCCATCCACTCTGTTCAGAAAGCCATTCGTTGAGATGTAACTCAATATCTTTGTCAATACAGCTGTCAAGGGCTACTTCAATGGCACACTGAACCAGCTCGGTGCCATGCGCAGTCTCCGGGCGGCTTGTCACCAGGAGGTGCACATTGTCAAGCTTCTGGTCGACAATTTGGGTAATCAGCTTTAGTAGCTTCAGGTGATCTGAGCACTCGTCCAGTGCATCCAGCACAATGTATACCGGTTTCTTGCATTCGGCCAGGAGAGGTAACAATGCGTCTGAAGTCAGTGAAGCAGTGGTGGGTAGTTGTTGACCATTGTTATAGGACTTCCACAGGGTCTTCAGCTTCTCGTCAGGGAGGTGTGCCTGGATGGAGAGCTGGCTAACAAGTGAGGATAACAGATGGGTCACAGTGTTTTGGTCTGGGTTGTTCGTGTCGAAATAGAAATATATGCACTGCTCTGCTCTGTGTCGAAGGTCGTCGATGATGATTGAACTAAATAGGAGATGTCAGGCAGTGTGCTAGGAACAGGATGGCTGAAGCACCTGAGTATTGTCTTTCCACACCCCGCTGGACCAAACAGATCAATGACTCTATCAGCAGAGACGGTTGGAGACGTACAGATTCCATGGAGCCAAAGGAACGATCCCAGGGTGTAAATCCACTCCTTGAATGTTGGGAGGGAGAGCAACCATGAACCAGTACCAGCTGGGTGGCGTTGGTTCAAGGCATTGCGCTGGCTAACAGATATCTGCGGCGGATGAAGCCAATTGTTTAGTCTTGTTTGTGTAGCGTTATCGACGAGGTGTTGCCTGTTATGGTTAGAACAGTCTGAATTTCAACTGAAAGACGTACATGTTGAGAAGATCCTGGCCTTTGGAAAGCCCAATCAAACGTGAGGCCTTTTTTCAAGTTTCAGTTGCAGAGGGGTGCTGGATCGAAAAAAAAGTGCACGGACATTGAATAATTCACGGAACGTTTGGATCTTCCGCTCCAAGTTCGTAGCAATGCCGTGAAAGTCCGACGTCACACGGCGAAGAAATCCCTTTTCCATCCACTCGGTAAGAGCATCAGCCGTGTCGCTGAGCACACTATCCGAGGTTAGTTCCCCATTTTGCAAGCGGAACACCAAGTTGTCTTACATCAAATATCGCTTGAGATCCTCTTGCAGTTTCTCTTCTGCAGCGCTTCGCTTCACCACATCCACTTCCTTGAATCCCTCCGCCAGCATGCGGCTGACGTCCAAAATCTTGTCAAGGAGTTCATCTGCGCGCTGCTTGTTGTCCTTCATCTCCTGTATACAATGAGACGACAGTCAACGATAGTTTGCGAGCCTACCTTCCGTATGTCGAGCACTTTCTCGACGCACCTACTGACGACGCCGAGGTACGGCACATCCTTTGTCAGGTCCGCGAATAGGTCGAGGATTTCGAGGCCAAAGGTTGCCGCATCCTGGAGTTGATTGATCTTGGATTTTGCTGGTTTCGCAGGTGGAGTCATTGCTGAGGTGGTTTCGAGCAAGCGGGAGTGAGAGTGAAGAGTCAGAAGACAAGCACAGGCAGAAGCTTACCAAGACGACACGTTTCACGCACGAGGCAAAGTCGATAGATGATACTGTAATCCGGCTCATTTTGTCCGCTTTCGGATGCGGCCCTCCGGCATACGGTAGGAAGCTGAATTTGGTTCTAAGCTAAGTCCTTGGCATATAACTTAACCTATCCGACCACTCGTCCTACCTCTCCGGCGCAGTGGGGGTTGCAGAACACGTTGTTCGGCGACTAGCCGCATTCCGAGTCCTTTGACTCAGTTGATGGCCGGTGCAAAGTTCGATAAGAACTTCACAAGGTTTCAACAAAAAGAGTGGTAATCCGGCGGAGCCTGAGAGAAACACTTAACAGGCGGGAATCTATACTCTCCTGTGAAATTTTGGCTCCAAAGCAAGTTCGAAGATAGGCTCTTTCTCGTTTCGCGAACGATTGGGGGAGAAAATCTCGTTATTTCGAGGAACAGCTGTAGAATGGCCCCGCGTTGCTTGCGCATTAGATGAGGACGATCTACCAGTAAGGGCTTGATTCCCTCAATAGTGCCCTGCGCATGTAGAGGTGCGCCCCAGTCATCGATGTGGCTCCTGAGAAGCACAACTCAGCTATGGACTGGAACGAGTCGAACCAACATTCCCACGGTTGAAGTTCGATTCGCGGCAGAGCTGCGCAGGTAAAAGGCCTGGCGGCGTCCAGAAGAGCTTGTGGAGTGAAGCCATGTGGATTTCGAGCCCGCGTCCTCCTCGTCCCATTCATTCCGCCTCAGTCAAGACCTTTCATCTCAACCAACATTCCTCCGGTTCCATTTCCCCAATTGAACGGCGAGTGCAGGATGAGCGAAGACGTCGTAATGAATCCGACGCGAATGCACGTTAATTGAAGAATGCGTTGAATACCCGCAAGGTCATCGTTCTTGCTGAGACTCAGTCGAATACCACACGACCGAGATAATCTCACGATGGTCTCACAATCCTCATGTGAATCATATCGTAAAGATAAACGCTACCTACAACACAACAGGCGCGCTCCAAGTAACAGGCGGCGTCCAATCCGACGCCTCTCCCGCAGCAGACCCAGGCGCCCGCGTGCGATGTATCCAAGGCAGCGGTGCCGGTGCCGGGCGGGACACCGACGCCGGCGCATGCACAAGACCCTGCAACGAGCTCGGCGGCCGACTAACCTCCGCCATCGACGGCGCAGGCGACTCGGGCACAGGCGCAAGCGTCGTGAGCAGCCCGCGCGACGCGAGCGAGGGACGCCCGTGCCCGCGCCGCAGCCGCCGCATGAAGCCCTTCGCGCCGATCGGGGAGGCTGCGCCCTCGGCCTTTTGTTCAACGTCTTCTTCGGGAGGCGGCGGGGAGAACGCGGGGAGGGTGGGCGAGTCGGCGTCGGCGCGCGCGGAGGCGGGGGTAGGTGAAGGACGGCGGGGAGGGGAAGGCCGCGGCCCAGGAGTCTAGGTCGCCGTGCGAGTCGAGGTCGTCCGTTGGCCCGTCGTGGCTCTCCGACGACTGGAAGGAGAGGGGGCGGAGGAAAGCGCTGCCGCTTCCCCGTCGCGAAGCGCGCCGCGCGACGGGGGAGTAGGCGTCCGGTGGGGCGTCGTCGACGTCGGTGCGGAGTAGGGGAGGTGATATCCACGTCGCTGGCATGTTGCGTTTCTACGCTCCCTTGCGCCGGCGGCAGAGGAACAGCAGCAGCAGGGCCCCGAGGACGAGCGCCACTATAGTCCCGATGGCGACACCTACTATCGCACCGGTGTTGTGCGCGAAGCTAATAGTAGCGGAAAAGTAAGTTCAAAGCGCAAGCAAGAAAGCATATGGATGGCTCACGTTCTTGAGAGGGCGCCGGACGTCGCTGAGACGGGAGTCACTGCGCCATTGGCTCCGGTGACGGTGGCACTATCCGTCGGGAGGAAGGCGGTGAGGGATATGGTGTTTGATGGGTCCTGGTCGGCCAAGGATCCCCCGGAGGGGCGACCTGCACCCGAGAAAGGCGCGGCCGAAGGTATTGGTACGTTGCCTGACGGTGAGGAATCCGAGCCCGTGTTCGTTGGCCTCGCGGATCCGGTGCTCGATCTGAAAGGAAAGGAAAGTCAGTTTCGTTTAAGGATAGGTCATCGAACTTACAATGGTATCTCGTCCGAGGCAGAAGAATGTGGAGCTGGTGTAGGGTATCCGGGAGGAAACAGGGTGAGGGAGAAGGTCGTGGAGCTGGAGCTAACTGGCGAACCCGTCGTCGCTTCAGCAGCACTGGGGGACGAAAGTGAGGCGATGGGGGCGTTCTGCCCATAACCGTATGACGGCGAGACCTTCGGCGAGGAAGTCGGACTTGCATCGGTCGAAAACGACGGGATGGAGGCCGCTCCCGGTACCCGTAGTGCTGAGTTCGAGCTGGACGCAATGGGTGCGATTGGAAACGCGAGAGTCGAGCCTGGGGAAAAAGGTCCGTCCACCACGAGAGAAGAGCTCGACGGAATGGCGGATGGGGAGACCGTTGAGCAAGACGTCGACACATCCTCGTAACTGTGCGAGGGTCAACATGAGAAACTGGAGATAGATAGTCAACGTACATATCTGTCCTTCGCCATTTCGGCGAATAGCGAGGCTGCTTCCTCCCGCTACCAGTCGAAGCCTCTCGAAGAGCGAGTGCGGCGCCAGACATTCAAGTCTCCGGGATGGTGGTGAAAGGTAAGAAGAAGAGCCACGGGCTGGCCGACGTCGGGACACGGGGTACTTGTGTGGATCATGGCAGCATGGAGGAGCATACGCTCAGCACAGCTTAGCGACGGAGGCGAATTCAACCATCATTCAACTTCCACGTGTGATGGTCGGCAATCTTGTTCAACTTGTGTTCGACCGAGATAAGGCGGGGTGCCGATATTTCTATCTGGTACATAGACTGCGATAGACTGCGATCCGCACTTGGGCTACGGTTTGCAAAACGCCGGATAGAATGCTGGTCCGAAAAAATCCGAACTGGTCCGAACATCAGCCAGAAATATTCCCACGGTTCAAAAAATGGTTCGAATTCAACATAAGGACCGGATGAAGGCTCTGCGTAGATGTATGAATCAGCTGGAACGAGGTCGACATATGTATACTTGATTGCCTGCCTGAACGCCAGAAATGAAGTGGCGGTACCAAGTTGAACATGTAATGCTTGTGCTCGCGCAATCTTGACTAGACACACCCCTCCGTCAAGTTTTCCCCCAGCGGCCCTCTCTTCTGAGTCGCCACCAAAGTATTGGTAGTTTACTTCCGGATTATCCGCTCTCCGCGAAAGCAATTTGGAGCGCGCATAGTAGTACATAAGATACAGCCAAACAACGAGAACGAAACACCGTTCAGTATTTATACCGGAACGTCTTATTTTCACGGTCCGTCACTGTCATCGTCAGCGTCAGTTTCCTCATAATAAAAATCCACAAAAATGGGCAACGCACAATTCATCCACTCAATATTTACCACCTCCCGCGTCTCCCCGGCCTCCTGCGCCTTCCGCTCGGCTGCATCCCGGATCTTATTCTGCCACCCGTAGTAGATGCGCAGCGCGAGCGCGAAGAGGGCGGTGGCGATCTCGGTGACGAGCAACACGATCTTGGCGGGGATGTATTGCGGCGCGTCTTTCGGCTTGAATAGTTGTGGACCTAGGATGTTGCCCAGGGCGAATGAGCCGTTGATGAGCGCGTTGGCGGCGACGCTGAGTTTGGGTTCAGTTTTTTCTACTCTGATATGAGGAGAAAGGAGAGAGACGTACCGCTTCGTTTGTCCCGCGACGTTGGCTGTGGTGAGGCAGAAAACGAGGAACAGCGTTACAGTTTCCTATCATATACTCTTCAGCAACGGGGTTTAGCAGAAAGTATGATTATACGGACCATGTTGACCATGTAGACTCCCGCTAAAAGGCCCGCCCGGTGCGAAGCAGGTAAAAACGACATTAATCCGGAGCCCAGCGCAGCGAAGAGACAGAAGACGGTCATACACAGCGCGCGGCTGTCGTACTTGTGGCCTAAATATGCTGTTGCGAGACAGGAAAGGAGTGACACCGCGCCGCTAGGCATGTTCAGCAGCGCGCTCCGCTTCGGCGAAAACCCAAAGTTCCGGATAAGCGTCGTGGAATAGAACGAGATCACGCCCGAGGTCAACGAGGTCTGCGCCAACCCAAGGTCTGATAAGCATTCGTCTCTTCAACAAGCATCAAGCCACCACGTACAACGATGATCAAGCCGGTGAGGAGCCATATTTGCGGATCGATGACCAGCTCGCGGAGGTGCTCCCACTTGAAGTGCGTGTTCTTGATCCCAGTCTGGTTGACGGCGACGCGTTGGATCGCCGCGCGCTTTTCCGCGTCGGTGAGCCATGACGCCTCCATGGGCGAGTCGGGCATGGCGATGAGGGCCCATACGCCCGCAGCGGCGGTGACACAGCCTAGGACGAGGAACATGATACGCCACCCAGATAGGGCTTCGTGCGTTACTTGTTGGAAGCCTGCCAGCGAGGTGGATCCGATGTGAACAAGGGTGGCGTTTATACGGGAATTTTGAACGCACCCCATGATATGAGGCTGCCCAACATTTGCGCTATCCCTAGACTGTTTCATTAGGGTATCCGTCCGTGTCATGATGAACATCCCGAACGTACCAAGTCCACAATACCAAATCGCAAACCGCAGAATCGCCTCGGATTTAGTGTACCACATGCCTGAGGTTGCGATTCAACTTGGCACATAAAGTCGATAATAAATAACGCACCCGTTATTAGCATTAAACACGGCGCCGTCGCAGCCTCCAGAATACCGATCATGACCCGAGTCGCGACAAGTCCGTGGTAATTCGTAACAGCAGCGGTGCAGGCTGTAACGACGCCCCAAAGGATCACATTAACACCCAGCCACTTTCCGGGCCGTACTTTCTGGATAATGTAGCCTGATATGATTGCAAATTTCGATACCTGCCGGGCCGCGCAATCGACACTCCAACGCACCAGTGGGAAATTCCGCGATGAGGTTGGCGATGTACATCGCGCTCGCCGCGTTGTTGAAATCGTTCCCCTTTAGTTTGAGGTCGACATTGAGCCCCATAACGGCGGCATACTGGGCGTCCAAAAGTTAGCACAAAAAGTGTAAGAACATCAGGATTAATGTCATTACGTTGAGATCCCTGCACCGTAGGCACAAAGAGAAGTGAGCTATTGATGCAGATGGCGAAGGCAGAGAACCCACAGTTTATCGAGAAATTGGAGGGTGTATGCGGCGAGAGCAATAGGGACGATGTGCCTGTCGATTTTTCGCACAAGCAGAGCGTGGTCGACATGGGAAGCGTCGGATTGGCTGCCCGAATGCGTTTCGAGATATACGAAGGCCTTGTCCAGACTGGCGGAACTTGCGTTGTTAGATCTGAGGGTCGGGAGGCCGGAGCCGGAGCCAGCGTCGTCCGCCTTCTCAGATAAGACCTTGGTGTCCATGAGGGTAGTGAGCGCGGAGGCTCTGCGTCGACATTTGACGTCTAAGCTTTATACATGGTGAGAGATCAACGGCATTGTGGGTAAGGATGATAGCCGAAGGAACATAGTTGAATTCAAGCGATCATGAGGCGTTTGAGTGGCGGAACGCATGTCCGCGTTGGCCGATCGGTAACCCGACTTGGAAAGAGCAGTGAGGTGAGACGAGAGATGCGGTGGGCGGACGGAGTTTTGCCTCTGGTGAGGTTTGCGGAATCTGCCGACGGTGAATCAACTTTTCGGGCAGAAGCAAAATAGTCTATTACCAAAGCTGTCGTTCGAATCCATGGCTAACACTTTTCGTGACGTTGAGTGGGTCCACGAAAAAGATATCATGAGGAGCAGATGGCAGTCGCGCTAGAAAATGTATTGTTTTGACGAGACAACTCGAACACCAGGTACATCCACGAGGGTTCAGCGGCGAGAATTGCTGAGGAATGCAGTACATATTGCTTCCGCCCAGAGAAACGCCGGACGGACCTGAGGTAAAAGCCCGGGCAGTCAGTTGTATGCAGATTGGCGAAGGAGGGTTAGACAACATACTCCGCCGAAAACATCTTGCTCCTCCGTGCGAGCCGCGCCAGCTGAGCGTGGATCTGCACCGGGGCCTGTGGACGCAAACTCAGCATACGCCCTACTTTGGTAGGAGATTACTTGAAGGGGTTTCGTTTGTGGGTGCGCTGTTTAAGTTCGACGCAAGGGGCTAGTAAACCGCGTCAGGCGTCAAAGAAAAAGATATCGGCGATGCTGGGAGGTAACTGCCTGCATCCGATCTAGCGGCGCGTGAATTGTCTTTCCGCGAGGGTCTGAGAGGAGAAGGTTCAAGTAGACTGGTGGAGTAGCCTTCAAGTGGGAGAGACGTCGGCAATGTTGTACCCGAGACCCCGAATTCTCAGGTTGAAGCCGCCCCGCAGAGAAAATAGCGCTGATCGGAGTCTTGAAGAAGGAGGAGAGCGGCTCCGGTGAGAGTTTTTGACGACGAACAGAAACAGCGCTCGTGACTGTGACCGTAACGGTGTTTTCGGAGCCATCCGGATAATTGATCGCAGACGCGGCGCGTCGCGTCGCATATTTACAAGTTATTCTGATTGATATTCGTGTCTTCCAAACCGCGCTGAATCGCCACCGACCCGCCCGACGTGACCGGTGTTCGCCCCATTTTATTTTGGGCAAACTCAGGCTTCAACCACCGCAAGTTCGCGTTCAACGACATGGCGAAAATGATGAGCTGCAACTCGGAGACTAAGGCTCTGATCCCCCGACCTAGGATTGAATAGGATGCATTCACCTGTATGTCGAGACAGAAAAAAAAACTCCACCAGCGCCTTGGCAGCCCATAAATATGAACAGGAATCACGTCCCCTTACTCTGGCCCTCAGCACACGCGGCCCTGAAGCATATCGCCGCCCGGGATCTCGCACTGCGGCGGATTGAGGTCAATGGAGACGGAGCTTTTTAATTTCTTGGCTCGAGGCGGCATTTGAATTCTAAATTCTTCCAACCCAAGCCGAGGGCCCACCAACCAGGCGGAGGTTAGAAATCTGCGAGCTCTGCCGCGGCCAGTGTCGACACTTGTCACCCGAATTTATACTAGGCTGCTGATTTTGTTTGTCTCTTCTCTATACACCATCTTCTAGTGCTATGCGGGGGGGACCTCGCTGCCAGACCAGTGTCGGTGGACTAAATTCGAAGCAAGTTGGTGCGGCGGCGTTCAGTTGATCATCCGTAGAATTCAACCCTCCTTTCGCAACAAAAATCAAAGAAGATACCTGGACAGCGGCCGTACGGATACAGCGTCGCCCCAATTACTTCGCCCGATGAACACGGCACTCCCGAGTGAAGGCGGACTTGCAAATCTTCTTCATTTGATTCCCGATTTATATGTTGTGTATTTTCCGAGTCGACGACTATCATCCCGACGGCCATGGGCACGGATATGCGGAATTAGCACTTTCAAAGCTTACTATGTCCCAGCGAGCTCTCAATCGCCGATAGGACTCACTCTAAGAAAACAAACAGTCACTGAACTACAGCATAAGGAAGGACAAGGACAAAGAGGGTATGTACGCGTAGTCCAGTCGTCAAAATCAGCTCAACGAACGTGGGGTAAGTATCTATCTATGAGGTATAATACAGTGGCTCTATGGTCTGAATCGTCGTAATCGTCTATGGTGTCTACTAGGGTGCAACAATCGCTTCCTTCCTGATCATATAGCGCTCGCTGTCGAGGTCGCGCTCGCCGCCACCGAACTCTGCGTCTTCGTCTTCGTCGAGGTCTTGGTCTTCGTGCTCGTGGCAGGCGTCGCCTCAGCATACAACACGCTGCTCACATACGCATTCCACGCCGCCACAGTCGCCTGCGGCCACGTCACCGTCCCCGTCTTGTAGTGCACCTCCGCCTGCCCCGTAATCACCCCATCGGGCAGAATATCCGGGATCGCCGCCCCCGCAGGCGCGGCCTGCACGGTAATTGCCCCCGTGGCGGGGTCGACGGCGCCGACCTGCGAGTTGCCGACGAAGAAGTCACGGATGAAGGCGAAGCTGCGCGCGGGGTTGATCACGGGCGTCTGGTGCCCCGCGCCGTAGAGTAGCCCATACGTCCACCCGCGCTCTTGCCGCACGACGCCGGAAAAGAGCCCCGAGTCGTCGAACCACGAGGTGTTGGGCTTGACGGTGAAGCCCTGGATGCCGCCGAAGGTGGTGTTCTGCGGAGGCGCAGTGCATGTCAGAGGAGGGATGGATAGGAAGACGGTGGAGGTACCTGAATGACGACCTCGGTGGACCAATGCGTCGTGAGCGCGTCGTCGTTCCCCGAGTACCACACCATGCCGACGTTCTCCTTGGTGGCGTTGGCCGCGAGCTCGTCCATGAAGAACGTCGACGGCGGGCTGGGATCCGTCCCGACCTCGACGTTGCCCCACGCGTAGGTCGTGGTTGTGACGGCCCAGATCTTATTGCGCGGCGCATGCAGGGCAGCGCGGGTGGTGTTATCTGCAGTTTGGAAAAATATCGCCCTCAGTAGGAGATAAGGAAATCGGAGAGGACACGCACGGTTCATCCAGTGGTGGGGGTGCAGGTTCTCCGAGATGGGGTTGACAGTGTACGGGATGTCGAGGAAGTCGAATTTAAGCCCGAGTTGATCTACGGGGGTGGTTAGCCTCGCACCGTTCTTGAACGTGAGTGAGAGACGCACCCCAGGGATAGGTAAAGTTGAGAGCATAAACCAAGATGGTGTCGCGCAAGTCGCAGCCCCAGAACGGATTCACCTTGCCCGTGAGCGTCATGTCGAAAGGCGGAATCCCGGGGAACTTGTTTACCGCGGTCGACGTAGCCTTGGCGGTACTGGTCTTGCCGGTCTTCGTCGTGCTCTTCGTCGTCGCCTTGCTCTTGGACGTCGTCGACGACGAGGCGGCGACAGAAGTGGTGGAATTGCTCTCCGCCACGGCGTCCCCGCCAAACGTATCCCGCATCCACGCCCTCCGCGCCAGCTCCTTTTGCTCCGGCGAGCGCCTCCGCTCCTCCTCGGGCAGCGCCATCCATCGCTCATGCAGCTCCGCCAAGAAGTCCTCATCCTCGTTCAGCGCCCGGCGTCGGGTCGGCTGCGGCAGGCGGTGCCCGAGCAATCCCTTCTTGATGCGCGTGTAAGGGAGCTTGGCCGTTTGCGGGTACGTGAGATTGAGGTCGAACTTGCAGAGGTGGTTCTGCTCGCGGAGGTAGTCGTACATCGTGGTATCGTAGTTGATCAGCTGCGGGTACGTCTCGAGCACGCGCACGATGGGAATGTTCTCGAAGAGGTTGGACTCCCTACGATGGTCAAAGTATCAGTGACGAATAAGAGGAAAGAAGAAGAGACGCACGAGAGCGCAGGGTTAGAGCACCCGATTTTGCCGCCGCTGAAGTTGACGGGGCGGTCCTCCGGTGCGAGCGCGAAGTATCCTTTGAGGATATACGGGATGAAGCGTCCAGCGTAGGATTCGCCGACGAGATGCAGGGGACGCGTCTTGAGGGCGGGGAAGACTTTGACGAGGCCGTGGAGAAAGCCAAGCTGGTCGGATTCTCAGAATTGGGGCATAGAACGCGCTGAATGAGTACGCACGAAGTCGGTGGCAACTTGGTTCTGGTCAACAGGGTACCCGCCGCGACCGACGGTCGAGTAGCCGGTGCCCACAGGGTTGTCCACGAAGAACTGTCCACAACACATGTCAGGGTACGTTGCGTCGTAGGTGCCTCGAGACTCACAATGTCCGCGATATTGTGCCAGCTGTTGTTATTCGGTCCCAGCGAGTCCTTGGTAACGACAATGGGACCGATATTCTCGACCAGCATGGAGGCGATGCTCGAGTAGCCCGGCCCTCCCGCGAGCCAGATCATCCAGGGCTCGGTCGAATTGACATCCGTCAAGGAGCCGTTGCTTTTCTCAAATCCCCAGAAGAAGGCGGTATTGTTGTCGTTCCCGACGGTGCGCGTCGAGATGCTGCCCGCCCAGTTGCGCGGGAGCGGCCAGGTGACATTCTCCAGCGGGTCCGTGACCTCGAAATCTGTCGAGGAAATATTGTTGAGTGCCGTAGATCAGACTACGAGACGAGACGCACAGGTTTGCCATGCTGGGGTGTAGCCGCCAGTTGGCTTTCCAGGATAGCGCGCAGGCGAGCTCCAATTTTGCGTCGCAAGCGCGTAAGGAAAGACAGTTAAAAGGCCAATTGAGAGGCGTGACCAGGGCACCATGATGAACGAGACGGAGGATCCAAGAGTGCGCAGTGCATGGCGCAGCCGGGTTTAAGAGGCGATGGATTGGTGCATATAGTGCTTGTGGGCTGCCCACCGCCGCACATGTCGATAGAGCGAGTGGTGGTGTGTCGATAAGGGTTGCGATGCTACCGGAAACAAACATGTGCTGTCTCCGCTTCCCCCAATTGAAAGACGCCATGTTCTGCGATGATTCGCTCCCATGTCGGCACTGATAGGCACTCGGAGAGCACCATTCCCTTCTGCGCTTTGCTTTCTTCGCGACAAACTTGTGTGTTTGGTATTTTGCTCCAACTTGAAGTCTACCTCAGTTGCGCGGTGTCGATGCTGTTGGGACGGCAAGATAGACAAGTACAGTGAGGCTCAGTATATGGGTTGAGATAAGAGTCGGGCCTTCGGGGATTGCGCATGCATATGATCTTCATGGAAGACTTGTCTCCGAGAGTCTCTCTGTGATTGTCGAAGATGTCCGTTGAGATGCGGTGTAAGTACGGCTCAGGAGACAAGGAGAGACGCGCAGAAATGGGAGGTCAGAGACAGAAGCCAGATCCTGTAAGTAAGGCGCCGCTCGAGGATACGCAGAACGAGCGCAAACTGGTTGGCAATTGGTTGGCAAGAGTCAGGACAGTGATGTGTGGCAGTGCCGCTCAAACAAAAAGAATGTCAGACAAATATTCGCGCGTAAGTAGCTCGAACGACTAAAGTCATCTAAATTCATAACACGACGAAGCCTATTTCTCAGAAACGACCTGCGGAACAACATTCGGCAACGGTTTCTTGTCCGGAAGCACCATAGCAGCCTTGGCCGCCGGAGTCATGATAACCTCCTTCGAATAGTACTCCGCCCAGAGGTTCCCGTCTGCGAGGAAGGGGTTGAGGACCAGGAACCGCGTAAAGGCGTCCACCTGATCCCCTTTCGTCTCCGAATCGATTGTCGGAGGGGGCGCAGGGACGCTGCGTATCCCGAAATGCACCATTTGGATCCAGAAGTAGGTCATGGTGACATGGAACGTCCGGCCGCGCGTCTGCTCGCTCTTGGCGATGTATTTCTCGATGCCGTCGAAGATCAAGTTCTTCCCTGCGCGCAGGGAAGTGAGCAAAGCATATGGCAGAACAGAACGGGGTACACGTACCTTTCTGGCGGCC
The DNA here is from genome assembly GCA_029281495.1 of Mycena filopes. Taxonomy (NCBI): domain Eukaryota; kingdom Fungi; phylum Basidiomycota; class Agaricomycetes; order Agaricales; family Mycenaceae; genus Mycena; species Mycena filopes. The sequence goes on along the minus strand of JARIHR010000009.1, from coordinate 1,534,422 downwards.
GTGGATCGTGAGGATGAGATACGCGACGCGGACGTGGGTGTAGTGATCCCATGCGGGGAGCTTGCAGTCCGCGAACTGCGCCAGGAATTCGGCGGGGGAGGAGTCGCTCGCCGCACGCGCAAGCCACTCATCGAGTTTCGCCTCGAGCGCTGAGGCGGAGCTCGGGTCTGGCAGCGCAGGGGCCCGGGAGGATGGGGGCTTGCCGGCTCGGACGGCCTCGACTGCGGTTATGAGCCAGTCGACGGCCTCGGGGAATGCGCCTTCGGTGAGACTGTCTGTCATCAATGAAATGCCCACGATGAAAGTCGGGCACCCTTTCGTGGCAGCTGCAGTCGCGGTACGGATTTTGTCTATTGGCATTAGGGATTCGCGGGGGAGGTCCTGCTTGGTGACGAGTCTGTCATTGTGGGACACGTCGTCAGAACTGAAGACGTGTTGGGGAAGGGGAACTCACATCAGGACAGGGAACTCCTGGCGAGTGAGGTCGCCCGGGTTCGAGGTGAGGCCGTCGATGAACCTCATTAATTCTTCGACGCTCTCTATCAAACGCTCTGCGTCGGAGCCGTCGATAAGCCTGAAGAAGCAACTTCAGGACAATTGAGATAACCAAGACTTGGACGAACAAACCAGATGAGCGCATTCGAACCAGCAGCATATACGGAGATCAGGGAGGACCTGAAGGGCGTGCATCCCCCCACATCCCAGCACTGGACGTCGATACCCCGCCGACCGCCGCCGCGAGGGACGTGAACACTCTCGACGGAGAATCCTATCGTGGGTATGGTGGTGACGATTTCCCCTGCCCACAGTCAGTACTATGATTCCTCGTGTGAGGGAAGCTATTGGGTAGTACCTAGTTTGAGGCGGTAAAGCATAGTAGTCTTTCCAGCGGCATCCAGACCCAGCACAGGGATCTTGTAGCCACGAGAGGGGCGCGGATAAAGGCGATCCACGAAGCGGCGGAGGGTGAGATTCATCGAATTTGGATTCGAATGGGCGGATGGCTGAGAGTCAACTACGAGAGTTCATAAAGGGCTGCGGTTGGCGAGCGACGTGGATGTGAGGTTGCTCAGTACGTGGCCATGCGACGATCGGGTTTTCATTGACTCCCATTGCTCCCACTGACAGGCCTGTTCAATGTCGTGGGTTATGCTGCGCCCACTGCCAGAGACGTGTCCCGACGTCGGTCATTTTTTTGCGAAGGATCCGGCGGAAAACGAGAGAAAACCCAAGTGCGCGTGGTGTCACACTGTGACAGGCGCGTTCTCTTCTCACCATGTCCGACAATGAGACCCTCAGCAGTGGCAGCGACTCTGAGCAGGACGTCCAGGAGGTTCCGCGCGACCCCATAACCAAGAGACCACTGAATCCACGCCGTGTCCTCTTCGAGCCCGTTATTGGCCGCGTCGTTGACGCACTTGGTGGCTACGAAGCAGGCACATATCGCTTGGGAGACGAAGCCAGCGGCTGTCTCAAAGATCTCAAAAAACTATGGAGGAAAGACGATACGGACGACGAGCGCACGGTGGCCCGCATTTTCTGGGAAAAGCGCGTCCTCCCAAACGATCTCATTCCGATTCTACTGCAAACGGCTGGCGCAGGGCAGGTTGAGGACAAGCGCGCCATCTCCTGCGCGGACCTCATCTCTGCGATGACTTGGCCCATCGACATGGCGGAGGAGCTTGCCGAGCTCGACCCGGGCGAGCAGGCCGACTTTACCCAGCTCAAGCAGGCGCACCAGCACTACAAGGCCACCATCCTCCAGCCCGCCGTCATGACCGCGCTCTTTGGCCTCCTCCTTCCCCCGCTGGCGAAGCTGCCCAGGGAACGCACTCTGCGTGATAATCAGGTCGCGGGACTCATATTGCACATTGTGCGCAATCTCGCTGCGATCAGGGACTCGGAGGGCCTCCAATCAAAGTTGGTGCGCGCGCTCAAGGAGACGCATCTCACAGACCTGCTGCTGACGGCAGCCGCCAACGGGGATGGAGACCCGCTTCTGGCGAGCTGGAACACGCTCGTGCTCGAGATTCTCTTTTTGCTGTTCCGGGGAACGCCTCCAATCAAACTTCTCGAGCAGCCCAAGGTGCGCGCTCACTATCGCCCTGAAATACACCACTAACGCGACGTCACGCCGTCCCAGCCCGCCCTCCAGCGTCTCCTCGAACTAGAAGCACGCGCCGCTCCTCCGCAGACAAGCCGCCACTCGCGTTTCGGCACAACCATCACCGTCCAAGTCAAATCCACCCTCCCTCCTCCCCCCGACCCCGAAGACGATGCCGACTCCGAGTCCGACGGCGACGACCCGGACAAGCCCAAGAAGAAGAAACACAGATTCAGAGGCGTCAAGGCCCTCATCCACACCACCGCGCCCACGCCCCTCCTCCTCGACGCTGGCAAGCGCGCCGTGCGCAAGCGCCCTGCAGCCGACCCCGAGGCGGCGCTGGCCGACGACCTCACGTTCGAGGCGCGCGAGGTCCTCCGCACTTTCGCCACTGCCTTTTTGAAAGAAGGCGCGTTCAATGCGTTTCTAGCGAGTTTGCTGAAGGACATCAAGATGGAGCGGTCGTGGGCGGTCGGGAACCGCGTGGGGATCTGGGTCATGGCGGTTGTGCGGTGGGCGGTGGCGTTCTTCCTGATGGAGGGGAAGGACGCGAAGGGGGCGGCGGGCAAAGATAAAGGAAAGGAGAAAGAGAAGGCGCAGCCGAAACGTGAGTTCGGGCGCGTCGGGGCGGCGGCGGAGAGTGGGTTCGTGTCCTGGGTGCTGCGCCGCATGCGCGAGGCCTCGGATGACAAGGTTTGCTTTACTGTCTCTCTACCAACAGGCACTGACGAACAACAAACGCAGCCCAAATCATGGACGACCATCCAGACGGGCATGTCCTGCCTCACGCAGGTCCTCCTCCTCCTCGACGCCATCGTGGCCCCCACGTCGCTCGCGGACGAAGCGGACGCAGACGCCGCGCAGACGCTCACCACGCAGCTCATCTACGCCGGCGCGCCGCTCGACATGGCACTCGACTGCCTCCGCGCGTGCAGCGCCGTCTCCGCGACGGGCCGCGGGCCCGCGTTCCTGGACGCCGCGGTACACTTTGCGTACGCGGTCGTGCGTATGCTGGAGCGCGCGAGTGCGGGCGGCGGGGAGGCGGTGTATGTTCGGCGCGCGCGCAAGCGGGCTGCGAAGACGAAGAATGGAGAGGAGGACGAGGACGATGACGAGGTGGAGAGGCGGCGGCGGCAGGAGGCGCGGGAGACGACGTTTTCGTTGGAGGCGTTTGAGATGGTCGGCCCCTTCCTCTCCCTATTCGAATGCGTTTGCTAATTAGTATGGGCGCAGAAATTTGCCACTGCAGAAATCACGCGTGCGCTCCTCCTGCAGCTCGCGCGCTTCAAGGACCTGTCGAACGACCCCGAGGTTTTGAGGCGTGTTGTGAGCTTGCTGCACCGTGTTGCTGTAAGGGCGAAGGCGGAGGGACTGTTTTTCAATGTGCGTTTTCCATTCCGTTCTATCATGCAAGGCGCTGAACTACATCCGCACAGGTATCCACCCTCTACCTCTTCCAGACCATTCTCGCTGCCCAAAAGACCTTCCCGCGGGACCAGCCGCACCGCGACATGGTGTCGCTCGTCAACTACGTGCTGCGCAAGTTCTTCAAGGCGCTGGAAGAGGAGTCTTTCTTAGCCGTTGAGGTGCGACATAGTTTTCGTTCTCCATTCAGTCTAACACACATTCCAGGCATTTTTTCCCAAAAACCGGGGTCAATGGAAGGCGTTCTCCTCCTGGGAGCCTCCTCCGAAAGGCGGCGCGGCGCGCGAGCGGAGGGCTGCTGCTGGAAACACGACGGAGGTGCAGGTGAAGCGGGGATATTCGTGGAGCGAGCAGTTGGGCATTGCGATCAAGGCGCTGCAGGAGGCGGGTGAGGACGAGAGGATTGTTTGGACGATCGACGTGAGTTTTGGGGTTTCATGTTCCTGCAGGGACAGAGTCTGATCTAGGAGTTTCTACAGATCCTCAACACGGTCCTCGAGCAGTGGCGGAAGGCCGCGACCGCCTTGGAGCAAGAGGCGGCACGGGCGAAGGCAGAGGGTGGTGCCGGCGAGGTGGAGGAGGACGAGGATGACGACGAGGTGCTGGCAAAGCGGATGGCAGAGAAGTTGGAGACACCGTCTGCTGAGATGCGCGAGAAGATGGTCGACTTTTGTGCGTTCTCCTTTTCTTTTTTTTGCGTTCCTGGAGAAAGACATATGTTGACGCGCTACTCTAACAGTGATCCCATACGGGGACGATGAGGACGCGAACGCCGCGTCGCGGAATCCCCGTGTGAAGCTTCTCTGGCGGCTCGCGAAATTCACGCTCATGCCCGAAGGTGCGTCGGTATCTTCCTCTTCCTTCGCGTCCTCAACCCAACTCTATCCACTATTCTGCGCTATCTACGCGAGAACACCGTAATCTAACTACCGCCCACAGAGCCGGACGCGTCGGAGCTGGAGTGGTTCGTAGGGGCGGACGTGCCGCCGGCCGATCTGCAGCGCACGCTGAAGGTTATCGAGCAGTATGTGGCGTCGCCTATTAACCTCGAGGGGAAGAAGGCTGGGGAGCTGCTGACGAAGACGACGAAGCGGACGCGGCGCGCGCGGTCGCCTTCTTCGGATGAGGATGGGTCGCATGCGGGGGGCTCCGACGGGTCTGATGCGCAGGCGAGTGCCAGCGGCGGTGAAGGGGAGGGGGAGGACGCGGAGGCGCGGGCGGAGCGGAAGCGGCAGAAGAAAGAGGAGAGGGAGCAGAAGAGGAAGGAGAAGAGCGAGAAGAAGGCGAGGGACCGCGCGCAGGCGAAAGCCAAAGCCAAGGCGAAGCAGCAGCAGGAGTACAAGTCGGCGCAGTTCATTGAGGACAGCGACGAGGAGTATGGGGATATCGACGCGTTCTTGGAGAAGGAGAAGGAGATGCGCGAGCGGGCGGAGAAGACGGCGGGGGAGACGGGGAAGACTGCGACGACGATGCTGCCGACGGGCACGAAGAAGCGAAAGAAGAAGGCCGCACCGGCGGGCGAGAAGCGCAAGAAGAAACGCCGGGGCGGTGAGGCGGCAGAGGGCGGGGAAGAGGGCGATGCTGATGCTGATGCGGACGTTTTTGGATCCCGCCCTGTTCGGGAATCCGCCTCACCACCTCGCGCACGGCCCAAACCTAAACCACGGTACAAACCCAAAAATGCCGACGCGGCGATGTCGACGTCCTCGCCCGAGGCTCCCAGGTCCTCCGAGATGGACGAAGATCTGGGGGAGACGGCCCAGGCCGATGCGGCGAACTCGGACGAGGAGACGATGGGGTCATTAAAGCGACGCAGGAAGAACAGGCTAGTCATGTCAGACGACGAGGACTGATCTGGTGTTCTGTTACGATTTTTTTTTTGGTTGTATTTCTATGTGATAAAATCTAAACTCCGATTCCCACTTAGAACTCCGATTTCCAGTCAGAACTCCAGAATTGACCTCGTGGAGCTGCGGGAAATGTTTAAGACGGAAACACGAGGTTCTTGCGAACCCTGCTAGCTCAATTCAAATGCATGTATCAAACGTGCTCCCCGCGGCGTACTCTCCCGGTGTCCGCGAACTCTCATGTCGACGGCGACTTCATGCACCCAGTGGGAAATTTCCCGGAAACGGTGCTGAGTCTTCTAGCATTGTCGCCATTTATCAGACGATCCTTGTATCATGTATGCCAGTGACTATTCGTTACAGGCTGGCAGTGAGTATTCCAAGCAGCTGCGGCGACGGAGATCGATATGCGAGCCGCTTTTGGAAAGTCTTTACTGGGATGGATGCGTATTCTTGTGTCGGTGCCGCCGCCTCGTTGCGTTCCAATTGCGTCAAACAGAATCTATGGAAGTCCGGGAACTAGTCCTCGCGCGGCCTAGCTGTTTTCATTCCTTATTGTTTCCCTCGATTGCAGACGCGACGCGACGCGTCTTGATGCTCTTGCGCGCAGCGGATCACTTGCCTTGACTTGTCCATCGCACGCTCATCTCGGCTTTCTACTTTGCGCCCACGCTGATCATCTCTTGACAGCGGAACCAGATTGCAGAAGTCAGGGAAGTAAAGTCCAAATTGGGCCTAATTGAAAGTCCTGCAAGGGCGTTCGTCTTGCCGAATTTACTGGATGAAATTGTGGTCAGACAGTGAAGCAACGCGTCGATGCATGGGTTCATTTTTATTGGAATTTTCAACCAAGTTCATCGGGTTTGACCCGAAATCATCACGCTGTCACGCTGTGACCCGTTTGAACCCCAACCATCACCAGCAAGCGCGGCGTCCTCGACATTCTCTCAATGTTCAACACGAATTGTCTTTCCGGACCCTGCTCAGCGGGATTTCAACTTCCGAAGCAACAGGTCTGGTCCCGCAACTACTACCTTTCGGCCAACCTTCCACCTCCAAGTCCGCGCCTTCAACTGGGTCCTTGTTCAACTGCAACTCGGCTATGTACTGGCGCATCCCTGAAACGCTAGCGGCTGTGGACGATCGTCCCCCTCGTCGCCATAGTGTCTACTTTTCCATGCGATTATTCCAAACCCTTCCGGTGGACTCCGAACACTTGCATGTGCATCTCCGAGCCAAGCAAACATTGAATGTTCCGTTATTCAAATATCTATCCGGAAAATTACAAGCCGGCGGACCCATGTTTTCAATACTCGCGGCGACGGGGACTTCCTCGGCTGTACCAGGCTCGGCCAGGTTTGAAGCGGACCCCTCTAGCCAGGCCACACGCCTTCGTCAACCAATTGATTCCGCCAACTTCGATACTTGCAAGCCGCTCTCTACGGCGTCAAGCTTCGGGGGTTGAATATGTTTCCCTTTCCGTTTAGTCAAATAATACGGTACAGGCTGCGAAGTGCACGGACCCTCCCGAATGGGCAGCGAGGTACGTCGCCAAGAAACTGGGATTACTCTGTTATCCAAAATTTTATCCGCAACGTCCACCGTGTTTTCAATAGTCCGACTCGCGGCGCCGGCGACTTCCCTCTAGCCAGGCTCGACGTACACGTTGCAACGTCCTTCGCCAACCACTTAATTCTGCCAACTCCGAGTCGCGTTGTTATCAATACACGCATACTTCTCGACGCCTGTCCCTGTCCTCCTCAAGTGACTGGGGCATTCCCAATACACGACGTCGCGTTTCGAGGGGCTATATATGTTTGCCTTTCCGCTTAATAAATACCACATACATGTACGCTAACACACACCACCGCAGGCCGCGATGCACGGACCGCGCGCAACGGCAGCGACGTGGGTGGGGTGGCCCTGCAGACCGCCCGGCGGTGCGCGTCTGTAGAGTGTATCGCCCCACCCAACCACCCGTTCGATGTGTTGCGCCACGCTCACCAAGACTGGGCCCGCCGCGTCGCGCTGCTCGGTGGTGCATACGCCTTACGGTGTAGGGTCCTCGTTGGAATATACGGCCTGCTGCGCCGTTCGCAAGTACCCCATACGCGCTGCCGCCCGCCCGACGATATATGTATGTCGGCTAGGTAAGAAACGTTTAGCTCTGCACCTCACTGAAACTTACGAGTCAGACAGGCCGATAATGCGACCGCGACTCACGCCGCGATATAATTCCCGCCGCTGGTTGATGACAAGAATTCGCCTGAGGGCCGCAGCCAGGTAAGAGGGTCTGATAAAAGAGTTTTGCCCTGCAGCTAACGAGTCAGATAGGGCTGATGAATGCGAATGCGACTCACGACGCGATATCCCGTTCCACTCGTCACTGGCCAACACGAATCGCGCTCAAGGATACGCGACCTCAGCGGCCTCAAAATTCGTCCACGGCAATGCCTCTCCAGACTAGGGAGTCGGCCCGGCAATCAGCACGCACCCAGTCCTGCAGGCCGCGAAATTCATCTCCATGTCCCCCCCCTTCGCGAATCGAATCCCAGGACCGGAAAGCGAAGCCGGGCGCCACTGCGAAAAGCTTGAGCTGTTTTGGCACGCCCGCCAACTGGCCAAGTCCTGTCCACCACCCTGGCGCACCAGCCGACCCAACCCGTCCCGTCCTGCAACGCGCGATCTATCTACGGCCGCGTCTTGAATGAAATCTGGGGTGCAGTCGTGGTGATGGATGCACGGGCACGGGTGTTGTTTGTTTATTTTAATTTTTCGTGCGGTGAGGTGAGTGGATCAGCCACCCGCTCCTTCCTTCCTTCCTTCCTTCCTTCCCTCGTTAAAGGCGCTCACACGAGGACGGACGGCGACGATTCAGATATCCAGATATATATGGATGTGGAATGTGGAATGTGGAATGTGGAATGTGGAATGTGGGATCAGACGACGAGGCGCGGAGATCAAAAAATTGTGAATGGTGGGTACACTACACTTATCATCTGCCATCCATCGTCCTGGGGCGGGTGCATGCGGAGGAGAGCTGATCAATCTGTTTAGAACCACGGTACGGTACTTGGCGTATAGAGCACCTTTTGGGTTAGGTCTCTGACGGCGATAGTCGCGATATCGTCGGTCGGTCGACCGAGTCGTGTTTGAGTGAAACCGTCGCTTGCTTCCTTGCCTTCCGTGCGGATTCAATTTGGATGCAGATGCGGGTGACGGGCGAGATGCAAGAGGCAAGATGCTCATCCGATGTGAACCCCCCCAGGTGGAGCTGCCCGCACAGTGTGACTGACTCTGGGGCTGGCTGTCAAGCAAAATCAAAATCAAAATTGTCTTTTCGCCGCGGTGTTCACCTTCAAGACGTCTACGGGGGTGGGTTTACTGTGGCTGGCGATCCCGCTTTACCCTTACCGTTACCCAGTTCCTTGCCAGTGGTCAAGTGAAAAGCAAGCGAAAGCCTATACTGTGCGTGTAGCCAGCCAGCCAGGCATCGACAGACAGGCAGGCACCCCGCTGGACCGCAATTGAGAACTTTCTTTCGTCTCGGACACCGCATCGATCGGAGACGCGCTGTTGCTGGTGCCCGGTGCTTCCTGGACATGCGCCCTCCGTGCCGAACAGGCCAGGACAGGACACACACAATGCGAACTGCCCGGCGCTCGGAATGGCTTGATGCAGTCAACGGTGAAGCGACGTTGCCCGGGCGGTAAATAAAATCATCTTTCACATCAGAAGGGACCTTCGTTCCTGTCCGCCGCGCATGCAAGGACGACGACAAAGTGGTGGTTACCAAGCGAGTGTGTTGGACGGACGCGGTGTTCATTCATGTCAACAAAAATACAATACAAGGACGACTATTTTACTTGCCTAGTTCCACCCTCTGTCCGCAGACGCAGGCAGCCGCAGCCTCCGCGCGCCCCGATATGCGAGGAAATTAACTAGCGCTGGGACGAATTATCAGAGTTTAGGTGTTGGGGTTGATGCAATTATTTTTCTGGTGGAAACTTTGGCGGAAATTCGAAAGTATATTCGGGGAGCAGTGGCCCGAAAGGGACGGAGGGTACGTAAATGCTTCCGCTTCTTGTTCACCGTTTCGGAGATATTCAGTCCGCGTTTACTTGCCGGCGGTCGATTCGCACTCCGCGGCACTGCGGTGCAGGGAGCCGTACTGAGGTTGCCCGCTGTTGTTTTCACGTCATCTGGGCAAGGGTACATCTCCGTGAACATGTGGTTGAAAAGACGGTTGAAGCAGGTGATAATTATGAATTCTGCTGGGGTGGATATAGAATGCCCACAATTGAGGAGCAGCGCTGTCCATGGCGCCTCGGGAAGGTGGGCACTGGGACTGGATCGTATGACGAGGCCGGACGCCACTAGCCCTTTTGGATTGTCAGGAAGTTCAGGAACATCGTATGTCCACTGTGGCAAATATTGATCGGAGGGTTAGTTCAGCAACGGAATCAATTCACGCACGCAACCGCCGTTCTGCCGATGCGCAACATTGCGGATTATCCTCCGATTATCCTGCTTTATCCCGCCCAAAGCAAACCTAGCCAGCCCTCAAACTAGCTTAGATGAAATCTAGAATCCCCCTCATCAAAAACCGCACAAATAAAAGTCACCGTTTTGGCCGCGCCCAAAAATCTTGTTCCAAATGGACCGAACGGTTGGTATTTGCCAGTTTCACAGGGTTTCGGATGATCGAAGCGACAACATAAAGCAACACCGAATCGCCGCTGCTCTCGAGCTCCCTTTAATACCCCTTCCAACACACCCACTCTCTCCTGATCCCACTGCCTCTCCCCCAAAACTTACGTTACACCCACCTTTACACCTGATGTCGTCTGTAAGCGGTCATACGGCACACTCTGAGCGCCCTGAGCGCAGCCGTAACGCCAAGGCCCAAGCGAGGCATCGCGCAAAACGAAAGGCATACATCGAGCAGGTCCGTACGACGTTCTACTCGTCCTTGAGACCACTCTGACGCGTCTGTGAAGCTCGAGCAGACCGTCACAAAGCTCCAGACTGCCTTGGGCTTCACCCCCGAGCAGGTCGCGGCCTTGCCGCCACCCCTCGCAAAAATTCGAGAACTCGAGCAAGAAAACTCGCGCCTTCTCAAAGAAAACGATGACCTGCATCGCATGCTTTCCGAGGCGGGCGGGAGGCCCCTCGAGGTTGGCCGCCGCAACTCGCTGACCTCGTCGTTCAACGACTCGCGTCCGTGCGATCGGGACTATAAGCGCCGAAAAATGGACAGCCTCGACGACGTGTATATCGTGAGCCCGCGCTCGCCTCGTTGTGCGCATTCTGTGTCTAACGAGCTTCAGCAGCATCCTCCTCCGGGGTCGTCGCACAATGACGTCCTGTCTCGACCTCCGCCCTTGACGATCCCCCAGAGCCAGCCAGCACTGCCGCACCACTACCCCACGTCGACGCACTCTTCCAACCCAACCAGCTCCACCCACGGAGGACAGGGGTCAATGTTCAGCCTCAACGGGCCGCCGTTCCAAATTCCCAACACGCCATCAGGCTCGAGCTCGACGTCGAGCCCCCCGTTTTCGGCGAGTGCTTATTCTCTCATAGGCGTATACGCTGCGAGACGTACTTTGGATCCTAGTGACCTCCTCCGCCGTTTAGCCCGCCCAGATGCACTCGTCAAACTCGCCCGTTAGTCACCGGCCGCCACTCTCCGCCCACGGCCTCTCGAGCTACTCGCAGCCTGGCAGTCAGTACGCGCCCGTAAAAGCAGAGGACGACAACTACGTGAGCGAGCCATTTTTGCGGGCCCTCATTACCCCTCACTCATGCATGTGGTTGGTTGCTACAGTCGAATCACCACTCGTCGAACCACCACCCGTCGTCGCATTCGAGCCATGGGCAGCATTATACCCTCCCGCCCTTCTCGCAGACCATGCCCGATCATGCGATGGATAATTGGCACGGGGGGTATTCCTCTGAACGCGCCCCATTACACCGCTAGACTCCGCCCCGTAGGTACTTTACGTTTTCGGTAGATCGTGAAACCTACCTCCGCCCGCCCTGAAATTATGTCTGTCGTCGTTGTACTTACACGTCCCTCGCATTGCTTTGACCCGTGCTTTCCTTCCCTCTTCCTCTTCCCTCCCCCGATTCCCGATTCCGATCCCCCTTCTTTCACTTCAATTAATAATTCATTTATGCACACCACCTACTGGCCCGTACAACTAGATGAGAAGTTTGTTTTTGTGATAGAAGCCGTTTGGCAGGGTTCATTATCGTTTCGTCCGAGATCCAAGGTCGCCGATCTTACGCGACTTTTACGCTACAAAAATGCCGGCAGCCAGTTCGATTTTCGATCGCCGGGTTGAGTAACGCGTCCATGACGCGTATAAAGGGCTTGTAAGTGCTTTTCGAACGACCGCGCTTTGGCACAAAATGGTTTGCTTCTTGAAGGACGATGGAAACAATGGGAGGCGTTGTGGCGCAACAAGTTCTTTGTTCCACCGAATGACATAAATCCAACACCCGAATTCTGATCTCAATTCCTCCCGTTTCTCAGTGCCACAACCAGCGAACAACATTCTCCCGAGGAAATACTAAGAATACGCCCGCCCCACCGCACGGTCGACGCATCAGCGATGTATCCCCCTCCTCCGAGTCCTTCTTTAACTCCGGGACTCCGCGTCAATGCCACCGCCGGCCAATTCACCTCGACGCGCGCCCGCACTCTGCGCCGCGAGAACAAGGAGAACGCCACCCCGGCCCACAATCCCCACTCGCCCTCGCCCTCACGCACCAGGTCAAATTCGTCCACGTCCACGTCGAATACAGTAAAGCCTGGGCCCAGCCCCCGCAAGACCACGGCCACCTCCCTCCGCCGCGCATTGGCCGCTGGCAACACAGCCGTGCTCGGCGACACCCTCGATTTCCCCAGTAAGCAGAAATTAGGCGTCCTCCGTTGCCGTTGCTGTGCCACCGGGCTTTGCCTTGCCTGGCCATAGCCTGGCAGGCCTGGTTTATCCTTATCCTTAAATGCATTAGGATTCAGACTGACGCGGAGTTTGCGATTTAGCGGTGTCGGTGGAGGGGCTGGACGGGACGGCGATGACGCCGGCGACTATACTTGCGGCGTTGGAGGAGCAGACCGTGTTGAAGCATGGGGGGCAGCGGGGAGATAACGAGGACGTGCATTATCATCTGTGGGTCGCGGCGCACCGCGCTATCGAGGAAAGGTGAGTTTAGTTTAGTTTAGTTTCGCGGGTAGTGCAAGAATTCACATAACATTCAACTTGCACAGCAGCGGCAGCAGCGGCCCCACCTCGCGGGACCTCGAAGCGCTCGTGCAGACCGCGATGGAGCTCCTAGTGCGCCTCGCCATTTTATTTCCGTCTCGGCGCCAATAATTGAAGCAAATTTGTACTTTGCAGGTCGTGGAGCTTGGGATGGCGATCTGCGAGCGGAATGGCCATGGGTCTGGAGCGCAAGCAAAACCCCACATCGCATTTGTGGACCCGCGCCGGAACGACGACGCAGCGGCGATGGTGGGCAGCGCCAGACGCCTGGTCGCGTTATTTCGCGCGCGCGGAGTGGAAGCGGAGAAAATCGTGATTAGTGTCCGTCCATCCCGTCCTATTTCCTATACATACCACCACCACCCCTTCTTCCTTCCTTCTTTTCTTTCTTTTCTTGGTTTCTTCTGCGACTTTTCCTCGCGCGCCATTTTTCAACTTCCAAAGTTCCGAATGCAGTTTGTTTTGATCTGACGACTTGCGTTTTTTTTTGGTTCTGTTCCAAATGTAGATCCCAGCGACGGAGGACGGCGTATCGGCGGCAAAGGCGCTCGAGGCGGAGGGCGTGCACACCAACTTGATACTTGTCGCGACCCTCATGCACGCGATCATCTGCGCACAAGCAGGCGTCGCCGCTATTTCCATCGCTGTTGGCCCGGTGAATATCCTTCAATTTTTGGTCACGTCCGCAATAAGAGCGCAGCTAACAGAGCGTTGGTTGGGTCGGGGGTAGTTGCTGCAGTTCCACGAGCGGAAGCGGCGGAAGACCGAGGACTCGGAGGCGCACCCGCACCCAGGGATGGAGATGATCCAAGCTACGCTCGAGTACTTCAAACTGCACCAAATTCGCACCCGTTTAGTGGGCAGCGACTTTCGACAGGTGTGTTGCCATTTTCGTTAAATTCAATTGACTCCGTCCGTCCGTCCGCCTTGCGTGTGAATCCCTTTTTCGATAATGAACTCTACTTTGACGCGCCGCTGACTCGGACCTGTTTTGTTTGCTTGTTGTCTGTCAGCTGGCAGAAGTAGGCGCCCTACCCGGGTTCGATGCGGTCTGCCTCTCCAAAGCGCAAGTGCTCGAAGCAGCAAGGTATCGCGCGGCGCCGTATAATGGAGCTGGAGGAGGCAGTGAAACCCGATCGGCTACGGGACTAGTGGATCTTGGGCGGCCGCCACAACACCAAGCTTCCATGCGGGCTCGACAAGCACAGCACCTCAGCAGGCTTCTAGAACAGCTCGAGGCGGCTGCGGGCCGCTCGAGCGTCCAGAGCCCCGGTCCAAGTGGGAATGTCAATAGGAACCCGACGCGGCAGCACACGCCGGACAGGTTCATGCGTGTGCTGTCGGGCGGGGCGCGGCGCGCAATTGCGTCGCACCTCTACCCGGCGCTCGGGCGCATGGAGCTGCAGATGGCGGGGATCGAGCGGGCGGTCAGGGAGGAGGTTGCGTGGCAACTGGCATGCAAAACGATGAGCCTCGCCGAGGTGTTTGGCGCGGATGCGCCACCGGCGGCGAGTCCGAAAAAGAGAAAGACGAAGAAGGCTAAGGGGACGGGCAAGTCCGAAGCTGCTGCGGCGGGGACTGGATCTTTGTCGAGTCAGGTTGGGGCGAAGGCGGGGCCGCGGCCGAGGGGCAAGGGGTGTTTGATTGGGGGACAGAAACAGAAGCCGCTGGGAGGGGAAGGAGAAGGTGTGTTGGCGCCGTGCGAGCGGGCGAACGAAGGTGGCTTGATTGAAGGGGTGGAGTATTTTTGAAAGACACCGAGAGATAGCAGCACATTAATTCACAATAGACTCGTTCGCGATGATCGCAAGTGCAGGCTCCAGTATAGCAGCAGCGGGCAGAGGGTAACATCGGCCAGCGAACTGGGTCGGGCTTCATCTTGGATAACGAGCTGTCGACGGCGGACATTCGGGTTCCGCGCTAGGTAGAAAGAAGACAAAGAGTGGGCCAACATTGATAGTCTTGCAGTTTCGAAATACGCCGGTCTGGAGTCGGCCTGAGAGCGTCTTGCGCCCAAATGCTGTCACGACAGGCTGTACTTGGAAGTAGGCAAACTTCTATCGTCGGTGATACCGGAGGGATTCGCCCGTCTTGCTGGGTGAGCATTGTCATTTGGGTCGTCACCGTGTCCGTTCGTGGCACTGATACTAGTGGTCCCGTCCAAGTAAATCGATTCGAGCTAAACTTGAAAGCTAGCCACCTGGAACCTCGCCGTGATGGAAAAAGAGGGTGGTGATGTGTGCGGCGGCGAATCCAGAATGGCCGCGTACAGAGGTACCATCAGATATAGTGCGTTCACCGTGGACACCCTCACAAGATGCGGGTGAGGACAAGATCCTTGTGCCGAACCTCGGCAACGGGTGTCGGCACTGACCCAAAATTAGCCCAGTTCACCGAGAGGGACACGATCAAGACGGCGGCAGAGCTGGGGTGGAGCTGCAGTCAATTGCAGTGGCATAGTAAGGAACGAATGCTTTTTTGTGTCTTTCTGAAGTTGCAAGGAATTTGATCGTTCACTGGAGGAAATGCTGCGGAACTATTCGAATGGAAACTTCACATCCCGTAGAATAAAATTTTGTGTTCGTGGCTGCTAGGACGATGACCGACCCGGTGTCCACCGAGGAATTGGACGTTAGCTTGTCTGCTGTATTCTGTGATTATCGAAGAGCGCCAGCTAAGAACACGAAGACATATGTACGACGGCGTGCACTCACAAATTTTCGAAAGTCCTCTTTATCCTGAGCGGGGTAATCCAAGGAATGAGGTTTCGTAAATCCTCGGTTCGAGGTCCGATGTCGGCCTTGATTTCGACACAATTGAAGAAGCTCTCCTTTCGTAAGTACTTAAAACACCCACGGTTGATTTGCGGCGGAATTCCGTCCGGCCTTCTCGGGCTTGTTCAATCTTTGTTTCGACGTTCATCGGGCCTTGGAATGAGTAGCGTGCTCAGCGGAGGAGAATCACCGTATATCGAGAGGTCGTAATATCATCGGAGCTGAGCTCTCTCTCTCTCAGAGTCGATCAATATGGGGCACCAAGCGTTTGACAAGAACCCGGATTGATATGGAATTCGGTGGATCGCCACCGCAATGAGTATGAACATTCGCTTGAAAAACGGCAAGACGAGCGAACTGTAACGAGACGGTAAATAATACCAACCTAAAGTCTGCTTGATGAAGAGCAAGAGGAGTTTTGAATTCAAGTTGCGACGGGTGACAGTGTAGGTAAATAGATGTGCTTACCAGTAACCCAAGTCGTCAGAGTCACTTGCCCTCTCCGAGTCAACCTCCGAAAAGTCACCATCCCACGTCTCCCTATCGTCTTCTTCCGGGAGCGCGATTGTGAAAGGGTAGACCCCGGGGAGCTTGCGCCCGAATTTGATTTCACCGACCATTGGCAGGGCAAGCTGGTAAAAAGCCGGGGCTATTTCAGCATGTGTGATATAGAGCTCCCAGATCTTGCAGCTGGATCGTGAAATCAACGATTGGAGACTAGCGATGGGATCTGCGTCGGGATCTTCTTGGAGAACATATTCCGAAACTTCCAAGGTCTGGAGCGCCGGGAGGGTGAAGAAGTCCAGGAAATTGGTGTCGGGGGTAATTATCATACCCCGGAGAACGAATGTTGAGAGATATGAGAGTGTAATTGATTTCACTGAGCTAAGTTCCAGAGTTAATTGTTGAATAAGTACATCGTCTGAACGGCATTACCTTGGTGGACTATAATAGATTTCATGAACCAGCAGTTGGCAGTAGACTAGGTTCAATGCGTGGTTCAAAACCTCCACGCACTGGCTTGGCGGGAGGTAGTGTCCAATCAAGGTCGTCAATTGGGACCACGGGTAGAGGAGTGTAACGTGCTCGGGCCGCGAGTCAACGGCGACAGCTCGCAGGAGAGGTGCAGCGGGCAGAGAAGACACAAGCGACTTGTTTCCCTCCCGCGTTAGGGAGGTGGTATGGAGCGTTCGGAGGGACAAAAGGGGGGATTCGATGAGCGGGCAGCGAGTCCTTGAACCTGATCGTAGATATTCCCAGCGAAGGGAATGGGCGGCCAACGCCACTAGGAATGGTTTTATTTTCTCCTGAGGGAAATTCTCTCCTCCAAGGTCTACGTTAATGGAGAGCAGACACGACCCGGAGCGCTGCAGCCAGGTTTCTAAGAGCTGCAGTTTTTGGGCAACGTTCCCGTTTGTCAGGGAGAAACGTATTCCACGCCAAAGCCTGGGAGTGTTGAGCGCTATCGCTCGCCATTTTCGACATATCTGAGCAAGGACGTGCGGGGAGGAAGGTCCGATTATCAGAGGAGTTTTGGGTAGACGGGAAGAAAGTGGACGAAGATCTCCGAGACGATCTCGTTGGGAAGAGTAAGGACCGGATGCGTGTATGCGTCGATTCGGCCCTGTAGCAGGTCGCTTCCCTCGTTCAGGATGGAGAGTGAGCGCTCCAGTTCCAATATTTGAGCTTCAACGACTGGAATGCGACCGCGATCGGTGGCTCGGAGGGAATTCCTTTGACTTTGATTAGAGGTACTACGATGGGTGGACACACTGGGCGCCAGTTAGTTGTGGACATTGCAGTCTCACCAAGGCTCACCGTTGGCTCACCGTCTTGTTCAAGTTGTTTTGAGTTGTTGACGGTTTGTGGCAAAAGTAGCTGAGGATTCCCACGATACGGCACCTTCCTGTTTCGGACCACTGACCTCCTCCTCCCAAATCCAGTACTTATCCCTCACGAGAATCCAGCATGTCCGCGCGCCTCCAAACCCCAGCCGACTACGAGTCTCTGCTCTCCAAATACGACACCTGGATGTTCGACTGTGATGGCGTCCTCTGGCACGGCGATCGCCTTATCGACGGCGCCGTCGAGGTACTCAGCCTACTCCGGAGTCGACGTTCGTGCTTCCAACATCGAGGCGCCTGGATGGTGATTTATTGAATACCCAAGAGAAGAAGGTGCTATTTGTGACCAACAACGCAACCAAGTCGCGCAAGAGCTACAAGGGCAAATTCGATATGCTCGGCGTGGAGGCTCATGTTGTGCGTCTCATTCGTGTAAGGCGCAAACCGATGCTCACGGGATGTGCGGTAGGACGAAATCTACGGGTCGGCTTACGCCGCGGCGGTCTACATCTCCTCCGTCATCAAACTGCCCAAGGACAAGAAGGTCTATGTGATCGGGATGAAGGGCATGGAGGAGGAGCTGCGTGATGAGGGCGTCAGCTTCATCGGCGGCACCGTACGCGCTCCTTCGAACACAGATAAAGTGCGCTAACGCGACCGCAGGACCCCGCCGATTGCACCACCGCGCCCTTCACGCTCGACGGCTTCATCCCGGACCCCGCCGTTGGCGCCGTGCTCTGTGGGCTCGACACCGCCATCACATACACCAAGCTCTCCAAGGCCTTCCAGTACCTCACGCGCGCGGACCCCACCAACCCCTCCGCACCGGCGAACAACGAGGCCTGCGCGTTCCTCGCGACGAACGAGGACAGCACCTACCCCGCTGGCGCGGGCCTCCTCCCTGGTGCAGGCGCCGTCAGCGCGCCGTTGAGATACGCCCTCGGGCGGGATCCCGTGGCTATTGGGAAGCCGAACTCGACGATGCTGGATTGTATAAAGGCCAAGTGCGTTTGTCGCGTCTACCCCTTCCCAGCACCACCACTTATAACACCCCCGTCTACAGAGTCCCCTTCGACCCCGCACGCACAATAATGATTGGCGACCGGCTCAATACCGACATTCTGTTTGGGCAAAACGGGGGCCTGGCGACGCTGTTGGTGTTGACTGGTGGGTTTTCATGCTTCTTTTGCCTTTGCTTTCGTAGCCAGTGCACTTTGCCCTCTTCTCATTCCGCCTCGTCTCGGTCCCCTCCTTCCCCATTTCGCGAGACGACCACGACTCACTCACCCCCACTCAGGCATAACGACCGAATCCGAGCTCACAGGCCCCACCCCGTCGCCAATTGTGCCCGACTACGTGACTGTGTCGATCGGGGACCTGCGCGTCCTGGCGTCGGGCTAGACTTGATACGTCCGGAGATCTGGGTCTGTGGATGTAGAAAAAATTAGATCAAGTAGAAAATTGTACTTGTTCGATGTAAGCAGTAGGCGCTAGAGTAAGTAGAGTAGTAGTACATACATAGACTAAATCTTCTCGGAACACGATGGACGAGCACTGAGATCGAGAGCCTCTGGGACGATGCCGACAACAAAGTATGAGGTGGAACTAACCGCGCCTCGTACGGTGAACAGCCCTCGCCCGCTCACCGAGTCCGCAACGTGCGCCACTTTGAGAAGAGCGAGCCCTTCGTTTTGCACCAGCGCATCATCACAGCCCATCGCGTCCTGGCCCAGTTGCACGTACACCCACCACCGCCGCGACGGCCCGCACCACGCTCACTCCGATCGGCGAAGTCGTGCCCCGCGAGGGCGCCGAGGAGGGGCGGGAGGAGGGATTGGTCTTTAACGAGAGGGAGAGGAAAGTGAGACGATGATACAAGGAATAAGAGGGGAAAAGGGAGGACCATCGCGTCGATAAAGCTTTGAGTGAGGAGTAGCCTAGTGCGGCCCGCGTCCCATACCCCTAGATGCTCCTGCTGCCCACACTCGTGTCCCTCCATGCTGGTGATTGGCTGGGCCTACAAGCTTGATCGACCTACGCCGCGCGCACGGGCTTGGGCCTCAGCGCGCGGTCTACCACATCGTATTATTGAGTCGCGACGAGTCCGCAGAGGGCGATGGCGAGCGAACGACATTACGCCGCTGAAGTGGGCGGTCGAGAAACTGGTGCGCGCCAGCGATGAGATCGGACGGGCACCGGAAGAGCTCGAGTGCACCGCGGACAAGGAGCAAGGAGACAACATGACACTGCTGGAGTGCGCTGGTGTGCGCCAACGATGAGCTCGGACGGGCAGTGGAAGAGCTCGAGTGCGCCGAGGACGAGGACGAGGAGCGAGCAGCCCACGACGAGACCGTGCGGCTCGAGTGTGCCGGAGGAGCTGGGGTAATTCAGAGAAGCGGACGACGAGACCGTGCTGCTGGGACGAGCACTTGAGGAACTGGAGTGCGCCGGGGGGACGAGGAGCGCAGCGAATGCACCACGAAGACAATGCCCGCAAAATATCCCTCCTGGTGTGTCGGTCGCTAGCCTGCGCTCCCGCCGGCATCGGCGGGACTGTTCGCATATACACGGAGCGTCTGCGCGTCCGCAATCACCTGCTGTCGCGGCCGTGCTTGTCAGGCACCGCGTCCTCGTCCAGAGGAGGATCCTCCAGTATACCCACGTCGACTTCCTATGCCTCCGCACGCATATTTTGACGGACTGCGTCGGCACCTCCTCCGGCTGCTGTACACCAGCGTGTCCTCGTCGCCAGCATCGGCGTCGTCTTGAGAACATAAAGACGGAATCGAAGGGTAGCGGGTCCAGTCGAGCTTGACGTCGGGGTGGGGACGGGGGATGCTGGAGGTGTATGTCTGAGCGATGCGTTTCGCTGGAGTAGCTATTGTCAAGGATGTAGGTCTTCTCGTGGACGCGGACAGTCCCAACCCATCTTGAGGCCGTGTCCGCAGAGCTGTGGAAGGCGGGGTCGCTGAGCTGGAAAATAAGAGGGTAGTTAGCCATAGCAATCACTGAAAGTGGTAGAAGTGGCATAGAATACAGTTCATTAATCCAACGGGAGTGTATACATAGATGAAGCAGAAAGAAGGAAGACCAAACTGGAAGAATGAAGACGAAAAACATACCTGAATAGTCAGAGAGCCTTGAGGTCCCGAGTGTGAACGTCGAGTGCGGCCGAGCATCTCATTTGGGACGATGAAAGCCGCGAGCGCGTCGAGGCTGCGGTTCAGAGCGTCGCCAGTAATCTCCAAGTCACTCCATAAAATAGCGAAAAATCGGAGGAGTAATCCCAGGATGAGGAGAAGCAGGGAGAGCAACGGGGACAGCATCTTCTGGCCGTTTAGCATCCATGGGCCGCGGTGGGTGCGTTGGTGCGTTGTCCACGCAAGGGTGAAAGACTCAGAGGAAAGCAGAGAAGACCGGCGCTAAAAGGAATACGTGATCACGCCGCGGCAGCTGGCTCAGGCTCCGCTCAGGCTCTTGCTTCGAACGATCACGGTCAGAAAACCTGCAAATAAATGTGCTCAGGCTGACCTATCGCCGGTCCAGATGTCGTCTCATCCCAGTACAGAATCTACTCACAGTCCACCTGCACAAAGTGAGAGGGAATCCCTCGCCGCGGATCGCGCCCGTTTTGCAGTCATTCGAGCTCAAATATTGGTGCTGGAGCGCTCACTCTCCCCCCTGTACGAGGAAAGCGACCTGTTGAAGGACCGGCTCGACTCGTACACATACCCCGTCCTCAGCCTCCCCACCGAGGTCGTATCGGAAATCTTCGTCCACTTCCTTCCTGTCTACCCCGAAACTCCTCCAATGATTGGTCGTTACTCGCCGAACGTACTCGGCCAAATCTGTCGAAAATGGAGGGAAACAGCGCTCAGTACTCCCGCGCTCTGGAGGGCAATTTCGGTGCCTCTACAGCAAGAGACGAGACTCGCGCAGAAGCTGCGCCTCCTGGAGACTTCGCTGGATCGCTCCAAGTCTTGTCCCCTCTCCATTACTGTGCATGGTGGCGACTCTGAGGACTACCAGGGGCTACTGGACCCATTCATCCGGGCAATTGCGGTGCACAGTGGTCGCTGGGAGTACCTGCGAGTTTACGCACCCGGGCATCCTTTGCTGTCGATTGGGACCCCCATGCCGTTCCTCCGTGCAATCTACATAACAGAGGGTAGCAACTTCTCCCAGCCCACTGTCGACGCCGCAGACTCAGTCGGCTTCCATAACGCACCTCTATTGCGCGATGTCACCATCGTATTTTGGGGCGCGCACTGTCTTTCCCGTTACCCGTGGTCGCAATTGACAACACTCAACGTACATTCGATACCCCCGCACGACTGTTTGGACGTCTTGAGCCAAACACTCGGCCTCGTCCACTGCCATTTGTTCGTTTTCGAACTAGATGCCGATGTTACGCCTCAGAGGTCTGCGCACACACTCTTGCCACCAGTTGTCGGCCGCTCAACCTAAAATTTAGCTCGCACGTCATTACACTACCTCATCTGGAGACATTCGCTCTCCACGGAAGGTTCGGCCGACCCTCCTGGAGCTTCATGGACTTCTTCAACCTTCCAGCTCTCCTGAACCTCCGGATTCAGGAAGTCTTCCTTCAAGAGGTTGCCCCTGCAGATGATTTGGTATCGCTGATATCGCGCTCGAAATGCGGGCTACAGGAACTGTGGGTCCTCGACGCAGTCGAGCCTCACCACCGTTACGACCTCGCGTTGCCAAACGTTGGCTCGATTGTTTTCTTTGCGGCCAGATTCCTCGACTGGCCGTTCAAGATGGCTGTGATCGAAGGAGAAGAAAAAGAGCCTAAAAGTGGTGACGAGTCGGATTGATATCCCTTCCTGCCATGTACTTACAGTTGTACAGTTGAATGTCTGAGTTGTGATGAGTACCCATTTGGCGGGAGTCGTGACGAGAGGCAAATGTCGCGTTGCGTACTTTCGACATCCCACATATCGTCGGCCTGTCGATGTTGAGTTTCTTCAAATTCCGTTCTACTTTGGAGCATGGACGTGACTCAATGTGCAACGGGGTTGACCCACTCCAGTAACAAAACAACCTTGAGGCAGGGAGTTTGCAATGAGGAATGGCAACGGGAAGATTGCATGCATTTTTTAACCACCTGTTCATAGTGAAAGGACTCCGGGAGTCTACGGCGCATACCTAACGGGCAACGGGGAATCGGGGATGGCGGGCTCAGGCTTCTTTGACACTTCGTTCTAACCACGGGTGCTGACGGAAAGTCTACATTTCCTGCGCGAGCCCCGGGCTCAACATATACTGAGCCCAATCTTGAAGATATTCCAGCCAAGTGGAAAATGTTGAAAGGAAAATGAACCGAGTGATTCGGACTGATCGGAGTTTCAAGTGAGCACTGCTACCGGATCACTTTTCAAGTTCCTTCGCGCCACCACTGGCAGCTGAGCTTGCCACGGACTGGAAGGCGAAAAAGGTGCGTTCACTGAATAACGTATGACGATAGCAGAGCTTATACTCTGCGGACGTAGTACGAGCACATCGCTCGTTGCCGACCGCGCCCGTATCGCGGAAAACAAGATGGAAATATCGGAATTGGAGCGCTCACTTGGTTCAAGTTCCCTGAACGAGGAGAATGATTTGCTTCGACATCGACTCGACGCGTACACATACCCGGTCCTCACTCTCCCCAGCGAGATCGTCTCGGAGATCTTCGTCCACTTCCTTCCTGTCTACCCCCAAACTCCTCCAATCATCGGCCGCGCCTCCCCCAACGTCCTCGCTCAAATCTGTCAAGAATGGCGAGATATAGCAGTGACCACCCCCCGGCTCTGGCGAGGAATCGGGTTCTCCCTGGACTACGGGAGGAGAATCAGGCAAAAGCTGCATCTCTTAGAAACCTGGCTGCAGCGTTCCGGGGCGTGTCTGCTCTCCATCAACATCAGCGTCGGATATGATCAGCATACGATGGAACCATTCCTCGCTGCAATTGTAGCTCATCGCCTCCGCTGGGAGCATCTGGGATTACATTCATATATGGCTGAGTTTCCGGTCATCGAAGCGAACCTACCGTTCCTCCGAACCGTGTATATCAAAACATTGCCAACCGGCCCAGCCGACGGCGCCTCGTTCGCGTCTGCTCTGTGCGCTGCACCTTTGCTGCGAACCGTCGCCGTCTTCTACCCAGACAAAAACATTCTCACCCAGTACCCGTGGTCCCAGTTGACGACCTTCATCGCTCGAAGCATCACGCCCCAACAATGTGCGGAAGTTCTGGCGGAAGCAACGAGTCTTGTCTACTGCGAACTCTCCGTTGCCCAGGTCGCCAATCCTTCACTGTGTGTACAATCGCCGCTCCCGTTTATTAGGAACTGACCCAAAAATCTAGCCCCCGAGGCATAACACTCCCATATCTTTCAACGCTCATCCTCCGCTGCTACCCTCGGAGTCGCGTATTCAACTCGCCCTGGGGTCTTTTGGACACTCTCACTCTTCCCGCGCTCCTTACGCTTGAAATCTCAGAATCTAGCCGTGAAGGCAGAGACCCCGTCGCCAGTTTACAGTCGTTGATTTCGCGATCCGGCTGCAGCATCCAGACACTCCATATCACGCGGTCCAAGATATCCCCTGCTGTTTACCGCCTTGCGTTAACGCCAAATGTACGCGAACTCATCTTCCTCAAAATCGATTTCTCGTTATCAGCGGTCGGCCCTTTCGTGCACCCTTTTGCGCTGCCCCGGGATGAAGTCGAGGATGCATCGGATAACGGAGGAAGGAAGGACGGAAGTATATTTTAACCGCAGCGGTCCCGGAGAAGGAACAAGCGTGTCCCGTAACTACATTGCCCTAGGTTTGTGCAGGCTTCGAGTTGTTATTCATGTGAATCTGTTCCTCCTGCCTTCCCTCATGATCAAGCGAATGTTATTCACCACGTATCGTGGTGGCGATCCGCCCAAGTTCCATGTCAAAGTCGGATTTTTTTGTTCAACACTTGACGTGCTATGGTATTGAAGTCTGGGAGTTGCCTGCGGGTGAACTTGGGACCGCCATCCTCTTGGGGTGAGCACACCAACCGTGAGGTCTGCTCAGTCAATTTAGAAGAACGGATTAGACTCTGAATTCATCCTGCAAGTATATCATGTGCACCGATTTTTTTCTCACTCCCGTTGTGCGCTGAACCAACCGTCAGGATAGATTGAACCAGCCCGAGAAGGCCGAAATCACAACGAACCTGGATGTTCTGCGAAGGGTAATGTTTCTTCAATTATATTGAAGCCAAGACCGACACCGGAGCTCGGCCCTGAGCTTTATGCAACCTGGTTCCTTGGGCTCCGCTCGGGAACTCGGAGCCCACTCCAAAAAATTGTGCGTGCGTATAATATCGATCTGGTGCTCACTACTAGTTGAACTTTGGTCGTAAAAAATTGAGTATTAGACGGTGTAATCGTGCGGTGTTCCCTGATGAAACTGCATCTGCTGTATGGTATATGCGACCCGCATCTTCCGTCCTGATCAGAACAACTTCAAATCTGCCTCGCGAAAAATGCCAACTACTAAACCGTTTTGGGGACGATCCGAATCCCGAAGAAATTTGAAGCAGTCCACTGGCAAACTTCGGGAGCAGCAATAATTTGCCCACCGAGCGCCAGCTCAAAGGCTGACGACGTAAAATCAAGCGCCAGCTTCCAGAGCGCAGCCTCGGCCCGCGATACGACAGCCTGCGCGTGTGAAAGATCGTAACTTGGGAAGTGTCTGCCCGTCACGGTGAAACACTGACTACGGGGCTGGCAGTGAAATACTATGCAATAAAGTTCTCAAGGAATGAATCCAAGAAAACCCAACTACACACACACACACACACACTACCACTCTCGTTGTCTCGTTTTGTGAGTTCGGGGTTCCAGTTAAAGTATATAACTGTTGCAATCCGACTCGTTCTGTAGGTACTTGTGTTTAATTGTATTCTGTTGGAATCGACAATCCACGTCTGTCTGAGTCGTATGAACGACCGAAGCTTCGGAGAAGGTGATTTGGGACGGTTCTGACTCGGTTTCACTCTAAGCTAGGCTCAGAGGGCTTGGTTAATAGGTTCTTTGTTGACTTGTTCACTTTAATTGCTTGCTTCTGGTTGACTTATACGTCTAGTTCTCAATTCTGACTTTGCAATTATACCCTTGCAACTTGTATTTGCGAAACGTTTAGGTATTCCTTGCGAAACGGACTTGCGAACTAATCTTGCGACACGAGTTTGCGACACGAACTTGCGAAACGAACTTGCGACACGTATAGATATCAACCAACACTCAATATATTGCGAACAGGAATAACAAAGGAACTTAGAGTTCCAAGTGGTACGCCGAGGGGAAGCTGACTCATTCCGTAATCGTCAATACGAGGTTCTCTCGTAATGACTCGCAGGGAAGGAGGGGATCCACTGGCCTTAACACAAGGAGAGCTCTCTAATTTATACATGAACGGAACGGAACCAATAGACTAAATATGGACATATGCGAGATGATAAATCCTGGTTCGAGCTTAGCTCGAATGGATTAGTTATACATTTGGGAGAGCCCAATAATAGAATACTTGAATACTAGAACCTGATTGGTTGAACGAGGTTCACTTCAACCAGATGCTTATTGATACTTCTCATCCCTCTTGGACGAGTCATCCTCCTATCAGCACTACTCCATTTGTGCTTAGTTCGAATGCTTGCTCATTCAGGTTTTCCCGATGAGTCTTATCGCTGGATCCAATCGGCCGAGATCAGCTGCCGACTAGGCCGAACCATGGGAGTCCGTGATCCGAGTTCGATTCTGCCGCCTTGCAGTACTTTGTCGCTGAGAGGACTATTCAATTATAGTCCTTCGCCATATTCCTCCAAACCCGTCAAGTCTGAGTTCATTCGGACTTTACTTGTATTCTCCAGATGGATCCCTTACTACTGCCTCCTGGTTCGACCCTTGCCGACATATCCCAAGTCTAGTCTAGACTGGTTGGAGAGTCGTTTGAAATGACTGGACATCCAACGTGAGCGCCCATGTCTTACCAACGCCGTTGCTAGTTGTGAACATCCAGCCATAGTTGCGCAAGTCTTGCTTGTATACTTTACAAGTATGCTAACGGCGCGGAGTCGCCTTAGCCTGCTGAGACTGAAAGCCTGGACTATACAATTATATTTGTAAGCTCCCGGTAAGGAGTGTAGCTAGAAGCAAAATTGATAAATTTCACTGGTAGCCGTTTTCCAGGCTCATCAACGGTGCCAGTTGGTTTCGCTCACCTACCTCAGCAATGACTCCACCTGCAAAACCAGCAAAGTCCAAGATCAACCAACTCCAGGATGCGGCAGCCTTTGGCCTCGAAATCCTCGACCTATTCGCGGACCTGACAAAGGATGTGCCGTACCTCGGTGTCGTCAGTAGGTGCGTCGAGAAAGTGCTCCACATAGGGAAGGTAGGCTCGCAAACTATTGTTGGCTGTCGTCTCATTGTATACAGGAGATGAAGGACAACAAGCAGCGCGCAGATGAACTCCTTGACAAGATTTTGGACGTCAGCCGCATGCTAGCGGAGGGATTCAAGGAAGTGGATGTGGTGAAGCGAAGCGCTGCAGAAGAGAAACTGCAAGAGGATCTCAAGCGATATGTGATGTAAGACAAGTGTTCCGCTTGCAAAATGGGGAACTAACCTCGGATAGTGTGCTCAGCGACACGGCTGATGCTCTTACCGAGTGGATGGAAAAGGGATTTCTTCGCCGTGTGACGTCGGACTTTCCCGGCATTGCTACGAACGTGGAGCGGAAGATCCAAACGTTTCGTGAATTATTCAATGTCCGTGCACTTTTTTTTCCGTCCAGCACCCCTCTGCAACTGAAACTTGAAAAAAAGGCCTCACGTTTGATTGGGCTTTCCAAAGGCCAGGATCTTCTCAACACGCATATGTACGTCTTTCAGTTGAAATTCAGACTGTTCTAACCATAACAGGCAACACCTCGTCGATGACGCTACACGAACAAGACTAAACAATTGGCTTCATCCGCCGCAGATATCTGTTAGCCAGCGCAACACCTTGAACCAACGCCACCCAGCTGGTACTGGTTCATGGTTGCTCTCCCTCCCAACATTCAAGGAGTGGATTTACACCCCGGGATCGTTCCTTTGGCTCCATGGAATCTGTACGTCTCCAACCGTCTCTGCTGATAGAGTCATTGATCTGTTTGGTCCAGCGGGGTGTGGAAAGACAATACTCAGGTATTTCAACAATCCTGTCTGTGGCACACTGCCTGACATCTCCTATCTAGTTCAATCATCATTGACGACCTTCGACGCAGAGCGGAGCAGTGCACATATTTCTATTTTGACACGAACAACCCGGACCAAAATACCGTGACCCATCTCTTATCCTCACTTGTCACACAGCTCTCTGTCCAGGCACTCCTCCCTGACGAGAAGCTGAAGGCCCTGTGGAAGTCCTATAACAACGGTCAACAACTACCCACCAATGCTGTACTAACTTCGGATGCATTGTTACCTCTCCTAGCCCAATGCAAGAATCCGGTATACATTGTGTTGGATGCACTGGACGAGTGCTCTGAACATGTGAAGCTGTTGAAGCTGATTACCAAAATTGTCAACCAGAAGCTCGACAATGTGCACCTCCTGGTAACGAGCTGCCCAGAGACCGCGCAAGGCACCGAGTTGTGTTGGCGCGCAATGGAGGTGTCCCTTGACGGCTGTGTTGACAAAGATATCGAGTTACATCTCGACGAATGGCTTTCTGAACAGGGTGGATGGATCCACAGTAACCGGTACTTTGTCAAAAGCAAGGTTCTCGAGCGTTCAAGTGGGATGTAAGTTGTTTCGGCCCTGACCATCTTCGTACCGCTCACCTAATTTACAAGGTTTCGCCTGCTCACCCTCCACTTGGATGAAATCACTGCATGCACGGGAAGAGCAAACAAAATCCAAGAAACCCTGGCAAAAATGCCAAAGTCACTGCACGACAAGTACACCCAGATCATGGGAAGCTTTGAGCCAGAAATGGTTGCAAATATCAGCCGTGCAATGAATTGGTTGATATATGCTCAACGTCTTCTGGCCCCTGCGGAGCTTGTCGATGCTCTGGCTATGGATTTCGAGAAGGAACCACTCCGCTTCGACAGAAATAATCGTTTTGATCTGCCGGAGGCTTTCCTGGGCTTGTGTGCAGGTTTGATTGTGTCTTCAAAGGAGAGCTTGGTCTGGGGTCACCGGACCATAGTAAAAATTGCCCACGCCTCCGTCAAAGAATACTTCCTTTCCACAGCATCCCTCCACATCCCGCAGCAGGCGGCAAATCATCTGATTGCGCGAACCTGCATCGGGTATCTCTTGAGCCTTGACGGGCCTCTCAAAGATGAAGAGAAGCCATATGAAGATAGTGAATATCCTCTTGGAGATTACGCTGTTGCAAACTGGGCCATTCATGTAACTCTTTGTGATGAATTTGGATTAGATAAGGTGTGTAATATTTGTGTGCTCCAGGAATTCATTCTAATGTGTTATGATAGGTATCAATAAACTGATCCTCCCCAGGGTTGGAGAATTCGGATGAAGACCCCATGGGTCTCATCAACTCAATCCTTGAATTCCTCTGCCCCAATACACCGGCGTATCACACGCTATGCTGTGTTGACATTGACCAGTTGACTCGGAAGTTACGATGGTCACGTCCGCTCATTTACAAAGTGCAATTTGTGCCTCCTCTATACATTGCTCCTCTCTACATTGCAGCAGCCTTTGGAATTGGCCAGGTAGTATGGAATTTGCTTGACCGAGGTGCCAACCCTAACACAACGGACCCTGGACACACTGGGCCCCTGTGTCCGCTGGATGTTGCCTCCCGGGAAGGATACATTGAAATCGTGCAGCTGCTTCTGAAGAGCGGTGCCGAACTCAATGCGACTGCCTTGTGTGCCGCATTGATGGATAACAAGATCGAGGTTGTCCGCCTGCTCCTGGAACATGGTGCTGATGTGAATGCATGGGGAGCGCAATACGGGACTCCATTACAAGCTGCATCACCCTCCAGCGACATTGAGGTTGTCC
Source organism: Mycena filopes (assembly GCA_029281495.1). Classification (NCBI taxonomy): domain Eukaryota; kingdom Fungi; phylum Basidiomycota; class Agaricomycetes; order Agaricales; family Mycenaceae; genus Mycena; species Mycena filopes. The sequence goes on along the minus strand of JARIHR010000009.1, from coordinate 1,505,087 downwards.
GCCTGCTCCTGGACCATGGTGCTGATGTGAACTTCACACCACCAAGAGACCAATATCACAGCTGCACTGCATTACAAGCTGCATCGATCTGGAACACAATTGAGGTTGTCCACCTGCTCCTGGAACATGGTGCTGATGTGAACACACCACCAGGAGACCACTGGGGCACCGCATTACAAGCTGCATCACACATTCGTGAACACAACCTCATCGAGGTTGTACACCTGGTCCTGGAACATGGTGCTGATGTGAACGCACCACCGGGAGAACAGTACGGCAATGTGAACACGCAACCGGGAGAACGATATGGCACTGCATTACAAGCCGCATCGTTTCGCGGTGACATCGAGTTTGTCCGCCTGCTCCTGGAACATGGTGCTGATGTCAACACACCACCGGGAGAACAATGTGACACTGCATTGCAAACTGCATCGTTCCATGGCTACATCGAGGTCACCCGTCTGCTCCTGGACCATGGTGCTGATGTAGATGCAAGGCCCGGCGGAGAACAATATGACACTGCATTGCAAAGTGCATCGCGCTACGGCCACATTGAGGTCGCCCGTCTGCTCCTGGACCATGGTGCTGATGTGAACGCACAGGGAGACACATATGGCACTGCATTGCAAGCTGCATTGTCCCGCAGCAAAATCCTGCTCCTGGACCATGGTGCTGATGTGGACACACGGGGAGAAAAACACCACACTGCATTGCAAGCTGCATCGTCCCGCGGCAACATCCCGGTCATCCGCCTGCTCCTGGACCATGGTGCTGATGTGAACACACCCCTGGGGGAACAATTCAGCACTGCACTACAATCCGCATCGCGCTACGGCTACATCGAGGTTGTCCGTCTGCTCCTGGACCATAGTGCCGATGTGAACACACAGGGAGAGCAATATGGCACTGCATTACAAGCCACATCACGTCGCAACCACATCGAGGTTGCTCGCCTGCTCCTGGATCATAGTGCTGATGTGAATGCCGGGGGTGGACCTTTTGGCACCGCGTTGGAGGCTGCGAGGCACACTAGAATGCGGTACTTCCTTTCTGAAATGGGTGCTATAGGGGAGGTCGGAGCCGACTCAGACTCAGATACTTCAGCTGACTCTTCTGAAGATGAGTTGGACTGAGACACTTCAACCTAGTACAATTTTTATGAGTAGAGTGTCTTTTATTTACAGTAGTTGGTTTGGAATTGCAAAACCCAGGTTGCGAGGGTGTGTGCGGTATTGAGTAGTGGCCTGCAGGTCGTCTTGAAGAGGTGCTCGAGCTTGGCATTGGCTGCCTCTACAACACAATGAGGCACGAGTGCCCGTGTTGTAGTGAGAGCTTATGGTGCCCCTCACTTAGTCACCGCTACTTTTCTACAGCGGCCAGATTGGCTGCGGAAAATTTTTGAATCGTGATTGCCTTTTGTTTACAACATGCGAGGTACGAGCTTCCCGTTGTAGCGTCTGTCTACGAGAGACTACCTTTTGTTTTGATGGTTGAAATTTGGCTCGAAAACAACACATCTTCTTCCATCACATTTCACCATGCCTCGGACATCGAAAGCCAAAGCAGCTGCTGCAGCACGGGATCCGGACTGGGGGCAAAGAAGGCTCAGTTCAAGGTAAAGGCTTTCAGTTCGCGTAAATACACCTCCCACAGGTGTATTCCTGCGACCCTCGCATGTTCATTTGACCAGTAGACCTATATTTCACCCTTTGTATACGTTACGCACCGAAATCTATGGATTTTGGCAGGTGTGGCCAATGTTGGTCAACCAAAAAAATACAACTCACTCAATTTTCTAGGTACTCAAGTAGGGCTAATCCATCTTCCCAGATTGTAGCTACCATTGAGGGGAGTGTTTCTACCAGAGGAATAAAAATCCGATGTTTTTACCCGACCATTAGATCCTGTACAAAAGTAGCGGTGATCAAGTGAGGGGCACCTCGAGGGCCCTAGTCTCTTCACAACAGACGCTACAAGCCTACAACATAGATAATCTCGTACCTCGAATGTTGTACAAGGGCCCCAGCCATAGCAGGCATAGCGACATTGATATCAGACACCATCCACTCGGCTGGGATATCTGGATGGGTCTCCACAGTGAGAACGGTACCCAGATGATGCCCAGCGAGGAATATGTTGGTCCAATTGAGGCCCTCAATTGGAATTAAGTTTTGGACTGGGGCTGGCGAAAACACCCGCACCTTCCGTCCTATTTGTAATTTCAAGTTGGTGTTCAATGTCCTTCAAGCTATCCATTCCCTCCCCCCTCAGGCTCTGCTGAAGCACTAACCTAAGGATTTCAACATATTTGAGGAGTAAGCTTTTACTACCGCGACGTCTTCGATCTTCTTTGACTCGGAGTGCAACGATGTTTGGGGAAATCGAACCGTGGGAATGTTGGCTGGAAGGGTTGAAAAATTGATAAGAGCAAGACACAAGTTTGAACTCACTGAAGGCATTTCTGTGAGTCAAGCTCTTTTTTTTGGCTTTCAACTTCCTATAGCTCTGCGATGGATCGAACTTCAACCGTGGGAATGTTGGTTTGAGTCTTCCTCAGGTGTGTGTTCCTCGGCCCTCAACAGAAGATTTGACATTGATGACTGGCACTACCACTATACGGGGTGTTGCACGGGCAGGACAAACCCTCATAAATGAATATGAGTAGCTCGTCCTCATCGCCACTGATCAGCGAATCGCAACATGTTCCAGAGGAAGATATGGGTTCGAATCCCACGGGGCCATTCGCCGGCGCCGTAGAGCTGATTTCAAGCTTTTGTACTCCACGCTTCCTTTTTAACGGGCCAGATTTTTCTCTTCAGGTTCAACAGAATCTGCGAGAGTTCTTGCGCTCGCCGTGTCAACTCTCGAGTTTTGCGGGAAATTCTTGCTCCTAAAACCGACGCTAATATTCAGATTTACTTGAATTACTCCGCCTAAATGAGGCTACCTTGTTAGAGGGGATCCTCGCCGATTTTGATTAAGATTCAACACGCTGGTTGAAACCTAGTTCAAACTCCGACCGGTGGCTGTGCCAACCGCTTGGCACCTTTTCGCGACCACAATGACCTTTCTCTTTCCGGTTTACACGCGCGTCAATGCGCGCCTCTGCCACTCATGCCTCCTACCACACCACCAACGCCGGTGACTCCTCCTCACACCCTTCCCTCTGCGTGGCCCGGGACGAACACTGCCGAGGTGGTCGACTGCCTCGACGGGCTCGCAACTTTTATCGCGCAACAGCGCGCCATCGTGGCCAGCGCCGAGTCCGACATTCGCACTCTTAGACAAGTGAAGCCCGAAGACCTGAGCCCCGGAAATCCCGAGAAGCTTGCTGTTCAGGTGCGCGTTTGAATGCCACTCTTAGCCCCGTTTTCTGGCCACCAATACAAGTGGCTAACGAGCTTGAAGCTCAACGCCCCCGCCTTCCGTCTCTCCGAGCGCATCGCCGAACTCGGTGGATCGTCGTCTGAACTCGAGATAGAAGGCCGCATCGACTTCGACCTGTTCGCGCACAAAGGTGAGTTTTGATTTTGCCACTGCTCCTGTCCATGCCGTGCTAACGAATTACAGACCCGGGCCCACTCCAACGCCTCGCACTCGCCGCACGCACCGCTCATGCTGCGCGTGAAGGTGTCTTTCCCCCATCTGCTCCTACGACCACTTCCACTGCCGGTGCCCGTGTTGCAAACCCCGCTTCCACCTCCGCGCCCACATCCACATCCCACATCCCTCCACCCGTCACCGACAGGAACACCCCCGCCACCACCACCCCGGCATCCGTAAACCAGGCCCCGGCGCTCTCCAAGTACCAGCGCATCGTCCGCGCCGCGCGCAAAAGGATCCTTGATCCCGTCTATGCGGAGCAGGGGCTCGATATCAACGAGAAATATACGGAGGAGGAGCACCGGAAACCTCAGAAGAAGGCTAAGAACCCGGACAGCGCGACGGATGGAGACACAGACACAGGCGCGACCGTACCCCTGCGCCTCCATGTCACGCGCCAGGTGACCGCAGCAGCGCGTGCCAAGGCTGCAGGGGATCGGGGTGAAGACGAAGATGCTGCGGTGAGCACGTCCGCGAGTGTCGGTGCGCATGCGACGTCCGCGTTCGCGTCTGGGGAAACACGAACACGGCAGAAGAGGGCAGAGAGCACCACGGTGGGCGGTGTGAGGCGGTCGAGCCGGCTCGCTGCCTCTGCTCTTTCTGCGACGACGGCTGTGGATGTGGGTACGGAGACGACTGCTGCTGTGTTGAAACCGGAGGAGGAGGAGAAGGAGAGAGGTGTGGAGGCGAGCGCGAAGATGGAGGGTGGCTCGTTGGTGTTGGAGGGTGCGGGTGAGGAGGGTAGGGTGAGGCTCAAACTCAGGGGGCCTCTGCGCGGTGCCGGCGACGGCGACTCTGTTGACTCCTCAAACGAAGACTCTGCCCACAAAGACGACGAGGACGCCGTGCGCTCAATACCAGGCCCTGCGCAGCACCCACCGCCGGGTGTGAGTGTGCTGGGCAAACGGCAAAGGGCGCATGCTGAGGATGCTGACGCGGGTGGTGCGCGTGCGCCAGAGGAAGGGAAGGAGCAGAAGGTGGTGATACGGATTCCGGTTCGGGTGGGGACGTGCCGGGCGAGTGTGTCCGTTGTCCCTGTCGCGCCGACTTCGACGAAGGACACCACGCTGGCCTTGCCCTCTACGAAGCTCGGCGCGCAGACGTCCCTGGTATCGCCTTCGACACCAACACCGACACCGACGCCCTCCCCTCCGCTGCAGCTCCCGCCGAGGAGGGTGACGCAGGCGCGGACGCGGACGCGCGGCAGGAATGGAGATGGGAATGAGAATAAGAACGGCGAGGAGGTCGTGCGCCCTACGACCCTCAACGCTCAGACATCATCTCCTTCCCTGCAACTCCCGCCCAGGACACGAACGCTTGCGCGCACGCGCACGCGAACAATGCGCAGCGCGAACGAGAACGAGAAGGAGCAAGAGGTTGTGGGTAAGGATAAGGGCAAGGCGGATCGTTTGTAAAGAATTTGCTCTATCTCCCCTTTCCTTATCCTCCCCTCTCACCTACACCAGATTACTCTCTTTCCCTACTATACTACCTACCACTCATCCCCGACCTTTCTTCTGCCCCTCCCCCATCTGTATCATGCATGTCTTTCTCAGACTTTACTCGCTGCCTTCTTTCTCTTTTCTCCTACTACGATCCTACAAACTTACCACTCATCGCCATCTTCGCTCTTCGCTCTACCCTTGACTCGCCTCCCGTACATACCTACGCCCGTCTGTGTCGCTGTGCTCCACCTCACCGTACCGGGCGGCTCACTTCACGCAGATATCCCCACCATAGGCCTAGGTTTCAAGCTCGGTGTTGACGGGCTCTCGACGCAACAAAGCCAATCCAAGACTCTCAAACCGCCCGTCACGTATCGTCGGAGTCAAGCGCTCAAGCACTCAAGGAGCATCTATCAAGCAGACTCTGTCTGGCAAGTCGATGGGTGTGATATATGAAAAAGTTCAAGCAAGACTCGGAGGCTGCTTTGAGGGAGGACGGGAGTTGTATCGTGTATCTGTTATCAATGGACATGATTACTTTTATACGTAGGACATGTACTGTACTTTACGGAGGAATTTGTTCCTGTACAGTGTACGGTTGTTCACCCTGAAATATGTAGATCTGAAATATGTAGATTTTCCGCCTCCGTCCTGCGATGCCTCTCAGAAAATAACAGGAAACTGTTACGGAATGAAGAGAGGTAAGGAGAGCAACTGGGACTGCCAATGTTGCGGTCATCTGCCATCCGCAGGCGCCGCGCATCGCAAGAAGGAGGAGACTGGCCCTGGAAGGAATAGGCGCCCGTGATGCGCCATCCCGGTCCGTCGGCTCAGGCTCTTGCTTCCATCACGGTCAAGGTAACGAAAACCCGTACCTGAAATAAGCCCAGGCTGATTCAGACCTATCGCCGGTCCAGATGTCGTCTCATCCCAGTACAGAATCTACTCACAGCCCACCTACACAAAGTGAGAGAGACTCCCTCGCCGCGGATCGCGCCCGTTTTGCAGTCATTCGAGCTCAAATCTCGGAACTGGAGCGCTCACTCTGCTTCCTATACGAGGAAAGCTCCCTGTTGAAGGATCGACTCGACGCGTACACATACCCGGTCCTCAGCCTCCCCACCGAAATCGTATCGGAAATCTTCGTCCACTTCCTCCCGATCTACCCCAAAACTCCTCCGATGATTGGTCGCTCATCCCCGAACGCGCTTGGTCAAATCTGTCGGAAGTGGAGAGAAATAGCACTGACCACTCCCGCGCTTTGGAGGGCGATCTCAGTGCCTTTACAACACGAGACAAGACTGGCCCAGAAACTGCACCTCTTAAAAACTTCGCTGAATCGCTCCGAGTCTTGTCCCCTCTCCATTACGATGCATTATGGGGGCCACGTAGACCCCCAGGGGATACTGGACCCGTTTTTCCAGGAAATTGCAGCGCACAGTGTTCGCTGGGAATGTCTGCGGCTTCACGTACCTGGACATCCGTTGCTGTCGATCGAGGCCCCCCATTCCCTCCGTGCAGTCCAGATAGCAGAAAATCGGAACATTCCCGAGTCCGCCGTCGGCGTCGCAGGTTCAGTTGACTTCCATGAAGCCCCTCTGTTGCACGACATCACTATTGTATTTTGGGGCGCGCACTGTATGTCCCGCTACCCGTGGTCACAGCTGACAGCCTTCACCGCACATTCGATATCGCCACACGAGTGTGTGGATGTCTTAAGCCAAGCGTTCAACCTCGTCCACTGCTATATCTTTGCTTGCGGGTCAGATGCTGGTCATATACCCCGCAGGTATGTCCAAACTCGCACCACGAACTATCGGCACTAAACACGGCATTTAGCTCGCGCGCCGTTACACTGCATCACCTGGAGACGTTGACTTTCCACGGAGCTTTCGGCAGACTGTCCTGGAGACTCCTGGACTTCTTCGTCCTTCCGGCTCTCCAGAAGCTGCAGACTGAAGAAAAAATCCTTCAAAGGGTGGCCCCTGTAGATGATCTGGCATCGTTGGTTTCGCGCTCAAAATGCAGGTTACAGGAGCTATGGGTTGTTGAAGCAGCTAAACCTCACCACCGTTACGACCTCGCGTTACCAACCGTCAGTTCAATCGTCTTCGCTGCGGCCGTCGACGTCCATTGGCCTTTTGGGATGTCAAACATTGGTGAGGACTCTGATTGATACTACATTAATATTGCTTCTCGTTCTCTCCGTTGTAACTTACGGTCGTTGTTCAATCTTTAATCGACAATTCGTCCAATCAATTAGTCCAACTCCCTCTTCGTCATTCAGTTTTGAGTTTTTTGCCACTTCACTCCAGCACGCTGTAACCAAGATCGAGAATTGAATCAATACGCGACGAAATTGACATTCAACACAGACTCGGTAACAAAAAAAAAGGCGGTGAAGATGGTCAGTAAGATTTATGCATCAGCCTTTAGCCCTTCGAAACGACTGGCGATGACCCTCCCCTGCTTCATCACCGCAAACAGGTGATCCTCCGGGCGGTCCAGCACGGTAATGTCTTCGAGTGGATTGGCGTCCAGGATAAGCAGGTCGGCGTACGCCCCCGCACATATCGCGCCAATGAGATGAGACTTTCCGAGCATTTGAGCTTCAAGGACATCACTCACACACTCGCTGAGCTAGAGCGGAGAGTACACACCGGCGTTCGTGGTTGCGTGCTTGAGAATTGCGGCGGAGGGCAAGACGCCGGCGCGGACCGTGAACTCTTCGGTTTGGAGCGCATGCAGGGACGTGAGAAGGTCAGAGCCACTAGGTAGATTATCAGACGTCGGAGGTTAAAAATTCAGCGTGAGATTAGGAGGTGTGCACTGACTAGCAAATAGTCACCCCGGCGTCGTGGGCGATGCGCAGGGCTTCGAGGCCCTTTTCCATGACTTGTGCATTCTTGATCTTGCCGTCGGGAGGGAGGAAGTCCTCGAACGGAGGTCGGACCATTATGCCTTCAGACGCATAAATAAAATAAGTTTCAATTCCGAAACGCAACTCAACCAACCGTAGCAAGAAACGGTTGGGGTCAACTAATCGACTGCGTGAGTACCGCAACCTGAAGCAAAATTGGTTAAAAGTTGCACGCACGTAGATTCCCTGGGTCGCCATTCTGGAAGGGTCAGCACCGGCAATGCGGAAGTTGAACGGAGACGTGCACATACAACTTTGCGGTCGCTGCATCAAGCAGATTACCGTGCTCGATCCCCCGCACCCCGTTATTTATCGCGTGGCGAATTGCATCCACGGTATACGCATGGGCGGTAGCTAGCATACCATCCGAGTTAACGTACGCAAGTTCGCTGAAATTTATGGCCTACTCATCTTGCCGCCCATCTGTGTGCATGTCGTGGTGATTGCGCGGATCTCTTCAGCGGTGTATTGGACGGTTTCGATGGCGTCGGTTTCTGAGCTGCGTCAGACTTGTTAGTAAGATTGGCCGTGGTTTCAGAGGAAAGGGCTCACGCAACACCACCGCCGACCATAATCTTGATGACTGAGATGTGGTTTCCGGTTCAGCGGAGCTATTGGAGTTGGCTAACTCTTACTTACAGTCCGCGCCCGCCTTGAACTCCTCCCGGGTCGCCTTGAGGACATCGGGTACACCGTCCGCGACGCGGCCAAGACCCACAGAGTGACCGCCACAGCAGCTGGCGGCGGATCCGCCGGAAAGCCCTGGTCCCGAGTCGCCGTGACCGCCTTGAGCAAGTCAAAGATTCATTAAATGCGGTGGAAGTTCAAACGAACCTGTCTGAGAAAGAGCCTTGCCACATTGGATAAGGCGCGGACCTTGAATCAGACCCTCTTCGACCGCGAGGGCGATCCGTTTCGAAGCGCCGCCTGTGTCACGGACGGTCGTAAAGCCTCGCAGGAGCATTTCTCCAAAGTTGATCGGTGTTGAATCGATCTCGAGCAAAGAACTTCAAGAACCTTTCAGCACGTACGCGGTGCGCAGATTTATGTCTTGCTCCCCCATTAACGCAAACTCGCCCATGTTCTACGGTTTGGTTCGATTAGCTACCGCCAATCCCACAATCGGGATATTGATTACTTCACCTTGACTCCAGGGACAGCCGTTGCATGGACATGGCAGTCGATTAGCCCACTAGCGGTTACCACGAGGTTCAGATGGTGTCTACGTAGATCTGTGAAAACACGGCTCAACTCACGGACAGATGTAGGCTCCGTTGAGATCCACAGTTCTGACTTCTCCATTGACATTCTTTTGACCTTCAGTGGGCTTGACGGACACTATAAACCCCTTCTGGATAGTAATAGTCTGCCTTCCGCCGAGAAGTGAGCTGGTTGACGGTTGTACAACGCGCGCATTGGTGAGAATAAGGTCATCCGGTAGTGGCTTGATCCATGGCTTTATCGCGAGCTTGGGGAGGCTGGTAGGGAAGGATTAGTGGAAGATTTGTGGTGGGAATGGGATGACGGACGAACAGGCTTGGACGAGTCTCCGTTGGGGCTCCAGGGTGCGGCTGCATCGGTGTGAGAAGGAAGGTGCGGATCCCATCAGACTCGGAGGCGTCGGGCCGGCATTGTGATTTAAACCGTGGGAACTAAACTTCAACATAGTTGGATTTTCCTAAACCCGTGTCGGTGGTCTTTGCGGGACAAGTTATTAGTATGTAAATGCAGTCTAGAGGTTCTTGTATGGGAGCCAGTCATTGCGGATCTCGATTACACTCCCGCTTTGTGCAGCCTTGGTTCGACTTCAAAGTCCCACCAAGGCCATTCTTGTTTTACCACGTTCAACGGTACAAACAGGTTTCAGAACCGACGAAAAAAGGAACGGAAGCAACTGGAGTATCAGTGGTGGAAGAGTAGAGGGTTGTCTGTAATGTACTGAATTTGTTCTGTGAAAATACGCGTGTCCAGAATAAATAAAAGGTCGAAGTGGATTGAACCACACCTTTACGATAATTGTCTTGTATCATCGTTGTGTTGTCGCCATTGAGTTGCATCAAGGCCTGCAACGTTTTCAGCTGTGTGAGGTTCACTGCAAACAAGAAACGAACCTGACTTTCTGTGGTGTACACCCCCCACAACGGACCTGCACGTGTCAAATGCATGTTGTCTCATACATGAGAAGATGGACGAACGTGAAACACCAAGACCATCATTTGGGTCTAGAGAGTTCGCAAAAGAGAGCTACGTCGCCTTGGCGTGAGTTTCTGTTCCAAGGACCGAACCACATACTTACCCAGTAATCTAGCATCACTCTGCTGAGTTTATAGTCCGAATTCGACGCCATGGGGCTGACGGCGCCGTACACAAAGCGCACTTCCGAACCATGATATACTCCAAGCGAGGGTGGGACCTGAGGCTGCGTGAATAGGTAGGCGAATACCTTGACTCTGGCCGCGGCGGCAGTTTGCGTCCATGAACGGCGAAGAGATTGGAAAGCGATGTCTCCCTCTGAAACATCATTTAAGGCTCATCCACTTGAAGAACAGAGCGTGTAAAATCCCGGCCTACCTATGGCTGCCGCGCGTTTGAACTGCGGCGGTAACCCGAACGTCTCGTTCCCTGTAGAATACGGCGAGCCCGAGTCCGTGTCGTTGGGATACAACTGGACGATCTTCTCGGCCGCAACCTGTAGGTCAGCGTCCGAAACGGAGGGGACCGGCGGGGAGAAATTGGCGATGATCATTCGGTCGATTATCTCCCCATCGAACGCGCGCGCCGGGGTGAATAGTGTTCCCTGGATATCGCCGTAGGAAAAAGATCAAAAGTGCGTGCATATTATTTACCTCGTCGAGATTTGTCCCGCAGATGAACGGGAGTCGAGAGAAGTTTGTGTTGGCCAACATAATGGACGGGAGCGTAGGAATCAAGCCACCGGCTCCATCCATGGTCGGCGTCCATGGGAAGAGCTGTTGACTCTGCGCCTTTGAAGCATTCCAGCCGGCCAACATTTCAGTCGAAGAGATGTTGGATTGCTGCAGACAGTCCAACGCGCTCGTATTCTGCGCTGTGCTGCAACTTGGTACGCCAGTAACGAAGTTTTGCCAGTCAGCCTCTCCTCGATCTGCGGAAAATATGGCAGTCGTCGCGGCAGACCCAGATTCGAAGATCTGTGAATCGCTTAGGGAGCTATTACACGCAAATAGTTATTTTCCTTACAGCTGCTCGTGCCATATTTTGAAGATTGTTGCCCAGAAACAGTATCGCCATCATTATCGCACCGGAACTCTGCCCGAACATAGTGACCTGTCGGGTTGTGCGATTAATCCAGGACAGCAAGGGAGCGCCATGCTCACCTTCGAAGGGTCGCCACCGAATGCACCTATGTAAAGCTGAAGCCATTCGAGACAGGCTATTTGATCACGAAGACCTAAATTCAAGGCGCCGCGTTCGAGTGCTTCTGAGCCTTGGGCGAAGCCGAGTGGGCCCATTCGATAATTGAACGAGACATAGATGATCGGGGTTCCCTTGAGCAGCTATTTTATCAGCTGTCGCGGTGCAGTCAAATATTGGATACCCTGGAATCGCTTTGAGCGACGATAGCGCTGGCATTGTAATGCGGTGCGCCTCCGCTGGAAAATCCGCCACCATATCTAGACTCCGGGTTAGAGCGTTTCAACGAACCGAAGAAACTACCGACGTCCAAAACATCTGAATGTGAATGAGACGAAAGAGGTTGTCGATATGGCAAAGCACCTACCACAGGCAAGGATGCGTTGGGCTGCAGCCCAGCGGGGCGAAAAATGTTTACCGTTAAGCAATCCTCCGATATTTGTTTGGCAGGCAGACCCTTCGACAGAGTTCTTCTTCAGTGAAATAATCAAAATGGTTCTCGTTCGACCCACCAGCTGCAGGCAAAAAGGACCGAAACTGGTGGCATCGAATGAATCCGACTCGAGGACTTTTTTTAGGACTGGAGCGCTGAACCGGAGAGGCCCGGTTGGCGGATAGGCGTATGGAATACCTGTTATAGTTGGAAGTATGCTTCGCTGCCGTACCCGACGACAAACCTCCAAAGAATTCCACACATGAGTTGAGGATTAAGCTGCCTTGGAGAGTAGTATTTCCCAGTTGCACTTGCGGTGTCGCGGAGCACAATGAAACGAGAACGAAGAGAGAGAAGAGCATGGTAGAGTCAATTGGGGGGATCTTGGGAGCGTTCAATCCTCGTGCGACTTTTAATACGGCAAAAAAAGCCTGAGTCGCCGCAAGAAGTCGCCCGCGGAAGCCGTCGGTGGCGTTCTGGGGTGAGGAAAATTCGTCTCTTTGGAAATCAGGACCACTTTATGAGTTGGGCGTGCACCGGCGTATGTACATGTAGTAGGCACTGCTCCGTAATATGGGATTTTCCCGAGTCCGGCCAGACGAATTCCGCCTGGATGTAACTTGGGAAAGCGAGGTGACGGAGCGCAGTCGTTAACCAAGCTTTTACAGTGACTCCGAGTTGCTCGCATATAGATTATCGGGCAGTAGTAAGAGAAGCCATGGGAGAAGGTCAGGAGTCCACCGTTGGAAGAGAAGTCGCCACCAAATTTGTGCTGAATGAAATGATAGCGACGGCGATACGAGGGCGCGACGAGGAGATATAGTCGTGGATCCAGATACCGGTCAGGGTGCAACCGAGGCGGCTGTCGCCACTCCTGTGAGCGAAATCCAGACGCCGGAAGCATAAGCATGTTGGTGGAGCTGAGGATTCTGCCGAAAATCCAGGGATTACAGTATTGGGGACTGAGGAATGCGGCGCGTGACTGCGCAGCGAGAATTCCTGGGACTTTGGGTTACCCGCACCACTCATCGTCAAGGAAGACCGGCAGAAGGAAGAGGACCGGTCAAGCAGGACGTTTGGAAGTTCAGGAAATCGGGGATCGGGACTTCAAGTTCCTCACTCGAAATCCCACAAGAAAAACCAGACACAAGACGCCGGCTACTGGGAGTTGGGTTGTTCAGAGTGCTCCACTGCCAGCTCAGGAGGTTCATTCAACTTCAAGCTGGAATCGAGTAGTTTGTGCAGAGCGGGTCACAGATGTAGTCACGTCACAATTCTTCCTCTCGACCTTCGCGATGCCTTTCGGCGAGATTGTCTGTGGCTCTCCAGGCAGCGGGAAATCGACTTATTGCTACGGGAAGCACCAATTGTTTACCGCCTTGAACCGTCCGATCTCAGTGGTGAACCTCGACCCCGCAAACGACTCGATTACTTATCCCTGCGCCATCGACATCTCTTCGCTCATAACCCTCCAAGATGTCATGGAAGAGCACGGCCTCGGTCCCAACGGCGGGCTCCTGTACTGCATGGAGTACCTGGAAGCCAACTACGACTGGCTCGAGGAACGCCTGAAGGAACTAGGCAAAGACGCTTATGTCCTCTTTGACCTTCCTGGCCAAGTCGAGCTCAGCACAAACCACGATAGTCTGAAGAACATCGTTGAGAAACTGGCGAAGAGCGGGTTTCGAGTGCGTTCTATCGCTCTAACTCGTCGTATCTTCATTACGAGCAGCCCAGTAGCTGGCCGTGGTGCACATGTGCGACGCCCATTATGTCACAGACGCGTCGAAATACATATCCGTGCTCCTCCTTTCCCTCCGGACGATGCTGCATCTCGAGCTCCCGCACATTAACGTGCTTTCTAAGATCGACCTAATAGCGCAGTACGGCGACTTGGGTACCTACCGCGTCCACTTGGCGACATTGCCTCTACTAATTCTCTTTCCTTCCTAGATTTCAATCTTGACTTCTACACCGAGGTGCAGGACCTCTCATACTTGGAGAACGCTCTCTCAACGGCTACCCCTCGATTTGCGGCGCTGAATATGGCCATGATTTCCCTGATCGAGGACTACAGTCTCGTCGGCTTCGAAACGCTCGCAGTCGAGGCATGTACATCCCCGTATTCAATCAGCCCCGGTCTCACTTATCTCAAAGGACAAAAACTCGATGATACATCTGACGAGGGCGATCGACCGCGCAACGGGCTATGTCTTCGTCCCACCGCCAGACTCGAAAGTCCCACCCGGCACCGTCGAGCCCGAGGACGCCTCTTCCGCAGCCCGACCCAATTCCTATGGATTGTTCTCCAGCGCCCTCGGCTCCATGCACGGGCCCGCGGACGACATCCGCGACGTCCAGGAGCGGTGGGTGGATGCCAAGGATGAGTGGGATGCGTACGAGAAGGTGCAGTGGAGACGAGAGGGCGAGGCAGTGCGCGACGAAGCAGCGCGCGCCGGCGCTGGTAACACACGCGAGCGGAAGCCTCCAGAGGATGTGGAAATGTCGAGCGTATGAATATACATATGAATCAGAACATGTTCTGGATCATCAGTGCCGACGTTCTCTTCGCGGCATTTGCCACTACAAAACGTTACCGTAACTGCTGGGCTCGCTGAGCCCTTCATTCAATTCCTGGAATCCTGGTCGTATGTACGGTTTTGACTCGTCTGAGGGGCGAGAATTATGAATTGGCTCAGCAGCGCACTGACTCGGACCGACGGTGACCCCTCGTTGCGAGCTGGCAATCTTATTTGCGTCACGCCACGATAATTCGATGGCCGCTTCGCTTGACAGCAATTCACCACCAGCTCTATCGCACTGATCATGCCGGGAATCGTCCACATCGTCATGTTTGCCTTTGAGCCATCGGCGACTCCGGAGCAGGTGCAAGAGGTCAGTAGATCCGAGTCGCTAACTCTTCCCGCTGACGAATGAGAATTCAGGTCTGCGACGGGATGTTGGCCCTCAAAGACAACTGCCTCCACCCCCAAACCACCAAGCCGTACATCATGACCGCCTCTGGGGGAAAGAACAACAGCGCGGAAGGTCTTCATGTGAGCCTCATTTTGGGGCTCGCTGTTCGCGCGTCTGAGTGGTCCGTTCAGGGCGATTTCAAGCATGCGTTCGTCAGTCGGTTCGAGAACGAGGAGGATCGGGACTATTATGTGAACAAGGACCCAGCTCATCAGGAGTTTGTGAAGAGTATAAGCGGGATTGTTTCTAAGGCGCAGGTCGTCGATTATATGCCGGGGGTTTTCTAATGATGCCATGTTGAGATATCGTTTGAAAGCAGTCCAGCGGAAATATAATAGCGTCGTTGTGAGCGAATTCGAGACAAGGTTACCATCCCGAAGGCAAGAAATGTGGTCAATGTTCAAACAAGAGAATTCAACCAACAATCGCCTGGCGAGGAATCTGCGTAAGGATGTCCCACAAATTTGTGTCCGTCCATCCGAGAAGGTACGCCTTCGAGCCCACAACGGTAGTCTAGTCTTAGTCGCGCACTGATAGCCGTAGCTCGACCTTCCGCCGCACCGGCAACTCTGGGATGACCATTGATCTTCAGGTTTCAAAAATTATCTCAGTGTCTGGAGGGTATACCTGGGTAGCGACCCTTGCCGTCCTCCCAATTTATTCCCCCAAGGGTCCATTGAGAATCAAAATTCAAAGCGTGTGAATTCCGTGCACTGCCACCACGTCCGCCGACAAAAAGCTTCCCAGCGTGCCACATTTTCCATTTTTCAGACTTTGGTGGGTTACAACCCTCATTTTAGTGCATTCTGTGTCTCCTCTATTTTTTTCTGATTTGATGGCACTCCTGGACGTCGAGGGAACCCTTCCCGATTGGGACTTCCCAATCCGGAAGGCTGAGCTACGGCTTCCATAGCGCGAGTAAAATCAGACCATATATCAGGTTTTTTTCGCTTTTTTTTTTTTTTTTTTGCAGAAACAATTACCGTGATTATTGGTCTGACTAGGGAGACTACCACAACGGCGAAAAGCTCGAAATTCTTCTTCAACGCAGCAATCCTTTTGCGTAGTCCGAGGGGTCTGCATTCGGCGGGCGAAGCACCGGCGGGAGAGTACACGTACAACTCAGGTGACTGAGTTAAATCGGCGTGGAACGTGCATATAACGGCGGAAGTCGAAGATGGATGTGTTTTCAAGGCACCTGGGACGCTGCTGATTCCGTACCACGAGACCCTGCCAGGGAACTCTCCGCCACCGTCAAGCTGTGGTACGAAGGTTCGCAAACCAATGTCGAAGACGACGAAAGAGCGCGGAACTAGCTCCAACTCATGCGGAATTATTTTGATTGCTTTAGAGGGCGAAGACGAATGCTCACTGTTTCAGTGTTGCTAACATCGGTACATCCAACACTCAAGAGGATTTTCTGGATATCGCCGTGTTGAATGACGGTGGCGTCGCATAAAAAGCCCAGGGCGGGGACATGGTTGGGATAAGGCTCGTCTTTCACGTCCCAGGTCCACAGGCCAGTTCTGAGAGTACAAATACTGTAGCGTTCGATGGACTGAAACTGTTTATCGGTGTATGTTTTGCCGCCGAAGACGAAGAGCTGATCATCGACGACGATGATCTGCGAGTTAACGCGCGCGGTAATGGCTCCGCCTGCAACGTCGACGACCCACCACCGCAAGGCGTCGACGTCAATGGCGATGAGCTCGCTTGACACTTCTCCGAGGTCGTTTTCATTCATGCCGTTGACCTGCCCGCCAAAGAGAAAAAGAATTCGTTGGCTGGATGCTTTGGATCTCCAAAACGCCATACTTCCTCCGTACCGCGAAGGAAGCTGTCTCGGACATGCGGGGGTACCAATCGGAGGCCCGAGATGCATAATGGATTTCTGAACAGCGTTTGGGTATGCTTGGTACGTAAAACCTCGTTTCTCACTCACCGTAATGTTCTTCCAGCTCTTCTTTTTCAGGTCGCAGCAGTAAATCTCCGACCCATATTTTGCGCTCTCGTCGTAGGTATTGAAAAAGAGCATTTCAGACTCGTGGTCTATGGCGAAGCTGGCAGGAACCTCGGAAGGTGGAGCGTCGCCTTTGAGTTTTTGTACGGTCAAGGTGGATGGTAATGCGGAACCCTCTCGTTCGGATTTGACTTTGGAAGATTTCGCGTTTGTTTGGCGAGTACTTCGCGAGGGAGAGACCTCTGTCGCGGCCTGTACCATAGGCGTCCGGTTTCGTCCCATGATGGTTGAGATTGAAGAAACGGAGTTCCTTTTTAGGCAGCACCGCACAGCCACTCGTCGTCCTCTGCAGCTCTCATGTCAAGGTCGCGGATGAGCACCCCGTTCGCCTCACGACTTGGCACGAACTACTGCCCCGATTATAAAGAAATTCTCGATATTCGGGCCATCCTGGTCGAACCGGTATCTCGTTTGAAGCAGCTCGATGATCAAATCGCCGACTTGCAAAAAGCCATCGACGTGCTGGCCGAGGAACGCGCAGGCATCGGGTCCTTCGTAGATGCTCACGAAGCTCTGCTCTCGCCTGTTCGTCGACTACCACTTGACGTCATCCAGGAAATATTCGAGGCTTGCCTCCCGCACCGAAATTGTGCTATGAGCGCAGTGGAGGCTCCAGTCCTTCTTGGTCGTATCTGCAGCTCATGGAGGACGATATCCTTAACCACTCCACTTCTTTGGACTCGGCTCCATATTGTCGAGCCAGGAGGCATCGGTTCCCTGCCAACCGACGGCGACGGGGTCAGGGAGGAGGTGGCTCAGCGCTTGGAGACGGTGAAGACTTGGCTCAGTCGATCTGGGGTATGCCCGATATCGATATCGTTTATCGGTGCTTTGGACGCTCGCCCTGAGAGCACATGCCTTTTCCTCCAGGCTCTCGTTCCCTTCGCTTCACGGTGGCAAAATCTCACCTTGGCTATATCCTGGAAGTCGGAGGTTCTCGACACTCTGTGCAAACTCACTGAGAACGACCTGCCAATGCTTTCAGCGCTACAGATTCTCCACATTGGTGGCTCATCTCGGGCGAGGATGCTCGACCTTCCCATACCCTGGACCAACCTGACATTCCTTGCCCTAAACGGGGGCGAGGCTGTCATCAACCCTGAGATCGCCTTGGAAGTTCTTTCCAAATGTCGGCACATCGAATCCTGTCAACTCTGGCTGCCGTATCCAACCCCCCCTTTCCTCCCTGCTGCAAACCATTCTGTCATACGCGCCGAACTTCCTCATCTTCGCACACTCGACATAATGGGCTCTCTCGACGGGACTGGGCTCATTTTCCGCGGTCTCTCTGTTCCCGCGCTGTATCATTTTACCCTCGATGGAGCCATGCTCTTTGAAGATCCCGCACTTTCCTCGCAGTGCATCGCATTTCTCGCAACGTCCTCGCGACTCGAGAGTCTTCGTGTTGTTAGTGACGCGTTCGGTGAAGGATATCCAGATATCCTCCGCGCGCTACCCGCCCTTAAACGGCTGTACATTAACGACTCATACACAGTCCTGGAAGCCATTATCGCGGCTCTCACACCGACTGCTGATACCTTGGGCGACGCCAGCTGTCCCCACCTGGAGGAGCTGCACATCAAGGGCGGCTCCATCTCGGATAACATGCTCCTGCGCTTCATCACAGCTCGCATGCGGACCAGCAACCGCACGTTGACGCGAGTCGAGATAGCGCTCGACCGGCAGATGGAGTTCGATATCCGTGAATGTATCCAGGCCTTCTTGGACAACGGACTGGAATTCCGTGCGACATATTTTCAGCCACCGCCACCCACAGCGTTTTCTCCTTGGCATGGTCTTGAACCCGACCTGTAGGAGTGGACAAGACGATCAAGTCCGCAGTATGTGAGTCATTCTGCTTCAAACCGGCTTTTCTCCTCATTGATTTCAAGTTCTCTACTGCAAATGCTCCCAGACTCTCTCGCGGACCCAACGTGCTCGTATCGTGCTTTGCGAATACTGCGAGATGTCTTGTCACAGACTACAATCCCCCGTGTATATCATTGTCAAAATTGTCCTACAATTGGTATGTTTTCGACCCGGAAAATCAATTGATTTCCGCAGGGAGCGTGAAGGGGCCGACAATGTTCGTAAGCTATACACACCAACGAACAGATTTCATCCTCTCAGCCGCAAGCAGTTTCCGCGAAGAAAGAACGAAATTAAGAAACATCTACGCCGACCCCACCAACGCATGCATATCAAAAAACGGCAAGATATTCGCCGTCGTCGCATTGAAATCCGTCACCCCGCCATCGAGCCCAGCCGTCCCCGGCCACGAGTGCCCAAGCCCCTTGACCGTGAACCCGTTCACCACCGCATGGTCGTCCCGCGCGCTGCAATCCGACGTCTTGAGCGTCGTGTCCGCGTGCGGGTGCGACACCACCGCGTCGAAGCCGATCTTCAGCCCGCCCTTGCTAGTGACCGGGGCGGCGGCGGGGGCGCAGCCGTTGCGGTCCGCCCACGCCTGGCGGTACTGCGTGATGTTCGGCGTCGCGTCTGCGGGTCGTTGTCATCGTAAGTACGTGGTGCAAGGAACGAGAATGGGACTGGGGAACGGACACTCGGTGCGGTTCTCGCGGTCGGCGGTCTGCCCGTCAAAGGGGATGATCCTGTCCGCGAGCCCGTGGAAGTTGACGATCGGGACGGGGCGGCCGGGCGCGCAGTCTGTGGGGTTGGCGCCGGCGTATAACGCTGCTGAGACGGGCGCGAAGGCGGCGAAGAGGCTTGCCGTGGCGGGTGTGCAGGCCAGGAGGTTGGTGAAGCCGCCGCCCTGTAAATTGCGTGTTAATCGTCTGATAGAGTGGGAACGGGAGGACATACATTGCTCTTGCCGGACGCGTAGAAGCGATTGGAGTCGAGGCAAAGGTTGTCGGACAGCTGCTGGACCATCTGCTGCGTGAAGGCGATCTACGAGACAGTAAGAACGTCGGCAGGATAAGAACGAGAAGAATGCCTACGTCGTCGACGCCAGGCTGATAGATGTTTCAGTTTGAGCACATACGCTGGACCAACAGACTTACCGGCGAGTACGGCGCCCCTTGCCATGCGCGAATGCTCTCATTCCCATTTTTCCCTGGTCCGAATTGGCCGTTGGGATACACGGCGACGATGCCCTGCAATGATAGTATTAGTTTTGCATCCTGCCATACAAGTAGCAGCGCACCTTGCCATTCAGCGTGAGCCCCTTCTCCGACAGCCCCGTGATGAGCTCCTGCTTCTTCCCGTTCGCCTTGAAGCCGTGGAATGACACGACCAGCGCGTGCGGCGTCGCAGGGTCATAGTTCGCGGGGAGGTGCACCAGGAAGGAGCGGTCGCCCGATGTGATGTTGGCGTGGTTCGTGTCGTCGAATTGCCAGCTCGAGGTCGCGGTGCAGCCCGTCGTGGCGTTTGCCGGGGTTGTAGACGGCGCCATGGCCGCTGTGTCGTTGGTCAAGGCATCCGAGGCGGCGCGCACTTGAAACCGCCGGTACGGAAGAGCTGCTGCGTTCGCAGTCGCGAGGAGGGCGAATACGGAGAGAAGGTTGGCCAGCATTATCAGGAACTCCAGAGTTCGTCAAAAAAAACAAAGTAGATGGCCAGAAAACGAGTGGGAGAGACGACCGCGAGACACAGGACCAGTCCTGTGAGGTGAAGAAGGTTGAAAAGGGCGGGGTCGTCGAGAACAATGGCCAGCTTTAAGTACGAATATGCATGAGGTGGAAGCGTAAGAGAAGGAGCCCCGAAGCCGTCTGTTCGTTGCACGCCACCCATTGTTGATCTACAGCCTCTACAACCGGCGATACGAGCTCATGGTCTTATCTTCTCCGCCCGATAATGCTGGATTTTGTGGATATTTGCTTTGTGGTGGACCGTGGAGGTTGAGAATGAATGACATCGGTCAACCGCTGCCGGCCAAACTTGGCTTCATCTCCCATCTTGGCGCTTCCGCAATATAATTGCTGGTTTTCCTGCACACTCACTCAGTTCACGCCTGATCACTCGTTTGGCAAGCAAACGCCTCGTCTCTGCGCTCGTTATGGACCAGAAAATCATGAGGACGCCATATGCGAAGACACATATGCGCATCGCGCACGGCAAGATCGTGTACCTGGCATGTTCGCAATCGCTGTGAGGACTTGAAACTGAAGACACATATGCGCATCGCGCACGGCAAGATCGTGTACCTGGCATGTTCGCAATCGCTGTGAGGACTTGAAACTTGAAACCTGCGAAAGAGGCGGGCGTGTTCTCTCTGCAAGAACGTCGCATGGCTATATCTTTTGTAACCGTATGACCAACAATACAACAGCAGCGAGCGACGGCTCTCTTCGACCGTCAGCGCGTCAGCATGCACGTCCAGGACGCCGACCGTCTCTTCAAGGACTCGGTTTTCGACTACAGTGAGCGCATGAACGGCTTGTTGTCTGTGCGCGGCAAACGGGCTTACAGTCAGGCTCTCCCCCCTTCTCTCGGATGTTATGGACACGTCCGTATCCCCTCAGCTCGTTTCCTCCGTTTATATCTTTCACAGGCCTCAGTTCCAGCGGCTCCGCTACCTCAAGCAGATGGGCACAGCGTACTTCGTCTGGCCTGGCGCCGCGCACAACCGCTTCGAGCACTCGTTAGGTATCTACGCCATGCCGCCCCCCGCGTGATGTGTTCTTGACCATGAAGGTGTCGCTCACCTTGCTGGGCTAATGGTCGAGAACATTCGCGCCCGTCAACCGGAGCTGGGTATCACCGACCGCGAGGTCGAGTGCGTCAAGATGGCCGGGTGTGTCTACTTCCCTCTGGAGCTGCGCTTCGAGGATTGCTCACCTCAGGTATAGACTCTGCCATGACCTCGGGCACGGTCCCTTCAGCCATGTCTGGGACAACCACTTCGTGCCCTCCGGACTGTACGCGGAGGCATCAATGCCTTACAAGATACAAAACTCAATTCACCTTAGACCACAGCTGCAATGGACGCACGAGGAGCAGAGCGAGATAATGCTTGACGCGCTCGTTCGCGAGAAACCTGTCAACATCCCCCGGGAGGACGTCGATTTCGTCAAGGACCTAATTGCCGGTGAGGTTAAGCACACCAAGGACAGGTGCATTCCATCTACTCGTTACACCTAGTGGTTTTAACTCTCGGCGACAGAAAACCCGCCGAGAAGCCATACTTATTTCAGATCGTCGCTAACAAACTGAATGGGATGGATGTCGACAAGTGGGAATATATCCCGCGAGATTCCGCCGCCACCGGTGGCCTCGGGAACCAGGCAGCGCTCCGGTACGCTTAGAATCGGTGGACTCCAGGGAAAGGCCTGACGCATTTGATTCTCAGCCTCGTCCATTCCGCTCGCGTTATCGGTAACGAAATATGCTACCAAACCAAGGACACCTTGACCGTATACGATCTGTTTCATTCGCGGTTCTCGATCCACTCTACTATATACAATCACAAGACCGGTATGCATGAGCAGGACTTCGACGTTGTAATATATTGACGCTCTACATATCTTCCAGCGAAAGCCATCGAGTTCATGCTCGTTGATGCCTGGAAGGCCGCCGACCCGGTCATGAATTATGCTGACAGGATGTCCGATCCGGCCAAGTACCTCTACCTCACCGACGACATCGTTCAGGAGATTGAGCGTTCCGTGGACCCTGTAAGCCATGTGCGGACGGCCTTCTTCTTCATGCGACTCATCCAGCCTACAGCATCTCGCGCCCGCGCGCGCAATCCTTCACCGCTTGCGCGTGCGCGATCTCTATGTGCTGGCGGGGCAGACTCATCTGCCGTGGGCGCACCGCAAGCTAGTCAAGGAACGCATCACCGCCGCCGCCATCGTCGAGGCCGCAGCGAACCTTCCCGAGCCCTTTGATGAAGACAGTACGCTCGTAGCCGAGTTGACAGAGGAGCACGTTATGGTGGACGTCACTCCCATTCACTGGGGAATGAAGGACCGCAACCCGCTGGACTTCGTTAAGTTTTACGATGGCAAGGACGTTGGCGGTTAGTTCATTGAGAGGATCAGCGACGACAACAACTGACCAACGTACACACAGCTGCCTTCCATCTGGCGCCAGGGGATACCACTCTACTCTTCCCCGCCGTGTTCGGCGAGGTGCTCGTGCGTGCGTACACGCGTGACGGCCGGTGAGCATTGTTTACCATGTCTCCGATTCCTTCAACTGACCAATTATCCAGCTTCCGGCGTGTTATCGAGCTCGCGTTCATGCAGACAGTGAAGGATTTCCAAGCTTCCACGCCGTAGTTCACCGCGGTGTATATTACACCGCATAGCCAGTCAATTCAATCCCCTCTACTCCTCCAAGGCCGCTTTCGACGGCTTTGTGAATCTTTCGAATCCCACGCTCCTCTACCTGGTCATTCTGACCACCACACAGTCCCTACCTAGTACCAAATCCGTACATGGCAAGTCAACATCTTCGCATTCAGTGGGAACGGCCTAATCCCGATAAAGAAGGTGCCCCTGATCTTCAAAATGACTCACGAACAACCAAACCACTTACCACCACCATGTCCGCTGAACCCAACACCTACTCGGGCAACTGCCACTGCGGCGCCCTCAAATTTACCGTCGTCCTCCCCGCGCCGCTCGATAGCACGCCCCTCTACGCGTGCCCGTGCTCCATCTGCACCAAGAAGGGCTACCTCTTCCTCACGCCGCGCAAATCCGCGGTGACTGTCACCAAGGGCGCTGGCGCGGACGGACTCGGCGCGGGGGTGCTCGCGGAGTACGTGTTCGGCGCGGGGCGGGCGGCGCATAGGTTTTGCGGGACGTGTGGGACGCCGTTTGGGGTCGTGAACAAGGACGTGGACACGGACGCGGGGGCGGGGGATGGTGGGGTGGTGGCGCTCAACGCGCGGATGCTGCAGGGGGTGGATATCTGGGGGCTTCAGGTGAAGGAGGCGCCGTGGTATCACGCGGGGGAGGGACCGGTGTACGTTCCGCCCGTGTTCCCTGGGCTGGCAGAGCTGGTGGCGGCGCCGCTGGAGGCGGGGGAGAAGATCTACGCCGGGAGCTGCCATTGCGGTGCGGTGACCTTTGGGCTGCGGAGCCCTTGGGCGCTCGAGGATAAGGGCCCGGCGGATACGCCGAATAACGAGGTCGAGGAGTGTGATTGCAGCTCTTGCATCCGGGTTCGTCTTGCTTGCCCCATCTCCCTCTTCACCGTCCTGAGTTATTACAGCACGCGGGCATATACACCTATCCGCGCCCCGCCGCGCGCGTCCCCATGCACGTCGCCCCGCCCTCGGCGCTCACCACCTACTTCAGCGCCCAGGGGAAGCAGTTCGGCGGCGCGCAGTTCTGCGGCCTGTGCGGGTGCCAGGTCTTCCAGAAGCTCGTCGGCCCGCCGAAGGAGCGCGTCGCAGCGCTCCCGCCGCCCGTCCAGGCGCGCATCGCGGCGCAGTGCGATTGCCGACCCGTGCACCTGCGGGCGCTGGATGTGGCGCTGGGGTCAACGGCGGAGGATAAGGCGGAGTGGGAGAGGATTCGGGCGGGTGCGAAACGCGAGAGGGGGAGCGCGAGTGGTGCAGCGTATGTGGTACCTGAGTGAATGTGTACGAAGGAGCATGTGAGCGCGTCTATGCATGCCGTAGTAGTAACTTATGTCCAATGCAGGGACCTCTTCGATTCTTTCGTTTGCATTTAAACGAGCGCGTCGTGAGATGAGCGGAAGTTGTGGCCCATGCCATTGCAGCAATATATTTCGCCCAAGGCTCATGATGCCACGAGTTTGAAGTTACCCTCAATGGTTTTTCATTGTTTATGACTAGTTGAACAAGACTTTGTCCATGTGAAGATAGGATGCAAGCGAGCGTCACCACGCCCCCGTTAGCCACAATAACCCGCTACATTTACCCGAGATGGCATCGCCCACTCTCTAATTCTTCGCGGAGTGCGAGCGCCCCGGCGTTGGTGACGACCGTAAAGTGTGCCCCATCCTTGCCGTGTTGCGTAGCACCGACTACCGAAGGCAAGCCGGCCGTACCAAGCTGCGCGGCTTTCGCTATGCTCTTCGCCAATGTGGCAACCTGGTTTCAAAGCGTCAAACCCCATTTCCCAGTACAGCAAAGACCAATACCTTGATCTCTATGTTGGGGTCTATGAATGCGATGAGTGGCGTAATATACCTATTCCCAGGTAATCAGCAAGACGCCGCGGGGTAGATTTCGGGAGTGACTCGCCCCACGATTGTCTGTGCGATTCTGATTTCAGGCCGGTTGGTACCCGTTAAGAGCCCAGGTCTGAACATGATCGTGTCTGCGTATCCCAGACCGGCAAGGCCTTCCTCCGTGAGACCCTTGCTCCTGTAGACAGATATGGTTTTCAGTTTTAATTGGAGTATAGACTGCCTTCCAACCTCGAGTAGAGAGCGCGCGACGTGGAATTTGCGCTTCTGGCCTGTCGACCATCCGCCAAGTGAGTCGCCTTTGAAGGACGTAATTTAAAGACTTACAGAAACATAAATCAGCCGCTGTGGATAGTCGCCTTTCGCAGCACGGGCAGCATTGATGACATATCTATTCGGGAGATGTTTAAGTCAAGGTCCAGATCGTGTGGCATCGGGTACAGACTCTCTGTCGATACGCTCAAAGGCCTCAGAGCTGCCGGCGGCCTTCGCAGTTGTCCCAAGGGCGATGAAGACGACGTCCCATTTGCCGCCTTGCAGCGCTTCCTCTGGCTTTTCGAAGTCGATCGTCTTCTGCTCGAGTTTGTCCTTCCCCATCGTCAGAGTGTCAAGGCTGGTGGTTCTGCGTCCAAATTCTGCTACGCGCGCGAAGTGGGAGCTCGCGAGAAGTTCTTTGAGGAGGTAGCCTCCCGTTTGACCAGTTGCACCGAGGATCAAGGCTGTTTGAGACATGGATAGGACTCCGTATCATGGTTCCAGCTGCAGTGGGGCTTTATATGAGGTATGCGGTTCACGAATTGTAGACCGGAGTGGGGGTCCGACGGCGGCGACACGCGTTGAAGCGGCATACGGAAGAACTACCGAAGGCTGACTCTTTAGTATCGATCCAGGCTTGTTGCTGAGAAAAAAATGTGCCGAAGTGGACGCGGAGACTTTCTGCAGCGGTCTGACCCAGGCTTCATGGCTTCTGTGTATCTGCACGGGGATTCTTTGAAATCCGGAACGTGGTCGTGGTTGAAGGAGAGCGGCAACTTGAAAGTGATGGCATCGGCCGACGTTCTGCTTTCACGACCAACCCTGTATTTTTCCTGTTTATTCTTTCCCTCTTCGTTCAAAAGACGCTAAAAAACTTGCCGACTGGATCGAGTCGCCAAAAGTCCTGATTCTCAGACACCGCAGGTGCACCGGTACCACTTCTGCCGGGGGGGATGGATCTGCGAGACGTCGGCGGAGCCGCGGTGGATGAAAATGTCAAGCCTCTGCCGGAGCCTATAGCGGGGCAAAAGCTCGCATGCGCTGAAGGCCGTGGAATACGTCGAGTGCTCGGGGAAGACGCAGCAATGGGTGAAGGTCGCTTTTGTGTGTCGTCCTAGCCAACAGAACTTCGTCAAGGACTCTTCCGGACCCATTCGTTAGACCTGAATTCTTCTTTAGTACACCCACGGTCTTCAATCTGCCTCTTCGCCTGCCCAAAGCTTGCAGCAACGCACTCCAAGGACCACATAACGCGCAAACACTCAACTCCGCTCGTTTTCGCAGTGGCTTAGGATTTTTGACTCTGCGGCGGCATTTGAACCACATATTCCCGTCATCCAGCCCGTCGCTTTGCTGCTCAAGCGCCAAAATAATACACGACATGATCACCGGTTCGCGCCTTTCATCCACTGAACGGCCCAGAGATAGAGGGACAGCTATTCTCGGAGTGCACGAGGCACTGGCACATTCAGAAGGCGCTCGTCATCTCCCACACACCCACCCAGACAACTCTCGTATGGGCCCGCAAATCGCTGCCCCTCCGTTTGACCAAGGAGACACCATCATACGGAGTAGTGACCATGTCAGCTTCTTCGTTCACAAAGCGGTCATATCGCTCGCATCGCCTGTCTTTGCGGATACATTCACGCTAGGAAGCCCTAGCCCGAGCGAAAAATCGGGAAAATTCATGGCGCTTCCGCATCTTACTGTCTCGGAGGACAGCCAAGTGCTGCGCCGACTCCTCTCGTGGTGCGATCCCAGATGTTCGCCGACTTTGGAATCCCCAGACGACATCTTCGCGGTCCTCCAGGCGGCGGACAAATACTGCATGGATAAGGTGATGAAGCACGCCGCAGACATCCTGATGATGTCGACCCAGTACGTGGAGAAGGAGCCGATGAAGGTCTTCGCGGTTGCCGCGCGATACGGCTGGCAGGATTTGGCCAAGGTGGCGGCCAGACACACTCTCAACTTCACGTGGGAGGAGCAGGTGGATCGGGATGCTCCTGATATAAAGCACATCCCCGCTGTCACTCTGCGGCAGCTCGAAGTCTACCAGCTTTCCTGCAGGCGCCGCGTTGTAGCTGCGACAACGGATTTGTCGTGGTTCAAACCCCCTCCTTCGTCTACGATGAGAGAAAGGATCAGGGCTCCTTCAGTGCCAGTGAGATGAGGTACTAGTGGGCCACGTCGTTCAAACAATACCTTCTCGCGGCAAAGGAGGAATTATACCAAAGACCTTCATCCTACTACGATGATCCCTGAATGAGTTGGTCACCAGCTCTGTTACAGTGTACCTCATACTACCATATGGCATCATCTCCGGGCAATCTTCGGGGTTTCGGATCTGAACCTAATGTCCGACACACAGCATCGCACTTAAGAGCAATCCGATTGCTGGCCACCCCTCCTCCCGTCCACCATGAGCTCTCTCCCAGGTTCTTGCATCATAGCCAACACCGACATCTCTGGCATTGGGGTGCGCACCGCAGCGTACGCCCAGAATATTCTCAGCTTCGTTCCCGCACTTCTGACCCTTGGCGACAATGAACTCACGGCAGAAGAGCTGGAATCACTCGCAGAGCAGTCTGTCACGATCCTGCTCAGTGCCTATGCCCTCTTGATAGCTGGACTTATCCTCGCCCGCAACCAGCTGGACAACTATCACACAACCATCGTGCTCAACCTGAGCTTCATGAATAACACCAACACCTTCATCTACATCCTTCTCCTCTGGTATCGCAAACCCGACCTGTGGTCCAACTTCCGGTGGCCTCCACCCTCAGTAGCAAAGTCCGAGCTCACTCCGAAGTCACCGATGTCTGACCGGGTCTACAACACCGTATACAAGTGTTCCCCCACGTTGGCAGCAGTGATAAACACCGTCAACCTCGTTATTCTCATTGGGTCACTGCACCTGTCCTTAATGGGTGGGCTGGGAATATGGCTGTGGATCAGTCCCGGCCGCTTTGGCATTTCACTGCCATGTTCACTAGACTCCACTGTCTCACTGTTTGGAACGGCTATACCACTCTCATCTCGGCCTTTGCGCAGCATCTCGCTTGCTGTCTATGGCCTCATTCTTGTTCCTGGCCTCAACATTGTCATGCCCACGGCTATATTCTGTGCGCCATTGTATCTGTTGCGTCGTTTTACAAATGGTAAGTACAACCACAATTCAAACCACCTGCTGTCATTGATACCATCTGACACAAGCGACCCTGTCGAACCCCTCGACTTCCTCAGACCTCTTGCCGGCCGATGGTAAGTCTAATTCACATCGCCTCTTCTCATCAATATGACTGGATACAGGGCCAAAATCTGCACGCGAGACATGGGCAGCTCGAATGGGCCTTGTAATGCTCATGTTTGTTAACATCCTCTTTGTTGTTGACACTGAGCTGTCCATATTACGCAATGAGGACCCCCACAACCGCGAAGACAGCCGTTGGACATTTGGACAAACCCTGGCGCTACTCCTTCTACTGCTCCCTCTATGGAGTATTGCGGGAATACTGAGAATTGTGCCTGGTCCAGCAAGTGATAAGCTCTTAAAAGCAGAACAGGCACGCGCAAAAGCAGAAGATGAACGGCTGAATACTGCTCGCACTGCGGCGGTCAGCGGTCTACAGAAATACACAAGCAAGATTGACTGGAAAACAGTGGAACAGTGGATCATTGACCTTGAAGGGTATAAGGATGGTGAGTGTAGCAGTATCCTTGTGCCTTGGTATTCACACCAAATTCCGCAGTACACGTTGGGGGCACATGGATCCATACCGCAGTTCAGCACAGTGATGAGCATGATAATCATGTCCTTGACTTTGCCCTGAAGCATCATGATAATCTGAATGAACGAGGTGAGTTGCAAAGTAATTTTGTAGTCATGTAGCATACTCATACCCACGGGATAGATCACAACGGAACCACCAGCTTCGATTATGCATTGAAAGGTGGTCACCAAAAAACAGCGCAATTGCTGTTTGCAAAAGGTGCAATGTTCAACGCTAGTAGTGGGTGCATGGTTGAATATCCGATGCTACATATAGCTCATCCGTGCCGACTCTAGATGGTTCAAAAACAAGCCTGCATTATGCTGCTGATGGCGGTCACCTCAATGCTGTCAAGTACGTAGTTTTCCAGAAGAAGGAAATCATCAGGAAGGGTATGTCCAAGGTGGAGGTTTCATACTTATACGGAAACTCACTTGGAGTCCAGATGAGGAGAGAAAGTTGGGCCACAGTTCTATCAACGGTAGCCTCGATGATGTGTGTTCCCTGAAGATGAAAACGGAAATCAATAGCAAGGGTATGTCCAATTCGAGAGGGAGTTTTGTATTCCCCCCATGCTCACCCAGACATCAGATCTGGATGAAAAAACTAGCATCCATTACGCTTCTATCCATGGTAGCCTCGAAATCATAAAGTACCTGGTCGGGGAAAGCATAACTACTAATGCCCATGGTATGTCACATTTAAAGTGTTGGAAGACCGCTCACACATTTATCTCAGATAAATGGGGGATGACCGGCCTCCACTATGCCGCTAGAAGTGGTCACCTCGGAGTTGTGCAGTATTTGGTTGAAACAAATGGAGGTGACATCCTTGGCAAAATGCTGCGTAAAATGGATGTCAATGATTGTGGTCAGTGCAAAGGCTGTCATCCCGGTGTGTGCTAAGTGTTACCTGAAACGCAGATGGACGGGAAAGAACTTCACTACATCATGCTGCTATGGGCGGAAGCACCGATGTCACACAGTACCTGGTCGATGAAGGTGCAAATGTTGAAGCCAGTGGTATGCCATACATTTCAGTCTTGCATATGCTTGACTTTAGTTTCAGATGAAGATCAGAAAACCAGTCTTCATCTGGCAACTCAAAACGACCACCTTGGGGCAATGGAGTGTCTGGTGAAAAACCACGCAGATATAAATAGTAAAGGTATGTGAAGATGGTTGAAGTTCCTTGCGCACACTGAGTCGGAATGGAGGACCAAAAGGAACAACGAGCCTGCATATTGCTTCTGCAAGAAAGAACAGGGGCATTGTTGCATTCCTGCTAGGCAAAAGCGCAGATGTTGACTCTTGCAGTACGTGGAGTTCCAGATATGCTTTGTGCACTTATTCCTCGGTTACAGGAACAAATGGGGAAACAAGTCTGTGGATTGCATCTGGGAATGGTGCCCTCGATGTTGTGAAGGTTCTATTGGAGCACAGTGCCGACATTGAGGCCCGCAGTACGTCAGATCATTCCAGGCCTTGCTTTACAATGCTCACTGTGCATTTCAGCCACAAGCAGATCAACCAGCCTCTGGATTGCTTGCCGGAATGGGCACCTCGACGTTGCGATGTTTCTGTTGGAGCACAGTGCCAACATTGAGGCCCACAGTACGTCAGATCATTCCAGGCCGTGCTTTACAATACTCACTGTGAATTTCAGCCACAAGCGGGACAACCTGCCTCTGGAGTGCTTGTGTGAACGGCCATGTCGGTGTTGTGAAGCTCCTGTTGGAGCACAATGCTGACATCGAGGCCCGTGGTACGTCAGATCATTCCAGGCCTTGCTTTGTGGTGCTTACTGTAGAGTTCAGGTTTGAACGGGACAACCAGCCTCCGGATCGCTTGCGAGTATGGCCACTCCAAAGTTGTGAAGCTCCTGTTGGAGCACAATGCAGACATCGAGGCCCGCAGTACGCCGGATCATTCCAGGCCTGCTGTGCAATGCTCACTGCAAATTTTAGACACAAACGGGACAACCTGCTTCTGGAGTGCTTGTGGGAACGGTCACCTCGACGTTGTGAAGCTCCTGTTGGAGCACAGTGCTGACATCGAGACCCGTGGTACATCAGATCATTCTTGGCCTTGCTGTGATGCTTACTGTAGAGTCCAGGTTTGAACGGGACAACCAGCCTCCGGATTGCTTCCCAATATGGCCACTCCGATGTTGTAAAGCTCCTGTTGGAGCACAATGCAGACATTGAGGCCTGTGGTAGGTCAGATCATTCCAGGCCTGCCTCGCAACACTCACTGTGAATTTCAGACACAAGCGGGACAACCGGCCTCTGGAGTGCTTGCATGAACGGCCATGTCGGTGTTGTGAAGCTCCTGTTGGAGCACAGTGCTGACATTGAGGCCCGTGGTACGTCAGATCATTCCAGGCCTTGCTTTGTGGTGCTTACTGTAGAGTTCAGGTTTGAACGGGACAACCAGCCTCCGGATCGCTTGCGAGTATGGCCACTCCAAAGTTGTGAAGCTCCTGTTGGAGCACAATGCAGACATCGAGGCCCGCAGTACGCCGGATCATTCCAGGCCTGCTTTGCAATGCTCACTGCAAATTTTAGACACAAACGGGACAACCTGCTTCTGGAGTGCTTGTGGGAACGGTCACCTCGACGTTGTGAAGCTCCTGTTGGAGCACAGTGCTGACATCGAGACCCGTGGTACGTCAGATCATTCTTGGCCTTGCTGTGATGCTTACTGTAGAGTCCAGGTTTGAACGGGACAACTAGCCTCCGGATTGCTTCCGAATATGGCCACTCCGATGTTGTAAAGCTCCTGTTGGAGCACAATGCAGACATTGAGGCCCGCAGTAAGTCAGATCATTCCAGGCCTGCCTCGCAATGCTCACTGTGAATTTCAGACACAAACGGGACAACCTGCCTCTGGAGTGCTTGTGTGAACGGCCATGTCGGTGTTGTGAAGCTCCTGTTGGAGCACAGTGCTGACATGGAGGCCCGTGGTACGTCAGATCATTCCAGGCCTTGCTTTGTGGTGCTTACTGTAGAGTTCAGGTTTGAACGGGACAACCAGCCTCCGGATCGCTTGCGAGTATGGCCACTCCAAAGTTGTGAAGCTCCTGTTGGAGCACAATGCAGACATCGAGGCCCGCAGTACGCCGGATCATTCCAGGCCTGCTTTGCAATGCTCACTGCAAATTTTAGACACAAACGGGACAACCTGCCTCTGGAGTGCTTGTGGGAACGGCCACCTCAACGTTGTGAAGCTCCTGTTGGAGCACAGTGCTGACATCGGGACCCGTGGTACGTCAGATCATTCCTGGCCTTGCTGTGATGCTTACTGTAGAGTTCAGGTTTGAACGGGACAACCAGCCTCCGGATTGCTTGCGAATATGGCCACTCCGATGTTGTAAAGCTCCTGTTGGAGCACAACGCAGACATTGAGGCCTGTGGTACGTCAGATCATTCCAGGCCTGCCTCGCAACACTCACTGTGAATTTCAGACACAAGCGGGACAACCAGCCTCTCAATCGCTTTGAAAAATGGCCACCAACGTATTGTGAAGCTGCTCGAGCAGAAGGTACAAGCTCCCTCAGAGCCAGCAACTAAGTATGACTGATGTCATGCATAATGCATCCCTATGAATGACTGCACACAGGGATGGCATGTGTCAGTATATACATGTTTTCCATCATTCCGAGTACACTTACCTTCAGTACTTCCTACTTGGTCTTTTGGTTTGTGTTTACTTAGTTCAACCTTTCCAATTTCCGAGTCGGCAAGCAGTATCGAGGAGGAGTGCGGCAGACAGCACAGGGAGGCAGTGACACAGTGCTCCTCCACCTTCCCGACTTGAAGTGGTTTAGCTTGAGCACAATGAGAACTTACTCAGAAGTAAAAAAGAGAAGGGTGTGAATTCGCGCATGTTAGCCACAGACACCGAAACCTTCTCACCGAGTCCAAATCGGGACGGCACGAGGAGAAACCAAAAAACTTTAAAGAGCTCTGAAGTTGTGCTCTGGAGAACGAGCGATGGCGGGGAGTTAATGAGGCAAAATTGATCGCATTTGAAACGAACAACAAACAAGTAGCAGTCTGGAGCAGACGGCCAGTCGAAGGGGGAAGAAGGGAGGAGGCCGGGCGATAGAATAATCGATGACGGGGCCAGCAAGATGGGCGGGGATGTAGTACAAGATGCGGGCGGAGCCGCCGGAGCGTGGTCATTGCCATTGCTGGATTAGAAGATGTTTTGGGAGGGAGGACGTTCGTCGAGACGACCGCGCTGGTTATCAAGATAGCCGTGCGAGATGTGTATCAGACTTGCGTTCCACACTCAGTCCTCGAGTCAGTCCGCCGACGACGACAAAAAATCCGCAACAACCTCGGGGAGATCCCGCTACTCGGTACCCAGTACTCAGTACTGTCTCTGCACGAGCTTAGAACAGCTGAGAACTACGCTTGACAATGCTCCCCCGCGGGTCACCAATCCTTCATCGTGATTTGCCACCTGGTTTCTTTGGTGCGTCTTGGACTGCCAGCCCTGTCTCGCTCCTTTTCAGAGTCCCATCCATGCCGGGTCAAGTTTAGGACACCGCCGTTTTCTGTATGGCCGAATCGGGTCCTCGGGGCGGCCGAATCGGAGTATGATCTAAATATGGCCAATCTAAATTACCGCCCCCTCATTTCGCAATCGGGCAGGAAGGACTGCCAACGAAAGGATGGCAAAGCGCCGAGTGGGGTGGAGTTCGCAGTCTATCAAAAAAAATTATCTCGACTTGGAGTTCCAGAATATAATTATATTGCGGTTCAAGCAAGTTCAAGCAAGGTTCAAGCAGGCCCATTTCTCCTGTTGTTTGCCAAATTGAACCTTACATAAGTGAGTTGAACTTCGGGTACTGTACGCACCTCACCGCCAACCACTCACCATCCTGAACCGCAATCTGCATCCGAGATACTACTTAACCAACTTTGACCCTGACTCCTAGTCTCTCGTAGACAGACACTACAACAAACTACCTCGTACCTCGGTATGTTGTAACCCTGAGCCGGATATCAGCAAATACGCTGGCCGCCGGGTGTTCGACCCGCCTTGATCTGCTCAATCTGGCGCGCATGGGGTGGCTCGGAGTTCTTGTTCGTTTGCTCGGGAACACTGCTGGCTTCTAACCGCGGACAGATCCGCGGAACGTCCTGTGAGTTCTCAGTTGATGCTTTAGTTCAGATGATTTCTTCGAAGCGAGAGGCGAGACCACAAGATCCTACCGAAATTCCTTGTCAAAGCATCCGGCAGCGCATACGCCGCATCCGAGAAATTTAGCAATCGGCTCGTCCGTCGATAGGCTTGAAATTGTTCGTTGAATGCCCTATGTTGTTCGTTGAATGCCCTATGTTGTTCCAAGGGCGTACTCATCATAATACTCCCCTTCATCGCATCCACAGACATTCTTTTGTTGATTCTGTGCCGAAACACGTTCAACTCAAACAAGGTACAAAATTCTAGAACGTAGACGTTATCGCCACGGAGAAATCCGCAAAATAAGCCCTCTGGTCTTTTTGTGACGCCCAAGCCTCCGTTGAACCTCCAAAGAACGTCTGCATCTGTATCCCTCGCATACGCCCCTCGTCAGAGTCCCGGATTATAATGCCTTCCACTTTAATGACGCTGTTTCCGTTGGCAAACAACTCCAACTCGCCGTCCGCCTTCCCCGCCGTGTTCAGCTTTACGCGCTGGCTCACGGTTGTCCACGCGCCGGGCTCGAATGCGAACTTACCCCGCCCTAGGGACGCCCCATAGGTGGGGTTGCATTCGTTCTTATCTTCGGTATCGGCGCAGAGTTTTTCGTTCTCCGAAAACTCGCCGGTGACGTTGTTCGGTTGTGGAAGATAGGTGTATAGTTCACCAGCGCCATCTGTCCGCCACATCAGGCGGACCGAGAAGCATGTGGGATCTCTGCGACCCCCAGAGCACGAAACAGCGGTTGATGCATTGTCTCCACCATCTGCGTCTTGGTGTCAGAAAAGGTAACAGTGGAGGCAGAGCAACGTACAGATTCCCGGCAATTTTCCACCTTTGTTGAACTCAAAGTCGGTGGGAAACAGGACATTGTACCCGAAGTAAGCCTCTTTGGCTGTATCCCAAGCTTTCGGATCCGGCCCAAGATCGTAGGAGGAGAACCCGCCGTGCGGCTCTTTGCTTGGGATGTACGATCCCGGCGGGAAATGCGCCTCCATGGCCAATTTACCGTCCATCTGCACGAAATTGTGCGACATGCCAGGCTCGACTTTGGTCTGGCCCAGAGTCTTATTGTTGAGCGGGTACGCGTATGGAACCCCGGAGAAGGTGGTCCAGTTGGAAATAATGGTAGTTGAATCCGGAACTGGGAAGAGGGCGGTAAGGCCTGAGGTGTCGGCCGATCCAGTGCTATTCCCTGTGCCAGGCAGCATCGTGCTGGGCCCTCCAACGACGGCGGAGATCGTCGAACTATGGCCCCGACGTCCGGTAGTTGAGCTACCATAGAGCGTGGACATCGTGGTGATGGGGCGCCCCACGACGTTTGTTGTCGTCACCAGCGAGAATGCAAGCCATAGAGATTGGACTGAGTTGTAGCGCATTTTGAACAGTTGAAGACGGGGATTGTTTCTGTAGGGCTCGCAGAGTCTTACAGTGGGTAGATGGCGCCAGGCAAGGTTTTCAGTCGTGTCGAGGACACTTTTATACTCACCACCGTGCCGGACCAGTTGCCATACGTACATGAATTCAGAATCCCGCCGTGTCACTGAGACGGAGCGGCGAACGGAGTTGCTAGTTCAAAACGAGATCCGCCCCTTGGTTCCCTATATGATACCAGGGGTAAAGAGCAACAGGGTGACGCGTTTCCAGAGCAAGGTAGTGACGGACCCGATAGACAACTTGTTGGGCGCCAGCAAGGCGCCAGCACTGACAGTTTCACCGTATATATGTACAGTGAGGCTGCCAACCGCGATTTTTGAATCAGTAGCTCTTGATGAGTGCAGTCTAGATCTCGATTGAGTGTGATATTGGGGATGTTCATCCCAGGCATGCTGGCACCGCAGGACGAGATGAACCGGCGCGGGGCATGGCAGTTGAGGTCAAGCCGCGTAATCGTGATGGCCGATCATTCCATGGATTCCGTAACCATTCGCGCAGGAGCATGGGGCGATTTGGAAAGAAAGAACAACCCGGTCGTGAGAGGAAAGTCTACGATTCGGGGACTGGATTGGTAAAGTTCCGACAAAAAATGAGGTACCAGCTACAAGTTCCCACGGTTCAAATTCTGCGGCAGACAAGGTCCCAGAGGAAAACC
Organism: Mycena filopes; assembly: GCA_029281495.1. Taxonomy (NCBI): domain Eukaryota; kingdom Fungi; phylum Basidiomycota; class Agaricomycetes; order Agaricales; family Mycenaceae; genus Mycena; species Mycena filopes. Next base: position 1,468,852 of record JARIHR010000009.1, on the reverse strand, counting down.
TGTGAACGACAAGGCACTGTGGCCGATGCGCATCCTGAGCTCTACCCAGTCCAAGAGCTCATAATTGAACCTGGCATGCGATTTCAATCCCAGGCTTATCATGAACTTCATTTCGAGGGCCCATCAAGCCATTCCCACGGTTCAATTTGAAATCCGAACACATATTTACATCGCATCCCTTGGCAGTCCCAATGTCACGCACGAATTTGCTGCTTTCACAAGGAAGTTTGTCGAGGCAAGACAACTTGCTCGCCCGAGAAATAAATAAGTCGGCACAATTTCACTGTACGGGGTGCACAAGTCAACGACAAAGGGATATTGTAGGTAGGTAGATAAAAGAGAGTAAGCATGAACAACGGGCGGTTCAGGAGTCCAAAGTAAGTAAGGAACGAATGTTTTGTACGGGACAAATGAGTGTATCTGAAGACTGCAAGAATGGTGGACAATGGCGGGAGATCGACAACAGGTCAGACGGCGTTGACGGCGAGGTTCGACCACGAGGCCTTATTCTCGCTTTCGGGTTCAGTAACGGACCCGTCGGGAAGCCCGTCGTGCTCGACGACGCGATCAACCTGGCCGGTGCGATTTAGTGCGCGATTCACCATTCACGAGTAATCCTAGGGAGGGAACTCACCTTGACTTCAACGTTCGTTATGACAGTGCGCGTGCGCTGTTTCATCGGGTTGTTGAAAGCGAAGGAGCTAAGCCTTGCACTAGCGGTGTTGCGCGCACGCATATTGGCGAGCACTGTGAGGGTGTACACGCAGGGGAGGGTGAACTCGGCAATGAAACTGTGCAACGTAGAACGGTTAGTAGTTGTGTTGTCGATCAAATGACACTGAATCTCAACGCACTTGAATGTCGTCCCTCTCATTGTGAAGTACTAGATACGAATCGCGTACTCAGTATTGAGCCCGTAAAAGAGAAAAAACGTAGCGTACAAGGATTAAGTTCAGTGATGCGACGACGGCGGACATTGAATTGGTCTGCATGATGAACCGGAGGGCCTTTTCTGCCATATACGCCTGCCCCTCATCCTCCGAGGCGAGTGCGAGCGACATGCTGACGCTAATCATCATGTCTGTCCCAGCCGACTTTCGTGACGTTAAATCAGTCTCAGCACGCCTATGGACGACGAACGTACAGCGCACAACCAAAGTCCCATCGGTATGGGGATCGTCGAAAGTGTACTGACGGTTTTGAGGCGACAGAAGATGACGGAGACCCTGGGGAAGCGACAGAGTTAAATTGGTATTTGGTTGGAAGCAAGGAACCTACGCGACGCCTGACCCGAGGGAGAGGAGGAGCACTAGAACAGCGTCTGTAAATGAGGCGGCGGAGTGATATATCGACACCCACAGACGGTCAACAAAGCGCAGGTAGCGCGGGACTTGGTGACACGCCAGCAGCGCTCGAGAAAGAAGGTGTGGGTGACTGCCCCAACCGATGCCTATATCATTATCGCCTGACTCAGGAAAATTGAACAGGAAAGACAGAGCTTGCCCACTGTGATGGCGGGCCCGATCCATAACGACCAGGTGCCTTGTACGACCTGAGTGTAGTCGCCAAAGTGGACGATCATTGCATGGTAGCCGAGGTGGCTGCAACGAAACACTACATATAAGAATGAATCGCGGGCATCGGCGGACTCACAAATTTAGGACGGCGCCCACACTAGTGAGGAGGAGGAGCACTCCAACCAAGTATCTGCAGTCAAGCCCAAATCCACTGACAGAGACGTCCGCGTTATCGGTACACGTACATGCTCCCGAAAGAAGTGAATATTCACCTTGAACCCTCCTGGGCGTCGGGGTGGCTGGAACGTTTGGAGCCAGACGTGTAGTAGCGAGTCGCCTGCAGGAATACGATGCCCAGAAGCAGGTACTGCACCCACATGCCGACGAATATGGGGCCGATTGTACGGACGATCGCGGGGGCAGGAAGAGTGAGAGCGGCCATATTGTGCTGAGAGGAAGGAGGGAAAGGGGGGTGAGAAAGAAAGAGAGACGGCTGTGCTACTTATGTCTTTTTCAGGGTTGAAGCGAAATGAAGGAAGCTGATTGCGCAGGCACCCAACACTTTTAAGCTTTTTCCTGAAAAGGTGGTTGCTGACTCGAATTGATTACCTAGTTTTGAATCAGCAACTTCTCTCCCTGTACATAGGCCTGGAGAGCGCAGTTGAATATTGCATGGCACTCGACCCGTCTGCTTTCCCGGACCAGACTCGAAATTCAACATGCCGAGTTGCCGCTATTTGGCTCTATTGCCGTCATCTCCCCTTTTAGTACCTCGACATTTCAACAGTTCCAAGTTCCAACAGCTCTCAAACTCCCCCCCCCGGATACTGCAGTCCTGGTAACACGGCTTTCTTGAGACAAACCGGGTCGGATTCAACACGCAACACCCTACATATTCAGTCCAAAGACTACCTCGGCGCGGGCTTGCCCACTTTTCTCAAGGTTGTACTCGTCAACGGTAAATTGGTGACGGTTGGTCCTGAGCCTCACGGCGCCACGAATGGACGAATGCACGGTATTCCTGCTCGGCGACGACAGAGTCGGTAAAACGGCCTTCTACCGCCGGGTGCGTCGATTCGCACTGGGTACCATGAACATAACTAACATCGACTCTCTCCAGTTCATACTCAACCGTTTCGCCGGTGAGCGGCGCCAATAACTCTCATTCGCCCCAGCATGCAGAAGAGTCTTTCGTAGATGTCATTCTTCCTTCCATCTCTTGTTTTCCGACCTTCTAATGCCTGTGGGCAGAATGTCGACCCAACGATCGAAGAGCCCTACCGCAAAGAGATCGTCGTGGACGACCGCGCATGTACTGTGGAAGTGGTCGATCCACCTTCACACTCGCTCGACCAAAAGCCCTTGAATGTGGAGAATTACACACGGTTCGCAAACCTATGCGCTTCCCTTGCACAACCAACCAACCAAACTCCCCATAGAGGAGGTCGTCGTCCTTATGGCTTCATATTGCTGTACTCTGTCGCCTCACGCGCGGGCTTCGACCAAATCCCAGCTTTCCGCCAGCTTCTCAAGTCTGACGACCCCATCTTCGTTCTGGTGGGCACCAAATCCGACTTGGCACGCGAGGTGTCGGCGGAGGAAGGGGCGGCCCTGGCTCGGGCACTGGGATGCGAGTTCATCGAGGCCTCGGCGAAGACGAGCCAGAACGTGGACCGTGCATTCGCGAATCTGGTTCGAGCGGTCCGACGCGCAGCGAACCCAGATCCCGCCGGGACCGCGACTGAGGGCAAGTCGAAGGAAAGGAAACAGCGAAGATGTGCCATTATATAAGTGACAACATAGTTTATTCCCGGTGACAAGAGAGGAGGTAGTGTTAGAGTGGCATAGTGTACGATGTAGGTTAGAGTAGGGGTTTTACTTATACTACTTATACTGAAGATAGAGAGAGATACAATTTTACCGAGTTACATACGAGTGTACGGCCCCAGCACCAAATCGCTCCGCCGGATGCGCAGAACGCCGTCCACCCACACCTCCGCCGAGGCGTACGGATCCATCGTGGGCAGCAAAAAGTCGAGGTCCGTAAAGTTGCGGTCGTCCGCACCATACGCCGGATGCGGCTCGAGCGCAGTCTGGTCGTACGTCGCCACCTGCTGCTGCTGCACGGGGAGGTGCGAATACGGCGTGAGCCACGACTCGTCCACGGGGAGATAATTCTGCTGCTGCTGCTGCGGTTGCTGAGGTTGAGGCTGATTGTGGTGATTCCACTCCGCATGCTGCGGCTGCTGCTGCTGCGGCATGGGGTGATACAGCGGCACCGGCTGTTGCTCAAATGCATGCTGCATGAGTTGCTGCTGCTGCTGCTGCTGCGGGGGTTGATTTGACTGCGCCTGGAACTCGATTTGCAACGGGGGCGTAATCGGCTCGTGCGAGAGGCGCCGGGCGAGGATGGGCTTGAGGCGGTCCTCGAGGAGGCAGCGAAGGATGTCTCCCGTGCGCGCGGCGCTGCGCCACGTCACGCCGATGTCCGCCAGGTATTGGACGCAGAGGTCCGCCTGCGAGAGGGAGGTGTTGAGCGAGCCCTGCGCGACGCGGAGGCTCGAGGTGGCTTGGAGGGCAAGGAGCAGGTAGACGGTGCCTGCGCAGAACACGACCTGAAGCATCGTCGGGGGCGTGTAGCGGAGGGTGTAGAGCGTGGACCAGGTCTCTAGCAACTCCATGACGTTCTCGGCGGCCCGCTTGCAAAGCTGCGAGTCGGTCAGTGGAAATGCGTGATGCTTTGAGCCGCAATATTGCCCACCTTGACATGGTCGATTCCTTTGTCGCCCGCTTGAAGGGGACGGGCGCGCCTGCTAAAGAACGGTCGGTGGAGTACCATCAAGCACCTGCACGGACGGTCAGTACACGTAGTGAGCGCGTTAGTAACTTGCACATACCACCAATACATGCAATGAAGCATCAGCCGTTGTGGTGTGGATTTTGCGCGAGTAGAAAACGTAATATCCAATTCGGCGGGGAGCTCGCTCTTCCATTGATTGAGCTCCAGGCTGAGAACAGACGGATGTGAGCAAGAGCAAGGGCGGGCAACGAAGGGGACAGAAAGAGGACACACTCAATCTGTGTGATGAGGTGGTCGGCGGCCGCATCCTCCCGTGCGCCCTTGCTCAATCCGTTGCTGATCAAATATGTATTCAGATCAGTCTGCACTTAGTCGGGCGGGGTAAGAGAGGAGGGAAGGGACGCACACCACGTCGATGATCCTGCGCGCAATCAGGAAAAGCGAAGTCGTGTGGTGGAACGCGAGCGACAAGTGATTGGGCTGCGGCGCTATATTCGCAGGCGCGTGGTACCACGGCACCTGGTCAAACTCTTTGTCGACGAACGGCAGAGGGATGTCGGGGCGATCAATGGGCGGCCCGCAGAAATCCCGTCCGAAGTAGACCTGGGGGTGGACGACGTTACGATCACTGTGGAATGGTTAACTAAATGAAAGCACGTACGGTCCAGCAGAGATCCTGGTGTGTGGTGTCAGCTTGGGGTGTACGATATAGGAGGCTGGCGGCTTACCACAGAATAAATAGTCCAATGCGCCCAGCCGCGCGCCCACGACTCTTCCTTGGTCATCAGGCCGGCCTTCACCCAGGGCGTAGTATCTATCTTGAGACCGACTGAAAATATATGAACTAAGTACACCACGCCACAGCCGACGGCGGAAAGCCTTACGCGCTTGACTGAGTCTCGCTCCCATCCCAAAGTACAAATCGCCAAGGACCTGATCGCCCTCATTGCCGTGGTACTCGCCCAAAAGGCCAAACGCATGCACAAGGGACATATTGGGCAACTGGCACTCCGCCTCAAAGTAGCTCTCCGCAACGGTGATGAAATGGCGGCGCGTGTTCGTGTCCCGGATGCGCGGGTCGTCGGAGTAGACCGCGGACACGGCGAGGAGCGCGTTGTGCAGCATCGGCGAGTAGTGCGGCGTCTTTGGGGGCGTGCTGTTCCGGGGGACGCTCAGCGCGCGGTACATGTCCCGCAGGAAGAGGGAGGGGACGAGGCGGAGGCAGAACATCGCCATGAACTTGAAGGAGACGTCGAGGATCCTGGACGTGTAGCAGGTCAGCTCAGTCGCATTGGAATGCATAAAATGGGTATGTACTTACTTATCGTGCTCCCTCCTCTTGAGCGGCACTGCGCACGGCAGGTAACGCGACCAGTCGATGTTGGGGTGTGCGTCCGCGATGTCTACGCCGTCGACGAGTAGTATGTACGACGCATCCGGGTCGTCGATGAGCACAACAGGTGCAGCGTCCGCGGTCGCCTTGGGCCCAAAACGCATCGGTGTAGTGATCCCTTGGTGTAAGAGTCCTCCAGATCTATCGTCCAGCTGCAGACGACCCGCGTCAACAACAGAACTTGCGCGAATAATGTATGCATTTATCTATCTCACCTTGAGCGCCTGCGTGGGCACGCACAGCTCCTCCGTAATCTCCTCGTCCGACTCGACCTCGCCGTCCGTCTCAAAAAAATCGTCGCTCGCGCTGGGGCGCTCGGGGAGGGAATGCAGGTGCGCGGACACGGCCTGGCACACGCACTTTGCGAGCATCCCCTCGAGGCGGTCGACGTACTCCTGCAGCGCGTCCGCGCGCTTGCGCAGCGCTTCGAAATGCGCCTCGCTTCGCGGCTTGCGCACGGGGACGTCGCGGCCCCATGAGCACTATATTCAGACAGACAGATATGTAGCGATCAGCAAAGAAGTTCGTTCGTTCATTGGGCAGATGCTGTCCCCGCAGGCAGGCATACCTCGCTGTTCCTTCCAGAAGCGCCGCACGACGAGCAGACGGGTTTCACGCCGTCGCATTTGATTTTCCTGGGAAAACAAACGATGAGCATCCCCGGGGAAAGCTGGTACGCAATGAATGTAATGCTACTTTGAGCGACAGATGTTGCAAGCCTGGGTCGCGTACGAGCCGCGCCCTCTGTTGTTGAACGAGTTGTCCTTGGGCTGTGGGTTGTCCTTGGGCATGGTAAGAGGTCCTGGTTAAGGGAGGATGATAGGGTTAAGAGTCTAGGCCGGTGACGGTGACCCGAGTCAAAATGGATTGAATGGCATTGAGTCCGAGACAGGGCGCATCTCTCGTAAGCCTTTAGCGGGAGCGCTAGCGGGAAGCCGGCAATGAATTGAGCTCGGGGACTCCAGCAACCAACAACCGCGGTCCGCATCCTTTTAGACTTGTACATGCTACGAGCGAGCGGACGGCGCCAGGTAAGATGAGCGTAGCGCCAGCACAGGTATACAGTAAATTTGGATTGAATGGATCCTATGTATTCTCACAAAACAATTGGAAATTGGCCATGGCGTCGAGCACGGGGCTGACGAAACTATATTATTATTATTATTATTATTATTATTACCGCTATGTCGCGGGATAGATACATTTTGGGAGAGCACCGACGTACCAGGAACGAATACATGTAGACACGAAAATTCTAACATCTGGTGATGCGCAGCGCGAAAATCGGCCAAATCAGTCAGCCCGAAGCCCTCCCCGAACCGTCGTTGTCAGTGGGTGAACGCGTCCTCGCGGCAGGGACGCCCTATCCCGCCAGTGAGTAAGTCGCATTGACGCGTCAGTGCGCCTGCAGCAGGGGAATATAAGAGTTCAGAGACGCGACGAAACCATTTTGGAGTATTCGAAAAAGCGCACCAAGTTTTACCATGAACTCGCGGATGATCACCACTGCCCCGGGAACGGCGCTCGAGGTGCTCACGTCGACGCCCAACATCACGAGCGGCGCCCGCCCAACGCTGCTCTTCATCCACTTCTGGGGCGGCTCCGCGAGCACGTTCAGCGCGCTCGCAGCGCGTCTCAGCGCCGAATTCCCGCTCATTCTCCCCACTCTGCGCGGGTGGGGCGCGTCGACGGGCCCCACCGACGCGGCCGCATACAAGGTCACCGACAACGCAAACGACATCGCCGCGGTCGTTGCGCAGCTGCAGGCGGACTCGACCCTGCCCCTGCTACAGCACGGCCTCATCCTCGTCGGCCACTCCATGGGCGCGAAGATCGCGCAGGTGCTCGCCGCGCGGGGCGATTTCGGCGGCCTACTCAAGGGCCTCGTCCTCATCGCGCCGGCGCCGCTGGGGAAGCTCGAGCCGTCGGCGGAGATGCGCGAGGCGCAGATTGCGGCCTATTCGTCGCCGGAGTCGGCGGAGCAGGCGCTGAAGCACGTCTTGCTGAAATCCGACCTTGGTGTCGAGGAACTGCGGCGCTTGGTCGCGGATTGTGTCGCCGGGACGGAGGTCGCGAGACTGGCTTGGCCCACGTATGCGATACGGGAGGGCTACGAGGCGTTGGGGGAGGGCTTGGAGAGTATTCCTGTAGTTGCGGTCGTCGGTGGTCTTGATACAATCGAGCCAGCTGAGGTCGTGCAAGAGAGGGTGGTTCGGGTGTTGAACGCGGCGGGAGCATCTGCGGAGATGGTAGTGGTGTCGGGGGTCGGTCATTTGATTCCGGTGGAGGCACCGCAAGAGGTCGACCAGATTATTCGTACTTTTGCCAGTACACTTTGAAACATTGTAGGCTTCACCACCTTTGAGGGTTTTGATATCGAAAAGGCTACTGGCTATGTAGTCAACTTGAACCAGGTCCAGATAGCGGGACGCACGATCACGTGGAGTTCTACCATCAATTTAAGCCATCATTTGCCTCGATGGACCACCAAAAGATTCCTGCGATTGTCGGCCACGGCATTTGCCTCCATGGACCACCAAAAGTCTTAAGATTCCTGCGATTGTCGGCCACGGTATGCACCTGAGATCAGCGTAGTCAAGGCCGACTATCGGAGTAAGTACTCACCTACGTATACGTACAGTCCATCCATCCGAGTCCCCCAGCGTCTCTCAGATGTTTCCCCACCTGAGCATCGTCGTTTCGGCTGCCATCTCCCTCCTTTTACTGTCCAATGCCCCCGTCGCGGACGCAGCGTGCACAAACCCCGCCGTCCGCAAGGAGTGGCGCACCCTCACAAAGGCAGAGCGTACCGAATGGATCCGCGCCGTGACGGTATGTAATCGAAATATTCGATCCTCGTTGTGCCTTCTTGTCTCATTGGCGCGCAATTTCAGTGCATGGCAAATCTGCCTCACGACGAGGGGTTGACTCCGACCGTGCCCATCTCGATTTCGAACATCGCGCCCATGAATGCGTCGGGGTCGTACTACGACGACTTTGTTTACATGCACATGGTGAGTCGTGTTTCTCCCATATATTTCGACGGCGGTTAACCGGTACCGTCCAACAGGGTCAGTTGAATATACACATACGCATTTGCTCCAAAGCTGACGTGCCTCTTCTATCCATTGAGACTTGAACACTAGGGTGAGGTCCACCTCGGCGAACTTGTTGCTGTCATGCTCAAGTACTGTACCCGTCTTACAGATCCACTTTACCGGCCTCTTTCTCCCATGGCACCGTTGGTTTGTCCAAGTCTACGAAAACGTGCTCAAAACCCGATGCGGCTTCCGCGGAACCTCGCCTTACTGGGACTGGGTCAAAGGTTTCAAATCCCGTCCTAAGGCTATCGAAAGATTGTACTCACCAACACGCGGCTCAGATTCGGCCAACGTGCACGACTCGACGTTGTTCAAAGACTCGGACCCCACGAGCGGCCTCGGCGGATGGGGCGACCCCGCGAACGACTTCCGCGTCCCCGACGGCGCGTTCTCGAACAAGTCCGAGTTCCGGCTGACGTACCCGTCCCCGCACACGCTGCGCCGCAACTTTACGCTCCAGCCGTTCCTCAACTTCCCGCTCCCAGGCTTCCTCACCGCCGCGCAAGAACAAATCGATGGGAATGCGACATTCACGCCGGCGGAGCGGGATAAGCTTGTAAATGGGTTCGTGGGCGACTTCAAGGGGTTCCAGGCGTATTTCGAGTCGTTCAATGTGCGTTGTTGATCTAAGCCTAAGTTCAACACCATTATTCACACTGGCTAATCTGGGATTTTGGGTCAGGGCTCGCACGGCGCCGTTCACCTCACGCTTGGCGGGTGAGTTCTTACTTACATGTTCCGTCGATATCTGACACTCATAATAATTCATCCAGGGATCTCGGAGGCACATGCCCAAGCGACGCTCCCTCAGATTGTGTCGGCGGCCCAACATTCTCTGCCAACGGTCAGTCAACCCCGTCGTTTCTTCCATTCATGAGTATGTATTCATAGTTAACGAAAATCGCACCGCAGAGCCGCTCTTCTGGTTGCATCACGCGGTGCGCTTCTCCTCTCAATCTCATGTTAAGTACATGATACTGAGGTGGGCTCACTAATCCGCGGTACATAGATGGTTGACAAGCTCTGGTACGCAAATGTTCTTAACTTCTTACCCGCGCGCCGCAGCATACATACACAACCTGAACGTTGAACACCTTGCGTCCATGTAGGTCCGACTGGCAGAACAACCACCCGTCGAACAAGCACGCGTTCTTCGGGGGCGCCGTCGAGGCGCTGGACAACGCGACCTACTACAACTCCTTCCCCAACGGCGCCGCTCCGTTCTTCACTGTCAGTCCCCCTCCTTTTCCTTTCTAAATTCTTTCCTCTCTTTCTGCGCCGTAAATCCGCAGGCTAACGTTTTTGCCAATCCTTCCTTCAACTTTCGAAGATCAACTCCACCATGCCCTCAGACGGGCTGTTCCCGCAACCCAAGATCTCCGACGTCCTGAGCACGACGGGGGGTATGCTCTGCTACACTTACCAGTAATTATGTAAATAAAGCTTGGTGGCAGTCGAGGTTGGGTGGGCTGCTAGACACGGGATTCGGCGGGCAACTATTTATGTTAGAGGTAAGTATTGAACCCTTAGTAGAGTTTGTTGTCTATCGGATATCGATGTTTTCGACACCTTGGTGGGGTTCCTCACGCGACTCAGTAAGGTGCGGCAGGTTTACTGCGTTGTTGAGACCGACGAGGAGCGCGTTCGTCATCTTGTGTGCGAAGGAAGGGAACGAGAAGGTGATTGCGATGCGATGCGCCGCTCACGGTCTGGGGAACCTGGCCAGAGACAGTTCATCGACCTCGAAGTCGAGGGACTTGTTTTGAAACAGCAGGGAACTCCAGAGAAAGACAAACGTCGATCCACGGTAATCGATGGCGTTGAGCATGTATGGGCTATAGTAGCCATTCGCGAACGGAAATTGCAAGACCACAAGTGGTGGTTGAGGTCAAAGCGCAACGTTGTGCGTATTTGGCACCACCTTCCCGCCTCTTGGTCCCGAATATTTTTGCAAAATGGCTACGATATCGACCTCCAAGGCCGAAATCTCGTACATTCAATCTGGTTTGCTCTCGAACCCGCCATTACGCGCCGATGGGCGCGGTTTGCACGATTTTCGCACCATCAGCCTCGAAACTGGCGTCGCACCGCTCGCAAACGGTTCTGCGCACCTGAATATCGGCAAAAACCCGCACGATGGCGGGGGCGGTACAGAGATCCTCGCGGCCGCAAAGCTCGAGGTAGAGAACGTAGAGCCCGGCGGCGGCGACGGCGTAGACGGCGGTCGGATCGTCTGCACCGTTTCTTGGTGCGGACCCTTGCTCCTCCATCCCAATTATCACTGCGGCTAACGAACGACGCAACGCAAAACAAGGCAGCTCCCCATCCGCATACCCGCACCTCTCCGCTCCCGCGCTCGATGACCTCCAGCACGACATGTCGACGCTCCTGCACCAAACGCTCGCCCACCCCTCGCTGCACCCGCCCAACCTCGGGATCCTCGCCGGAAAGAAGGCGTGGCTGCTCAACCTCGACTGCGTCGTGCTCGCCGACGCGGGCAACGCGCACGACGCGCTCTTCATGGCCGCGCGCGCGGCGCTGTGGGACTGCAAAGTCCCGCGCACGCGCGCGGTCGAGTACAAGGCCGCACTTGCGGCGCCGGGTGCGCAGGCGGTGGAGAGCGCACCCGGCGCGATGGACGTGGACGTGGAGGCGCAGCAGAGCGGGTTCGACACGCGCTCCCTCGCGGGGCGCGCGGTGGACTTTGAGCTGCCGGACTACTGGGATGAGGGCGAGGTGCTTGGGGGGCGGGAGCGGTGGCCCGTGTGCGTGACGCTCAATGTGGCGCCGCCGCCGCCGGGGGCGAAGGGGCCGTTGGTGCATTATCTGGACGCGATACCGCAGGAGGAGGCCGCGACGCCGCTGCGGCTGCTGCTCGTCTTCTCCTTCCCGCCGAGTTCGTCGTCGCCGAATCTGCACGCCATGCGTGTCCTTGGGTCGGGCGAGTTGGAGACGGGGCAGATACGCGTCTTCATTGCTGTGGGTTCTTTCTTACCGTCCGCTGCGTGTGTCACCGTGCTCATTGGGTTACTTGCAGAGCGGCGAAAAATTCGCCCTAAAAATCTGGGATGCTCTGAATGGGAAGCTGAAGGAGGAGGATCACCGACGCGGTCAGAAGGCCCGCGATCGTTTCGCACGTCGCTGAAGCTGTATGTATCGACTAGTCAAAATAATTCAAAGCTTTCGTGCCGCAGAAAAAAAGAATTCGTTTCAATGGATTCCTACAAAGTGTACATACAGCAAAAACACATCAGTGCTTGTGGTTGCATCCATACCCAGTCGCGAGCCGTGCGAGCTCCGTCTTGCTCAAAGGCCGTTGCGGCGGCAGGAACATATGCCCGTCCAACTCCGCCTCAGGCACCTCCTTGCGCATCTGCGACGCCATCATCCCGCGCTTCACCGCAACCTCCGCCGACGCGTCCCGGTCCTCCAACCCGCGCCTGCGCGCGACCTCGCTCGTGTAGATCAAGTTGAGCCAGTTCGCGAGGCGGTACCCGCCCTTTGCGATCTGGAGCTCGATGGTGGGGATGGCGCTGTTGTAGTACGTGGGGTAGAGGTCGGACATGGCGGTGAGGGCGGCGGCGCCGTTGGGCATGACGACGGTGCAGACGAGGGCGTTGGCGTCGGCGGCCCAGCGGGTGGCGGAGGCGACGGCAGCGGAGGGGGTGTCGCCCTTGATCCAGCTCGCGGCGGCGCTCTTGTACGCGCCCGAGGTGATCTCGGTGACGAGGGTGTTCGCCCAGGACTGTGCGTCTGCGAGCGTCGACCCGCCGATGAGGGTTTGGGGCATGTACGTGTCCCAATCTGTTCCAGTTAGTTGCGGGATTCAGGTTGCATTGCAATGACTAGCTCACCTGCGTGCAGGTTGTCGCTGAACCCTTGGTACTTGACCGCGACGCCGTTCGCACCGAGCTCAAACGCCTCGTCGTGGAGCGGCTGCGTGATGTCGCCGATGAAGTGCACGAGGAAGCGCAGCGCCTCGGCGGTGTTGGCAGCGCTTAGGCGCCCGTCGCCGACGCGCTGGGTGTAGTTGGCCACGGCGGAGATGGAGCAGCCCGCGGCGCCGCAGTCGCGCGCGTAGTCGACGTTGCACGACGTCGGGGGGCTGTCCTCCGCGTCGATGAAGTGCAGCGGGGCGGACCACGCGCCGGCGGTGGTGGCGCGGTAGGTGTCCGCCCAGGAGGCGATGTTGGCGAGGTAGGAGGTGGAGGTGTCGGCGAGGACGCCCTGCGCCCAGGAGGCGACCTCGGGGGTGAGGTAGTGCTGGGCGACGTAGGCGACGGTCGCGTGACCGAGGACACCCCACGCGCGGGCGCCTTGCAGAGTGGTCAGACCGAGGAACAGGTATGGGGTGAGCATGTCTGGGACGTCTTCGGAGGCATTTCGGGCGTCGCCCTTTTATAACGGCGCGATAAACGTTCCTCAGTTATCGGTAACAGACCATGCGCAGGCAGTGATCCCAAGTGAACGTTCTTTCGCTATGAATAGCCGAGTCCACATGGAATCCCACCAATGAGCATCAGTATCACAGTGGATGTCTTGTCTGGGTTGAGACGTCGGATGGACTGCTATGCCACGGAGAGACTTCCACATGTAGCTTGGGAGATGTAGGGCTTGCGAAAAGATTCAACTGCAGCTTTTTTCCTGTTTGCCTGTCCTCTTTTCCAGCGAATTTCCAGTACACAGGGGCCCAGAGATTCTCTTGGAGGCTGGAGCCGCGAGCGCAACCATGTTGATGTCCGCAACCGCAACGCAGTCGCGACAGGCTTGATGATAATGGACGAAAATAAGGAGGAGGAGCATGTTGTGCGGCGTAGAACACAGCCAAGTTTGAACCAGTTTAGAAGCGAAGCCTCGAAGCAGCCCTGAGTAGTCCTTGCAGGAGCTTGAAGTGGTGGTCGAAAGCAAGAGGAAGGCCCAATGGGGGTGATTTGCGCAAGATTTGCGCGCCAATACAATATGCAAATGATCGGGGCCAAGACCCGGGAAGGTGATGCCAAACACGCACAACGCTGGATCCACCCCCTATCTGCGCTCAACGTTCATGTTCATCGAAATCTGACCGAGTCCAACGTCGATATGCATTCATTCTTGTGAGAGGCACCCGAGAGACCGAGAACACTGACTCACCGGTACCCGCTTCCGCCTTGTCCAGCTGCCATGTCTCGGAGGATTCAATTGACTGTCTGTGACTCTGGCTCCCGACGACGAATATAATCCCGACGCAAGCGAGCAAGAATGCTACCAATTTTGAAGCACTCTCTCCGCGCACAAGCCCGAAGAAGCATGCGCGTCGCTGTGGTAGGCTGCTCGCACGGTGGGCTCGACACCATCTACAAGGCAATCCATCGCGTCGATTCTGAAACAAAGAAGAGCGGCCAACTCCCTGTGGAACTCTTACTCTGCTGCGGCGACTTTCAGGTATGTATTATTGAAAGAACTACCCAGCAGTTCAGTGCATGAACGCGACCGACCCATTAGGCCATTCGCAACAACGCAGACATCTACGCCATGAAGGCGCCGACGAAGTACCGTCTGTTGCGCGACTTCCACAACTACTACGCCGGTCGGAAGAAGGCGCCAATGCTCACCATCGTGGTCGGTGGTAATCATGAGGCGATGAACCACATGTATGAGTGGTGCGTCGGCGTCCTGGGTGTGCATCTGGTGTCCGTCGTCTCAATTCAAGGTTTCAGTTTCCATGGTGGTTGGCTCGCGCCGAACATATACTTCCTCGGGTACGCGGGATGCGTGCTCGTCGACGGATGGCTGCGTGTCGCGGGCTCGAGCGGGATTCACAAAGCGGAGGACTACAAGAAAGGTAAATTTCCATCATCTGTATATACTTCGCGACATTAATGAGATCAAGGTCATTTCGAGCGCCTCCCGTTCATCCCCTCGACGCTGGTCTCGGCGTACCACACGCGCGAGTACGGCGTCGAGCGTCTCATGAACGTCCGTGCTTCAATCCTCGAAGCTCGGCAGCATATCTGATGCATCCGCGAGCAGCTGCAGACCCAAGGCCCCAAGGTCGACGTCTTCATGTCCCACGACTGGCCCCGCGCCATCGAGCTGCACGGCGACACCGCCGCGCTCGTGCGTGAAAAGCCTCAATTCGAGCACCAGGTCGGCTTTCCCTTCCTTCTCATCTTATCCATCCGCTGAGACAGACACAGACCGATAGCAACACCCTCGGCTCGCCTCCGCTCGAGGCGCTACTACAGGCCCTCAAGCCCGCCCAATGGTGCTCCGGCCACATGCACGTCCGCTTCACAGCGGAATACAAACACGGCAAAGCCGACCCGTCCGAGACGACCAAGTTCCTTGCGCTAAGCAAGCCCGGGGAGAACCGCCAGTTCCTCGAAGTCCGTCCCGTTCCCACTCGCGCTCACCTTTACTCATGTATACCCCGCAGATCATCGACGTCCCCACCCCGGCGACACACCAGCCCCCCGCGTCCACGCGGCAGCACAGCCCCAGCCTCTTCTTCGACCCCCACTGGCTCGCCATCGTGCGCGCCTACGCGCCCTACCTCTCCCTCACCCCGCTCCCCGCGCCCCTCCCCGCCCCCGCGGTCGCCGCGCGCATCGTCGCGGACGCGCTCGCGTGGGTGCGGGCGAACGTCGCGGACGACCGGGCTGGGAAGCTGAAGGCGGTGGGCGACGTGCAGGTCTTCAAGCGCGTGGCGCCGCCCACGCGCAGTCCCGAGAGGAAGGAGGATACGGATGTTACGCGTGAGTGGGTTTATTAGTTTCCGGTGCAGGGGAGACGCTGACGGCGAGTGTGTGTATATAGCGAAAAAGTACAATAGCCCGCAGACACAAGCGTTCTGCGATATGTTGGGGATCCCGAACCGGATACATTATGATTCTGGGGCGGCGGCGGATGCTGCAATGAGGGAGTCTTGAGACTCGGCGTGGGTCTGCGACGTGTAGAGCATCTATTTATGACCCCCACTCTTACCAATTCATAATGACCCCTGCTCGCAACTGATAATGTATCGTACTCAATGACACCATCCCACACAAGCGAGCAAAATACGCTACCAATTCTACAGCATTATCTTCGCGCGCAAACCGGAAAGGTAGTCTGGCAGCGTCTTGGTCTACTCGCTGTCCACCTATCGGTTCGTAGTACTTCGCCTGCCGGACGATAGAAGAGTTTGATCCTGTGCGACATTTGAGCGGGGCAAGCCGGGATGAGATAGTCAGAGAGAAGGTAAATTCAATGCGCATTCAAGATCATCGACTGGCGCGGGATTTCGACAAACACGTCCCATTCTTGAGATCCTTCCGTCCATCCAAAGAGGTACGCCTTCGAGCCTAACGTGATGAGCAGCTCGAACTTCACCTTCTTCTCCTGCTGCAACTCCGCAATCTGTCTCCCCAATTGGAGGGATCTCCATCCGGGAGGTTGAACGGAGTAGATATACACCTCTGGTGACTTGTCGTCGATCGTGTAAGCCATGGCGCATGCGGAGTTCCCGACAGTCAAGTTTGGTGGGAGCGCACGGATGTTGGGCCACTCATAGTCCGGTCGCTGAGGAAAGTCAACGGCGGCTCGCCGTTCAAACGTCCGCGAAGTTATGTCGAATAGGATGAATGAGTCCTCCAGCCTCCACTGTGGCAAACTGGTATTGAAAGCGCCCAGACACGCAAAAGAAAAGAGCTTACCTTAGCCATGAGAACTTTCTGGTTTTGCAGGACGACGACGTGGCGCCAATTGTCCGTAGCCGGGACATGGGCGGGGTAAGGCTCATCTCTGACCTCCCACCTCCATTGACCGGCCTGGAGCGAACAGACACTGTAGGAGTCGATCTTCTTCTCCCCCCCGTCGACGAGTGTTGTTCCACCAAAGAGGAAGATCTGGTCATCGACGACAACAAGCTCCGCTTCCTTCCGCGCGGCGACGGCTCCGCCTGCGACATCGACGACCCACCACCTCAACCTGTCAACATCGATAGCAACGAGGTCGTTACTCATCTCTCCGGGAGGCACCCTATTGTCGTCATGGCCATTTATTTGTCCACCGAAAATGAAGAGCAGTCGCTGGTCAAATTCTTTCGACCTCCATAGTGCCATGCTCCCTCCGAAGCGGGAAGGGAGCTGCTCTGCACGATGAGGCGACCCGAATGGGCGAGGGAGATGCGCTATGTTGTCCTGTAGATGTATCGTTGGAGACTGGTTGACTTTCAACACATAGTATCTTGGCGAATTACCGTGAGGGTTCTCCACGTCCGCGTTTCCATAAGTATCGCAGACTTGGATTTGTGAACGGTGCTCTACCACATTTTCATCGTAGGTGTTATAAAACACCTCTTTCGATGCGTGATCCACGGCAAAACTCGAGGGACAATTTTTGAATGGAGGGTTGCCTTTAAGTTCGCTTGCGTTCAACGTAACCGCCGCCATCGCGGTCTGATATACGCGTGTGCAAGAGTTTTAGGGAGAGATAGAGGGATAGGCAAAAGAAAAGAAAAGGCGAACCTGGCCAGCAGTGGTAAGAAGAAAGAGGTTTCCCTATGTTCCGTATCCGATCAGGCGTGATCTGAACGGCTATCTTCAGAAAATCACGAAGATTATAGCTGAAAACGAGCGATGAGCGCTGAGCGCTGAGCCGTTTGCAAGAACCCAGTGAAATAAAATAGTCGCGCAGACTCGCGCTCATAAGATAATACACTTCATAATCACCCGTTTCATTCCTTCCGAACCTATCCTCTTCCTAGCCCCGATATCCTGATTCCCCGCTCGTCGTATTGCGCGAACCAGCGTCCTACATGCAGGGTTCACGTTCTGATCTGCCTTGGCCGAGGTCTCCAGGAATTCGCATCCGAACTTCCGAGCCAGCGCTGCGCCCTCCTCCGGAGACACCTGGCGCTCAGCACTGCTCAGATCGCATTTGTTCCCCACTAGCATAAAGACGGGGTCCCAGTCTGGTATCCGCGCGATTGACTTGCGGAAGAGCTTGAGGCGGTCGAACGTCGCGCGCGATGCGACGGAGTACATTAATATCAATCCTTGGCGTTCCCTGTGTTGATGGTTTAAGTTCGGCGGCGGACTTGAGAGAGAAGGGAAAGAGGGCGCACTGGACCCAAGGACCCGGGGGTTTCACGTGCGCGTAGTTCTCTAAGGGATGGGGTGAGTGAAGGAAGCGTGGGTCTGACCGGCCACCTACCTTGCTCAATGAGCTCCATTAAACACACGTAGTCGTCCACCGCAAGGGCCTTGCTGCAAGGACCCTCTAAATCTATGAGTGGGTCGATATTGTCCAACTGTAACTGTATGAGTTTAGAAGCGACTGCGCCGATTGAGTAAATGACCAACATCTACGGAAAGAAGGACTCTTCTCAGCGACTATTTTCGGCGAATAGAGAGGATGCACACTCACCGATATGATGATAATTCAACGAGAACTGGCGCCGATTCTCAGCCATCGGATATGCTGCTTGAGATTCCAACGCACCTGCAGCGCAAAGGTACTTTTACCGACCCCGGCATCACCGA
This sequence comes from Mycena filopes, assembly GCA_029281495.1. Lineage (NCBI taxonomy): Eukaryota > Fungi > Basidiomycota > Agaricomycetes > Agaricales > Mycenaceae > Mycena > Mycena filopes. The sequence goes on along the minus strand of JARIHR010000009.1, from coordinate 1,450,538 downwards.
GGAGGAACACGGTCCATTCATCCATCGGCAGGTCCGTCTAAGTTGCTTGAACAAGAGAAACTTGCATGGTGGTACGAGGACAACCGCAAGCGCATCCGAACCCTGACTTCTGAATGATGGAGAATATAGACATCGTGGCACTCTGGCTGCAACGGACCACGGCCTCGTGTTCGGTGAACCGTGACGGTGAAGAGCAGCATCCACTGCCATCCAGACTCGGTCGGCACCTATTTTGCGCACAGACGAGGGACAGAGAAGACGTAACCAAAGGCCGAACTTGAGGGTGTCAAAATATTGTCTGGCGGTACAGAAGTCGGAAAATTATATTCGCAATAGAGGATGATTCAAAGAATTGCTCGAAATGTTTGGCAGAGCGATGGAAAAGCCAGGCCAGAGAACGAGTGGGTGCGGCGAGTGGGTGCGGCGAGAGAGGATGATCGTTGAACAAGAGTCATCGTCGGCATCTTCGGCCGAATATAATCGGTATTTTCTGCTTTGAACCACCAACACGGCGGCCAGTTTAGAGCTACCAGAGGCTACCAGCTGTCCTCAAGAAATTGCTCTTCTGTTTGCTAGCAAGTTCTTAACTCGGACTCTCTGCCAGGCCGGTCTCTCTGTACTCTGTCTCGAGTCAAGACTTTGGAGTCACCTTGAATCCAACGTCTGCCAAATTCGAGACTTTGAATCTATGCTGGCCCGTCGAGATTCTGCTCTCCCAAACCCCGATGTCGCCCAAGTCGTCTCCTCCTCCTCAACGCCTCCCTAGGCCTAGGCCTGTGAAAAAGCGCGGCCCTCACTTCCATTACATCCAATGCACGACAATCGGGGATGCCGGCGTCGGAAAGGTACGCGCATAGTTCGTTCCCGCTTCCTTCCTTCCTTACTGACGAATGCCCCTCATATTTACCTCCCGTCGGTCGGCCAGACCTGCATGATCACCGCCTACGCAGAAAAGACGTTCCCTGTTGATTACATTCCAACTGTACGTCCCGCACGCTGAACGACCGCAGAAGTCATAATCAATGAATTTGCTTGAATTTGCTAGATCTACGGAGGGTTTGCGGAGGAAGTCGAGGTTGACGGGCGGCCTTTCAACATGGGGCTTGTCGATACTGCTGGTACATCGGTCGTCTCTGTGTTTTTATACCGCGACTTAATGAATGGACCTTTCCCGCAGCCCAGTCAGAATACGACCACCTCCGCCCACTATCCTACCCGCAAACCGACGTATTCCTCCTCTGCTTCCGCGTAGACTCGCTCGCGTCGTTCGATAACGTCCGGACCAGATGGTTTCCGGAGGCGCACCATCACTGCCCGGATGTCCCCTGTATCGTCGTCGCGACGCAGATTGATCTGCGAGACGAGTTCGAGGCTGGGGAGACTCCGGTCGATGAGAAGAGAGGGTTTGCGCCGCTCACGACTGCGCAAGGCGAGACGCTAGCGAAGGAGTTAAAGGCTGTGAGATATGTCGAGTGTTCGGCGAAGACGCAGCAAGGCGTGAGGAACGTATTTGAAGAGGTGGGCCGACTGTCGTATTCTCCCTGGTTGTGCTAAAGACACCTGGATTTCAGGCTTGCGTGGCAGCTATCGCCCCTCCTTCCGTCAAAAAACGGCCCCAGTGTATCGTCGTCTAGAGCCTAGCTGGCTCGTCAACAAGCAAAGTGGCCAATGCACATATACAGCTACTTGAATCGTCTACAGCTTATTCAATAATACAGAAAGATGATAGCATGAATTGTCCTTCGTCCGTCCTTCCTTCGGTCAATGTTCTTCAACGCCCCGGCGCCGGGTGACTCTGGTCCGTCCGCTCGTCAAAGTCCGCAAACGGATTCTCCTTGTCATCGTGGCCGTACCCCACACCCGCCTCGGCGTCCCCGGGGCCGTAGCCCGGAGCCTTCGCGCCAGCCATGGGCGGCATGCCGGGGGGAGGGGCGTACTGCTGCGGGGCGTACTGCTGCTGTTGCGAGGCGCCGTAGGGCGCAGCGTATCCGAGGTTCGGTACAGATGCGTTGTAGGGCTGCTGGTTGTACGACGGGAAGGCGGCGAGGCGGATCTGGTTGGAGGGCGCGCGGGAGAAGTTGATGACGCTGGTGGGGTCGAGTACTTGGCGGTAGTACCCCCAGGCGAGGACGGAGAAGGAGCAGGCCAGGACTGGGGGTTACATAGTTAGCGACGGCTGTTGGTGAAGGGATCTGGACATACATATCGTGATCAGGAGGGAAACAATATCCTGCCAGGAGTTCTGATCATACTCATGCTTACACCCTGTAGAGTTATGACTGTCAGGTAAATGCAGCTAAATGCGAGAAAACACCAACATGCTGCGGCGTCCTCCGGGTCGATAGATTCGTGTCTCGACGGCCCAAACAGGCCGAAGGGATAGACGGCGGTCGAGTCGCCGACAAGTTCCGTGCACTCTTTGAGAATGTCGGACTGGATGCGCCGAGGTCAGAGCTACGCTCGCACTTTGCGCATGAACAAACGAACCTTCGAGGTGAAGTGGACCACGACTTGGAAGATTCCACCACCGACGGTCAAGAGGATGGTCGCAAAGGACATATATGCATAGGTTCGGACGAGAGGGAGACGTTGCTGGACAACGGAGTTAGCTAGATGTCTACCCGTTTGTCAATGAACATACCGATGCAGCCGAAACGACACCGAAGGACTGAGGCCAGGTCAGCTTCGTGTACATTTAGAGAAGGTAAAGCGGCGGACCTCGATGAGAAACATCAGCATATAGACCGCTCCAAGCACAATTGCGAATGTGGCGAGTTTGGGCACACCCTCTGCGACATTGTCAAAGGAACATTCGGCACTCATGTTAACCGCGACGGACCTTCCTTGTCGATGCTAATGCTTCTGAAGAAGCCGATCTAAGAGAACGTTAGTGTATGCACGTTGGGTTTCAGAGGGCCAGCATACGCCTCTGGAACAAAGGGTCAGCGACACAAACTACTCCGAGCAACCCATACGCACGAGAAGAGCGACCAAAGCGCACTCAGAGCACTGACTATCGAGCAAATTATTTCTCGTCCACTTGATTGGATACACGGCTATTTACCACCAATGACCACAGGCCGTAGGTTTGTTCTGTACGCTCGATTGAAGTAGCCACGGGGGACTAAGGCCGGGTGGGTTAGTATCGCGAGTGCTGAGCTAGTCAGGTCGAGAACGCTTGCCTGAAAGGCAAAGGAGCGTCAGAATCTAGGGACCAGATTTGCGGTAACGACGTACCTTGAGCAGGGGGAGGTCTTGTATCCATTATGAGAGGTGTTTAGAGTAGTACAGAGTCAAAGGCGAGTGTAAGAGGAGAAGGGAGAAAGGGACAGCGTCAAGCTGTTATGGGCAGGCCAAGGCTGTGTTTGCTTGTGCCCTGTTGTGCCTCCGCAGCTTGTCCAATGTCATTATCACCGGCTTCAATCGTAGCAACTCTCATTGTCAATGACCCAACGACGACCACCAAAGATACCCAGCCCTCCATTCTATTGTCATACTTATCCAAGTCATATCCGAAAATTCCATTGTCTCTGGAAGTCTGAAGATCTTGGGAAACTCCCAGTCTGCTATCGCCGTGTACCCCGAGCTTGGCCACAACTGAACACCGCCTTCAACGTTCCCTCCGAAAATCATGAGCTGGTACTTACTAATTTCTAAGTTCTTCTGTGTAACCAGATCCTCCCACTCGTTCTTGGCCTGTTCAAGCATCAACAACGCGTCTATTCCTATCTTGCCTGCCGAGATCTCGTATATCCAAAGCTGGTTGACCGTTGAGCTACTTGCTTGACAATTCTTGAAGAGCAATACACCGTCGAAAGGACGCGCGTGATGGAGTCAAGATTCCCGTGCTCCGCTGTTGCTGTTGCTGTTCGGGACCCTCAACGGCGATGGGTATCTATGCTCGCTGCCTTGGATGCCAGCAGTTTACTTTGTTCAACTCTCCTCTCGATATCATGCGCCGATTCATGCCTCGGCCACCTCCACTCCAACTCCAATGTGTGTTTGAATCTCGTCCTGTTACACTGGCGACTTACATCTCAAGTTGATAATATGTTCCCGGGTGCAGGTAATCTCGCCCTCGGTTTCAATTCTGTCCTAACATCCTCTCTAGGGCAGCCGCGCCTGCAAGTCGTCAACTCCCTCATCTCGGGAGTGTACCAGAGTAGCTGGCGAATCCTTGTCCTATGCCGTGGGTCATGGTTTCCTTCGTCAGATTAGAAGTTGACTCTCCCCAGTCGCGACGATCAATGCCCTCCGTTTTTATCTCTGGTAAGTTGGATCGTATCCAAAGGTATTCAAACGTTCATCCATCTGCAGTGCTGTATGTTTCCCCGTCCGTTACGTGGACGATGCCGATCCTGCCTGCAGACCGAAGCCCTGGCCGACCTGAGGATCGACCTCGCGCGTGAGTGAGAGATCCAAGTTCGCGCCGATCTCTCTCTGACAAGTTCACCAGAACACAATCCCCAGCTCGCACGCATATCCAAGGCGCTCGCCACCATATATACCGTCGCCTGTGGAATCGAAGTGCTCGGTGCCCTCAGCGCCTTCCTCGTAAATGTCTTGTTCCTCCATCTTTACCGCCTCTCATCGTGCGTGAACAGCAACACCGCGCGCTCATCCGCGCCTACTCGTACCTCGCCTTCGTCTCAGCGGCTCTCATCACCACGGCTGGCGTCAGTATCACCGTCGCCTACTTCACATACGCTGTCCGTTTGCCTTTTGTCTCATCGTAGCCATCCTCACACGTACATGTATAGGACGCGCTGATGCAAGAATGCGTCGCACTCGCGACCGCAGGCAACCTCACCTCCAAATCCCTATTCGTCCGCCTATTCATCTCCCCCGAATCTCCATAAACCTCACTTTCATTCACACAGAGAGGCCCGCCCTGGCCCAACACCCCCCTCTCCTCCTCCGAGGCGCAGACCCGTGCGTCACAAACCTCCCGGACATTGACCTGCTGCCCTGACTGACCACGCCAACAGAATGCCTCGCGCTATACTCCTCCGAATCTCCCGCCCAAATCCTCTCCATCGCCCTATACTACTTCCTTCCATCCCTCCTCCTCGCGTCCATCGCGTACATCTACCACCGCCAGACCACCGACCCCGCGCATCCTGCGCACCTCGGCGCCGGGTCTTCGACTCGTAGATCTGCGATCCGGCTGGAGGCGCGAGGCAGCGGTGCGGGGTACGGTAGGGTTCCGACAACGGACAACAACGCCGAGGTCACCGCACGTCCTGGGCTGGGCAAACGGCGCGCAACGGTCTCGCCGCGCTCGTATGGAGCACGCGCGGCGCTGGCTGTGACGTCGTTGTCGCCCGGCCCCCCGAGCTTCAGTGTCGCAGGCGCAAGCTTGGCGGCGGGCGATTATCATGGATTTTATCTGTCCGACGTGGACGAGGATGAGGATGGGGCGTTCATTTGATTGAATTGTACTCCTGGTAAGCCTTCTCCATCTTTCCACCCAAATCTACACACCAATGACCGCCAGCAGCCCATCGCGTCGCATATGTATAGAAATTCCTGCTTTGTTTTTTTTCCCTAATGATATTTCGTTGTGACACGCGTCACACTGTTTGCAAGCCCCTAACTTAAACGACCTTGACCTCGAAGAATCAGAATGACTCGGCGTCTTCCCCTCCCTGGCTTCCAGTTTGTTACACACGAAGACTTTTTTTGGGACCTCCATGAATGTCTCTGGGGAACCGAAGAAGAAGCTGCCGCGGCGCTGGCTGCACCTCTTGATGAACCCCCGGCGTTGGCGCGCTGCATATCTACGTGCCCAGTGGAAGATGCGGCGCCTATGCGCTATATAGATTTGGACCTACATCCCGTCCTGCGTGTCCACACCCTCCTCTACTCCGACGATCTCCCGAAAATGCTCGTCCGAGCTGAATATGTCGAGTTTATGCGACACATCCTCTCCGTTGAAGCATCCGTCGATCGCCGTTTCTTCCTTACTGGACAGCCTGGTATCGGTAAGCACTTGCGCAGTTCAGTCTGCCCATTCCATCCATCCTCATTCATTTCGTACAGGAAAAAGCGTTTGCGCCTTGTATATCGTCTTCTGGCTGCTTTCGCGCCGCCAACCCCTCTTCCTCGTCTTACAAGCAGATCAAGAGGCTTACTACTTCTCTGAGGACGGAGTCCAAACGGGCACCCCAAATGGCGACAACAAGGTTTTCCATACTGCTGTGGCAGAAAGTTGGGTCGTTATTGATGTCGACATCGGCGACAGCGCTTGGGCGGCCAACTGGTATCCCGGTCGATGGGTCAACCCTTGTGCTGCACTCATCTGGACGTCGGCCCCTTGGTACAACCGCCGCCGTAGGTTCACTGACCGCTACCGCGCCCGTTTGTGGTACATGTCTCCATGGACGTTTGCAGAAATTGAGTTCGTGACGTGCGTCTCGCGATCGGCCCTCTTCTGCAATATATCTAAATAGCCTGACTGTGGTCCAAAGCGAAATGCTGCAGACGGACCCCGCGGACGTACGCGCTCGTTTCCAGCGCAGTGGTCCAGTAGCCCGTCCCCTATTCTACGCGAACACGATCGCAAGCGCCACTAGCATGGACCAGGTCGTTCGAAGGGCTCTTTCCAGAGGCTTGTTTGATCTCCCAATCACCACCGATTCCGAAGACGAAACGTTCGACCTTTTCCCCGTGCGACCTCGCGAAGAGCTTGACCGTAATACGGGAATCTCCAAGCTTATTCGCGACGAGGCGACGTTTTCTTTCCTCTCGGATCACATCCTCGAGCGTACACTGCACCTCACGGACGGCGCTTTCGACACAAGGTAGCCTTCGATGATCCATTGATGCGCCCTGCCGCCCGCCAGCTTTTGGAGAAGATTCTCCATAAGGCTCTCTTCCGTGCTGCTCGGATGTCCGTTCCTCAGTGGAATTCACCGCTCCGCGTTGGCGACCCCGACTTGCGTGTTTCACTCCTCGACCAAGCCCATAACTTCACCATCGAGTCCAGCTCGTACTTTCTTCAGCACCCTCCTCAATCCGACTCAATCCTAGTGACAGACGCGGCAATCTGGCTTATCCCCTCCCCAAATGCGAGTTATCAGTCAGATGTTTTCAACACCTTCTTGGGATTCCTCAGGCGACTAGGCGCGACTACCACGGTCAGTAAGGCGCGGCGCGTTTACTGCGTCGTCGGAACCGATGGAGAGCGCGTTCGTCGTCTTGTGCGCGAAGGGAACGAGAAGGTGATTGCGATGCGCTCACGGTCCGGGGAACCTGGCCAGAGATTGTTCTTCGACCTCGAAGTCGAGGGATTTGTTTCAAACTTTGACGGGCTCACTGCCGTGGCGATATCGGAAGAGGTGGACAACCAGTAGAACAAGACACCGTCCGTACAATACGTTTTCTCACTTTCACCCAGCTTCAAATAATTCAAAGCGAGCACTTTTTGTAACATATGTATTTACCGCGTCTTTTGAATTATTTGACCTCCTCGAACATCTCTAGCATCGATTTATTGTTTTAATTGTGACGCGAAATTGACGCGACGCGACGCGTCCACCGACACGTGCACTGCACGTGCGATTCGGCACCGCATTTCTCCTCCACACGCGACGCGTCGCCTACAAAGTCAGCGATGAGCGACGACGACGGCGCAGCACCCGCAATCCGCAACCGCGATGAATGTAAGCCCTTTTGTGTCCGACAGGATGCGCACTCAGTCGACCCCAGTCCCCCACGATACTATTCGAATTATGCTCGCGACGGACAACCACATTGGCTACATGGAGCGCGACCCTGTGCGGGGACAGGACTCCATAAACACATTCCGTGAAATTCTCCAGCTCGCGGTGAAGCACGACGTGCGCCTCACGTCTCTCTTCTCGCCACTCGACTCAAAAAACGTCGGCTTTCTTTTCAGGTGGACTTTATTCTTCTGGCAGGCGACCTGTTCCACGAAAACAAGCCGTCGCGAGACTGTTTGTACAAGACAATCGCACTTTTACGCGAATACACTTTGGGGGACAAGCCGGTACAGGTGGAATTGCTCAGCGACCCAGACGAGGGCAAGGCAGACGGTTTCTCGTGAGTCGCGTCGCATCTTGTGCCCAGAAAACACCTACGTTTCTTCAGATTTCCCGCTGTGAACTACGAAGACCCAAATTTCAATGTCAGCATCCCCGTCTTTTCAATACACGGCAACCACGATGACCCTCAAGGCGCGGGCTCTGTAGGTCCTCCGTATCACTTTTAAGAGGTCAGACTCACACCGCGACAGGAAGGTGCTCTGTGCGCGCTCGACGTGCTCTCCGTCACCGGCCTCATAAACTACATGGGCAAAATTGACCTCCCGGTGGGCTCCAGCGCAGAGACGGCCGAAATGGGCATCGCCGTGCGCCCCATCCTCCTCCGCAAGGGCAACACCCACCTTGGGCTCTACGGCATCGGCAACGTCAAGGACCAGCGCATGCACTATGAGCTCCGGAGCAACCGCGTGCGCATGTTCATGCCCCGCGACAAGCAGAACTGGTTCAATATCATGCTGTTGCACCAGAACCGGTGCGTCCCAGCTCTCAGTACGGGTAGCTCCAGGACTGAGGGGACGATACAGAGTGAAACATGGGCCGCAGGAATTCGTGCCCGAGGGCATGTTTGACGACTCTGTCGACTTGGTCATTTGGGGGCACGAGCACGACTGCAGAATCGTCCCAGAGCCTGTGGCAGGCAAGGAATACTACATTTCCCAGCCTGGGTCGTCCGTCGCCACCTCCCTTGCCGATGGAGAAGCGTTAGAAAAGTATGGTATCCATTTACCGCAAGTCAGGTTCAGTGCTTATTACACCCCACAGACACGTCGCGCTGCTGCAAATCCAAGGCAAGGAGTTCGAGATGACGCCCATCCCGCTACGCACCGTGCGCCCCTTCGTCATCGAAAGTATCATCCTGAGCGAGATCGCGGAGGAGGAGGGCCTCAACCTCTCGGACCAACACGAGATCACAAAGTACCTCAAGAGCAAGGTGAATGCGCTCATCGCACAGGCGAACGCGCAGTGGGAGGAGCGCAACGCGCACGCGGTGGAGGAGGGCGATGCGCCGCTCGAGCCGATGCTGCCGCTCGTGCGGCTTAAGGTCGACACGACGGGCGTGTCGGAGATGTCGAACCCCATCCGGTTCGGGCAGGAGTTCCAGGGGCAGCTGGCGAACCCGCGCGACGTGCTGGTGTTCCACCGCGCGAAGAAGAGCGCGGCGCGGGGCGGCAAGGTGAATGCGGAGGAGCCGGATTTGGACGAGGATGCGGATGCGGACGCGGGCTTGACGAACGATGAGAAGCTCGCGCGGGTGCGGGTCGCGACGTTGGTGAAGAAGTATTTGGAGGCGCAGGAGCTGCAGCTGCTGGGGGAGATGGAGATGAGTGACGCGATTGCGATGTTTGTGGAGAAGGATGATACGCATGCGATTCAGACGTGCGTTACCTTTCCACATCTCTTCATCCTTCTGCTCATTATTTTCTTGTGCGGCAGGTATGTGAACAAGGCGTTCAAGAAGCTCACGAAGAGCGCGCAAGCGACAGGCGAGGAGGAAGAGATGGGGGAGGACGAGCTCGACGAACTCGTGCGTGCGGTTCTCAACCACGCGTATTGCTCACTCATCCTGTATCATGGATCTAGCTTGCGAAAGCCAAGGCGGAGCAGGACAAGAACTACGCCGACAAGGTCAAGGGCTCGGCCGCCACTCGCAAGGTGCCCCCCCTTTCCTTCCTCATTTCTTATACCACCTAACCTCCGCTGCTCCAGGGCAAAGGCAAAGCCAAGGCCGCCACCCCCGCGGAGGAGTCGGACGACTCGATGCTGGCAGTGGACGACGACTCGATGATGGTGGACGGAGGCGGAGGCGGCGGTGACGGGTCGGACTCGGACCCGCCGCCCGTGAAGAAGAAGGCGGCGCCGAAGAAGGCTGCTGCTGCGCCCAAGGCCAAGGCCGCGCCGAAGAAGGCGCCGGCAAAGCGCGGGAAGAAGGTCGTGGTGCGTTGCGTCCCCCTCTCCCTTTTCTTTCTTCCTTTCTTTTTTTTTTTGAGCCACCACTTACGACGATTTGGACGACGACTGCAGAGCGAGTCGGAGGACGAGGCCGACGACGTGATTGAGATTGACTCGGACGACTCGGACGCGCCGCCGCCGCCGAAGAAGGGCGCGAAGAAGGCCACGACGACGTGAGCTCCCTCCTTCCTCTTTCCGCGTTGTATACTACAGACAGCTAACTCGAATCCAGCGCGGCGAAGAAAGCGCCCGCCAAGAAAAAAGCCGCGCCGGCCACGCAGTCACAGCTCACCTTTGCGCCCGCGGGGCGCTCCTCGCGCGCGGCGGCGACCAAGGCGCGCGGGAAGATGGTGGTACGTCCATTCCACATTCCAGTCTCTGTTTCATTCCATCCATCCATTCTTCCTTCCCTACATCGCTGACGATTTTTTGTTGTTGTTGTAGGAGGACGATAGCGACGACGACTGATACGATACTAAGTTTCTTGCTCTGCTTTCGTTCTGTTCTGGCCGTGCTCCTGCTGCTATCTGACAACCACAATGTATTTTTTCTTGGCACTTACTTATTCCAGTTGCAATTGCAAGTAAAGTCTTTCCGCGATCAGTGTCCTGCACTCCCTACTGGCGAGCCAAGAAAAAACCGTAGGCGTACCGGCGAGCAAGTCACCCTTTTTCTCTTTCGATTATTCACTCCCAGTGCGGTGAGTTTGCGGAGTCATCGTCTGATTCGTTATCGCCTTCCGCATTCCCTTACCCTGTTCCGAAAAACCCCAAATCACAAGTGCAAAATCCAAGAAAAATCGTACATTCATCAACAAATCGGGGTCATTAAAAAAGAGTAGCGTTACAACAGCGCTGATGTTCCGCCGGTAGGTAGGTAGGGGGTTTTCATAAGTAACGTGTGTGCGTCAGACGTCTACGTTAGTACTTGTAGTGTGCGCGCAATGGTCAAAGGTCGAAGTAAAAGTCGAGGAAGGGGGAAGACGACTGCTTAATAAACAGTTTAGACAGCCTCCTTCTCCCCCGCCCCGCTCTCGTGGTCATGCTCATGGTCCTCAACGACCTTGTCGTGGATCTTGCCCTCGGCGGATGCCCACGTCTGGTGCGGGACCCACCCCGAGGACGTGCGCGGGGTCGTCTCGCCGAGCATTTGGTCGACTTGTTCCAGGGAGAGGCCCTGCGTGTATGTTAGTTTTTGGGTACAGGAGGAAAGGAAGGAAGGAGAAAGCAAAGGCAGCGCAAACGCACCTTGGTCTCCGACACGAAAAAGTACGCGAAGAGGGTGCTGAGAATGGCGGTCGAGCCCCAGATGAAGAAGACCTTGGGGCCGAGGTTGAGCTTGTCCGCCGAGACAAAGTAGGGCGTGATGACGCCGATGATGCAGTTCCAGAACCTACGCCCCATCGTAAGTAACAAGTAAAGCAAGAAGCCGAAGGAGGAAAAAGAAGTAGGAAAGGGAGAGGGTTAAGACGCACCAATTCGACGCAGTCGACATCCCCACCCCACGACTCCTTATCGGCAGCGGGAACATCTCCCCAACAACAACCCACGCCGCAGGCCCCCACGTCGTCGCGAAACTCGCAATATTCAAACAAATAAACGCAATCTCCGCCTTCACCGCCGTCGGGTTGCCCCCAGGCACAGTCGCATGCGGGGCCGCGACGCCGATGATCGCGACGATGTACTGGCAGACGACCATGGAGGTGCCGCCGATGAGGAGGATGCGGCGGCGGCCGAAGCGCTCGATGATGTAGAAGGAGATGGGGGTGGAGAGGACGTTGACGAGGGTGGTGATGAGGGAGATGAGGAAGGGGTTCGAGATCGTGCCGAGGGTTTGGAAGAAGGAGGTGCCGAAGTAGAAGCTGGGCGTGCGTTTTCATTATCAATTAGCGTTTGAGTTTTAAACGACGTTGAAAAGGAAGGGCAAAGACGCACATGAAGTTAATCCCAGTAAACTGCTGCGCGCACTGCAACCCCGTGCCGACGATGGTGCGGCGGATATTGGAGGAGCCGTCGAAGAGCGAGCCCTTGAAGCACGCGAGCCACGAGCCGACGTAGCCCACCTGCGGGACGTGCGCCTTCTCAAACTCCAAATTCGCGATGATCTCTGCGAGCTCGTCCTGCACATAGTCGCTATCGCGCGGCTGGTCGCGCACGCGCGCAAGCGCCACCGTCGCCTTTTCGAGGTTGCCCTTGTTCGCCCAGTACCGCGGGCTCTCGGGGAGGAACATCAGCCCGCCGCCGAGGATGATCGCCCACAGGAACTGCACCCCGATGGGGATCCGGTAGGAGCCCGTGTCGAGGCGGTTCTGCGTCGCGTACACGACGCAGTTGGCCAGCAGGATACCGATGGTGATGCAGAATTGGTACCCAGAGACGAGGGCGCCGCGGACCTTCTTGGGGGCGATCTCGGACATGTAGAGGATGATGATGGCGGAGATGAAGCCTACGCCGGCGCCCGCGACGAGGCGGCCGATGACGAAGCACGCGAGGACGTCCTGGGGGGCGATCTCGAGGATGCAGCCGACGGCGAAGACGACGCAGCCCATGATGATGGTCGGGCGGCGGCCGACCATGTCGGCGATGTCCCCCGCGACGAGGGCGCCGAAGAAGGTGCCGGCGGAGAGGATGGAGGTCATGAGGGACTTTTCCCAGGCGGGGAGGGAGAAGTCGGCGGGGAGGTGGGCGGCGTCGGGGTTGGGGGGGTAGGGCTTGTGGGTGTAGATCTGGATGAAGTAGGGCATGCCGAGGACGCCGCCCATCCAGCCCGTGTCGTACCCGAAGAATATGCCGCCGAACGCTGCGAACACACACATGAAGTATGTTTTCATCTGCGGTGAGCTCAGTTTGATACTCAACCACCGCAGAGTTGAAGAGGGCATACCGTGACTGGGGCCTCGATACGAGACGTGTCGGTCGTGCCGAGGACTACTGCGCCGCCGGGCATTGCGTTGACTTTGTGCGGGGGGGCGGGGGAATGACTCGGAGTGTTTTGGGGACAAGACACGAAGAAGCGAGCAATAGCGGGGACTCCCTTTTATAGCCACAGTGCGGGGAAGCATGTGGAGATCAGTCACCAGACTTTGGTGTCATCTCCAACATTTCATATCTGCCCACTCCAATTCAATTCAGCCGGTGGTTTGCGCCATTTGCTGCCCATTTGCCAATATTCTCCTCGTTTCTCCTCGACCACACGGACCCACCAGGCACCTAATACGCGCATCACATCAATTCATTAGCAGCCATCCCATATCCAGCCATCGCCTCAAAAAACATCTGCCAGCGGCCTGTATGGCCCTAGCCCTTACCCCGGGTCAGATCCGAGTCTGAGCAGCTCGAGCATCACGGAGGCCGCAATCCCCGCCAGCCGCGGTCAGGCGTAGAATGTATGCTGCGTACCCACGTCGCGTCGCGTCCAACAGCGGTTGCGACTCAGTTGAGTCTCTCCGCGTCTTCTCGAGCTCAAGCTGGAGCTGGATGGGTCTGGGCGCGACCTCGGTTGATACCACCTCGCCCAAATATCTTGACGAAACGCGTCCAACATACTTACCTCGCTCTCAGCATACTCCGTCCCCCTCGCGTTCTCGTCCATGGGAGCATTTCGTTGACGGACGTGACATTACCGCTGTCCCCGTCTGTCCGTCTCCCTCACGCGCGTTCACGTTCACATTCATTCATCAACAAAATGGATGAACATCAACAGGATGATACCTAACACTGTGTCCTATGTATATTTCAAGCACTTACGGCGTATCGTTCCCGACTACCCGCGTCCTTATTTACACTCTCCGAACGCCGTCGCCGCTGTGCTCACACCGTTCCGCTTTCTCGACTTCAAGCAAAAAAACCCAAAAGCAGAACGCCGCGACCCCCTATCTGTCTCCCCGCCTCACTTCCGCTTCCGCCTTCTCGTCGCTTCAGGACGCGCGTAAGCTTCCCCTTCCGCTCTTCGCTTCTCAATCTTGGCCAGGCACACCGGGCGGGCGTCGCAATGGGGACGCGAATGGACGCGGATAGCGCCGGATCCTTCACTAAACGCCGCCCTCCTCTTGCATCGTGAAAGCTTGAGTTCAGCAGAGCCTGCGAGGCTGGACGCAAAGCCGGCTGACTAAGGAGTGCGCCGAGTGATTCGATCACTCTCGTTCTCTCCTCTCGCGCTCTCCGCCATTTTTCAGGTGTGAACTGCGTTGTCTTTGTGGGCCCCGATCCCTCGCAATCTTCATCCTTATTACCATGGCACCTGGAAATGCGGGAAGCGCTGGCCAAACGGGCCCTCGGGGCGGCATACCTGGAGCCCCTATCCGCGGGGTCGCGAATGGGAGCGTCGTGTTCTCCCTGGACGGACTTGGCGTATTGCGAAAGCTGGAGATGGATCGGGTGAAAAGGAATGAGAAGAGGGCAGAGAGAAGGGAGCAGGGGCAGGAGGGAGTCTCCGAGGACGAGCCAGATGAGTTAGCCCCTTTCCTCATGGTCGCACCTTCCGGAGACAAGGCTGGTCCCCCATCGACGGGCGCTGCCTCATTCGTCGCGCCAGAGAATCCCAACCACCTCCGTTCCTCGACCACGCTCCTCTTCGACGATACGGTGGCCGAGAAGAATTCTTTCAAGGCCAACGACAATAGCATTCCGGACGCCATCTACTCGCTGGCCAGGAACGGGATTTCGCCCCCGTTGACCCTGTTCTTGCCCACGTCTCTTGACCGCGTTCGGTCGGGGAATGCGAAGACGGTGAAACACGGTACTGGCGAGACGACGAAAGTCAATGTTATCGACGTCTCGGCGTTCCCGGACGAAGAAACGTTGAGCCAGGCCACCTTCGTAACCTGCTATAACACCTTCCTCACTTTCGTCGAAGGCTGCGCTGGCGCTCGGATTTTCCGGGGCTTCGCCCAGCACTACAACCACATTCTCAGTGCCGACCTCAAAACGTGGTTCCCAGCTTACCTCGCATTCGATCGGCAGATACGCGCCCAGTTCTTCACCAAACCCTACATCATCGACGTCCAGGACCCGGAGTATCGCGACGCCTTGCAATCCGCGAAGGACTCACTCCTCTTTTCGAATTTGGATAATTCCCCTCCCGACGATGATGCTGCTTCGTTCGGTGTTTCGCGCTCGGGGAGGGAGAGCCGCGAGCGGCCAAAGCCCTACGACCGAGACGAGGGAGTGCATTCGGTGCTTTGCTTCCGTTGCGGACGAATGGGGCACACCGCTCCTCGTTGTTCGGAGGCTGACCCCAACAGATTTGGCCGCAACTTCGTTATTTTCGCAAACCGTGACGGCCTCTTCCGTATTTCCGACCAGAGACCGGTTTGCATGCGCTATAACTGTGCCTCTTGCGACGCGTCGACCACCAACAGCCATGCCCTCCACATTTGCTCCCTCTGTGCCGACCCCCATCACGGAGCAGTCGACTGCACTCGCAATTGATTTCCTGCAGTCCCAAGTAGTATTGTGAGTGCTCAAGTCCTTCTCTATCCTCTGGATCGTTCTTCACGCCCGAGTGGCATCTCCATTGCACACCCACGTTGGTGTTTGTTATTCGTCGTGTTGACGCTCTCCATTGCACGCCCATTTGGTGTTTGTCTTCATTGCGCACCCATTTGGTGTTTGTCTTCATTGCACACCCATTCGGTGTTTGTCCTCATTGCGCACCATTTGGTGTTTGTCCTCGTCGCTCCGACGCCCTCCATTGCACACCCATTTGGTGTTTGTTTTTATTGCACGCCCGTGTGGTGTTTGTTCAACATCTCTTCTTGATTTAATCTCATTCCGCTGAGTGTTCTTTCTCACTGATTTCCTTCAGATGTTGACCCTTATACCCCGCGGTCGACCCGCCTTTTAGTTCCCAATCCATCCACGGCGCTGATTCAATTGCGAATCTGTTTCTACGGTCGTCATTTTCAGGTAAGTCACTACTCTTTGGGGGGTTGTCGTTCTCGGATGCCGACGTTCGGTCGCTGCGTTCCCTTGGTTTGTGGGAGTGGCCATCCGAGTTCCTCACTCACAGAGAACCCCAGACGCCCGCCGGGCTCGGGTTCCTCTTCCCAAAGATTGAGTGACTTCTGTGCTGTGTGCTTCAACACTCGAACGACTTAGTTAGCTGAAAGCTTGAGTTCAGCAGAGCCTGCGAGGCTGGACGCAAAGCCGGCTGACTAAGGAGTGCGCCGAGTGATTCGATCACTCTCGTTCTCTCCTCTCGCGCTCTCCGCCATTTTTCAGCCCGCCCACCACCCTTGAGTCTTGGGATTCGGATAAGCCTGGAGTGGCCATCCGAGTTCCTCACTCACAGAGAACCCCAGACGCCCGCCGGGCTCGGGTTCCTCTTCCCAAAGATTGAGTGACTTCTGTGCTGTGTGCTTCAACACTCGAACGACTTAGTTAGCTACCACTTTCTGTTTGTTTAACGTCGCTGGGCTGCCGAGGATTCTGATCATGAGCGAGGTTGAACGAAGTGGCCCTGGCCCTGGAGCCCTGGCCGTCGACTCGGGGCTCGCGTTCCGAGTCGCGAGCTTCCGAACTCGCACCATCGCCGACCGGTTTCACAGGCTGCCCACCTGGCACAGTTCCGTGATTCCGAGCGCGCGCGGCACTGGCCTTCTCGCACCCTCGCCGGTCGACGTCGGCATCGTCTGCAAGCTCCGAACTCACACCATCTACGGCCTCAGTTTCAACCAATCAACGGATCTACGCGCCGTGCCGAAACTTGGCTTGTCTAGACCTCCTCCGAGGTTGCTGGCAGTTTAAGGCTCCGAGCTCGCGAGAAACAACCAGCGAGCGGATCGGGTAGTATTTCCCGCGGGAACGTTCAACGAATATGTATGTTTAATATTTATCCTTATGTGCCACGCACGCACCGACACAGGCTGACCGTGCGCTGTTGTCTGGTTGTAAATTTCGGCCTCTCAGGCTCCCCGCCGCGCGACTTGAACCCCGGACCGCGCACTCGGATTTATCCACTGCCAGCCCAGCCAGAAATACGACCAACACACAGCAACACACGCGGGAACGGAACGGATCCCGACTCCGACTCCCGATTCCGAGCGGGCCTAATGGTTTCGGACACTGCGAGACACGGCACTGCGAGAGTCAAGACAGGTCAAGACCCGACCCGGGCCGGCCGAGTCGAATGGGATGAATAATTGATTGAAGCCGTCTCGGAGTCTCGGGATGTAAGTACTCGAGGAGGGAGGGACGCATCGGCATCATTTCGTTCGGGCTGGAATGCTTTTACCTGGAATGCACGGAGTGAAGACCCGGACAGACGTTACTCGGGAAAGGATCCGTGCATAATGAATGTTCAACCGAAATCAAGGACGGGGCAACTGCAGTTTCAATTTGAAAACGCCGAGGAGGAGGAGGAGGATCAACAAGCCCGGTGGTTGAACTGGACCGCCGGTTGTTTTTAATAATTTCGCTCTCTCTCAGGCTCGTTCTTGAACCAGATTCCTCTGAGCGGTACGGGCCCAGCTTGGTAAAATGTCATAAATTCAAAATTATGGTGACTCTCCCAAGCCCTCCTCTGGCTCTTACTATTAGCCGCGTTCCAACCAACCGCTCATTGAAGTCCAAGTTCCGTTAATGTAAACGCGGGAAGGCTTCCTGCCCGTCCGATGCCAGATGCATATGCAAAACATTGAACAAAGCAGTTCAGTCCATTGGACCCCGTCTCGGTTTTACATGCTTGAATCTTTACTAAACGAGTCGTGCCACCAGTAGCTGCTTCATGTTGCGCACCGCAGCGTTTGACCTATAATTCCAGAGTTCAACCAAAAAAGCAAAAAGCCAACAAGCCGAAGCGAGCCGCTGTTCACATCATTGATGCTCGGAGTGACTGACTGCCCAGATCGGCATGTTTAACTCTGCTGACTGACTCCTTCCTTCCTCGACGCCGGTTGGCAAGCCTATGCTGGATTTAAATTTATTCGGCGGCGCCTCAGGCTCACGATGCCAGCAGCCAGCGTCATGCTGATACTTGAATTGCTACTAAGTACTCAATCAGTCTTTCCTCCTCGAGACTCAAGCCTCACAGTCTGAACTTATTATTTTCGGAGTCATCCATCTCACGCGCACGCGAGTCGAGTTAGTTCAATTCACCTGTCCACCACCATATGCATTCCGTGCGAGCAGCAGCGTCGGCATCGTCTGCAAGCAAGCTCCGAACTGAGTCGCTCCATTATTGCCTCAACTCAACTCGAGTTTTCAACCAATCAACGGATCAACGGATCTAC
This sequence comes from Mycena filopes, assembly GCA_029281495.1. Classification (NCBI taxonomy): domain Eukaryota; kingdom Fungi; phylum Basidiomycota; class Agaricomycetes; order Agaricales; family Mycenaceae; genus Mycena; species Mycena filopes. Next base: position 1,432,292 of record JARIHR010000009.1, on the reverse strand, counting down.
GACGTACAGTGAATACGTACCGAAACTTGTCTAGATGACCTCCTCCGAGTTCAAGTTACCAGTTTTCAGCCTCCGAGCGACCTCGAAACAACCATGGCCAGCCTATCTGCGCGCCGGGACGTCGACTTGCAATCCCGCGGAATATGTATCACGATTCACGAACGACAGCGGCTGCGGCTCTCAGGCTGATCGCTGTCTGGTTTAATTGTCTTCACGGCAGGCTCTGCTCCGAACTCGCATTGTCCGCGCGCTGCGCGAGTTGCAGGTCCCGAACCTCACACACACCATCGCCGAGTCGAGTTTCACCTCAGCCCACCTGGGAAGTACGATTCCGGATTCCGTGTCCCGAGCGAGCAACACTGCGGCGTGCCATGGCGTACGTCTTCAAGGGTCCGAACTCATTTCAATCAATCAACGGCGTACTGAAACTTGTCTAGACCTCCGAGGTGCCAGTCTAAAATTTCAGGCTGCGAACTCGCACCATCCATCGTTAACCATTGAATCAACCAACGGACACATCGAAACTTGCATGATTAAGATTCCCGCGGGAACGAATACTATGTACGAATCACGCACCGACACCGGCTCTCAGAGCGGCCTGGCGCGTCTGCCAGTTGTTTCGGCTGCGGCCTCGCGAGTTTCAACCAACCGTGCACTAACTCCCGCTCACTCGGATTACAGTCTACATGCCCAGTATCCAGAAATTCGACACAAAATACGCGGCCCGGGTCTTGATTGGCTTGACTAGCTTGACTCTTGCACCGTGCCCGAAACGCCCGTCGCCCGCTCGGAATCGGGAGTCGGGATCCGTTCCGGCCCTTAATTGAAGCCGTCTCGGAGGCTCCGAGGCTCGGTAAGTATTCGAGGAGGAACGCATCGGCATGTCGTTCGGGCTGGAATGCACGGAGTGCTTAAGCTCAAGACCCGGACCGACACTGGCAGGCGCTGAAACGAGACGACGTTGAGGCTTACTCGCTGGGGAAAGGATCCGTGCATAATGAATGTTCAGCCGTCGCGGGCAGGTACTTACGAGCGAATCAAGGACCGGGGCAAACTCTGACTCGGTGCAATTTCGGTTTGAATTGAACACGCCGAGGACTCGGAGGAGGATCAACAAGCCCGTCTCCGTCTGGCCATGGGTGAACTGCATCGGTTGTTGTTTTGATAATTTCTCTCTCTCAGGCTCACTTCTGAACCACTGCTTCCTCGCGGTACGGGCCCAACCCAACTTGGTAAAAAAAGCATTGTCGTTGCTCTCCGAGTCAGTTCAACTTGTGACGCTCCTCTCGCTCTTAGCCGCGGTCACGTTAAACCGCTCAGTTTTAACTTTCGGGAATGCATGCCCGTGCCCGCGGGCGTTCCTGCCCGTTCGATGGATCGATGGAGTGAAAGCTAATCCAAACTAGGATGGAATTCAAAACAGTTCAGTTCAATTCCATTTTCTGACCTCGGGTTTACTTGAAATCTAAACTTGAACTCAAACTCGGGCCACCATTGGCTACTTGGTTCGACCAAGCCCAACATTGAAACCGACCTCACGGAACTGAATGTTATTACGCACGCAGCGTTTGACCTTAGAGAATGGATTATGATTCTGGAGTCGAGTTCAACCAAAAAAGCAAAAGCAAAAGCCAACAAGCCGAAGTGAGCCGCTGTTCGCATCGTTGGTCGACTGACTGCCGCGCTCGGCATGTTCAACTACACTGGCAAGCCAATGCTGGATTTATTCTACGGCGCCGCGGCCTCAGGCTCACGATACCAGCAGCATGCTGATTCTTCAATTGCTATCGAGTAACCAACGTTATCCTCAGTGCCGCCCACGTTTCTCGCGTTTGTTTCCTCCTGGACTCACTTTCATGTCATGGACATCGTTACTTTCCATTCTCCCACGGTTGAATTTTCGGAGTCATCCATATAACGCAGTGAGCAAGCGGTGAGAAACAATCCATGGTCGGATAGTTTTCCGTCTTGAAATCGTTCAGAAATGCGTAATGGTGCTGACTTCAATACCAGCGGGTGCAATAGGGTCTTCCTTTATAACCACCAACTTTTGGTTCAAATGCCAAAAGCCCAAGTCCAACTCCAACTCGCACAATGCACACATGTTACCACACCCGCATCGGGGCCGCCGCCAACATCCCCATAAACGACCCTGTCCCCGTCCTATCCTTCAGTCCCGTCGTCCTCCCAGCTCCAGGCCGCCCCGTCGAACTCCAGCTGCGCGTAACAGTCCCCTCAGTCGGCTCCGCCCTCCCCATCATCCTCCTCTCCCACGGCCACGGCTCCAGCAACTCCCTCTCCTCCCTCGAAGGCTACGCCCCCCTCTCCGAATTCTGGGCCGCACACGGCTTCGCGGTCCTCCAGCCCACGCACCTGAGCTCCGCCTTCCTCGGGCTCGGACCCACCGCGCCGGTGGGGCAGGAACTGTTTTGGCAGTCGCGCGCGGAGGACATGGTGCGCATCCTCGACAACCTGGACGCGATCGAGGCCGCCGTGCCCGGGTTGCAGGCCCGCGGTCTCGACCGCACCCGCGTGGCCGTCGCGGGGCACTCGCTCGGCGCGTGGACCGCGAGCATGCTCCTCGGCGCGCGCAACACCGACCCGCGCGACGGGGCGGTGTGGTACGCACCCGAACCGCGCATCAAGGCCGGCATTGTGCTCGCGGGCGTCGGGCGGGGGGGCGCGGACATCTCGGAGGCGGGGCGGACGCGCATCCCGTTCTACGGGGGCGATTTTGGCTCGATGGCGACGCCCGCCCTCGTTGTATACGGGGACGAGGACGTGGGGCCGCATTTGACGACCCGGGACGCGACCTGGCATGCGGACCCGTACACGGATGCGCCGGGTTCGAAGGATCTGTTCGTTCTGAAGGGCGCGAAGCATGGGCTTGGGGGGATCAGTGGGTGGGATGTGGCCGAGACGTTGGATGAGAGTCCGGAGCGGTTGGCGGCGGTGCAGAGGATGACTTGGGCGTATTTGAAGAGTCAGCTTTATGAAGGGGACAAAGCTTGGGTTGAGGCATGTAAGGCTATGGAGGGTCTTGAGCAGATTGGGAGGGTTGAGAGTAAGAGCGATTAAAGTAAAGTCTGTATGTTTTTTGTAAAATGGACGCACTCGCACCTCGTTTTTTTCAACCAACCGGAGTTTCAACCAAGAACGGATATGCATTCCCGCGGGAACGGTCCGCTAAGTAGCGGGTTAATTGAAACGTCCCGGACGACGTCGGTGAATAAACGCAACTCAACCCAGGAATCATTCCCGAGCGCGTTCGGGCAGGTATTGTACATACGATTTTGACTTGCCGCAGTTTTAGCTTTTAAGCAAAACGTCGCTGAGGAGGATCAACGTCGACCATGGTTGAACCGCAAGTTTGGGTTGGTTCAAACCGCTCTGCCAAGCTCTACAGTTCCGTTGACCTCGGGAAGGGAATGCATGCCCGTGGGCCGTGCCCGTCCAATGAATTGATAAGCTGATTTGGCAAAGCAGTTCAATTTTGGTTCAAACTTGAACTCGGGTCTAGTTCAACCAGCCTGAAATCAAACAGACCTAGTGGTGCAGGCTGCGGTGGCTGCATGCCATTAGTGGCTCGATCATGCGGTGCATTTCGAACACGGGGGATTCCCCTTGGGCTGGACGTTGCGTCGTCGTTTGACCTTGGGGAATGGCGTTCTGGGGTCGAATTGAACAAAAACAAAAACCCCGGCAAGCCGGTGTTCACGTACCTTGTTGATCCAATGACCGGCGCGCTCTGGAGAAACTTTCGCGCAAGGGTAAGTATGTGGTCCTCACCGGTCCATAAAAAGAGATATATTGACTGTCATATATGTTGTGGAGTCCGACTGCGGGAGACTAATGAGATGCGGGAGTCTAGAAAGTCGGTGGGTTTAGCCAATCCCGCGCTTGCGGCGGGTCTCGTATTCCATACAGGACGCCACAGAATGGATAACAAATATAGTAGATAAGACTTACCACCACCATATTCCCGCGAAAAGTGCAAGTGGGCGGCGACTGTGGGGCATTTTTGAATTTCCTTGGTGGGCGCCTTCCTCGCCTTGTCGTATTGCATTGTATTGTATTATCCCGCACGTTAGCTTAGCATGCGTAGTAAGCACAGAAACGAGGAAGAACTTGAAAATTTTTGGAAAACGAACCGAGAGATTTGAGTCTACATGACAGGGCGCATGGAAGAAAAAAGGGTACCACGACGTGAGTCCTTGTCTCGTTTTTGTACCCAACGAACGGCGAAGAGGCTGGCTGCTGAAGCCAGTTTAAAAAAAACCGCACCAAGGTTCAAAACATAGTAATCATGATCATCCGCCGGCCGCAGTGGAGCAACACAGAAGGGCCAGCCAGAGTCGAATCGAGTTCAATTTTGACGTTGCCAGCCAGCTTTCTCGGAAGATCACAACCAGTGTCAGAGTGGGGAAGTTGCGGCCGAGTTCAAAAGCCACATATATAAGTAGATCTTGAGTAGATACCCCTCGCAGAAGCTTGGGGTGGTTTGAAAACAGCAGTCGTGAAGAACAATGCCTTCCTCATCCGATTCCTTGCGGCGGCGGCCGCCTGGTGTATGTGAGAGAAGGAAGTGGATGAGAGCGGGAAGGTTAAGAGTGACAGGTGGGGCGGCATATGCCGGCGGTGTCCCGGGACATGGCACGCAGTCACACCCCTCACTAAGCCGCTGACTGAAGCGATGCTCGGCGGCGGGAAGCAGAAGCTGCTCGAAGCCATGGCAAGTACTTATAGAACTGTCCTGACCATCGACGTCAACGTGCTCGCACAATCTGCTGCTGCTACTTCTACTGCTGCTGCTACTTATAAGTGAGGGAAACGACGAAACAGTTTGGAACTTGAAGGAAACCACTATGGCGTCTACACAAGCCCTCAAACCGCTCTCGCTGCAGATTATCAGCGACTCCATCTGTCCGTGCGTCCTGTCCCATCCTTCCTCCTTTCCCGTACAAATTCACTCAACGGAATTCCCCCCAGCTTCTGCTACATCGGCTACAAACAAATAACCCGCGCCATCGCTGCCGCGCAGGCCGAGCACCTCCCCCTCCAATTCAACCTCCGCTTCAAGCCCTTCCTCCTCGACCCTACGCTCCCCGAGGATCGCGCGCTGAACAAGCGCGAGCACTACGCGGCGCGTTTTGGCGGGCTGGACGGGGTGAAGGCGCGTGAGGCGCAGATGCAGGAGCGCGGGCGGAGGGTCGGGATCAACTTTAGCTGTGAGTGGCCACACTCGAGATGAATTGGCCAAAACTAACGCGTACGCGCACAGACGGCGGCTTCATCCGCCAAACGACCGAATCGCACCGCCTCATCGAAAAGGCGTACCTCGTCGGCGGCGAGCCCGCGCAGCGCGCCGTCGTCGAGGCGCTCTTCGCCGCGTACTTCGAGCAGGAGAAGGACATCGGCAGCGCGACGTTCCTCGCCGAGTGCGCCGTGCGCGCAGGTGTGTTCGCAGACGAGGCCGAGGCGCGCACGTGGCTAGCGAGCGGGGAGCTCGCCGACGGCGTCAAGAAGGATATCCGCGAGGCGGCGGCGATGGGCGTGGAGGGTGTGCCATTTATCGTGCTCGATAATAAGGTGCGTTGCGTGCTTTACTTGAGAGGGAGGGGAGAGAGGCTGATGTGTTTTGCAGTTTGCGGTGTCGGGCGCGCAGGGGGAGGAGACGTTCTTGGAGATCTTCCGCAAGATTGCGGCGGGGTCGAAGATTGCTGCGGAGGACGATGGGGAGACGTGCTGAGCACTGAGCGAGTGTTCGGTGTCCATATAAACTATGTGTTGTGCCGCTGTTGTTGTATCATCTCCAGTCTACCCATTCAGTTTTCAAATCGTCGACTCGAAGGTGAAAGAACAGTGGGGTGAGTCGGCAGCCGACAGGATGTTCTATGTTCGTCGACTGCAATCATCATCCACGGGTTTCCATTAAGATTCAGGAACGAGGGCCGGGGTACTGCGACAGCACCGGGATACATTTTCAGCCCTGGCGACGGCCGCGGCGCTGTGGAGTGTCGGTCGGCGGCGATATGTCGGGACTTGAGGATGGTCGCCGACGTGGGTCCACCACCACCACAACTCCGCGGCGCAGACGCTTGGATTCCCGAATCGGTGTGGCCGTGAACAGTCGGCGGAGAGATATGGATGCAGTGGGTCCACCCATGTCAGAATTGTCGATGTCGTGGGTCATCGCAGTCCGCGGAGCAAACCAGGGGGCAGACCAATACGGTCGTATTAGCAGCATGGTAGTACAATTATGCCTGCGTTCCTCAAGCTTGCGCCGTCTGGGAGGTGGCGTCTACGTCGGCCAGTACCTCCCAAGGCTTCCTGCGCACCGGCGCCGCAGACGCGCTGGGTGCGGCGTCCTACGTAGCGCGATCCATGAATCTCGGAAGAATGGGAACAGCAGAGACAGCGATAGCAGACGTACATTCAAATCCTCCGGTATGATCTTGTTATTCGGGATCTGGTCCGCCCTACCCGCCTCGATGAGCGCCTGCAGCTGCGCGAAGGAGAGCACCACGGGCTCCCCGTCGTCCGTCGTCGGCGCAGGAGCAGCGGCGGCGTCAGGAGGCGCCTCCGCCCGTCGCGCGTGCTCAAACTCACGCGCCTCGTCCATGCTAATCGCGTGCCCAGTCACACTTGAATCCGAAACGCATTCATTCATGATATTCGCTCGCATCAGACGCGCAGCGCGTTGCGCTCACCGATTGAAGTAGAAGACGCGCGTGCGGCGGAGGATCTCCTCCCTTATCTCGGGCGGGGGGTCGTTGTCGAGTGCGCCGCCCGCGAGGATGCTTGCGAGGCCGTTCTTGAGTGCTCAATTGGCGAGGCGTCCCGCCATAAAAGCGCGAATCCTCGTACCTGGTATTCGTCGTCCTCGGTGAATGGATAGGCCGCGTATTGTTGCAGAGGCGCGAGCTCGCCCTCGGGCTCGGGCATCGAAAGGGACATCGTCGGTCGAAACGAACTCTCGTGTTGTTTGGCTGCAGCATTGGGAGACAACAGAAATTCAACTTGGTTTTTTCGAATGAAATAAGTACAGTACAGTGGGAAAGAAATTAAGAACGTCCCAAGACGAGGCCCTGATGAGGCACCGGAGTTTTCAGTGCGCTGAGATAAGTATGTATGTAAGCAGTCTGTCTACCAGCCAGGGTTCAATCGCTCAAGATCTTGTTCAAAATTTCATACTCGCCACGTTCCTTTCCGCTTGGCCACCATCCTGCGGGACAGCGCAATTAATGACACGCCACTCAATTGCACCACCTGCAAGTTGCGGGTCAGTGGAGGTTGTGATGGAATGAAATGAATATATTAGCGTAAAAAACAACGCACCCCGGAAAAGGTGACGCCGCGCCACCAGGTGTAGTGCGGCGGCTGGAGGAAGGCGCCGGTTATGGGCGCACCGGTAAGCAGAGGTAAAGATAGCAGGAACATGGCTATTCCGATCCGGGACCTGGAAAAGCCAAAGCGGCGATATTCGTGTTAGAAGCGGCTCATGACGCAACAGAAACGATTAAACCCACCCGATCTCGTTGACCGAAAACGCAAAAGAGGACATTATCGCGGAAAGGAGCGACATGACTGCGGCGGAAAGATGGATGGTCAGAGAGCGCGAGTAACGGAGGAGATAGAATTACAAGCTCCCGAGAAGACTGATAGTGTTATTCCGTCAGAAGACTGTCGTAAAACATAACGAACGAGCGAGAATCTCACATCCGTAAAAGGCGGCGAACACGAATAGACTCCCGACCGTCTGGAGGTTGAGCATCGCAAAGACCAGGCCGCCAGAGACGGTTGTCATCGGAATGGCGACTGAGGGCCCAGCCCGAATCAGCAGATAGATTAAGTCGACGAAGCCTTCGGCGAACCATTAAGGGCGCCATAGCGGTCGGCCAGGAAGGACGGGATGGTCCGCCCGAAAATAGTCGCAGCATTTAGAACGGTGATCTGAACACACGCGGGCGATTTAGTTCATGTGAAAGCTGTATCTGGAAGAAGACCCACCGTGTAGAACGCCACGCCCTTGTCCACGCCATGCAAAATCGCGTAGAGTTGAAGATAGAAATCTGACGAGAACGAGCAGTGAGTGAGCAGCGGATAGCGAATATGGCGCAGGGGCGTACAAGGAAAGAAGAGCCCCCAGAGGACTAGGCACGCGCTGCGAAGCGAAGGCGTCGTTAAGCGGGAGCAAAGGACGAAGCATAGCACATCCAGGAACGCACCCCCACACGCTCAACCAGTACGGAAAATCTTTCAGTATCAGCCCCAGGACGGCGTTGTCTTCTGGCGCGCGTTGCTTTTTTGTCGGCAGGCGAGGCTTGGTGAGGAGGTTACCGATAACCAGTAGGATGGCTGTAATGAAAGCCACGGTTCTGCGGCGTGTTCATAGCGGTACGTGCACAGGAAACGATTCATACATACCTGACGCCCCAGGCAAAGCCGACCGGCCCGTTGATGAGATGGTTCAGGATGATTGGGAATACAACGCCACCCAGAGAGGACCCTGTACCGTAATCAGTAACCGAGAAGGCCTGCAGGAAATGTCCAAACCGCAGAATACGATTCCCATGACTAGAGATCGTTTCGCTCGGAAATAATGGGATGGTAGGGAAACTGCCGGGACGAAGAGCTGTTGGCCATGGTGAGTCAAACATACGATGAACAGACGCAATTGAACCGACCAAGCCCATTCCGATTCCCATGCCGACTCCTTGAGAAAGGAAAACTTGGTAGTATTGGTTCGGTTTGCAAATCGAGAGCATGAAAAACCTGTGGTTGAAAAAAATTAGACGAAGTGTAACCCGCGCAACATTTCCCTACGAAAAGAGGTAGATGATAGTGCCGCTAATCATGAGAAGACGATAGTGGCCGTCATCAAACAGTTTCCCTGGTTGAATAAATATCAGCTTGAGCGTAAAAGAACCGATTAAAGTTACCTACCAGCTGGAAGACCGATACTATAGCGGTGTTTTTGAGCTCAGAACCTTGAAAACCAATGCACGAGTTACCTGAAGTCGAGAAACAATTGCATAGATCCAATCCAGCTGACGTCGGAAGCTGAACTATTGTTGAGGAACTTTCTCTGAGCAGGATGAACGATATGGTCGCGGGAGGTAGAGCCGACGGACAGTATAATGGTCTTCCAACACCCCGAACGACAGCGAGACACCAAACGTCGAGAATAAGATGAGCGCACTGTTGTACGCTCAGCGCAAGGGCGACGGAAAGGGTAGAGTCACTCAAACGATCCTAGAACCGTTAACCATCCCGTTGTACCACCCTCGGGAAAGGTAACTGTAGAGCTCGATGCTGGACTGTCTTTCGTAGGTCCGTTCTGCTTTTCCTGGTCGGTTCCCATTGAGTGGGCGGCGGAGGACATGGGGGGAGGAATAAAGGAGGGGTGAAGATGAAAAAATGATGTTGGTGCTTCTGTATTCTCAGCCCGTGGTCGCCCAAGAATAGCGATTCGAAGTAGAGAAGAACCCGGTGCGTTGTCCATGAAGCGCAGACAGGGAATGATCCGCGGTAGACCTCGAGGCCATCGTCAGTGGGCGCATTTGACTTTCGCGTGGGACGGAAAAAAACACGAGAGATTGGATGCTGCGATGGAAAACATTGCCTATTCCGATCAAATCCGAGGGTTCTGGTGGGGTCAAATGTTTAGTGCCGTTGGGAGAAAATCCACGTCGAATTCTCTCGGCGGTAAGACATCATGCATCATTACTGTACGACGCCTGCCAGAAACTCACATCCGCGATCACACTCGCCGTGTCCATACCATGACCACAGAAATCGAAGGAGTCGCATAATAGCGACGTAATGTCGCAGGGCTGCTGGTCGCCGTCGAATATAGGGTTTGGGGAAGAGTCCGGCTACTCACCGATCTCCTGGAAAGTTGACCGTGGAGTTCAGGCAACATAGTTTTTGATCCACGGAGGTTCAATATCAGGGTCGACCGTCGAACACTTCCTTTTCAATTGGCTGCTCGCGTACGTCGACGCGACTTTGAATGGAGATGTGGCACAAGTGGCAGCGACGCAGAAGACGAGAAGCTTGAGCGGGACTTGCCGGTTGCGGGTACGAATGTCCTCACATGGAAGGCTAATAAGATGAAAATGACCAGAAAAGGACCCTCGTATAACGCTATTGGGTGATCAGGCAAGGATTTACGGAGCAGTTAAGGATTTTGGCACGTTTCAACTGCCCAAAAGCCCGCATCCGACGACGGCTGGATGTCCTGGATCACGATGTGCTGATTTGCGTCCAAGTTTAATGCTGAACATGGCGTCCTCAGCGTCCTCTTTTGTGGCGGACGACAGCAAGGCTCGTTCGTGGTTCACCGCGGTTGTGTTCAAGCCGAGTGATGTCACGCGTGACTGGCCCTCATTCCAATGGCCAACAACGGCCTCAACAAAATCACGATTGAAAGGAACCAGCGGATACTCCTCGATCTTGTAGCGCAACCAGGAAATGGCAGGTCTTTCGCCTGGTTAACGCCCTCCGATGAATCATCTCCTGCAGATATCTGTGCCGATTGCAAGGTCAAGAACCCTCGATGGGCGTCCCACAGTCTCGGGATATTCATATGGTATGCTTTATCACCGTTCTGCGCGAACGCCGCTCACATAACGCATAGCGTGAGCTGCGCGAGTGTCCATCGCAAGATTGGGACGCATGTAACGAAAGTGTGCGTACCCTTGAGCTAGTTGCCTTCCTCGCCTGGACTTTCACCTCAGGAAGAGCCTCACGATGGACTCGTGGACGCGGGAACAGACTGAGGTAAGTTCGGTTGGACGTTTCCAGCCCCTCGCTCAGAGTTTGCCTTCAAGAACATGAAGCAAAACGGGAACATCAAGTCCAACCTGTATTACAACCCGAATGAAGCACGGCATCCGCCCCCACCAAACCTCATGGATGGAGAACGAGATAGCGAGATGGAACAATTTATTCGATGTGAGTATCGCGATTCCGGCGAAATGAATGACATTCTGACCGCAGGCGTTGTAGCGAAATACGAATACAAAAGTTTCCTTGACCGTTCTGCTGTTGTCGCCTCGAAGCTTGGGCCTTCACGCTCGGCCACGTCGGTGGTCCCACGAGCTGCACCTTCCCCTACGCCCGCGGCATCCAAACCACCCGCCGCACCTCCGGTTCGATCCAGCACCACGCTGCCCGAAACGAAGGCGGCTCCCCCTCGGACCTTTTCCCAGCCTATTCCCACTCCTCAGCCTCAGCAGCCACCGCCTCAACAGCGACCACCCCCGCCGTTGCAACAGCAGGGCGGCGTTTGGAATGATCTAATATCTCTCCAAGCCCCCGCCTCCAGCTCCACCCTCCCTCTCCAGCTGCAGGCTGCGCCCCAAGGGTACGGCCAGCAGCAGCCGATGGGCATGAACACCGGTTATCAGCCGCAAATGCAAATGGGAGGCATGGGCATGGGCATGTCAGCGAACCCGTACCAATCTCAATTTACGCCGTCTGCTCCGTATTCTGCGCCAATACAGCAGACCCAATTCACTCCCACGTACTCCGCGCCGCTGTACAACCCGCAACCGCAACAACCATTCGCGCCGCAGCAGCAACAGCAGATGTACCAGCCCTCGCACTCGCCCATGCTACAGCAACAGCAGGGCAGCCCCGCCCCGCAGGGCTACGGTTTTCAGCAGCCACCTCAGTCGATCACCCCGACGTACGGCAACCAGATGCTTGGTGGTAACCAGTTCGCTGGGTCGCCGAGCCCACAGCCCGGGTTCATGTCGGGGAGCCCGCAGCCGCAGATGCAGATGCAATACCAGCCGGGGCAGGGTCAGTTTATGGGGTCGTCGCCGCAGCCGCCCTTCCAGCAAATGGCGTCGCCCCAACCGCCGTTCCAGCACTCGCCACAGCCGCCGTTCCAGCAGCCGCAGTATGGCGGTGGGATGCAGCAACAGCAACAGCAGCAACAGCAGCAAGGCCAGCAGTGGATGGGCGCCGGTGGGCCTGGGTATTTCCCTCAGCAGCAGCAGCAGGGTCAGTGGGGCGGCATGTAAAAAGCCGCTCGTATTGTATGTATGTATTTTAAATTTGTCGATTTATTCTTATGGACTTCGGAAACCTGTTGCTCTTATTTTACCATCTGTACTACTTGCATTTAAATGACATCTCCCTTACCTTGCAATTGGACCGCGTCGCAATATTTGGCCATCACCTGATCGTCGCGTCTTGCTCTTGACCAAATCGGTCAACATCTCTTCGTACTTTGAACCGATTCTTCAAGCCACAAGAACATCGCCTGCCCTGCTATGAACTCAGAAACGCGTCTATCCACCTTCTTCGCGCGGCAACGGACCCTCCTCGCCCAAGAACGCGCCGCAGAGGTCGAACGCAGCTCCCTCCTGCTCTCCAACTGCGGACCCAAACTCCTCGAGCAAAAAGGACTCTCCCTCGGCGGCCTCGGCGTCGTCGGCGTGAACATCGGGCTCGGTGGCAAAACGTATATACTAGTTTGAACCTCCAACTTGGCATGATGGTCGCTTATTTGTTGCGGGCAAGCGCAGGCTGGTAGAGCTGGAGCGCCCGACGGCGTACCATACGAGCCCGATCTTCCCGCCGCACACGCTGCGGCCGGGCGATCTTGCGCGGATCGAGGCGAATGTATCTGCTACGGGGTCCTCGAAAAAGGGCGCGGCCGCGAAGAAGCCGGTGGAGGGCAAGGCGGCGCAGGCGGCCGAGGGTGTGGTGTATCGGGTTTGTATTCGTTTAAAGATATTGCTTCGCGTCTATTCGTATTCACTCTGGGTCGACTCTAGGTCACTGATACAAGAATCGTAGTCGCAATTGACGGTTCTGACTCGAGCTCGGAAGATCTCGACCTCCCTGAACGCTGTCGCGTCGTGAAACTTGCCAACAGCGTCACATACGACAGGTAGGCTTTTGCCTTCACGACGATTCTCGTTTCCTTAACCGCCCTAGAATGGATAAAACAGTCGATCAGCTGGAAAGGATCACCAGCGGGACGTCGGTCTGTCCTTCGCCGTGAACTAACCATCCTCCTCATACTCGGATGCAGAACGAAAAAATTACTCCCGAAAAGAATCGGCTGATTCAAGTCCTGCTCGCCATGGCGGTGAAATCCGAAAACCCCGCGATACCGGACGTTAAATTCTTCGACGACTCGTTGAATGACAGCCAAAAGGACGCAGTGAGATTCTGTCTGCAGGCGCCAGAGGTTGCATGTATCCATGGGCCTCCTGGTGGGTGTGTTCTTTGCTGTCGCAACTCGATCTGATTCTTGCTCTCTTTAGGCACCGGAAAAACCCACACGCTCATAGAAATCATCCGTCAACTAACCTCCATATCTCCCGCAAATCCCAAGCCACTCCGCCTTCTCGTCTGCGGCGCGTCTAACCTCTCCGTCGACAACATCCTCGAACGCCTCCTCGCCCTCCCCGCCGGCGAGAAAGCGACCGACAAACTAAAGGTCACGCGAATCGGTCACCCCGCACGCGTGATGGCACACCAGGGCATCCTGGACTCGACGCTCGAGGTCAAGGCTGGGCGGACGGAGCAGGTATGCAGCCACGCCTGAACTCAAAACGCTACAACTCTAAGGTTACCATTATTACTTAATTTAGGCCACCCTCGCGAAGGACGTGAAGAACGAGCTCGCGACCGTGCTGGGGGTGCTTTCTGGAAAGGGAAAGGGCGTGAAGGGGAAGGGCCCGCGTGGGGCGGAACGGCGGAAAATGTGGGATGAGGTCAAGGCTCTGCGGAAAGAGTATGCATCCCTCCGTTTAACTTTCTTCACCCCGGGGATTAATCAAGCGTGCGCCCTTAGGTATCGCCAGCGCGAGGGGGGTGTGGTCAATTCCGTCCTCGCGGAGTCGCAGGTGCGGTTTCTACATGGATTGGACTCATTCAATTCCCCCTTCGTGTGTTAACGTACACACGTAGGTTGTGGTGGCAACCTGTCATTCTGCGGGCGGAAGGCAACTGCGAAACCACGACTTCGACGTTTGTATTATCGACGAGGCGACGCAGGCGCTCGAGGCGGTGAGGCGTTTTTTCTGGATGCGATTTGTGATGTCTGATTGCCATGCGCGTAGGTGTGCTGGGTTCCCATACTGAAGGGCAAGAAATTGATCCTGGCGGGGGATCCGATGCAGCTTCCGCCTACGGTGCTGTCGATGGACGATAAGAAGAAGAAAGAGAAAAAGCCCGCCGTCCCGAAAAAAAGTAGCGCTGCAAAAGAGAAAAAGTCGGAACAGAAACCGCCTGACGAGGGCGACGGCTCTGATTCGGAGTCGGCGGGTGATTCCAGCACTGGCAGCGAATCCGAGTCGGCAGGCAAGGAGAAGCAAAAGGTGGATCCTCCTCCGAAGAAAGAGAAACCTACAGCGCCAAAGCCCCGCGTACCTCTTCTCCGACCACCGCGTACGCTGGAGACGACGTTGTTCGATCGTTTAGAGAAGATGTACGACGATTCCATTAAGCGGATGCTGCAGGTTCAATATCGGTCGGTCGTGCCTTCTATATTATTTTCGAATTCAGACGCTCGAACTTTTACCAGAATGCACGCGGACATCTGCGCCTTCCCGTCCAAGACGCTCTACTCCTCAAAGCTCACCTCCTCGCCCGCAGTCGCCGCGCACCTCCTCCGCGACCTGCCCGACACGCACGCGGACTCGCTGGACGACGAGAAGGAAGTGCTCGGCACGCCCGTGGTCTTCTTCGACACCGCTGGGTGCGAGTACTTCGAGCGCTTAGAGGGCGATGGGGACGAGGGAAGTCGGTGTAACGAGAACGAGGCGACCGTGGTGAAGAATTGGGTCGATAAGCTGGTCTGTTTATTCTCTCCTCCTCCTCCCTATTTCCTACCGGCTTCAACATGTCGCAGATCGCCTCGGGGGTGCTCCCGACGCAGATTGCGGTCATCTCTCCGTACGTCGTTTCCTCCACCTTTTGGGCACGGCAGGCGGTTTGATGGTGCGGCGCATGTAGATACCAAGCGCAGGTGACGCTGCTCACCTCGCTCATCCGACCACAGTATGGCCCTGGACTCGAAATCGGGACGGTCGATGGGATGCAGGGGCGCGAGAAGGACGCGGTCATTATCAGCCTTGTGCGGAGTAATGAGACGGTTTGTTTTGTTCTCGGGCTTTTCTTCCCCAGAAAAATGCTTAATTGCATTTCTCCAGAGGGAGGTCGGCTTCCTGAAAGAGAAGAGACGGATGAACGGTTAGTGGGCTCGTTCCGTCGTGCCAGATCCAAACTAAAGTATGTACGCGCGCAGTTGCGATGACCCGCGCAAAACGACATCTGGTGAGTTATCTTGTCCTCGAAGCTGGCACGAGGAGACTGAGCTTGCTTCCAGTGCGTTGTCGGGGACTCCGCGACGGTTTGTTACGGCGGAAAGTATCTAAAGCGGTGGCTAGCATGGTTGGAGCAGAACGCAGACGTGCGCTTTGCAGGGCTAGAGTGAAGCCCAACCATTATGTATAAGTAACCCCCCATGCAGTAGGTACAGTCTACGGAAATAAATTACAGAGCATGTTATCTAAAACGATCCCATCCACACTCGCGGCGGGCCCGGCCGCACAATCCTCACTTACTCGGGCGGCGGCTTTTGGCCGGCCTCCAAGTCTGTCATTTTGACGCGCTCGTATCCACCCTGCTCCGCCTTGGCTGCCTCGCCCTCCTGGTGCTTGACCCATGTGTAGTAGATAGAGCCGGCGAGGATGATTCCGATGGAGGCTGCGCGGCCGCTGGAAAGTGATATCAGTATTTATATATTTGAGGAAGAGAGGAGGCAGGGAGCGCACCCTGTGATAACGTCGTGGAAGAGCCACATGCCGAGGAGGGAGGCGGCCACACCACGGACGGCGGAGGAGACCATGTGGGTGATGGGCGAGGTGACCTTGATGGAGAGCAAGCTCGCGAGGCTCATCATGAAGCCCACTGCGCCGGTGAGCAGGGACCCAAGCACGAACGTCCGCAGCGGCGACATGGCGCCGGGCTTGGTCACGAGCTCGTCGACGTTGAAGAGCAGCTTCATCGCGTTGCCGGCCTCGAAGAGCAGGATCACGGGGATGAGCACGAACACGCTGAGGAGGTTGGTGTACCACGAGAGCAGGACGGTGCTCCCGTTGACGACGCTGAGGCTCTGCTTGATGACGACGGAGTGGCTCGCGGTGATGGTGGAGGATGCGACGCCGAAGGCGACACCGACGAGCTGGACCTTGGCGCCGTCGAACAGCACACCCCAGAAGAACCCGAGGGTGACGAGGCCGCAGGAGATGAGGATGCGTAGCGAGGGGCGGGTGTGCAGGATGAGGCCGGAGATGCAGACGGTGAATGGTAGGACGAGTCCGCGGGCCACTTGATAGAAGGAGGCGTCGACGTATTTTAGGGTGAAGTTGCTCAAGCTGGGGCGCGTTAGATGAAGAGAGCACGATCGGATTGCAGAACGACGCGCCTGAGACCGAGAACATTGAGGCCGACCATGGGACCGAGACCTTTGATGACTTTTGTATCAAAGGTTAATCGCTCGGGGAGGATGCGCAGGGCGTCGCTGGTGAGGAAGAGAAGGACGGCGATGAACATCTGAGTGGTCAAGAATGTTATTGGTATCTCAGTTGTTTGCAAGACCCATTTGTTACTGCGCGTCGTCGGGATGAATTCACGGGCTAATTAGAATTGGTGTGTACCCACGCCATAACCATCTACGGGCTCCAATAAGTCCATAGAACGGTAGGGAATAACATCTGGAGGACTTACGGAGAGCGCCGCGACGAGATAGAAGCAAACAACGCCAACCTATCGTCGAAATTCGGATTCTGGGGGAGAAAAGTCGAGCGTGTAACATACGACAAGAAGCCTTGAGGCCGGCGGTTGGGCGGGTTGGGGAGGCATTATTCAAGGTCTACCGGGGATGCTTGGGTACGTGGAGGGCGCAAAGGCGCGGGGGCGGGGAAGGTGGTGATAGTTGCAGTCAAAGGACAGCGAAGCCCGCTTTAGCTTTTTCGGGTTGTAGATCAATTCAGCGGACACAGCCACATCGCCTGCTTGCTCTCAACCACATCCTCTTGAGTCTTGGATTCGTCCTTACACATTCCTTGTACACTGACGCCGCAATTGTCTTCCGCGATTTCAAGACAGCTTCTGTCCTCAGCCGTTGAAACCGTCAAAGGTCGCCGATGTCGACAGTTCCGGTTCTCACCACCGTGACTTGCGATCCGAGGCAGACGACGGGGTGCTTAGCCTCATGTCGTTTCCCTACTTCAGACCTTAACAGACTTGCCACTGGCGACGATGTTGTCAACCGTTTTCATTATCTCTTTTCCGATCATCGTCGCTGCCAGCAATGGCATTGGTCGGTAGAATGTTTTCGAAATGCTATGCCTCGTGGTACGCATGCCTCAAGCCGGGAAAGGAGGGGCAGGTATGCATGCATATAAATTTCCGTCCTTCATAGATAGCGAGCATTTATCTCGTTCAGCCCAACTTCACCGCGTGGAAGCTTGCTGAATTGACTCAAAACCTGAGAATTCTTGCCTGAGGCCTTCGACCTCCATCCCCTCATTCAACTCATCCGCTTATTGCGAACTTCCCTCTCGATGCGCCTCAATGGCAATCACGTCCCCGCCTCAGGATACGATCATGGTCAACCGCAGTCACCGTGAAATTTGAATGCATCAGTCAGCAATCGTCCGGTTCGACCGTATCCTTGGGCGCGCCGACGGTGCGTTCGGGGTGACAACTCTTGAAGGTCATGGCCAGTCGGTGGTGCGCATTACGGGCTGGTGTTGAACGGAGAATTACGAGTTAGAGCCAGGCACGTCGAAGCCAGAGTCGAAGTTCCAGGGTGTACTGCCACCGGGCCAATCCCTATTTCGATCGATCTGCCAACTTTCTCTTTTGATCCCCGGCCGTTACGCCAAAGTTACCAATACCCTTGCTCTCAACCATTTCCCTCTGCTTTCCACCTTACAGCCCTGGCTGGCCGCTCGCCTCAAATTGTGACTGCTTGCCCTTTTCCGAACCTGCAATAGCACTCTCCAACCCGTTCCAGCTCCAACTTGGTACGGTAACACTCAATGCCCAAGGGAGCTCCCCTCCCGGTCAAAGTTCGCCGACCGTACGCGACACAGGCATGTACCATCTGTCGGTCCAAGTAAGCAATAGGTTCCCCCGGCGCATCCGGGACTCGGGGCCAATGATTCTCCTGGCAGGAAGTCAAAATGTGACGGAGTGAAACCAGTCTGCGGTTCTTGCGGCTCGACTGGAAGATCTGACGAAGTGCGCCTTCATACCTCGCTCCCTACTCTTCAAGACTCACTCCACTACTACTTTCAGTGTGCATGGGGCCGGGATACAGCTTTTCGGAAGCCGCGAACGGAGGCGCATTTCGAGGCGTTACGGAAGCGCACAGACTCGCTGCAGGCATACGTCGATGTCCTAGAGGCAATGCTCGCAAAGTGCGTATGCCAAGACGTCTCGTCCCATGTCCAGTTTCGGCCCCAGCCGCAGGGACAGCAAGGCGCAAACACAAGTAAGAGGGAAGAAGCCGAGTCAGACAACGACGGGGCCGGCGATTCAGATGATGAAATAGCGAAAGATCTCACTGCGCCTATGCAGTCCCTTAAGGTCAGTTCCACCAATTCCGCTGCGCTGTCGAACCTGAATGAATGAATGCAGTTAAATACAAGTCTGGGCCTGGTACTTCGTGGATTCACCAGGCCAGAGCGAAACAACGCAGCCGTTGTGCGAATACCCGAGGGAGAGCCAGACGCCGACGCATCCTACGTTTTCCTCGTGGAAGGCGTGAACATCGCGGATGCACACCCGAACATCGACTGGTCAAGATACCTTCCACCCGAAGTCACCCTGACACGCCGGGAACACGACAAGTGCGTCGTTCCCTCTCGAATTATAATTCAGTTATCTGATTAGCCTTGAAGGATTCTCGACCTTTCATTCAAATTCTTCATCATCTGGTGTCTCCGCGTCGTCCCCTCTCTCTTCCTGCGAGACATGTACCGCGCCCTGAGTGTCCCCCGGTCCCACCCCGCGCCGAGGACTCCCCATTACTCCCCCATGCTCCACAACGCGCTGTTGTGCGTATCCGCGGCCTACTCCGACGATCCATACCTGCGGGACCACAAGACGCGCGAGCTGTTTGCCCGCGCGGCTAAGGCGTGTCTTGAGACGGAGTGCAAGAAGCCTGACATTTCCCTGGTACACGCACTGGCGATAATAGGCTCATTTCATGCGACCGCTGGGGATCGGATACTGGCCGACTTGTTTTATGGTTCGTATCTTTCTTACGCGAGCGTGCCCTGAGCTCACCATTTCACAGGAATGAGCAGCAAGACGAGCATGGATCGTATGTTTCTTCTTCTTCCTCCTACTTCATTCAGTTTGACGTACAAGCCCTCCCGTTAGTCGGTCTCAACGTCGACTGCACTGCATGGGTTACCACAGGTCGGATAACGCACGACGAGATGGTCGGGCGCTGTACCGCCTACTGGACGATTTTCTCTATGGTACTCATCCGTCTTCCGCGCTCTTCCTCTTCCTAATCGAATACCTCGCAGGACGTCTGCTGGGCCCTCTACTTCGGCCGCGAGTTCTTCGGAGGCCCCGCAGATCGCCGCACGGTATCGCGGCCCCCGGTGGATCCTGAACTGGACCAGGTGCCGTGGCATCACGCGCCGTCGGGCGTACCCGCTCAGCCCAACTACCTCACCCTCATTTTCTACGAGTCTTCCGCGCTCTTCCTGATCGGCCGCAAGATCATCGACACTTTGTACGTCGTGGGTCTCCCTCAGTTAGAGGTTTTTATCTTGATGTTGGGGTTAGAAACGGCAACGGCGTGGTTCCTGTGCGCCAAGACGCCGTACAGGTTGACCAGCAAATCACCAAAATCGAGTGGGTGTTCTCGCTGCGTGGCGTCTACCCAATCCCGCTTACACTGTTGCGTTTTACGCAGTCTGGAACTGTTCACTTGGAAAAGTCAGCTTCCGCCTCACTTAGACATCACGCTCGCGAACCGTGCAAAGTCGACGCCACAAAGGCTATTGCTCCATTGCCAGTATTGGCTTTGCTTCATTGCGCTTCACCAGCCCCTTTTTGATCGCAAATCGGCACCTCTGCAGCATTCGGACGGGCAGCAGGTCGAACCACGTCAAGGTATCTACCTATTTTAACACACACCTCCCCCCGAACCTACTCACAGTCATCGTACGCAGCTATGCACCCGCGCCGCCGAAAAACCTGCTCGAGCTCCTCGAAACCTGGCGCGCCCTCTACACCCTCCGGCTCGCGCCAGTCGCAATGGAGCAGATCATCTTCGGCGCCTGCACCGTCTTCATGCTCCGCGCGCTCCAAGCGACGTCTGCGACCCGCATCGCGCACGCGGCGCTCAGGAGCGCGCTCGCACAGGTAGAGCAGTGCATCCGCCACCTGTTCGAGCTGGGCGGGACGTTCGCGAGCGCGGGGCGCACGGCGGAGTCGTTGCATGCGGTGTTGCATGATCGGCTGAGACCGATTATCGCGCGCCGGTTGACGGAGAAGGGGATGACGATCCCGGAGGCGGGGGCGCCCCCGCCTGCGCGCGCGCCGGCTGTGGACGCGTCCGGCGAGGGTGGGACGGACGGCGGTTACACGCCGCCTGTAGCGGGTACGCCCGACTCCGTCTCGTCGAGTGAGCTTGCCTCGCCGATGTATGCTTTCGGCACGCCCGACCCTGGCGCCGAGGCCATCCTCGGGTCGTTCAGCGGTGGCTACCAGGGCACGACGCAGCCTCCGGAAGCGTCCCTATATCCCCCTGCGTGGCATCCCCCGCCCGCCACGAGCTGGCCCGATACTAGCAGTCAAACCTTCGCAGCTTCTCACGCGTTCGGTCAGCCGCTGCCAACCGACGGCGCCGACCAGGACATGGCCGGAATCCTGCTCACGAACTTTGACTACTTTGGCTCGCCGGAGCTCTGGGGGCATGATGGTTAACAACGCAAGTGCATCTAGATATTATCCTAGCCCCGACAGCAACAGCAACGGTAATAACAACGCAACTCTATATTCTACTCATTATTAGTTGGGCACACAAGTCTACTACACTGTAACATCCACACACACATACTATTCTGCTTGTAATAATAAATCGGTTTGTAGCAATATGTAAAAGCTGGCTGGCCTATCGCAACACAGGACTAACTAACTATCATCGGAGTGCGTGCGAGGCACCGCTTTACTACCAACGCTCCTGTACCCAGACTCGCGCCTGGGCACGAAAGAGGCCGAGGTGCGCCCACCGAAGAACCACACGCCGGCCATGGTAAGCACCGCCAACACGAGTGCGGCATTCATCGCAAGGAGGGCAATTAGGATTGGCTTTGAGATGGCCGTGACGGTACTACTTTTGCTTGTCGAGGCGGCAGGGTCGGGGTCGACGGCGGCGGCGGCGGCGGCAGCCAGGGAGAGGGCACTACCTCTGTCGAACGGTTAGTGGGATCAAGGCGGTGTATGCAAGTGTGGTACTTACTTGAGCGCAACAGCAGGGGCCGGAGCCTTGATTTTGATTGCTGACGGGCAAGTCTGTTTTGGCCCGATGCCAAGGAACGCACCAGTCTGTAGATATATCAGTTTGTGAGCGAAATCTGGATATACAATTGTCGAGAGGACTAACCGTAGCGTCATAGGTGCAACCATTCGCATTGAAAAAGTTGCAGATGATGGAGGAGCCGTTCGTAGTTTCAGAAGTTAGCCGGTTGTTGCTAGGATCTACGGGGGGACACGAGTTCGAGGTTGGAGCATGAGGGCCTTCCAGCGAGGACGGGCAAGTGCCGGGATTGCCCGCTTTGGGGTGAGGAGCAAAGTTCGGATTCTGTCGGAATGTGAGGTTTTTGAAAATCAAGTCAACGGAGAGGGCAGGATACCACGTAGATGCACGCATCGTCGGGCTCGGACACAGGGAAATATTTGCAGGAAAGGGACCCGAACGGAAACGGATCGGCAAGGGACTCTTGCAACCGCAACGGAGCACCGACGTTGTTGACGAACGGGCACTGTCCGGTGACAGCCTCGCCGAATTGGGGAGGGCAGGTCTTTGAGTCCAACTGTTGGAGCTCAAAAGTACAAAGATCAACGTCGTCAGGCTATAAAATCAAGCTTGTTAACATCCAACCAAGCGCTGAAGACATTCAGACCCACACTCTGGTAGGTGCAGGCAGGTGAGCCCCCATACTGGCACGAAATTACCGACTGCTGTCCGTTGGCATCCTAATTCCAGGTACGGTTATCAGCTCAGTGCGATTGAGACGAGGCGGAAGCGGCGTACATGCTGACTCGGAGAGTTGAGTATCAGGGGACTATTGCTCTTATCCACGGCTGGGCACACAATCCCCATACAGCTCGAAGGAGACGCAGCAACATTGGTCAAAACGGCGGTCAGGAGGAATAGAAGAAGCTTGGGTGGATTGAACATTTCTTGGATGGGAGAGAATCTGTGAAGGAGGAAGACTTCGTCGGACCTACACTGAGTTTATAAGTTCCCGTGGTCAAATACCTGCATACCCTGCTTCGTTCGCCGTTGGACGGTCATCGAAATGCCGTGCACGGCGAAGTCGATTGGCCAAGGTTCGACCGTAGAGACCGAGCTGGAGGGAGGCTATTCGCTAAATGCCGCTGTGGCCACTCTATTGGTCGGTTTCAGTAATCGCAAATGCCCGCCAGTGTCGAAAGAGTTCAGGAGCTTCAACTGCTTGGTCTCATTGCAGATTTGCAGTTCATGGCTCGTCGAGATTCGGGAGGGGTGTGTGTGGACCAGTGGTTCCGCGAAATAATAATTTATTTAGTCGCCACAAGCTCTCTCACACGGGTCGAGGTCGAATTCAAGCGGGAGCAGGCGAAAGCTGAAAAACCAACTTGAGGGCGAAAAACAAGAAACGCATGTTTGTCAGCACCATCAAATGATCGCCTCCGAGCCCGACCTCTTATGAGATGTGCCAGTATTTTGAAAAATAAACACGCCCAGGGTCGGTGAATCGCTATCATCCGTTCCAGGGAGAACGGGACTGGATGGCCCTCACCCCGTTCTCGCGACCATAGCGCACGTGACCGCGTCAAACCCTAACCTCAGCGCGCCTTTTGCCATCCACTCTCGTCCACCACTCCAACTCCGCTCGCACCACCGCACACAGCCGCCAATTACCCAGTGCCTGCTCCGTTTGAAACCGTTTGGCAAATGCCTGGTATGCCGACGCCGGCCGGACCAAGCCCAATGCCCAAGTTGACCCGTGCGGAGCCTCCTTTCTGGCAGTTCTGGTCGGTCATCTGGAGCTCTCCTCCTCCCCGTGGTCCTCCCACCACAAAAAACTCTCCTGCTTGCTTGAATCCCTGCTGTACTTGCTTGAACCCCTGCGGAATAATCAAAGGAGAGGACGAACGGACACGGACGGACATTTCAAACCCTTGATCGGCCTCCTAAATATTCATTCAACGCGTACATATATCGCCCCGCCATGTTCCCTGAGACAACCCTCGGTCAATGTCGGTCCTCACCCTGTCCACCTCCCGCGCAGCGGATCTGGCGGTTATATTCCGCGAGGGCGAGCATCCCAAAGCCGGCAGCACTGAACTTCATCCAACTCCTAGACCTCTGCGTTGCGTCCCGGTGCAGCAGCAGCATTCCAAAAGGCTGGTCCGCATGACGTTCACCCTCCCTGGAACTCCGCCTGCGACGCACTACCTTGAACCCGTCCCCGCTCGTGGACATGCACCGTTGCCACACGACTCAGACTCTCCAGACCGGCCTCGCAGGACCTATCCATACGCATATACATGCTACACCCTCGACGAGCAGCTCGAGCAAGGAGTGGTCGGCCCTGTCTTCGCGGGGACGCTTCAACTCCAACTCCTCAAAACCCGTCATGACGTTAAGCCGCTACACACGGCCTTCGTGCCCGTGGTGGCCAAAATTGCGCTCCACCCGCCAGAAACAGCCCTCCTGCTGCACGAAGCCGCGATATACGCCCGCGTGGCGCACCTGCAGGGCTCCGCCCTCCCCCGCGTATTCAGCCTCTCCCGATCCGTTTCCGCTGGTGGTGCGTTCACGGTGCTGGTGCTGGCGTACGCCGGGGCGGCCGTCCCTCGGGGCCAGATATACGCCCTCAGTACGGCCCAGCGGTGCGTCTCTCCTTTTCCTCTTATTTCTGCTGAAAGTGAAACTCACGCGTTATTCATGTTGGCAGAGCATCCCTATACGCAGACCTCGAGCGACTCCACGCAGGCGGGGTGCTACACGGTGACCTACGTGCAGAGAACATCGTCGTCTCGGCCGCGGGTGCGCCGTCGCTCATCGATCTGTCGCATGCGTGCGTCCATCGGTGCAGAGGCGCAGCGGTGTGCGAGGAGTTGCGGGAAGCGAGGGATTTCTTTGGGCTGGGAGATGGACTCTGATTCAGTAGCATAGCATACCCACTTTTTCTCTTCCCCACACGCATACACTGTAAATTTAGTCACGGAACATTGTCCCTCACAACTGCGAGGATTCTTCAAAGCCTCAACGCTTGTATTTCAATTCACGACAAACAAATTGCGGCAGGCAAAACAGACTATAGCTACAAAAACGCACTGCACTCAATCTTTCTTCAATCCCCCTGCATCAGATCCGCCATGGACGACGCCGCATACCCCTTCGGCGCCTTTATCGTCAAATCAGCTTGTTGCCTGCGAGGAGAGAACGATTGTTCGTCAAGTGTGAACGAAGGAACGAAAGAACGGAGAGGACGTACAGCCGCATGCGGAGGAGAACCTTGCGGTTCGTGGACTGGATGTCCCGTCCCGCCTTGATCGCGCGCGCGAACAGCTCCGCGCGATAGTCCGTCTGCTTCGCGTACAGGATCTACAAACAAAGCCGCGATTAAAACAAAGTGATTCCGGAGTATAACATCGAACGGACCTTATTCTGGCTGTCCACCCGCCCCTGGATCGATCCAGACTGTATGAGCTGGACGACCTGCTCCTCCACCTCCTCGACCGTCCACCCAAACGCGCCACTCATGCGCTCAAGCTTGATGGACGCAAACGGCTGGAAGTACAGCACCACCGCCCAATTGCGGATCATGTTCGTCAGCTCGACGACGTGCGTGTGGAGGTAGATGTCGAGCGCGTGGCGCGCCGAGTAGCGGCTCAGCAGCTCCAGCACGGTCTTGAAGTTGCTGCTCAGGTACGCCTCGACGAGCTCGCGTACGTACGGCTCCTGCTCGATGTACACGCCGAAGGTCGAGTTTTCGAGGATTTCGGTCTTGAGGGCGGAGCGCTTGAAGGTTGCGAGGGCGCAGAGGACGCCGTAGACGGCGATGTCGCCGGGGGCGATGAGTCGCGGGATCCAGTCGCCAAAGTCCTTCGCGGGCCCGAGGCGGAGGAAGGCGTGTGCGGCTTTTTGGTAGTTGCCGGCGGAGAGGCTGGAGAGGGCGGTGGCGAAGTCGAGCTTGGACTGGACGCGCTCGCGGTCCTCGGACACGGCTTTGCGCTTGTTCAGGAGGGGTGCGGCAGCGGGAGCGGTGGCGGCGTCGCCTTCCTTGGCGGTTGCTGCTGCTGAAGATGCGGCGTCTAGTGCTGCATCGGCTTTGAAGACGTAGGTGGGGAGATGGGAGTAGCTTCGTTGCTCAATAAGGAGCTGCAGAGTATTAGACGGTGGTAGACGCGGTAGGAAAGAAAGAACAAACCTCTAGGACAGATAGGCACATCTCAAGGACGTGCTGGCTTGTGGTACAGAACTCGCGCGATTTGGTGTAGTGTTTCAACGCGGTCGAATATTCTCCAACAGAGCGGTAAAAGTCGCCAAGATCGCGGTGTCCCATCTACAGAGTTGATTTCAATACACAGAAATCCAGCGATAGCAAGTACACGCACTCGGATGCTCTCTTTGATCATGTTGTTTGAATAAGTCTTGAGCTCTACCTCAAGCTTGGAGCGCTCCGCCTGGTTCTTCGCCATCGTCTCATCGGCCCATTTGGTGTCGAGAGATGCAAGGTCCATTCCAGTGGGTAGCGGTGTGTCGGAGGCGCTGCTGACCTGGTCATACGCAGTCATTACTTGCTGGTACAATGCAGGTTCACGCGACTGGTGGATGTGCTGCACTGCGAGCTGGAAAGCCTCTACGGCAAGGGTCGGGCATGTGGATACAATATGGATGAGTCGGTCAATCGCAGTGCGGCCTTTGGAATTGAGGTAAGAAAGAGGGAGACGCGTCGGCGCTTAATATGTACCAGTGTAGTTTGCGATGTAGCCGTCCAAATCAAAGGGATGTTGTTCGTCCACGATGACCAGAGTTGTTCTCCGCCGATACGGCGGATTGCTCTGCGACGCAGTTTCCTCTGGAATATC
This sequence comes from Mycena filopes, assembly GCA_029281495.1. Taxonomy (NCBI): domain Eukaryota; kingdom Fungi; phylum Basidiomycota; class Agaricomycetes; order Agaricales; family Mycenaceae; genus Mycena; species Mycena filopes. Next base: position 1,405,919 of record JARIHR010000009.1, on the reverse strand, counting down.
GACGTCCATCGTGGTCGGGAATGAGTCGGTTGTTTGGCAGCGGCGGCATCAGGCGCGATCCCGTGATGACCGACTCTCTTCCTCAACCATGAACACGCTCACCACAGTTGTCCGCCTTGGCCCCGACCTACGTCCACTGAGAATCCCGCATCTTTGTCCCTGGCAACTCCATCCGACCAGTGTAGCAGACAGCGACAGCAAGCATGGCTCTTTAATTCCGGCCTAAATTTATGAACCAGGTATGTTAGGCCGCGATTGAGAGCTCGGGTGCGTTTCGAGCTGCAGGTAGCTAAAATAGGAGCGCCCACAAGGCGACGGTCGAACGTGCCAGGGTGTAATAGAGTATACGGCTCGCGAAACCGACTTGAATCTGTTCCAACTTGAGCAAGTACGAAATCCGGGATCCCAAGAGGCTCCGCTACTCTGTTGCGGTGAACTTGCGCTTGCCTGGGCCTGACCTCGATCATATCGGCGTAGCTGGCAGCTCCCCGCATCCGAGGACTCTCGTGAGTCGAACTGGCCTGGACTTCTCTTCCTGGTTTCCGGTTTCTTGCAAGCACTCGAAGGTACTTGAAGGTTCTATCTGACTGGCTTTGTGGTGCTTTAGTGTTGCTGCTCATTCCTCGAACTGGGAGCAATTTTATCCGTCAGGACAGGCGGGTGCGAACCACCTCAACCATTCCGGCTCTGGCTAATTCGGGCGCCACCAGTCGGCCTAAACTCGGGGCCATTCGTGCATCCCGATTGTTCCTCGAGGGTCGACGTGGAAGCTCTTTTGACGTGGATTCTTGGCTGACCTCGAGTGAGGGTGACGAAATATGACGGGCAGCTGGTGAGGATTTCGGTCTCGGAAAGGAGACCACAAAATGGGGAGATTAATTGTGCGGGCGGGGGCGCGCGATAAGAAACATACATACCAAACGCCTCCACGCGCTCATCTGGACGTGTGAATGATAGGTACAGTCAGTTGGGCGATAGCGCGGTGAAAAATGCGAATATTTATTATGCGCCGGGCGGCTATTTGGTTCCGTTTATTCTCGGTCTGAAAACTTGGCCCAACTTGGTTGTCTCCTAATTGCCGCCGCACCCTTTGTGCGACCATGAACGGCAAGTCTAGGAATGTCGGCGTCGCTGGCCAACTGCGGCGACTGCCTACGCCTCTCGCCCTCCTCATCGGCGTCCTCGTTGGCCTGCTATTTTCCCGGCTCGTGCCATGGACGACGTCGAACACGACCTGGAGGGGCTATAATATTGTCGCAAAGCCTCGCCAGCAGAGCCGACAGCCCATCCAGCTCCCGACCCTCGACCAACGGCAGCGCATATTTCACCTCCTCACATCCCTCTCGCCGCATTACACAAAAGAGTGTACACGAAACACCCAACCCCTCTACCAAAAGCAGGCCACAGAGCGCTATGCGTCCCTCATCGGGCACAAGGTGCCCTCGCGCAGCTCGTGGCTCGGTGGACTAGGTTTCGGTGGCAGCGTCGAGCCGGAATATCAGGACTACCAGAACACCCGCCGCGACGTCGTGTCCTCCGAGCACAAATACTTTTTCGCAATAAACCTCTACAACTCATTCGACGTCATCCCGGACCTGTTTGCGACCTTGTTCCGCGTCGCCGCAATTCTGGGGTACCACAATGTGTATGTGTCGATCTACGAGAACGGCTCGACCGACCAGACCAAGGCGCTCTTGCGCATGTTCGACGCGCTCACCCGGAGTGTTGGCATGCGAATAACCATCCGAACCTCCACCCGCACGCGCGGCGCGTTCAACCATCGCATCGAGTACCTCGCCGAGGTCCGCAACGCCGCCTTCGTCCCATTGCACGAACTGCGCGACTCGGAGAACGAGATCTTCGACACCATCGTCTTCATGAACGACATCCTCCCCTGCGTCGACGACCTCCTCGAGCTCATCTGGCAGTCCCGCACGAACAACGCCGGCATCACCTGCGCCGCCGACTACATGTACCACGACGAGATCGGCGCGCCCGTCTTTTACGACAACTGGGTCGCGCGCGACAGTCAACGGCACCGCGCTCGAGAACGCCCCGTTCGAGAGCATCTTCCACCACGCGCCCTCCAACGACCGCTTCCAAAAGCACCTCCCGATTCAGGTGCAGAGCTGCTGGAACGGTATCGCCATCCTCGACCCCGAGCCGTTCTACCTCCCCCCGCACGTCCGCTTCCGCATGGCGCACATCACCGACGGCGAGTGCAGCGCGAGCGAGTGCTCGCTCATCTGCAACGACTACTGGAACGCGGGCTACGGTCGTATCATGATGGTCCCCCGCGTCAAGCTCGCGTATGATCGGGTGCGCTCCCTCTATCTTCCTTGCGAGCACGACTAACGAACCGCGTTCTTTCTTCAGCGCGTATTCGACATCATCCACCCCTCACGGCGCAACCTCACCGCGATCCGCGGGTACGTCCGCATGGGCGGCCTCCCCGACGACCCGCGCACCGACCCGCAGGACCGGTCCTGGTTCGGCCCCCACGACCGTCTGTTCACCTGAAGAGGAGAGCGAGCCCCTCGAGTTTGGCAGGGGTCCGGAGCACGGTACGCATACCCTCCTCTTTCATCATCGCTTTCCTGGTCTGATCGTTGTTTGCTTCCTTTCCAGTCTGGTGCTGGGGCTGGGACGGTGCAGGCGACCTCGAGGGTCCCGATGTCGACCCCATCTGGGAGCGCATGTCGAACAAGTCGACGCGGCCAGACGCCGTCCTCGTGAAAGCACGTTAGGAGTTTGCCTTGAGGGCCCGTTACATATCTGCATCCTGCACCGACACACTTATACTGTATTTAATCTCCCTATTATCGCATCTTGGAACGGGACCCTCATAGACTGTACCACATAACATATATATGTATCTGATCCTGGCATTTTTGCTGTTCGAGGCAACTGGAAGCACTGCTATTGAAAGCGAAAGCACGACAGCGATGTTACATGGAGAGAGATAATGATAATGGAAGGTACAGTGCGTGAGGCTATCGATGGGACAAATATTGGCCTGGTGGTGGGGGAAACCCGAAGGGCGGACGAGGGTTGGGTAATGAATCCTGCGCCCATACACGATCGAAGCCCGGTAGACCCATGAATGCGGACATGTCAGGATCCAGCGCGGGGTAGGCGTCCTCGCCGCCGGGTTGGTACATGGCCGACTGCTCAGGCGACGTATTCTCGCCGTGTTGCGGGATGTAATCCCACGCCGTTGGGGTTTGATTCTGCTGAGCCCAGGCTTGCGGCGGCGGCGGCGATGCGTGCGGAGAATTGCTACTCCAATCCATCGGATATACAGGAATCGAGTTGGGTAGGAGATGACTCGAGTCGTATGCAGGTGTATACGCGGAAGTGAGCTCGGTGGTGAGCTTCTCGCCGTCGCTGGGCGGGCTGGGGTACGAATATGATGACGACTCGGGCGTCGACACCGACGACGACGACGAGGGCGGTGGGCGGCGGTCCGGACATCATTGGTATAGCCCTTTTGCGCAATACGTCGCGCGACGATGGGCCGCAGCTTGTCGTTCAACAAGGCGTGCAGATTGAGCGCGATACGCGTCGCGGACCGGAACCTATGCCCCATCTCGCGCAGGTAGTGGATGCACTGCTCCACCTGCGCGAGCGCCGTATTCAGGGCGCCATGTGCGATGCGTGGGCTCGCCGTCGACTGCAGCGCGCGCAACAGGAAGACCGTGCCCGCGCTGAACATGATCTGCGCGAGCGGCATGGGCGAGAAGCCGAGTGTGTAGACGGAGGACCACGTCTCGAGAATTTCGAGAATGTTTTCAGCTGCGCGGAGGCATAGCTTGACATGGTCGATTTTCCCATCCAGGTGCACTTGCGTGGGAATTGACCGACGATTAAAGAATGGACGGTGTAGGACGATGAACGTCCAGTAGTACTGACAGTGCAGCATCAAGCGCTGTGGCGTCGATCTCGCCCTATTCGCAAGCGTGATGTCTAAATGATCTGGGAGGCGACTCTTCCAGTTGTGAAGTTCCAAGCTGTAAGACAGTCAGGATCGGAAATTGCTAAAGCGGCAGAAACTCGTACTCTATGTTTGTGATATCTTCGTCGACCTTTCTCAAGTCCTGTCGAGCTGTGGCCAAGTTGTTTCTAACCAGAGTGTCATTAGCTGGGAATGGATGCACATGGAACAGGACGGCGACGAACTGTATATCGATAACCTTCCGACCGATCGCGAAAAGAGAGGCGGTCTCGCGAAATACGAGAGTCTAGTAGTTGGCCTGTGGCGGGATGTTCGCTGGGGCGTGGTGCCACGGAAGCTGGTCCAATTCAGAATCCACAGAAGGTATTGGGATGGTCCGACTGTCTGCTGGGGGCCCCAGGAAGTCCCTACCAAAAAAAAGCTGGATGATACGTTAACTTAAAGGTGCTCGCTCCTGGCGACGTAGAATACAGACCGCCCAAGCAACGTCCTAGCGGTCCATGTCAGTTTTGAATTAAAGAGGTCACTGGTCATAAGTACCATCGCAAATATCTGTGAAGACGCATGAGTTTTTCAGAACGGGGGGGTTACTCAGTATGTAGGGAGACATAGCGTGCATACCGTCCAGTGAATCCAGATTCTACTTCGCGCTTCATCGGGCGAGAATTAGGCCCGCCTTGACCCATACTGTACAATCAACGGCAAGACCGACTGAACAAGCAAAAAGTGAGCATCTGATCTCACAGCAGCTCGACTAGACTGACGATCTATGCTAACTTTCGTGCTCATGCCTGTAAAACGGGCTCAACACAAAACACAATCCACGGGGAAGTGCACTCGCCGAAAAACAAATCGGACAAAATTCGGTCACCGGCGTCGGCGTGGTACGAGCCAAGAAAGGCGAGCGCTGGAACCAGGCTAATGCCTGGCTTTTCGCAGTCGGTTTCCAGCCACGCTTTGGCTGCTTTCGCAAAGATTTTGCGGGTTTGCGGCTCTCGTATGTACGGATCGTCCGAAAACACCGCGGATATGGACAGGATGGCGTTGTGGAGCATGGGCGAGTAGTGTGGGGTGCGGGGTGGCGGTTGTGAGCGGGGTACGCTCAAAGCGCGGTACATGTCTCGAAGGAAGAGGGCGGGCATGACGCGCAGACACCACATGGTGAAAAATTTGAAGGATATCGAAAGTATCCTGGAAACTTGGGTGAGAAATATCGCCGGGGTGAATATCTACTGGAATGAGATACTTGTCGTGTTCTCTTCGGTCCAGCGACACTTCAGGTGGAAGATACCTCTGCCACTCAATATCTGGGTGACAGTGGGCCATGTCCATGCCGTCTACGCATAATATATAAGACGCGTCTGCCAACTTGCCTGGCTTCAGGTTGGTGAGGGGCTTCAATCTGGTCGAATTTGTTGGGTGGGGTTATAGCATGAAGCAGAAGGCCGCCTGAACGGTCATCCAGCTGAATGAGTGCTAAATAAGCATGCTCTGGAACCACAACCCGACTCACCTTGAGAGACTGCATTGGCACATACAACTCTTGCGCAATTTCGTCGTCCGAGTCCACAAGGCCCTCCTTGTCTGAATCCTCCCTTTCGCCATATTCCCCAAGGTGGTCTGGTCGAAACTGGAGGTGCGCGGTAACATCTTGGCACACACATTTGGCCAACGTTGCCTCTAGCCGTTCGACGTAGCCTTGCAGCAAATCGGCGCGTCTCCGCAACGCTTCGAAATGTGCCTCCGTTCGGGGTTTACGCGAGGCCGAAGGTCGTCCCCAGACACACTTAGCCGCCGCTTCAGACGAAGGAAATTGGAGAGAATTAAACCGCCCACCTCGTTGGCCCTTCCAGACGCTTCACACGAACCGCACACCGGTTTCACGCCGTCGCATTTCGATTTCCTGCGAAAGGAGTTGCTCGTAGGTCCACTGCAAGGCCCGGGAAGCTCACTTTGTGCGGCAGATCGTGCAGGCCTGTGCGGAGTACGGCCCGCGAACCTTGGGTGCGGCGGCCCCCTTAGGCATTGGATGATTCTCGAAGAATGGCCCGAAAACAAGCTCGAGATGGCCGCAATGTCGGTGTGTCCCTTGAAGCCGTAGTGGTAGGAAGAAACGGGAGTTCCGTGTTTGCTTATGTCGGGATTGTTGCCGCTCGGCGCGAAATGAGAGAGGCCATCGAAGCTACGTCCATTTTTCTGCGGGTGCGGGGGACGAGGGTCGGCGATTCCGGATATTCCCCTGGCTTCTCGCGCTCAACGAACTCGGACACGGTGAGCTCGATGCCCTCAATACCTGCCGGCGCATCAGTCGGCAAAAGATCATAGAACGCCGTTGATACCCGACCGTACGGAAAGCGCATTCGGGGGGAATCACAGACCTGGAAGTACACTGGGAGCCTACAGGATTACATGGATTGACTAGTTGTATTGGGATTCAAGTCTACAAAATTATCGGCACCCGCAAGCAAGTCCTGCCCCCACAGATCTGGCGCCCCGAACAAGTCAAACGTCGGGATTATGAACCCCGACGTGTCCAACTCCGGGAACATATGCATGTAGTCGTTGGCAAAGGAGACCGAACCGGGGACGGCGGGGATGTTTGAAGGCGCGACAAAGTCCCGCGATATTTGCGCCCAGTCCATGATGTCCGCTTCCGCGTCGTATGGGGGATTCCAATTGAGAGCGTCGGAGGACGGGGCGGGTTCTGTCGGCGGGTCGGGGCCATCCACACCAGCAGCGACAACATACTGCGACGACGACTCGGAGTCGGCCGCGAGGAACGGAGTAATATCTACGCCCTTATATGTCAGGCGGCGCTCAATAATCGGCCGCAGCTTGTCGTGCAGCACCGCGTGCAATATATCACCCATACGTACCGCGCACGGCCACGTCTGGCCCATCTCGTGCAGGTACCGCACACACTGCTCCGCCTGCCCAAGCGCCGTCTTCAGCGACGCGTGCGCGATGCGCTGGTTCGTCGTCGCCTGGAGTGCGCGCAGAAGGCATATCGTCCCCGCGTTGAACACGATCTGCAGTAGCGTCACCGGCGAGAGGCGTAGACTGTAGAGAGATGACCAGGTCTCGAGGAGCTCTAGGATGTTCTCAGCTGCGCGGATACACAACTGCATATATTGTTTAGACCAGAGGCGCACGCAGGTGCATGTTCCTCTCACCTTGACGTGGTCGATTTGCTCGTCTGAATGCTGGGGTCTTCGGTTGAAGAAATTTCGATGCAGGGTGAGGAAGCACCACCAGTACTGTAAGTGCATCATCAATCTCTGCGGTGTGGACCGTGCTCTGTTCGTCGGTGTGATATCGAGCTCAGGCGGAAGAGCAGATTTCCAGTTATAAAGCTCGAGACTGAACGAGTCAGTGTTGAGCTGCGGGGAAGATGGCGAGACCTACTCGATCTTCGTAATCTGGTCATCGACATGAACCGCGTCCTTCCGCGTAGGGACCAACCCGTTCCTGACATAAACGAGTGTAAAAAAAAGGAGACAGCATTGAAGCCGCGCGGAGCCACGCACACTACGACGACGATCTTGTGGCCTATCAAAAACAGTGCGGAAGTCTTGAGGAATATGAGTGTGAGGTAATTCGGCTGTGAGGGTATCTTGGCCGGGGCATGGAACCACGGAATCTGGTCATATTCAGCATTCATCACGGGAGGCAGCGGGATCGTCCTTCGATCGGGTGGGGAGCCCATAAAATCGTGCCCGAAATAAAGCGCCCAGCAAACATCCTACGGTGAGGTATATGAGCGGTGGAAAACGGATAGATCGAGGTAAATACCATAGAGAAGATGGACCTGGGGAATCGCGTCAATTTAGAGCTTAGGAGGTAGGGAGACGACTACGTGCCAATGGACCCAAATTCTCCCTAATTGTTCATCGCGCGTGATCAGCCCAGCTTCGACCCACGGCGTGGAATCGACACCGAGTCCCACTATCGGCACATTAGTGTGAATCCAATCCGAGTTCCACAGACAACTCACGAGTCATGCAGATCCTACTACTCATGCCTTGGGAACGACTGAGCTACACAGTAGACGTGCTGCGGATGCACGTACCGCAATACAATTCTCCTTGTATCCGGTCGCCGTTGTCGATATAAAACGTCCCCAGAAACGACAGCGCGTTCACCAAGCTCACGTCTGGTCGCTGGCATTCTGCCTCGAGAAGCGCTTTGGCAGCATTCGCAAAATGTTGTCGCGTTTCAAGGGCTCGGAGGTATGGATCGTCGGAAAAGAGTGCAGCTATTGACAGAAGCGCGTTGTGTAACATGGGGGAATAGTGTGGCGTCCGGGGCGCTCGCTGTGACGGAGCAACACTCAAAGCGCGGTGCATGTCGCGCAGGAAAAGGCAGGGCACCACACGGAGACACCACATCGTAGCAAACTTGAATGTCAAGTCAAGAACCCTGTTGGCAAGACTGATCAGAGATTTATATTTCGCGTTGAAGGAACGGACGGACTTGTCGTGTTGTGCTCTATCCATGATCACCTCAGGCGGCAAATGCCTAGACCAGTGGACGTTTTGAGACTCGGAGGAGTTTACGCCGTCGACGAGCAATACGTAGAGCGCGTCTGGATCTTGGACTACCTCCGTGACTCGCGAAACCGGGCTCGGGGCAAACCGAAAAGGGGCGGTTATTCCGTGGAGGAGGAGGCCGCCTGTACGGTCGTCTAGCTGAAGCCTGGTCACCGAAGATATCCGTGCACCTGAGCGAAACATGCCTTGAGAGATTGCATAGGCACCGTCAACTCCTGCGCGATTTCCGAATCAGACACATCCTGTGCATCCTCTCCCTCAACTCCGGATTGTGGGGGCCGAAGCTGCAGATGAGACGTTACATCCTGGCACACACATTTTGCGAGGAGCGCCTCCATTGAATCGACGTAGGCTTGCAGCGAATCAACCCGCTTCCGAAGCGCCTCGAAATGTGCCTCCGTCCGAACCTTCCGAGGGCCTGCCTCCTTGCCCCAGGAGCACTACCCAAGCTTTCAGAGCCCAGATATCGAATGGTGGTTGGGACGCACGTCTTCATTCCGGCCGGAGGCTACGCAAGACCCACAAACTGGCTTGACGCCGTCGCATTTGGATTTTCTACCAGGATCATTCGTCAGAGATCTAGATGGTGCCGTCGTGGAATGGGTCACTTTGCGCGGCAGATTGTGCACGCCTGTGGGGCATAAGGTTTGCGGGATTTTGTGTTTGTGGAGGTCCCTTTTGGCATGGGGAGAGCAGATCCGTCGGTTCACCGCCACACGTCTCGAAAATGATCCGCCAGAAGGCTGCAGGGACAATTTTAAAATCGGGAGAACTGCGAGCAATCCTGGCGGAAATATGTAACGGTTGAGTGAGTCAAGCGTGGATTCGACGAAGGTCAGCTCCGAACTGCAACAGCAATATATCACAGACAACTCAATAAAACACAAACAACTTGTACCAACATTATCGCTACATCCGTTCTACACTGATTCTATAGTTAGCAGTTCGTTCCTCCGTGTTCGCTCTCCTCGTCGGCCCAAACGGCAGATATACAAGAAACGGCCGCGCTCCAACCCTCGAGAGAGCGGCCGCAGACCGGCTTTTACGAGCCCGGAAGAGGCTTCACGCCCCTCCCGGCCCTCTCCAGCGCGCCCTCCGCCAGCTCGTACGCGGGGCGGTACTGCCGTCCCTCGACCGGCGTCGTCGCGTCCCCGTTCGCGTGCGTGTGTGTCGACGATATGTACGAGCTCAGCACGCTGATGGGGCTCGGGCTCGGCGTGTTCCCGAGCTCGGGCTGCGGCGTTGTGTGTGTAGAGGAGAAGACACTCGCGAGCGCCGTGCCGGGCGTGAGGAGCGCGGACGGCGGTTGCGAGGAGGTCGGTGATGCGGTCGAGGAAGATGGGATGTCGACGACGAGGAGGGCGGGGTTTGGGAAGGTGTTGTATGTGGAGCCGAGGGAAGTGTACCCGTAATCGTACAGGTCGCAGTACGGGACGTCGAGCTTCCGGAGGAAGGTCCATACGTCGGCGTAATCCCAATTTATTATGGGGTTGACGCGCTCGAAGCGCGGCCAGCCTGAATCGGTCATGTTGCGGTGCGAAAGCGTCGCTGCAATATTTTGTCAGAACGAGGATATCGAGGAAGACTGGACGAAGTAAATGGTGACTGGCAGAGAACCGCAGGTTTGGGAGAGCGGTCTGAGATCGGGAAGAACTCTTCGGCCCACCGGGTCAGGAGGCGCCCGAAATCGTTCTCGCAGCCGGATAGTATCGAGCATGAAGGAGTGTAAAGAAAGCTCACCTCCGTGAGGATCCGTTCTCCGCGTCCCAATGAGAATCGCCGCTATATCAGGATGCGCCTCCTTGTATATTTCTAGCGCCTGCTTCATCCCCTCGGAACCCTTCGCTTTACCCACGGCTTTGGGTGCTGGTGGAGCGCCATCTATATAGTTCGCGGCCGCACCGTTTACCGCAGGCTTGGGCGTAATGACGCTCTCCACTTTATCGGACGCTGGCCGACAATGGAAGAGATCCAAGTTGTACCGCGTTGCCGAGTTCTCGATGAACGCCTCTAGCACCAGGAACGGTGACGGTACAGCGATGTAAACGGCCGGAATGGGCCGTAGGGACTCGGATGGCGGGAGGCGCCGCGCTAGTGCGCCAGCAAAGAGATGCAGCAGCACAGTACCTGCCCAGACATTAATTTCCCCACATCCGCAACGCGTTATTTACGGTGACTCACAGTCCTTGCCGCCGTTAAAGCTGATGGACACGCGTTCCTGGCTTGAGGGACATGTCATCAAGAGAGGCGAGGAAGGAGCAGGTGCCCCACCTACCCATGTGTATCCAGGGCGCAGTCGATCACCTCGAGAGCCTCCTTCACCAACGGTGCCAAAGGGTCTTGCGAATTGGCCAAATCGTACACCGTCTCTGCGATTTTCGTGCAGTCCATTGAGGCCTGATTAATAGGTATAAAGTTGCAGCAGCCTGATTGCGAGGGAAGGATGGAGTGAGAGGACAAGATAGAATGCGATCACGAGATCGGGGGTCCTCCGCAATCGACTTTATTCAACCGCTATAAAAATCCGCACACGTCGCGTTCAAACGCGATATATTGGTTGCGGATGCAGGCGGTTCATATAGTCAACCAAGGACCAATTTCCGTGATGCCAGGCTCAAATTTCCTTGAATTACACCGGTTCCTCGTACATCGGTGCTCGAGGAGAAACAGGATGGATTTACTTAGATAAAGTATTAGATGGCGTACGAAGGCCGACGATCCCCAGCTCTGATTGGGAAGACATGGAAGAGCGACGACACCCATGGATGGCCGAATGACTGATCTACAAAGGGTGCGTCTGGTCTTTAGAACGCAGCGACTGAATCCCTTGTTCGTGGTAAAGACGCAGACACAAGGGAATGTGAAGGAACACTCGTAGGCCTTGCAGTACATAGTCAATGCTTGCTCAGAACTCGATTGCATCCTTGTTGTTGCGCCGCAGAGAAACGGCGGGCGGAGATTTTCGGTTCAGACGAACTGTAAATTATGGCGCCTGGACAGATGGTGCGTCTTGTCGCATTTCTTCCGTTCCTCGGTCGCGGATTGGGCCGCGCGTGAAACGACAAGGCGGAAGAGATAACGGGTACCCCGCGGCGTCGGTCGCCATCGTGGGTATGAGGCGGGATCGATATCTCGAAAAAGCCCTCTTGCGACCTCAGTTAAATTGGTGTTTGACGCAGGTTCTCGCACGTTCGACAAGGAATTGGATATCTTTCTAACTTGAGACGGCTGACCGACAGAATGCACAAAGAATAGAACGGAGGTGGTCGTTGAGAGCAAGATGAAATCGATCACGGGAACAGGACTCGGCTTGCCTTTCACCCTCACCCTCCCTTCGCTTTCTCAGCATCTACTGACTGGCACCAATGGCTACTGTCGTCCTCGTCACTGGCGGAACTGGGCTCGTCGGCGCCGCCCTGCGCCATGTAATCGAGACTGAGCCCGTCGGCTCAAAATACGGCAAACAACCCAATGAGACGTGGATATTCGCCAGCTCGGCGGACGGGGACCTCAGGTTGGCTGGCTTTCGTGTGCTCGAAGGATCAGCAAAGTTACATCGCGCAGGGACCCGGCACAGACGCTGAAGCTGTACGAAAAGTACAAACCGACCCATGTCATCCATCTTGCCGCGCTCGGTGTGTTCTTTCCTGGGCGTAGTTTGAGCGGCTCCTAATCCGTGCCATGTATAGTCGGTGGACTGTTCAAGAACATGAAATACAAGGTCACCGCCCCATGCGCGCACACTCCAAATCAGCTTTAACAGTCCTTTTCTCGCAGCTGACTTTCCTGCGGGAGAACATCCTCATCAACGACAACGTCCTGCACGCATCCCACACCCACAAGACGACCAAGCTCATCTCATGCCTCTCCACCTGCGTCTTCCCTGACAAGGTCGAGTACCCGCTCGACGAGAACAAAATCCACAGTGGTCCGCCCCACGAGAGTAACTTTGGCTACGCGCACGCGAAGCGTATGGTTGACGTGCAGAACCAGTGGGTCTTTTGTATGTGCCAACTGGAGCGCACGCGATCTGACGAAAAACGCCGACAGCGCCTACAAGGAGGAGTTTGGGTGCAACTTCACCTCCGCGATCCCGACCAACATCTTTGGCCCGCACGATAACTAGTGTGTATGCCGTCCTGCTCACTCAATTGACGCTGATCACCCTTCAGCGACCTGGAAGACGCGCACGTCATCCCTGCGCTCGTGCACAAATGCTACCTCGCCAAGAGTGCGTCCCGACCTCACAACAAAATGACCAACTAACAAACCATCCCGCAGAGAACGGCACCCCCTTCATCGTCGGTGGCACCGGCAAGCCCCTGCGCCAGTTCATCTTCTCGCAAGACCTCGCCAAGCTCTTCATCTGGATGCTGCGCGACTACGACGACGTCGAGCCCATCATCCTCTCCGTCGGCGAGGACGAGGAGGTGAGCATCAAGGAGGTGACAGACGCGATCGTCAAGGCGGTCGGCTTCGAGGGCGAGTACTCGTTCGACACCACGCGCGCGGACGGGCAGTTCCGCAAGCCCGCGTCGAACAAGAAGCTCCTGGAGCGGATTGGCGAGTTCCAGTTTACGCCGTTTGAGACTGGTGCGTCTTCCTTTTCCTTCCTCGGCTTGGCTCCCAGGCTGATACTGCGCTCTTTGCAGCACTGGACATTAGCGTCAAGTGGTTTATCGAGAACTACGACACTGCACGGACGGGGAAGAACAAGAAGGCGTGATTGTATCGGGATCCATTAGGTTTGATCAAGTACATAGAGCTGGACGGAAAAATCACACAACTTGGACTCAATCGGACTGTTTGCAAGTTTATCCCAATCCTCGTATCTCGAGGTTTCGTTTCAAAGGCGTCCGATAAAAGAAAAGAAAAAGAACGAACGAACGAATTATGTCTGTACACTACTTCCGGATCCTTGGTCTTTTCCTCACTATGTAAAAAGTTGCGAGTTGAATCGTATAATGCTCCTCCCCGAGTCCACTGCAGTTCTATTTCCGACGCGACGCAAAGCCGGCCTAATTCTGGTCCTCCACCATGTTCTTCGACGCCTTGACGTCCGCCTCGACCATCTCCTTGACGAGCGACGGGAAGTCGACCTTGCGCTTCCAGCCCAGGAGGCGCTCCGCCTTTGCGGGGTTGCCGAGGAGGAGCCTGGATCAGGGTTTAGTTTTTCAGAGTCAAGAGAGAGAGGAGAGGGGACTTACTCGACCTCTGCGGGACGGAAGTACTGCGCGTCGATCTTGACGATGACCTTGCCCGTCTTGACGTCTACGGCCTGCTCATCGATACCGGTGCCGGACCACCTGTTCGTTGGTCAGTTAGATGTGCGCAAAGGGAAACGGAGGACATACTTGAGCTCGATGCCAACCGCCGAAAAGGACAGACCGATGAACTCGCGCACGGGGTGCGTCTCGCCTGTCGCAAGAACAAAGTCGTCCGCTGAAGGCTGCTGGAGCATAAGCCACATGCCCTCTACATAGTCGCGTGCTGCCAGGGAATGAACAAAACGTATACAGAAAGTCGCAAAACGGCGACGCACCGTGTCCCCAATCCCGCTTGGCATCGATGTTCCCCAGATACAAGCACGCCTGCTTCCCGAGCGAGATGTCCGCCGCCGCGCGTGTGATCTTGCGCGTAACGAACGTCCGCCCTCGGCGCGGGCTCTCGTGGTTGAACAGAATCCCGTTGCACGCATACATCCCGTACGCCTCGCGGTAGTTGACGACGATCCAGTATGCGTAGAGCTTGGCGCAGCCGTACGGGCTCCGTGGGTAGAACGGGGTCGTCTCGCTCTGCGGCGTCTCAACGACCTTGCCGTAAAGCTCCGAGGTCGACGCCTGGTAGAACCGGACGTGCTTCTCGAGGCCGCAGGTACGCACGGCGTCGAGGAGGCGCAGGGTGCCGAGGCCGTCGACGTCGCCCGTGTACTCGGCCATCTCGAACGAGACCTTGACGTGCGACTGCGCGCCGAGGTTGTAAATCTCGGTGGGCTGCACCTGGGCGATGATGTAGACGAGGTTGGTGCTGTCGCTCAGGTCCCCATAATGGAGTTTGAACTTGCCAGGGCCTAAAAATCGCGAGCAAAGACGTAAGAGGCGCTCCAAACGTCCATAAAAAAGCCTACTCTCGTGCTGATCTTCATACAGATGATGCAGACGACCGGTGTTGAAGCTGGAGGAGCGGCGGATGATACCGTGCACCTGGTAACCCTTCGAAAGCAAGAGCTCTGTGCTGCAAGACGAATTGGATGAATCAGATCTTGGGCGATGCTGTGACGTCGTCCTCGACTCACAGATAAGAGCCGTCTTGGCCGGTAATGCCTTTAACGCGCGTGTTAACCACAGAGATCCTCGTACGACCAAACCACCGAACCTGAGATGAGCGCGACCTTGCGCTTGTTGTATTCCTCGGGGGACGGGAGGTTTTGGAGAGCAAAGGGCGTGGTGAAGTCCGACATGTTGCGGGATGGAGAGGATGAGGGGAGAGGGCAAGAACGAACTGTCAAAAAAGTCGCGAACAGTTGCCTTTTCGGGGTGTCGTGAATAATCCCGCGGAATGTCTCTCGATAAATTCGCTGCACAATCGCAGTCGTTCAACTATCTACAGCTATATGCACGCCCGATACACGCGGCCAGAAAAAGTGACCACGTCGCACTATTACAGGCCGAGAGAAGCGCATTATTGGCTCGTGCACCCCGTCTGCCATAATTTTCCATGAATGGCTTCACGTACTTCAGCGCAATCACCGCAATCATTTCTTGCCAGAGGAATGGGTTAGAGGTGGAGAGGGAACCATGTTCGCCAATTGAAGAAATACAGTATAAACACGATATAAAGACAGCAGCGCCATTACATACCCTCTACAGGACTCGTATTCTGCGCGATGAACGTATCTGAGTTGAGGTTCTCAATAAACGCGGTCCAAAACGCGTCGTCCATAAACAAATCCTGGTTCGTCGGCCCCGGATCGCGATCCTCCGGAATCCCCATCGACTGCAAATACCGCAACCCCGTCGGGTCCAAGTACGGTTGTTGGTCCTGCGAATGCGCCTCGGGGTGGGGCACGAACTGGAACCCAAACCCGGGGTCAACTCGGGCAGCCTGAATCGGGCAGTTCATTGCAAGTTGGTCGTCCTCGCGTGGCTTGCGGCGCTCCCACGCCGTGAGCAGCGCACCAAGCACATGCCCGCAGCGCGCCGCCGCGTGGTCCGGGGCATGCGCGATGCGCGCGAGGCGCTCGATCGCCATGCTCTGCAGGCGCTCGCTGGCGCCGCCGAGCTTCTCCCCGCCAAGCTGGTAGATCGAGAAGTTGGACACGAAGATCCACGTCGCGGCAAAACCGACCATGACGTAGAGGTTGTCCGGCGCGGTACTGAGGAGGTCGGTCGAGGGCGTGGGCATGGGCGGGGCGAGGAAGGCGGTGAGGACGAGCTCGGAGCTGATGAGCGCCATGCGGCCCCAGTAGAGCGAGATGCAGTGGCCGTCGATTTTGGCCTTGTACCACGGCATGTGCGGGGTCTCGCGCTCGTGGACGGTGCGCGCTTCGCGGAGCGCGTGGTGCATGACGAGGAGGCGGCACGCGTTGTACTGGAGGATGAGCATGTTCGAGTAAAAGGTGTCGAATTGGGTGATGACTGCCGAAGAAAGGTCAGCGCTCGCAGTTGTCGATTGTTAGGGCTGTGTCCTACCAGGTAAAGGCGTCAAGAGCCGGCTGAGCCCTTCCATCGAGGAGATAACGGTGTTGATCTGGGTGAAGAACGGTCCCATATCTACGGCGTTGGTGCTCTTCAACCGAAGCTTGAGCGCCGTTTCACTGATCTCGAACATTTTTGCGCCAAGGCCAAGGCGGATGTCGCGGACGGCGGGAAGGGTAAATTCGGCCAACGACGAGAGGCTAACCATATCATGATCGAGCTGTGAAAGTGACGAGACAGGTGTGCGTCCGGTACCGATACATAACCTAGGTAATAATAGTCAGCGCAAAACGAACGGAGGGAAGTCGAGCACACATACATCGACTCGGATATTGAAAGATGCATCCACTGTTTTGAAAAGGCTTCAAATCGGGCTGAGAGGGCGTATAAATAGGGCCTACCAAACGCCATCGTGTAGTGGATTCATTTATTTCTGCTTCGCTGGCTTTGGCAGCACGCAGACTGAAGGCACGTTTCGACTCGTCCTGCAGCCGCAGATTCATCGCCATACTGACGGCCGAAGCAATGAGTAACCGTCCGTCGCGTGCCTCGGCACCAGTGCCGCAAATTGGTGCCCAGATAGAGAGGATGAGTAGCGCGTGTATTGAATCCAGGGAAGGCTGCGGATTGAATATTTCTTTCATAAAGACATCTTCTGTGAGCTTTTGCAGTCTCGGTGCGATCGTTGCTCGAACCCCGGGTGCCAAGTGTCGAGAGGCAATGGTACAACGGACTATGTCCAACAAGGACCCAGTGCTTTGGGACGGCACTGGCGCTGGTTGGGCACAGATCCATGGACTGTATCGTGTCTCGAATCTGACGGGCCCCACAATCAGCAGAGGCAGAAGAACAAGGGGATCACAAACATTTCCAGAAGAGACGTCGTTTCCTGCGGGCTCAAGATATCGGACAGCCGGTTGCCAGGCGGGGACTGGAATGTCGTTTCGGTACGGGGACAGCGGACAAGCTCCTGGATCGCTAGCATGGGGGCGGCCGTCCAGTCGACGCGGGACACACATCCCTAGTGTCTAGTCAGTCCTCGTAAATCACTAGGCGAACTGGGTACCCACCCAAATGGGTGTGGTCGGCGTAGGAAGGAGATCCTCTGGCCCAGACATGCCATACTGATTCGGTGTGGTAGGAGTGGTTCTAGCGGGTGCAGGTGCAGGGGTTGCATTGGGACGAGACGAGGCGACTGCGGCGAGGGTGTTCAAGCTAGCGGTTCCACAGAGTTCAGGAGAGTGATCCGGGGGACTATACGATACCGTCGGAGGCGGCGTCGGCGTCTCTGGTGAGGGGTGCGATGTACTGGGCGGCGGGGCAAAATGTATCAAGTTGGACGTCTCAAAGGAGCATTGGGCGCCGAGGACCTATGGGAAACGTTTATTAGGTCCAACAGTCTTTCAGAAACTGTGGACGACTAACTTTGCAGCGGTGACAGCGAATCGTAACGGGTTCGCCAGGCTGGGGACGAACATCGAGGATCTCGCACCGGGATTTCTGTCGCCTACACGAGGCACATGCCTGACTGGCTTTTGTCCTTTTCGGAGGGGGGTTGTCCCCCGACGGTGCTGAGACTCTCTTCATGGGGGTGCGAGGCAAAGCGACGGGAAGCCCGCCATCTGATCCGTCGGAACGTCGGAAGGGCCGGTGATTTATCCATCCTTGCTCACCACAGTTCGAGCGAAGACGACCTCGCAAAGTCTACCTGAGGACAGCGTTGCAATGGATTTATTTTCTAGGCCTTTCATTTTATTTTATTTTATTTTATTTTTATCTATTTTGTTGTTGACTCAAACGCTACAACACGAGCATTTGTACCTCGTTGTGTTGTAGCTCAGCACATTCTCTTCCTCTTCTGCTTTCGTCATTTTCCTCTCCAACTCCAACCCTTCCGGTCCTTCGACATTCCAAACTGACAGATTTCATTTGTGCAGCTAATTCACTCACTCACTCCACCATCGAAACTGACCGGCACGAGCAACGCCATTCCTATAACCAGGCGGTCTGCGTAATACGCAACGTTGCGTCCGCGAGGACAAAGTTGTCACCGTGAAACAGGTGGATTCATTGGTGGCCCCCCGCGTCGCATCTGGGCCAGCCATCGCTCTCTGGTCCTCGGCGGCTCGGCGTATTGACACTGAAACCTTGCGATGTGTATAAGTAATGTGTACCCAACCCTGGGTGAGGAACGCGGAAGCCTCGTTCTGGTGAGCGGTAGTCGTCCGCACTAATCGGTGGTCTAGGTTTCTTCAGCGGGGCGCCCCAGTATCAGGCCAAGCCTTCTTGAACGCAGGGATTCCCTTGTCTGTTCTGGACGACCTCGTGAATTTTGTTAATTGCCAATGTACATCTGCGCAGGCGTACAGCGAGAAAGTCCACCTCGGTTGTGGATGCAGTTGCGGTGTCCTGCCTGGATCGACGATGTGGTGCATTCCTCCCCACGCTCCATCGCCGATCCGGAGGCAGTGACGAACGAGGGCGACTTAAATTTCCTTGAGCACCGTTATTCGCCCTGCGCATCTTGCTTACTTCCCCCGTCTCCCTCCCGTCCTACAGCCCAGCGAACATGGAGGTATGGCGGACTGTGTTTTTGCTCGCAGAATAATCCCACTGACGACGATGCTGTTAGCAGGCCAATATACGCGTCTTCGCCCTCATCATCGGCGTCGACAAGTACAAGTCCGGCGCGGTGCGTCTTGTTTACTATGCTGCTCGCACGCTCCGCAGGCTGACATTTGTTGCCGCAGATCTGGAATCTCGAGTCCTGCGTCGACGACGCGCAGAAGGTCCAGCGGTGGCTTCGAAAGGAACTCAAGGTTCCGAAGGAGCAGATCTGCATGCTCTTGGATAAGCACGCGACGAAAGACAACATCGAGCAGAGCTTTCTGCGGCATCTAGTCCACAACGAGAACATCCGACCAGGGGACGCCATTATTGTGTATTTCGCGGGGCATGGCAGCACCGGTCCCGCGCCTGACGACTGGTTCCACAAGGGATCTGTTTCTGGGACGGCGGAGGTGCTGTGTTCGTACGACTTTGGTCAGCGCGGGATCGTCGGCGTATCCGATCGTTCTCTGCAAGCCATGCTCGAGGAGCTCTCTAAGGCCAAAGGGAACAACATCGCCGTCATCCTCGACTCGTGCTTTGCGCCGGTGCAGTCGCCGTCGAATATCCGCGATCGCCGCCACACCCGCTGGACACCACCCGACAAGATCACTCCGCAAGAGTTGCGCCAAGGCCTCTGGCCTTCCGCCGACTCCGAGTCACAAGTATATCCGCGCGGTGTTGGGTTCTATAACACCGGAAATTCGGCATACACGCTGCTTGCGGCTTGCAGCCCCGGGGAGAAGGCCATCGAGGGGAAGGACGGTGGGAAGTTCACATCTGCGTTCCTCGAGACGGCGCGTGAAACGCCCCTTCACAGCGCATCGTACGTCAGTCTTTTGAGCCACATCCGGCCGAAAATCGGGGAGGCTCAAAGGCCCTTGTTTGCGGGGGCCAACGCGGAACGGCCTGTCTTTGACGCGGTCCCGTTCCTGCCCGACCAAGCGTATTTCCAGACAGATCCGGTGCACGACCCGAAGATGCTGCGAATCGGCCTCGGTGCAGTCCACGGCGTCGTCGAAGGAACGGAGTTCTCCCTCCATGGGCACAACTGCCGCGGGTCTTCCAACCCACCGCTAGCACATGTGTCTGTAACGGACGTGTACCCGACGTGGTCCTTTGGCTATACAAGCCACTCTGTCCCGTCTGGTTGTTGGGCGCAAATCAAGCGGTGGAACCATCGTCGAGGGTTCCGGTTGCAGCCCAAGCGGTCTCTCTCCCTCCTTCGTCGTCCATCTCGAGCGTCGCTTCGTTCTGTCGGGGTATCTATCTTCCGTCGTCCCAAGTGCCAGTAGAACCCATGGGTTGAACAGGACAGTGGAAGCAGCTGAGTAGGGCGTCGATTTTGTTATGGGTCTAGGATGATATGTATTGAGTATTATGTTTGCTGTACTTTATGATATGAGCTGGCTAGTGCCATGGTGCATGAGAGGTGGACGTTCAAGCAGAGTGTGTGTGTCGGAGTGATCCCATCATCAATCGCAGCCGAATCCGTCCCTGCTCTCAAACTTTCGTGTCTACTTGGGTCTTGCTTTGCGCCGGATACACTTCAGAGCTCCCCGGCATGCCAAAGGAAACCTCGAAATCCCGTGGACGGTACGCTTCGCAGGCATGCACATTCTGTCGGACAAAGTACGCAAGCCGCAAAGTCGTGCCGGACAGCTTTGTTTAACAATTCTGGAGGCAGGAAAACAAAGTGCGATGGTGTCAAGCCAGTATGTGGACCATGTACTGCCTCCGGCCGAAATAACGAGGTGACGAGTCTCCATTATCACTGCGCCTTCGCTACAAAACTAATTTTGACTCAGTGTGCTTGGGGAAAGGATACAGCCGTTCGGAAGCCGCGAACGGATGCACTCTTTGAGGCACTGAGAAAGCGAGCCGACTCACTCCAGGCCTACGTTGATCTCCTGGAGGGACTGCTCGAGAAATGCGTCTGCCAAGATGTATCTTCCCATCGGCAATTTCGTCCACAACCCACGAGAGAAGATTCCACTAGTACTACTCGAGAAGATGGGGACGTTGACGAAGAGGGGAACTCGGATCTGCCCTCTGACGAAGAGGTAGCGCAAGACTTGACTATTCCGATGAGCCGCCTGAAGGTAAGAAAGTCCACGAAGTATTGAAAATGTAGTTTGTGCTGAGTCTAATCCAGGTAGATCATCAATACGGAGGTCTCCTTCGTCACGGAATCACGGCGGCTTTCCGCTTCCTCGGCACACCCCCAGATCCTGTTCCGGAGGCGTTCGAGTCGGACCCCGATGCAACCTACATATTACATGTTGACGGCATGGACATCGCCGCCTGCCACCCGGATATCGACTGGTCTCGACATCTACCACCTGGCGTTCTTTTAGATAGAACAGAACACGACAAGTACACACAACTCCCTTTTTAGTCTCGTCTGTCTCACCAAAGTTTCCAGGATACTTTCGTTGTCCTTCAAGTTCTCCCTCATGTGGTGTCTCCGCATCGTCCCTTCGCTGTTCTTCAGGGACATGTACCGTGCTCTCAGTGTTTCTGCGTCTGATCCACGTCCGAGAACCCCGCATTACTCTCCGATGCTACACAACGCAATCCTGGCACTCTCTGTCATTTTCTCTGATGATCCTTATATACGAGATCCCAAGATCAAGCTACATTTCGCTGATGCGGCCAAAGCCTGTCTGGAGGCGGAATGCCGGAGGCCGGACCTTGCTCTTGCTCAAGCCCTCGCGTTGATAGGGACATTATATGGCGACCTGGGCGACCGAATATACGGGGATCTGTTCTTCGGCGAGTAATGAGTCTGTGGGAGACGTCTTGTGCTTACCTGTATATCTAGGGATGAGCGACAGAATTAGCACAGCTCGTACGTCGTTTCCCGCGATCCCAATCCGCTCACTCAACTCTGGCCTCTTGCAGTCGGACTCAACATAGATTCCAGCGCGTCGGCCAACAGTGGACTGATGACCCGCGATGAGGAGCTTGGCAGAGGCTGGGCTTATTGGTCGTGGGTTTCCGTGGTATGTATTGTTATTAGCTTTCTTCCGTTCGCGGCCAATGGGTACTTAGGACATCTGTTTGGCGGCTTGCTATGGCCGCGACTGCTCCGTCGGTCGGCGCACCATCTCCATGCCCTTCGTGGATTCGGAATACGACCAAATTCCATGGCATCACCCCTCGGTGCCCGCACAACCGAATCTCCTCACCCTCGTGTTCAATCGGTCCACTACTCTTTTTCTTATAATGCGCAAGATCATCGATATAGTGTGCGTGCTCTGCATTTCCCCCTTTTCCCCTCCTTTAACCGCCGGGTTAGCAATGGGCTAACCGGTCGGGTTCGGCAAGATGACATACGATTCGACGAACAGATTACCAGAATAGAGTGAGCTTTGCCGCTTTATTCAGTGGCTCCTTGACTCATTCGTTCGAACAGTCTCGAGCTAAATAACTGGAAGTCGGAACTTCCTCCGGAGTTGGATATCACATTGGCGAACAGGACAAAATCAACGCCACAGAAATTGATGCTGCACCTGCAGTATTGGTGGGCCTTCATCGTTTTGCACCAACCGTTGTTCCCCTCCAACAATCAAATTCCCTTTCAACACTCGGATCCGCAAGTGGATCACGTCAAGGTACGCACTCAACTGCGGCGAATCCGACCTCGGTCTCACTTGAACATCCTAGCTATCCACCCGCGCCGCCGAGAACATTCTCGAGCTCCTCGAGACGTGGTCCTCTCTGTACACCCTGCGGTTTTCGCCGATAACGTTGCTGCAGATAATCTTCAGTGCAGGCACAGTCTTTCTCCTGCGCGCACTGCACGCCACGACGAACCAGCGCATCGCGCACGCGGCGCTGAAGACCGCTCTTGCACAGGCCGAGCAATGTGTACGATATTTACACGAAATGGGTCAAGCGTGGCACGGCGCGGCTGTGACGGGGGATACATTGCAGGCGGTTTTGCATCAGAAACTGCTACCCGTCATCGCCAAGCGGCTCGCGCGCAAGGGCGACGAAATTCCAGCGGCCACGTCCTCGCCTGAACCTGTAGCTCCTGCCAGTGACCTCGGTGGACTGGAGGAAAGGATTTTGTTCCGCGGAAACCTCGATTGGACCCTGGCCCAGCACGCACCGACCCAGGATTGGTCCCAAACACCTTTGCCTTTCTTTACCCAATCTGGTCTCGGGACCGAACTGAGCCAGCCGCCGTACTCCTCTGCGCCGGACAGCTACCTTCCACAGTCCGACATGGCCGGGTTCCCTCCGGACTTTGACCGTTTCCCGGAGCTGTGGGAGCAAGAGCTCTTGGCGAGTAGTGATTTATTTAACCAGCAATAATTTAGAGCACCGTCGCCGTCTCGGGCTACATGCAATAAATGCATCCATTGTTTCCGTACGCAGCTTTGACCCTGCTCAAGATTGTCGTAAAACCCTTCGCCGGTCACTAAACAACTCCCGAGATCATTATTCTTGCTTTTCGCCCCTATAATCCTCCACGCGGTTCTCTCCGCTCATACCCTTTCGTACTCGGACACTTGCGCTGCAAGTTGCGCAGGAGTGGAAAGGTCGGAGCGTTGAGGTTCCCCTGAAAGACAAAGGCCCTAGTCCCGACGGATTTACTTGCGAGCCCACAAGCCGTCCGCCCCAAATTGCATGCACTGTCAATTGGCCCTTGGGCGTGCGAGGCTCATCTTGAATCTGCCAGTCACAACCTCTCCGTCCCTACGCCGTCCGATCTCTCCGCTGCATTTGGTCTCCCGGGTCACAATCTCTAAGTTCAGTCGGGCTTTTGGGCAGCCCCGTCGCGCATTCTCAACAGACTCTCCCGATGTTCTCTTCAACTATACATCGGGACGCTGGATGTAAGCCCTATAGTCCTCTGCCGTATATGCCTGATCCACATTCAGCGTGAACGATGCTCTTCGCCTCTCAGAGCGCAAACGCGAGTTTGAAGTCGATGAGCTTTGTCGACTTGCGGCGGAATCTGTAGGTCGGACTCCTCAAGATATCGACACATTTGTGAAGCTCGCCGAGGGCGGCTTCAACCGGATTTTCCTTATCACCATGCACGACGGCTTCGAGATGATAGCTCGCATCCCATTCCCCATCACGGTACCTAAATTCTACGCTGTCGCTAGTGAAGCAGCCACGATGCGTTTCCTGCGTTCCTCCGGGCTGCCTATTCCCGAGGTCTACGATTACTCTCCTTCGGCGGACAACGCAGCAAAGACGGAATATATATTCATGGAGTTTATCAGAGGTCTGAACCTCGGCGACATGTGGAACGATCTCGAGGAACCAGAGATTGCTTCGGTCTTGCGTCAACTTACTCAACTGGAGTCTCGCATGATGTCAATTGCTTTCCCGGCTGGTGGAAGCCTCTACTATGCGAAGGACTTGGAGAAGAAGACAGGGACGAGAGGCATCCCGCTCAAGGACGACAGCTTCTGCGTCGGTCCAGATGTCAGCATAGTTTTGTGGTATGGCAGGAGGTCGCAGCTCGACGTGGACAGGGGACCGTGTGCGTCACTCGCTTTTGCTGAACGTTTTGGAACTAATCGACAAATAGACGAAAACGCCGAGGCGGCGCTCGTAGCACCAGCTCGCAAGGAGCTGGCATATCTGGAGAAGTTCGGTCGACCGCTATTACCGTTCCGGCGTGAAAGGAGGGAGTCTTACGGGTTCGAGGAGCAGTCGCCGTTGGATCACATCAGGAATCTCGAGCGCTACCTTCTCCTCGTACCCTTCCTCCCCTCCAGGAACCTGGGTCTCCATTCTTTCCGTATTCGTCATCCCGACCTCCAGCCCGGCAACGTCGTCGTGTCCAAGTCGTCACCCTCCTCCGGCCAGTTGGAAGTCGTGAGCCTGCTCGACTGGCAACACACCTCGATCCTACCGCCGTCTCTCCTCGCTGGTATACCAGGTCGCTTTCAAAACCACGATGATGATGTCTCACATGCTCTCATCCCACCCTCATTACCGGCGAACATGGGCGAGTTGGATGAAAATGCGCAGAGTCGCGCCATGGAGCTTTACCACAGGCGCCTCGTCCACTTTCACTACGTCAAGAACACGGAGCGGTACAACAAGCTACATCATTATGTGTCTTCGGACTACTTGTCCATGTTCATCTGCCGCCTTTTCACCCGAGCCGGTGCTCCATGGGAGGGCGAGCCCCACGCGCTGAAGTCTGCCCTGCTAGACGCAACGGAGATGTGGGAGAGCCTCGCGGGGGAAGCTGTGTCGTGTCCAGTCGCGTTCGAACCGGAGGACGTACGCGCGACGAAGGCGCCGAGCGAAAGGCTGCAACTGGGGGATCAGAATATTGAAGACTTCCGAGGCATCATTGGGTGCGGCGAGGAGACCTGGGTGCCCATCGAACATCACAAGGTGGCCATGGACCTCGCTGAGCGGCTCAAGTTGAGCATGCTGACAGTGCTAAAGACCGTGGACGAGGAAACCCAGGCTGAGGCTACAGCGAATTGGCTTTTGGACGATATGGACGAGGAGGATTACATGTAGATTGTAATGCGTCGATCGGCACATTCCACGATGTTATTTTTGCGAACGCAGCGCTGAATGCACCGCCCGGTACAAACGAGTTCAGTCTGGATAGATCCTTTTGAAGAACTCGGCGGACCATCAGACAGTTGTTTTACCAGGGGAGCAAACGCCGTCTCGATCCAAATGTAAAATCCAAATACATGTATTGTTTCCGCGATGAATATACAAGGGTCACGTACGCAACCATGCAGTTTTGGCTATCTTTTTCAGCTTCTTCTGCTGCTTGAACCGTTCCTAAAGACAAGGGGTCAGTGGGAAATGCTACCCCAGAACCAGATAACTCACCAAGTCCTTCTTGGTAGGCCGCTTCCGCTTCTTCTCTCCGGCTTCAGCCTCTGCGGCATGCTCCTCCGCGAGGTTCTGCTCCCAAGCAGCCACGTCAAAGAACACCTCGCTCATACGCTTCGCCCGCTCATACTCAGAGAGATGCGCAGGAGTACGGGAGTCCATCGCCGCAAATTGGCCGGTACGGGCGTTGAACTTGGCCTGGAAGCTTGGAAGGCCCGACGGATCTCCTGCAGAGGTGGATGCGGCGAGCGAGGGGTCGAGGTACGCGAGGGCGGGGTCGATACCCTGCGCAATGGCGGCGTTCTGGAGGGCGGCGTAGCGGGGAATAGAGGATGTTTCAGCAGCCGTCGCGGATGCAGGGGTGCTGGTCTCAGCCTCTGTCGCCGGCGCGGCAGACGTCGACGCGGCCTCTGCGGCTGGTTCTGAGGGTACGAGAGGGTTTGTCCATGTAGTCTCCTGGGTCACCGAGTTGAAGAAATAATACGCGTTGTACTGAGGCGAGAAGATGGCCTGCCAAGCCGTAGGTTGCTCATCGGGGGCAGAGTCGGCTGGAGTTTCAGTCGTAGGAGCGGGTTCCGCCTCCTCTGTGGCGACTGGCGTGGAGGAGGACGCCTCTGGTGTCGGCGAAAGCTCCTTGCTCTTCTCCTTGCTTTCCGTCGATGTGGTAGACATGAAGGAGGAGTTCAAACTCCGATTGCGGATCAGGAAGGTATTCAAACACCGCCAGTGGCAAAACGCGAAAACATAAGAGTTTTGTATTTTCCTCGAGTATCTACGGGGTGCCAGGGATGTCGGCATGGGCTGTTTATTCGAGAAATCTAACCTGTCCCAGTTCCCATAAGAAATACCTGGGTTCAAATGTACATTTACTGGTAGAAGAAGGCCAGAATCATCCTTGCGCATTGAACACCAGTGCTGGAGGATGTACAACGAGAATACCACATCCCAAACCCTCCAGCTCAAACCCGAGCTGCGTCTGGGATCCAATTGCCCGTACAACCCCGAAGTTCAGCACCTCTCTCACCTCCAGCGTGTCGGACAAAGGGAGCGTCAGCTCCGCGTCGCGTGCATTCATGTTCACCAACAATAAGAGCGTCTCGGCGCCGAGGGTCCACATCCCCACGTCGATTCTATTCGACACAACGCGACGGAATTCCACGCGGGGGTCAAAGATGAAGGTCTTGACCAACCCAAGCGCGATCGCAAGGGCAGAAGCAGCGCTTTTGATGTCCGCAGTCGTTGGGTCGATCCATGGCATGATCCCTGTCGCGATGATGAGGACTTGAAGATTTGAGAAGGCGAAATAACTAACCGCGGGCCCCGTGGTTGACGCTGAGAAGAGCCTGAAGTATGAACTCCCTCCCAGTTGGGGGGCGGGTCCAGAATCTGACGATGTGATCAGTCGAGAAATGATACTCGACGAGACCCAAAATCGTACTCTTCGCCTCCAAAGGCCTGCGGGACTGCCCACACCGCTTTATCGCGTGCCCATCCCAGCACGTCTAAGCGCATGACAAAGTCGTCCAGGCGCCTTGACACGTCCTCAAGCTCGCCCCGACAGTTGTCGCAGCCGCAGCATCCAAAGTCGAGCGTGCACGATGTATTATACTTGGCTGAGAACGCAGGGTCGTTGGCGATGGTGTAGGTGTCGGGCATAACAACGTCTGCGCCAGCAGAGTAGGCGCCAAACTCGTAGTCCGCGCAATTGAGCGCGATGGAGACGGGGTGGTAGCCGTCGAGGGCGTAAATGGCGTCGTACGCGCGCTGCGTCGCGTCCAACGGCTCGCTCGTCCCATCGGGCTCGTCAGCGGTGTACCAAAGCAGTAGATTGGGACGGTGCTTGATCATATTAACTTCTGCTCGGAGGGCTGCGGGGTCATTGTATGTGCTGTCTGGATGTGAACCTTCCAAAACTGTAACGTCGAAAACCGCACTCACTGTCGCATATCATAAACCAGGTACAGTCCGAGCTCTTCCATGCGATCCAAGACTCTTGCTAGAGCCGTGAGGTCACCGAACGTGGGCACCGGGTGTACGATAGTGAAGCTAGTTATCGTTAGTCAACGATGTAGTTCGAGACGGACGCCTCACCCCTCCGCCTTGAGCTGGTCCAGGATGAGAAGGTCCGAGTCGAGGTAGTTGTCGAACGAAGTGTAAAAGCCGATAGGAAATATGGGCTCGTACGAATTGCTGCCCGAAGGTTTAACCAAGAGAGCGCCGGTGCGCGAATCACGCTTGGTTACCGAACCAGATTCCTGCGCCGGCAGATAAGAAATTGCAGCCACGGCGCTGAAGATCTGCCTCTCGTGAGAGTGCTGGGGCGTGTACGACGCAGCGCAGTCAATGATAAACGGCTGCTTGCGCGGTTGGCTGAGGTTGGCGAGTGGAAAGTGTAGCTCAGAGGTAGAATTGAATCCGACCGTGGCTTCTGCCAGAAGGGCGCCATTCACACTGATAGAGACCTCCAAAGCCGCAGTGCTTGACGGTTGACCGTCAGAGAACACGACGGGTTTCGACCCGCTGTAGCGCGAATACGTGACGAAGGTTTCGACAACGACCCCCGCCTCGTGGTCTTCATGCAGATATGGGGTTATGATAGGTGAGCATCGGAAGACCAGCAGAGGCGCAGATGATCGTTCTGAGATGGGGAAGCGGCCGCCTGGAGGAACGACAGGTTGACCCTGAATATAGTTTTTATTACACCTTCACCGTACCCAATCAGACGGAAAATTAGGTGAGGTCTGGGAGGGCTCCGACCAGGTCTGCGCGAGTATTTGGGAAGTGAGACTTAGTGTTACAAGAAGCGGGAACATGAAGGTCGAGTTCAAGCGTGTTTGGTCGGAGCCATCGGAGTTGGAACTCGTTTTCGACCTGACCACGACACGAAAATTTCGCGACACCCATCTCACAACGCCAGTAGCGCTACTAGAGCTCGACAATTGGAACACCCATGTAATCCCTTGGTTTCCAGCCTTAATCCCATCCGTTTAAGCTTCAAGGCCAAGACTATATTCTGGACTCGCGGCGATGGACTCTGACGATGAATGGACAACACCAACCTTTGCGTTCCACGACCTGGACTACATCCCCTCCGGATATTCCGGCATCCTCGCGCCCTACATCGAAACCTCCGCAGGTACCATGCGTGCAGCCGCGACCCTCATGCGCCTGGATCTCCTCCCCGCGTCCCCGTCCTCGTCCCCGTCCCCGTCCCCGCCTCAATCAATCGTCTGCGACCTCGGCTGTGGAGACGGCGAATTCCTCATCGGCCTCCTAGCGCACCTTAACCGCAACAGCGCACGCACCGCAGCGGTCCACGGCTTCGGCATCGACTACAACGCCGCACTGCTAGAGACCGCCGCGCTCAACGCCGTATCTGCGGGCGAGACAGTCCGCTGGCTTGCATACGATTTCAACGCAGACCTGGACGACCTCAGCGCGCAGCTTGCGCTCGCGCGCGTAACGCATGTGTTCGTCTACCTCGTGCCGAAGCAGCTCGCGCTGCAGACCGTGCGCGCGATTTTGGAGGGGTTGTGTGCGAGTGGGGTGGTGGTTTGCTGTCACAAATTCCAGCCCACGTACCTCACGCCGACGAGGCGCGATTTGTTGATGGATTTAGTGGTGTATGAGCGGGGTGGGCAGGAGGACGAGTCGAGTTTACGGTAACCAGGTTCTTAATTTACAACGCTGCCACCACCATCTTGGACCAGAAAATGAAGAAAGGCTCGACTCTTTCCGATCATCGCCATTGATTATGGCACAGCAGTCGCACCAGTGTACGCGTTGAGCGTTTCGTCGGCGCATCCCGCGGGCGTCATAAACGCGTAGGCGCCGAGATTGATAACTTTGCCAATCGTGTTAGACCGGAGGAAACCCACTACGACAGGACTCACAAACGGAGAGAATACTTCCCGTAGGGCATACGAGCCAGGCATTATTTTGCTGCCTCTTCACCGTCGGGCTGCTCCATCTGAAAATTCGAGCATCAGTATTGCGCCGCACATCCCAGGAAATTCAAACATACTCGAGACTGTCCCCAGAGAAAACAAAAGTTCCAAGGGTGTCGGGAGTCGTGGACCAGCTCACCCCGAGCTTGGTCACCGTGGAATTTGCCGGCGGGGCGACGATCGCGTAGAGATTCTTGCCGCCCGCGTTCTGGATGAGCTGTCCGTTGACGACTTGGAACTGGGCCGCCTGGGTGTAGTCCCCGAGGACGGCAGGAGACGCAGTATCAAGGACTTGCGATTGCAGATACTTGTGGAAATTGGGATCTTCCTGGAAACGTTCGAGCTCGGAGTTGAGATACTGGAGCTTTCAAAGCGCTTACGACTGCACGAATGAAAGAATAGCCAGGCGCCAGCGTCGCCGAACCACCGGGCGCCGTGCTCGTGGAGGAGGCTGTCGATGTGCCCGTGCCTGTTCCTGTTCCAGTGGTGGAAGTAGCGACAGTGGTCGTCGTGGCAGCCCCTTGGAGACATTGCGAGTACCTGTATGCGTGTTGAGGCTCACGCGCACAACGGAGGTTAGATACGCGCACCATTGGCTAGAGAATACGCAACTCCAGCCCGCCGGGCAGGTGGTCGGACCCGTCCATCCTACCGAGCAGTGGTTTAGAAACAGTATACCCAAAATAATAAAAATGTCGAACCCATTCCTCCACACTAACCACCAGACATGAGCAAATGTATTCGGCGTCGTTTAATTGATGGCTACTGACCTGACCCCACTGCGGGGCAGTCGTCTGCGCAGACACCCCGTACGCAAAAAAGGCGGCAAGCGTCGACAGGTAGGCGGATTTCATTAGCGTCGCGAAGGCGGAGGATTCAGCAGGTCTGGGGAGCCCGCAGAGTGGGTATATGGGAATCCGAGCCAATTCAAAATGGATACCGAGCATATGCCCTTTCCTCGGATGGAATACCGCAGGCGGCTCATGAGACGGACCATCTCCGGAATATTTCGGTGCATGAAAAGGTCTATATTCGAGACGTGATCATAAGATAGTGTTTAACAAGAGGTAGAAAGTGCAATAAAATAAGCTGCGTCGACGGCGGTAGTAAGACTAGAGGCACAATCATGTTTGTGGCCCTCACCCCGCGCGCCATAATCTTCTAGTTCTACTGGTAAGTCGGTCGGACACGGCAATACATAGCGGGAAAATACACGGAAAGTAGCAGGTCAGAAGCCCTCCTGCTTGGTATCCGAATCCGTCTGGAAGGGCTCGTTTTTGACCCATTGAGACAGAGGCTCTTTCGTGTCGACGACGACAACGGAGGATCCGTCGCTCACTTCCCGCCTGTTGGAGTGGATGAATCGGTTCTTGGTCTCGGCAGCCCAGGTGGATACGCCCTCGCGCCCGCTGGACCGAACGAGCGTGACGAAACGGAAGGCGAGGTAGCTGGAAATGGCGAGCACGGTGAAGAATCCGGACGCAAAGAAAGATGCTACGAGAACCAAAACGAGAATGGACACTGGAGTTTCCCGTAAGTGACTGGCCAGTGGAACTGGGCATGCGAGAGACGTACCGAAAAATAGGACGATGGCGGAGGACACGACGAAAGCACAGCAAAGGGCCAGGAATGATAATGAAACGATGGTGAACAGAGAGAGAGCACTGGATAGAGTGAGTGGGTATTTATCTGAGCCATAGTTAGAAAAGCGCACATGAAGGTTAGGACAGGAAAGAAGGCCAAAGCGGAGAATATTGCAATGAATGTCTAGCGAGTATCGGTGAATAACATCAGAGGGCCACAGGCAAGTCAAGGTACCGATGAGATGGGATATTCATTGAAGAAGGCTGAGGCCGTTTGAAGAGCAGGCTGCGCGTACGAGGCTTCAAATCTGAGTAAAGAATTAGCGGCGCGCACACTGACTCTGATGTCGACCTACTCGTCGGCGTAGTTGCGAACAGCCGTCGCGCTTTTGTCAAAGTGGGCCGTCAGTTGCTCTTTTGCGCTCCGTGTGTCGCTCATCGTCGTCGCTGGAAGAGTCGAAATAGGGTTTGCCGACGTCAGAGGTGTGACCGATGTGATGTGACGCGCGTGACTGACGCGCTCATTAACAGGCGCGTCAACGCGTTTGGCGTTCAAATTTCACTCAGCATACTGTTCAGCGTTCAATGATTGCTCGAATACAATTTACAAGTAATCCTCTGGAGAAGCGTGTTGAAGCGGGGAGAAGAGAGCAAGAAGGATTTCCGACACGGATTTGGTCGAGTGATGGCTCGAAAGAAAAAGATAACTGATTTTGACGAAAGTGTATGAATTTACATGTGGACCGAGGCGTTGTAAGTTACTCTAGTCTTGACTAGTAAAATAGATTACTGGTCGTCAAGAGCTCTTGCTCCCACAGCTCTGGCAAACCGTCAACAATGTGCGGCGAGAACCCGGCCATGTCGAGCCCTGAGAGGTATCCGTCCGCAAACGACGGCTGCGACGCGGTCTCGGACTGTCCAAAAACATCCAAAGGTGTCTGGGCCCAGTCCTGATTCAGTGCGTGCTCCAAGTTCCAATCGAGCTGCAGCTCTGCAGGGAACAAACTCCTCTCTTCCATCTTTTCATCCAATTCCGAGGATAGCACAGGTTCGTCGGCATGCAAGGACGCGGTGGCCGCTGGAATTTCGTCACCCTTGCGCGCGAGCCGCTTGGCAATGATGGGTCGCAGTTTCTGATGCAAGACACTATGTAGAATGTCGCCTATCAGCGCCGCGTTCCGCCATGCCTGGCCCATTTCGTGTAGATATCGCACGCATTCCTCTGCCTGCGCGAGAGCGGTCTTGAGCGACGCGTGTGCGATACGTTGATTCGCCGTGGCATGCAGGGCGCGCAGGAGAAAGACCGTGCCTGCATTGAATATTATTTGCATCATCGTTAACGGGCAGAACCGCAGAGAGTACAGCGAGGACCACGTCTCGACGAGCTCGAGGATATTCTCAGCCGCACGCGTCGATAGCTAGCGGGTTCGGATGAGGTCGAAATCAACTTTGCGGCAGTTGACCACATACCTTGACGTGGTCCACTTGCGGTTCCGAGCGTTGGAAGGGCCCGGTTTGTTGAGTGAACGCGGGTTGGTGGGCGAGGATGGTGGCCCACCAATACTGCAAGTGCAGCATCAATTTCTGCGGTGTGGATTTTCTCCTGTTCGCCAATGTGATATCCAACTCTGGAGGAAGTTCAGATTTCCAGTTATTGAGCTCGAGACTGTTCGAACGAATGAGTCAAGGAGCTACTGAACAAAGCGGTAAAGCTTACTCAATTCTGGTAATCTGTTCGTCGAATCGTATATCATCCTGCTGAACCCGACCGGTCAGCCCGTTTCTAACCCGACAGTCAAAAGAAGAGAGAGAAATCTGCGGTCGAAATCACGAACACTATATCAACGATTTCGTGGATTATAACGAAAAGCGCAGTGGACTGGTTGAAGATGAGGGTGAGGAGATTCGGTTGCGTGGGTACTGAGGGGTGATGCCATGGAATCTGGTCTTGTTCAGAATCCACGAAGGGCATGCGGGTGGTGTGTCGACCGGCGAAGCAGTCGCGCCCATAGTAGATCGCTAAACAAACATCCTGGGATCGCATTGGTTGGTATGAAAGGAAATGCGGCAATCGGACACATACCAGGGAATACCACGTCCAATGAGCCCAGCTTCTACCGCGCTCTTCATCGTGGCTCAGTCGCCCGGTCCGAGCACAGTTTTTGGAATCTATGCCGAGTCCAACTGCAAGAGGTAGATTCAAAGCCGAGCTGGAACCATAGGAAAGAACGTACGAGTCATGCCCATTCTGCCGCTCATCCCTGGAAGCTCGAATAAGCACAATACACCTCAGATAGCCTCATTACTCGCCGAAGAACAGATCCCCGTATATTCGATCGCCCAGGTCGCCATATAAGCTCCCTATCAACGCCAGCGCTTGAGGAAGACTAAGTTCTGGCTTCTGACATTCCGCCTCCAGGCAGGCTTTGGCTGCGTCAGCGAAGTGGAGCCTCGTTTTCGTATCCCGTATATAAGGATCGTCGGAGAAAATTACCGAGATTGCGAGGATTGCGTTGTGTAGGATAGGAGAGTAATGCGGGGTCCTCGGACGTGGATCAGACGCAGGAACACTGAGAGCACGGTACATGTCCCTGAAGAAAAGGGAGGGCGGGATGCGGAGACAGTACATGAGGAAGAACTTGAAAGATATCGAAAGTATTCTGGAAAGTTTGATGAGACAGAGAGACGAGATTGAAAAGGGAGTTGTGTACTTGTCGTGCTCTTTTCTGTCTATGAGGACTCCGGATGGCAGATGTCGAGACCAGTCGATCTCCGGGTGGCAGTCGGCGACGTCCATGCCGTCCAGAAGTAATATGTACGTTGCGTTGGGGTCTTCAACCACCTCCGGAACGCTTGGAATAGGCTTCGGTGGCCTGCCCAGGAAGCGGAAAGGCGCTGTGTTTCCATAATGAAGCAGCCCTCCGAGCAGGTATCGATCATCTAACTGGCTGCGGTTCAGTACGACCACATCTAAAAATCTGAGAACCATCTCACCTTGAGGCGCCTCCGGGGAATAGTCAAGTCTCGTGTTATTTCTTCGTCAGACGCCACATCCGAGTTCCCGTCCTGCTCAGCCGCCTGATTTTCTGTGGTGGGAAGCTGGGGGCGAAATTGCCGGTGGGACGATACATCTTGACAGACGCATTTCCTGAGCAGTCCCTCCAGGAGATCGACGTAGGCCTGGAGTGAATCGACTCGTTTCCTCAGTGCCTCAAAAGATGCAGCCGTGCGCGGTTTCCGAACGGCGGCATCCTTTCCCCAAGCACACTGCGGACAATGTTAATTTCGCAGAGGCGGAATAGCGGATACTCTGCACCTCGTCATCTCTGCCCGAGGCAGAACATGGCCCACACACTGGTTTGACGCCGTCGCACTTGGATTTCCTACCTCCAGAATCGTTGAACAAAGCCACCCGGTATGACTTTGGGGCTTGCCTACTTTGTCCGACAGAACGCGCATGCTTCCGACGCGTACCGCCCACGGGATTTCGAGGTTTCCTTTGGCATGGCTACTCAAAATTCACAGGTATAACGTGTGTCGATATCCGGCCGAAGGTTTCAACGCAGAGGATTCGACATGAGGGTTCAGAAAGAGAAATGGATCACTGATGCGATTCGTGATGGCTCCTCCTGATGGCTCAGAGCAGTCTCAGAGCCCGCGTTCGAGGCGTACAGCAAAAATATGCGACTCGACAGATATCGTACACTCATAAACAACAAGATCAACATCCTAGACCGTTCTCATTTATTTAGTTTTAATCATCCCAGCCATAAGGTCAAAACTATTCCCATCCGGCTGCAAATCGATATACCCCTCCGACGACCCCGACGGCCACCCACTCCGCTCCGGCAGCGTGCGTAGTAGCCCATGGTCAGGCGTAATCCCCACGATACGCACCTTCTGGTGTGGAACCGCGGTTGTTGTGAGCGTCACCAGCTGATCCCTGCCATATGTCGTCAATTTCAAGTGAGATTCGAGTAGGGAGGAAAAATGACGAACGAGTGCATCCACCGTTGGAGGTACAGGTCCACGAACGGTGCGAAGGAGCCCTTTCCCTGCACGAACACAGTCCACATCCGCTCAAACTTCACGAGGATGGCCGCCGCCGTGCGCTCCATGCTCAGGTGGCGATCCGAGTCGTGGTCGGGCGAGAGCAGCTGTGACAACGAGGTTATTGGCGGAGGATTCAGCACATTCAGCCCCGAGCCTAAGTTGCGCGCCGTGAATCAGAACAGCGTCGAAAAAACTAGAAACGGCAAACGTTACCGATGACGATATCGACTTTGCCGCCCGCAAAGCTGGTGTTCACGAGAATCCCCCCGATCTTCCTCTTCTCGTCCCCAAAGTCCGCATATATGTCGTTCGGCCATTTAAGACGCACCGGCGCCGCCGCCGCTGCGCCGAGAACGCTCTCATCCCGACAAGCCTCAACGGCCGCCAACGCGAACAGGTACTGCACAAAGACGAGTTTGCTGGCGGGGAAGGTCGCCAGCGACAGTCGGAGAAGGAGCGAGAACTGCAGGCACCCGGACGGGGAGAGCCAGACGTTCGCGCCCCGCCCCCTCCCGGCCAGCTGGTGCGACGCCAGCGACACAAGCGGCGCGGGGAGCAGCCCCATGAACCGCGGGTTTCTTACGAATGCATAAGGATAAGGCGACCGTCCTTCCGTAAAGAATTCCACGCTTACTTGTCGAGCATGGTCTGCGTGCTGGTCACAGCTTCGCCGTACAGCAGCGCGTCGCCGATGCCCCATGGCTCGCCATCCTCGGATACGCCGTCCTTTTTGCGGGCGGATGATAACGCGCTGAAAAAGAGCCCGAGGTCGAACAGTGGGGTCTGTTCGCGAGCAGGGAGCTGCCCGTCGCGGCACACAATGATATGCTTGGGCTGCCACGTCGAGGGATCCGTGCGCGTCGTCGCAGCTGCCCGGCTCTCCTGAATCAGAGATTCGCTGTCCGAAAGGACGTGGAAGCGCAACTTGTCGTTGCTGTCCTCGAAGGCAGTGAGCTCCATCCCAGGTTTGGGGGCAGCA
Organism: Mycena filopes; assembly: GCA_029281495.1. Taxonomy (NCBI): domain Eukaryota; kingdom Fungi; phylum Basidiomycota; class Agaricomycetes; order Agaricales; family Mycenaceae; genus Mycena; species Mycena filopes. The sequence goes on along the minus strand of JARIHR010000009.1, from coordinate 1,369,711 downwards.
AGCAAGTCTGCTATCAAAGACACGATGTGCGGTTTCACGAAGTGCGAAACGAGGAATTGTGGGAGGGGCCTGCAAATCGCCGTCGCCTCCTCGGGAATCTGGAGCCCGAGCAGGCGGAGCGTGCTTTTCACGAGATTGTGCCTCCTATGCTCCGCAATATCAATGGCGGCTGGGGACAGGGAGGAAGCCATTGAGATTGAGGACGCTGGCTCCTCCGTGAGAGGGTATTCCGGCGAGGATGCCCATAATATTATCTTCCCACGACCGACTGTGTATAAAACGCCGGCCACGGGCCCTTCGACCTCATTGTCAAGATATCTGGCAAGGACGCGAACGTTCCTTTTGCCCTCGTCTGCGCCTACGACATCACTCGCGCCGTTTTGGAACAAAATATCAATCCGCTCGCCATCGACCGGCTGGATCGCGACTGCTCGAGGAACATCGTCAGGGCCACCGCTGTGAAAACTGGGGTGTATGTAGCTCCCCGATTCCTTGTCGAAGAACCGCAGCAGCATGTCCTTTGAGATGCTCGTCGATGCGACATTCAAGATTCCTTGATCCAGACCGCGAGAGGAATAGTGCGATCCAGTCCCAAGCGCCAGGAAAACGCCACCGCCCTGTACGAAGGCATCAATCGACACAGCGGCCTTGGAGACCACGATATCGCGGCAGCCAGGGAAGACGAGCAAAGCGCAAGTTGCTTGCCAAGGCTGGGATACCAGGGCCGGCTGGGATATTGGCTGGACGGAGTAGAATGGGAGAAGGATGGATCGAAGGGTCGTCAGTGTGTGGTCCAATGAAGCCTGGATTACTTCTGGTCCAGTGTAAACGAGAACGTTCATGGTGGTCAGTGCACAAGGTGCGGAGTCACGGTCCGGACAGCAAGCAGCGGCAAATATCACTCGTCCTGTCATCTCATTATGGAAATTCCTCGAAATAACGGGTCTAGTTTTTACGAGTACGACGACCAGCGTTAACAGTCAAACGTCCCCGAGCATCGAACTTTGCAGAGATGCTCGCGATATCAACGTCCTGCGGAGGAAATACGATCTCCCACTCGAAATGACCTGTGGCAGAGTCAACTCCTGTCGTCCACACAACAACAAAAAAACTCACAATCAGACTCGAGATGCCAGGCATCGGCGACAATTTTGAGTATGTCTCCCTTCGCAGTTGTAATTGTCACCATTTCGGGCTTGATCGCGGCGGGCAGCGAGATATCAAGCGTGTACTTGGCGGCCGACGAGCTGATCTGAAGAGGAGGATATCCGGAGGGTGTTGGGACTCGCCGAGAACGCGCCGTGAGGGAAAGGCATCTGGACTCGGGGGGCGATGGACGGGCCAGAGTGGAAACCAAGGGGAAAGGACAGGATTTCTGCGATGCAGGAGGTTGTGTGGAGAGCGGTGACGGCGCGGGATTCGAAGGACCGGCTGGGGTACGGGCGACACTTGTGGCAGTCGGAATTCGAGCCCTCGAAAGGTGGTCCACTCGAGCTTGGGAGGAGCGTCGTGGGTTGAAAGACCAAGGATTGCGCGTACGGTCTACAGATGGGCGGATGTTGATTGAGCAGACACGGCGAGAAACGCCTGGACGCCAAGGTCAACAACGGGAGCTAGATAGAACGAGAAAGGAGACATACGAGAGGGTAATCTCCGATTCGCACAGGCAGAAAGAACACCAAACGTTGCCGCCTTCTTCGCTGAACGCTGAATATCCTGGTGGATGGTGGAGGACGTAGACAAAGAGCGAGGAATGAGATTGTTAAGAGTCATAATGGTTTTGTGTCCAGCACGGTGTTGTGAAAGAGGAGAAGATGAAAGTAGGAAGCAAGAGTGGGGCGATCGAGTAAACAGCGGCAACCAAGTCTAGGGGCCGCGAATCCGAGACCCAGGCGGTTGTGAGTTTGAGGCTGTTATCTTGACTTCGAGGTTTTAGTCCTGGAAGCTAAAAGTGTCTGAGAGACGCGTCTGGACACTGACAGCGAGTGGGAGGAAAGGAAGAAGTGTGTGTGACTGGAAAGCACGTGTGGTGACTGTTCGTGGCTTCCCTGCAAACTTCGACTCGGACCACGCCCATCCAGCTCGAACCGCACACCGACGTTCCCGATAATCCAAATACCGTTGAATGGGAGTGCGAGGAACACCATCTTGAATAACGAGGCATTCGCCCACTTGAGCGGCTGACATGATCGGTACCGTGACAGTGCCTTGCCATTTCTCCTCCCGTCCCTCATCTCCACCTCCCAGCTTCACGACTACCCCCTCAACATGACACTACTTCAAGTTTACCTCGATTCTATCTCACAAACATCCCTTCGCTTGCCACTCGGGGACCTCAGCCCTCAGCTATTCCGCCAGGCCACCAACAGCGTAAAATGTTCCGTGGACAACAACGACTTGCTCGAGTTTGTCGGTGACCGCGCAGTCAATCTCGTGGCCGCTCTTCTAGTTGAGAAAGAAAAGGTCTGCCCTGACCAGCAGATTGTAAGGCTCTCAACCACCCTTGCCGCCATTTCTCATGCGATGTCTTTTTCCAGTTCGTGGGCCGCAAAGTCAGCTGCAACGACACCCTCGGCCGGATTGCGTGGTGGATGCACCTCGACAAGTATGCTGCGCTTTCCTCGCTTGACGCCGACGCCATCCGAAACTGGTCGCCAAGACGCAAGCGCGACCCGCCCCCAAAAGTCCTAGCAAATCTCTTCGAGGCCTTTGTCGGCGCGTACTGGCTAGAGCTGGGCTGGTCCGCCCTCCTCTCCTGGCTCGAGCCCTTCCTCAACCCCCTGGTGCAAATCGCGACCGAAGACTTCCTCCTGTGCCACCGCAATACGTGCCACGCACCGTTCTACGTCTCAAACTGGTGGCGACAACAAAACGGGGACTCAATCAACCAGGGCAGCTACCAGCAGCTCGTGCAATATCTGGCCCAACAACAAAGCTCTCTGACCTCAATGGGCCGCGTAGCCGTTGAGGCCATACCGTTGTCCACGAAACTTATCTACGCTTCCAACGGAGAGCTCGTGAGCGACTGCGATCGGGTCGAGGTCGCCCACCACCTCATCAGTCAATGGATATGCAACATCTACGTCACCACCTTTCCCGAAATCCGCAATGCCACATCTAGAGCCGCACATCTAGCTTCCGTACGTCCCCCAAACTCCTCCCATGTTGACGCCCGGCCCAACATCTCCCCAGACTATCACGAACTTCGTCACAAGCGACCTCGCCCTAGCCTTCCTCGCCTCCTTCTTCTCCCTATCGTCCTACTTCGACGTCGAAGACGCAGACTTCAACTCGACCCGTCCCGTCCGATGGGCCCTCCCCCGCGACCCGGCCGCCAGCGCCCGCGAGGCCACATACCGCACCAAGCTCTCCCTCGCCTTCCAAGCCGCCGTGGGCTGGTTCTACCACTGCGATCCCCGCGCAGCGCAGGCATGGGGGATCCAGTTCTTCACCCCGATTGTGACGGAGGCGTACCACATTCTAATCCAGAAAGCTTGGTATGTCTTGTCTCTCTCTCTTTTTTCGAAGCAACTCTTGTTGATCATCGTGACGACTTCCAGTTATCAGCCCGTTTTACCTCTGAAGCCCCAGGCACGGCGGCCATTGCGTTCCGTGTCCAATTTGCCCCGATCCGTACATTTAGACCAACGTCCTACGCCTTGGTGCTGTCCATAATATACACCTTCTTGATTCATATGGCGATCTCCTCGAAGGCAAAAGAAGACTTCAATTCAAGCATATCCGACATGAGGACTACTAATACATGAAACCGTACACAACAACAAGAAAAAGGGATACATATTCGTTATTCAATTCTTCTTCGACTCCCAGCAAGTAAGTAGATCAGAGATAGTACATTGTATTCTTCAACTGCGGCCCAGCCACGCCATTGTGCCAAAGCACCGTCGCCTCCCTCATAACAGCCTCCTCCGCCGCCGCGTCGCTCGACGAGCTCGTCGCAGTCACTCCCGAGCTGCTTATCCCTTGGAGCAGCTTGTGCACGTAGCACCGACCTCTCTCGCACGCGAGGTCGGCGTAATACGCCGGCGAGACGAGGGATACGGCTTTCGTCGCACGAGCTACATACAAGGAGTCGTCAGCATGCCAGCTTCGTTGGGTAGAGGTGGGTAGAGGAAGCATCACTAACCGAACATATAGCTGACCGAGTTCGTCAGCTGCTGCAGCCCATCGGCGCCGAACCCAATCTCGTCGTGCACGACGTAGTAGTGCGTGGGACGCGTCGTGCCCTGGAGCCCGCCATGGGCTGACGATACGAAGGTCAGTCGTCTGAGGCCATCAATCACAAATGAACGAACGTACCCTGCAGGAAAAAGTCGAATTCGTACACCGCAGTCACACCGCGGTCGACGACGGTTCCGGCCTTGGGATTGCCGTCGGGCGCGGCGTTCGCCGCCTCGGTGGGGTAGAAGCGTGTGTGGTGGCGCTTGCCGCAAATGACGATGGTAATCTTAGGGTTATAACCCTCGAAGCGCCTGCACGCAGCGCGGATCGCAGGCAGCTCCTCGCGGATTACAATGGGGAATTGACCCTCGGAAACGCCGTCTGAAGTAAACGGACGTCGGGTTAGATTGTGAGCACAAAAGCAAAGCACAAGAACGCACCTCGGTAGACAAGGATCCGCTTGGGGAGCACCTTGTTCATGTCCAGGAACAGCTTCAACCGCTCAGTCATCATGCCTGCAAGGTTCGTCACCATCTACCGAGCGGGCGTCAGCGCACATCGGAGAAACAGCGACCTTCACTGATACTCACCTCCTTCTTGGACTCTTGTATCTCCATGCTGCAGGGGAACTGCGCAAAGTTCCTGTCGCAGCTCGCAACAACGGCCGCGATCGACGGGGTGCCCTTGACGGACCCAGGGCCGGGGTGCGTGACGTCGATGCCCACCAGCATGGTGGGCTCCTGGTTAAGCCATACCATGCTTTGCGTGTCCAAGCTATGGCTAAAATTGCAATCAGTCAGAATGCGGTAACAGAGTGAATGATAAATTCAACAAACTTTATTCCGCCCATTTTCATGTTGACTTTGAGGGCGACTAGGAGAATACATGGAAGTTAATCAATCGTTTCGACGTTAAACGGAAAAGCTTACCATTCGCGAAGTACTGCAATTGCCCTGGAACAAACTAAGCAAAGGAGAACGAACGGGAAGGCGATATGAATAACTGACCTTTCTCTTTGCGGATCTTGGCAGAATGCACGCAGACGGTGGCGACATCCAGCCAGCTATCCGCAAGGTGCTTGATCCCCGAATATATGTGCTTGTCGCCATTCGAAAGCACAACGAGGATGAGGAGAGGCTTAACATTCGGCTTTTTCGGGTCAACGCGAATCGCCCCGACGGTAGTCCGAATCGCCGCAATAGCCTGCGCCCTCGTTGGATCCGTGAAGTCTTTGGGGGGGAGCACGGCCTCGACCATGGGCGGGTCACCCGGCGCGACCACCATACCGCTCCTCTTGCACATCTGGGCGAAACCCCGAATCGTTTCCACCAGCGCCGGGTCTCGAGGACCGCCAAACTCGTCTCGGTTGTTGCCGTCGCGGATGACCAAAACCGCCCAGCGCTCGAGTTTCCCGCCCTTTGCGAAGAGCGCGTCGCGCAGGTTCCAGCTAGCGCGGTCGTCGACTTGCGGAGTGCTCTTGAGGTACTTGATACCCGGCGAGGGCAGACTTCTACCAGGCACCACGGCCATTTCCGAACCGATGCTGATGCCAAAGGCATTGAGGAGGTTGGCGGGGTTGGTGTTAGCGCGGTAGCCGAGTTCGTCCAGGCCCCGGCCGGCGATGGCTGCACCATTGACGTTCGGGGGTTTTGCCGCGACAGTGATCATATTCGCGGTATGCTCGTCAGTTAGCTTGCCGCGGAAAGGCTGGTTGGGCAGGATTTCGCAAAGTTCTGCGGGGAGGTAATTGGACTTGGCTCCTCCGACGTCAACGAGAGGCATATCAGGGAATTTAAGTGTGATGTTGTACTCTGAAAAATCATCAGACAAGCCCGAGAGGATTATCATACACACCCACTTCTTCTAAAATACTCCTCCACGGTGACCATGCCACCAAACTCGGCACAATCGAATCTGTGCTGGCGCGCGGACTTGCTGAAAACGGTCTTGACGGTCTTCTTGTATCCCAGATGCAAGGTCTTGATGCGAACGCCTCTCACAAAGGCGCTGACGCGCGCGCCGAAGCTCGAGGAGCGGAAGTCTTCCATGGCGCGCGCGAGGTTGCCAGGGATATAGAAGGCGGTCGTGCAGACGTTGACGTTAACCATAAGCTGCATATGGGCGGGGCGCACGGAGGAGTAAAATCCGCGGAACGCCTCCAGACCGCCGCCAAGAGGGACGGGGCGTTCGGTCTGGGAAGGGAAGAAGAATCGGTTCCTTCCAACCATGACGCCGCCTCCTGGGCGATTCGGATGGGCCGCGAGAATTATGTTGAGGGCCGCTATGACGGGGAGGATGTCATAGTTCTTGTACTGAGGGTCTCCGCCTAGATACCTGGGGCGAATGAGTACCGGATGAGGAGGAAAGAGGTGGGAGCTTACTTGGTGAGAGCGGCGGTGTCCAACGGTTGCGTGAACGTGATGGTTAACGTATATTCCTTGTACGCCTTGGAATTACGAGCCGGAGGGTCCTCTCCCTCATCGTAAAACGGAACACGGATGGCCAGGGGCTGGGGGAGCATTGCGGCAGCGATGAGCTTTGCCGCATGGTCATGCGCAACTTTCCCTTTGAAGACATCAGAATGCTATCAAGCGAGAGACAAAATTGAATAAAAACCTCTCAAACCGTGCCTCGCCCAGTCCGGCGAAGCCTCAGCCAGTTGAAAGAGACGTTTCTTGACCCGACGGGGCGCGGTGCCGGTCGTCGGCGAGATAGCCACATCGTACTCATATAGAGACCCGGTTGGAATGCGGACGGGAAAGAAATTGGCGCGCAACTTGATTTCGCGACCAGCGGTGCCAAAGCCAGGACGGAGGGGTAGCTCGTTATCAGCCAGGCGGATTTTCCTCGCTATGAATGAGGCGACGAGCGCTTTATCAGAATTATTCTGAATGCGCGCGTCTATGGGTGGATTGGTCCCTGGCATGAAGACCCTGCGCTTGGATTAACGACGGCAGCACCGGTGAAACGACTTGGCTTACCCGCCCGGCTCCCTCCCTCCTCCTCCTCCGAACCCGCCTCTTGGGCCACCCCTGAATCCGCCGCCGCCGCCCCGATCCCCTCCACCGCGTCCCCGGTCGAAACCACCGCCCCGGTCTCCCCCACCGCGTCCACGGTCGAATGAGCCTCGTCCTCCGCGGTCACCTCCACCGCGCCCACGCTCTGGACTAGCGCCTCGAGGCGGCGCAAAGCCTCGTCCGCCGCCGCCGCGTCCGCCTCTGTCACCTCTGTAGCTCATAGTTTAGGGATAGCAAAAAGCACTGTGGTGGCAAGAGCCAACTCAAGCTGGCGCGCAAACGGTCGCCCCCTTTAGGACCGATCAACCACGCCCAATTAGGCGCCGTGACTCGATTACCTTCGGTCAACCTTCGGTCGCGGCTAACATAGGCGCCCGCACTGAATCCGTGAGATTCGAGATCGATCCAGGTGCGCAGACGTGAGAGCTTGGGAACTTGCTCAGAAATAAATGGAATCCGACGTCGATTCTACGCCTCAAAAAAAAACGTGAAGCATTTTCTACGCTTGTGAAGTTCGACATTTGCTTGACGCTCAACGCTTAAAACATGAAAGAAAGACCTTGGAAAGACCAGTAAAGATCGCGAACCGAGGACAGCCAAATTCACTTGGCATCCGAACACCGGAAATTCAAGGGAAATAACGAAATCAAAGCGAAAACTGCTTTTGAGCGGTGCGGAGTCGGCGGTTTACAATAAGTTTCCTTCTGAGACCCAGACTGGGTGACCCAGTGCAGATCCACCAAATGCTCCTGGGACCTGGGCGGTCAATTGTCGCGTTATTTGGCAAGCGCGTCGAAGATAAATAACGCGTCCAATGACGTACCAATGTAGCTCACTGCCTGCCCGCAACTTCCATGTTCACCCTAGGCTGCCGGGGGGCGAGGGTCGGATCTCAGACTCAGAGTATCCTCAACGTCGCCTCAACCTCTGTGCGTGTCCCGGCAATCGGAGGGGCCGACCCCACGAACACAACATGCGGCTCCAACTACATGTACGCAGCCAATCGTCCTTGTTCTCCATTAACCAACACGACACTATATGGAATCAAGCTCAAACACCACAAAGTTGCGCAAGGTCCACCCCAGGACCCGCAATTCAATCCCAATCCATTGGTTCTTCCGGACCAACATCCCTCGTCGCCGCACCTCCTTCTTGCCAGCAGATATGCAGAAGCGCAACTTCTTTGGCTTGGGCGAGATAGTGGGCGTACTCACGAACGTATGGCCACGATCCGGGATCCCTACAGTGGTCGCTGATATTATTAATAGCCTGCTGAGACGGTACGGTCCCTCACAGAATCGAAGCGGCTCTTGGACGAGGCTCGACGCGAGATATCTGACAACCGGGAACGGTTGCAACTCCGTGTCACCCACACGTTCTCGCGATATCCGGGCTTCTTCGCACGAAAGGCGGAAACCCGTATCATCGAGCAAGTCCTGGGAGGCGAGCCTTCGTTTACCGTCCTCTTCGGTGCCAGTTCGGGTCGCGCTTTGCGGCGACGCCCGTCTTCGGATTTTCGAAATAATTCGAGTGTACTTAGATATTCTTCTCTCCTCCGTATATGAATTCAAATTCCCAACCTCGCACTTCGTACGCCCGCACATTAGGATGCGGGCTGGTGCTACCTTTAATGGAGAGGGCTCATAAACGCAAAAACCGTGCTTTTTTCAAGCCTTTGACCGGGCTTCAGCCGGACTGCGTGAATTGGGTAGAAGTTGGACCAGAATTTGAGTGATAATTCATTCCAATGCGTAACACGCGCTACATTAATGCTGGTGTACCGCTGCAAGGAATAAATTGACGGATGAGGTGGTATTAAGATGCACGCGTAGAGTCCTCACGGATTCCGCTGCCCTTTCTACCAGCACGCGTTGTTTGGCGCTAAACGCGCCGAACAACAACCGAATGTGGAAGGGGAAACATCCACCTGATGAGTCATCCGACGAAACGTTAGCGCACCCTCCAACGTCGTGGTCCCCGCCCTTCGTCTACGCACCCCCAGCATATCAGATTCAACCCGCCCTCCATCACGGCTTCGCCGTGATCGCAGGCTCGGCTCCGCCTCGCCCGCCTTTTCCCTCGTTTACAGAGCCAAACTTCAAAGTTCCCCGCCACCATACGAATCCTCGACACACCGACATCTCGTCTAGTCGACAACCAGACAACCTGCTCCCCTCCTCCGCATCGCAGTTCGTCTCTCTCGCCTCGCTCGCAGCTGGTATCCGGCTCTCTTCGTCGTTTCACGCGTATCTCCCTCTGCCACGTCATCCGATGGCGACCGCCAAACCCTTGCCCGCCGGGCTCCGTTTCAACAACGACAACAAGCGAAAGCGCACGAATACCTCGGACGACGTCTCATCCGTACTCGCCCCCACCGCCCGCCCCAACGCGCCGGTTGCGCCCGCCACTTCTGACCTCTACCGCCGCACCTACCTACGCTTTGTCGACGAAGGGAAAGAAGTCCCGCCTGAAACCGTGTACACACACCTTCGCAAGCTATGCTCGGACGCCATCGTGACCTACAAGAGCGCCCAGCGCAGCCTGCAACAGGCGACAGCAACTTTACACAAGTTCGCTGGCTCGACCACCGACAACGTCGCTTCATCAGTGGTTTCCCACCTGAAGCTCCCGCCACACCAGACCATCCAGGGCGTCCCCGACGTCATGGACGATCCGCGTGTCACGGCAGCAAAGACGTTGGCGGAGGAAGAGATCTCCACGGCTCGCTCGTCCACTACAGCTCTCCTGTCAACCATTTATACGGTCCAGGCTGAGAAGGCGAGAGAGCTCGTCGACGTCACGAAGTGCGCTGATGCGCTCGCTGCCGCTCTCACCGAGTATTGCGTGCGTATCATCACTCGGTCCGAGGACCCTGACAAGACAGCGTGGAACCCCCTCGTCTCCGCGTTCAAGATGGTCTTCACGAACGAGCTTCGTATGCTCCGTTTCGAGTTGACTGCCCGTCTGGACAAGGAGGCGAGCGCCAAAGAAGCAAAGGCGAACGCAGTCTTGACCGCGCGCGCTGATGCCGAAATGGTGGATGCCAACAAACCCGTCAAGGAGATTGTGGACGAGGCCGTGGCTCGCGCGCTGAAAGGTACGCCCCCACCACCTCCTCCACGCTCCTCGAATCTCGTTGACCTCCCTTCACACTCCAGAACATACGCAGAAGGAGTTGCTGAAGACCGAGACCAAATCGAGATCCGCTACCCCGATCAACGGGTCAAGCTCGTCCTCCAAGCACCCCGCTACCAAGCCCCCTCGTCCGAACCCGTCGTCCTCGCGGACGACGAAGCCGGCGAAGAACTCGGCGAAGGCAGCGTCGGATGGAACAAAGCACGACTCGCACGCGAAGGGCAAGAAGGCGGCGGCTTCAAACGGCGACAACGGCACCGGCCGCGTCGCGAAGAAAGCGAAGAACGGAAACGCGAAGGGGAAGGCGAACGCAGCTGCCGAGACGAACGACCAGTCGCAAGACGAGTCGGAGTAGACGCACGCACGAGCCCCCTCGACAGTACCACTCTTCGGGTGAGCACAGATAGCCCTCGGTTTCACCACCATCGGCCTGAAACCTACCCAGACAGCTTTTTTCTTGCGACACCCGCTGCACGTTCGCGATTCGTTATCTCTGAAATGTCCGAGTTGTATTTTGATACTCGTTTAATCAATCGAGCTTTCCACAATATGACCGACCTAGAGTTGAATCCCGAACAACAAAAAATCCTCGCTCTGAACCCCAAGTTTGTACCTCGCCCGAGGGCAACTACCGTTCAAGCGGCCTCGAAGGCGTCTGACGACTTCGATCGTCGCCTCCGTCTCAAGGTTAAAAACGAGGTACAACCTACGCTACATAAGCACTTTGGTGGTACGCACCTGGACCACGGGCAACCACATTATGTCCCTGAGTTCCATCTGCCCAACCCGGATGCCAACGGGCCCACCTTAATTGATGAAATCGAACGCGCGCTCTCCGTGACGCGTGAACGCATTGAAATCGAAGTCCTTGACAAGCAAACGGTACTTATACGGCCCAATATCCGCGAAGCGGATCTCAACGGTCTCCTACAACTCTTGGCGGACAATAGCATTGTTGCTGTCCCCGCAGACAAGAATTTAGGACTGTGCCTGGTCACCGCTGAATGGTACCACAACACGGCACTCAAACTTCTGGTTAACGACTCCTATGTGAAGGAGGAGCCGGACAAAATCGACCTACTGCTATCCCTCCGAACCATCGTCGAGAAATCGCGTGACTTGGTCTCAGAGCAACAGTACAAATGGCTCCGACACCCTTGCGTGGAGGAGTTCGATAAAGTCCCGGTACTCAAAGTTATACCCAAGATCCATAAACTCCCCCACTCCGGCCGTCCAATCGTTCCCTCGTTTGGCACGCTGCTAGCTAACGCTTCAGCGTGGGTCGACTACCAGATCAAACCTCTCTTGGACAAGTTTCCATGGATCCTTCGCGACTCGAAATCCTTCTGTCGTGAACTCCTTAATGTGAAACTACCTCCTGGAGAGGATATCTGGCTGGTAACCGGCGACGTCGTCGCGATGTATCCCAACATCCCTATCGATGATGGAATATCCCAAATCGCGGCGATCCTCGACACTTCACCCATGAGTTTCAACACTTTGAGTGAAATGCGAGGCTTGAAAATTAGAAACCGCCAGGAACTCACGATACTCCTACTCCGGTTAATTCTAAAATTCAACTTCGTGCAATTCGCTGGCACCACATACCGCCAAGTTGTAGGGACGGCCATGGGCACTCACTGTGCCCCGTCGTACGCGAACCTATTCCTGGCTGGTTACGAAGCTACCGCGCTTGAAGAATTTCAAGCTACACTCCTCTTCTATCGACGGTTCATTGACGATACCTTTGGTATAATCCATGGAACGATTGAGGATGTACGCAAATTCCAAAACCGCTTTGGGTCGCTTCACCCGAACATGAAGATGGAATGGTCAGAATCGAAGATTCGCCTACCCTTCCTCGATGTTCACGTCTCCCTGGAACTCGACCCGAGTTTTCCAGCTTTCAATCTGCACAAGCGGATTGTCACGGACGTATATCAGAAGGCTCTTAACGCCTATCTGTACATACCATGGAACTCCTGCCACTCCGAAGACTCCAAGCGTGCTTGGATCAAGGGTGAACTGATTCGCTATGTGCGAATCTGCTCGAAGGAACCCGATTTTGCCAAGATTCGAACAGAATTTTGCAAGCGGTTACGAGCACGGGGGTATCCTGGACGTTGGCTGCAACGTGTCGTTGAGGAGATAAAGTACCAGGTAGAGCGCCCCAAAGCGCTCACCCCGCCCGCACCTAAAAATGCAGACGGTGGACCTGAACTCCACATCCTCAAACTCACCCATAATCCAACCTGGGATAGCATTGACTTGCGCCCAATTTGGCGCGAACTGGAAGATACTTGGACGAATGTGGGGGCCGGCCTCCCCCAATACCGTTTCATGGTGTCTTTCAAAAAACCAGTCGCGCTGGGTGACCGGTTGAATGTTCACAACCGAGACACAATTGTAGCACACCACAATTCGGCTGCGTCGAATGTTTAATACACTTTTTTCTCAATCCTCGACGAGCGCCGCGCGCGACCCTACGGGTCGCGCTTTGCGGCGACGCCCGTCTTCGGATTTTCGAAATAATTCGAGTGTACTTAGATATTCTTCTCTCCTCCGTATATGAATTCAAATTCCCAACCTCGCACTTCGTACGCCCGCACATTAGGATGCGGGCTGGTGCTACCTTTAATGGAGAGGGCTCATAAGCGCAAAAACCGTGCTTTTTTCAAGCCTTTGACCGGGCTTCAGCCGGACTGCGTGAATTGGGTAGAAGTTGGACCAGAATTTGAGTGATAATTCATTCCAATGCGTAACACGCGCTACATTAATGCTGGTGTACCGCTGCAAGGAATAAATTGACGGATGAGGTGGTATTAAGATGCACGCGTAGAGTCCTCACGGATTCCGCTGCCCTTTCTACCAGCACGCGTTGTTTGGCGCTAAACGCGCCGAACAACAACCGAATGTGGAAGGGGAAACATCCACCTGATGAGTCATCCGACGAAACGTTAGCGCACCCTCCAACGTCGTGGTCCCCGCCCTTCGTCTACGCACCCCCAGCATATCAGATTCAACCCGCCCTCCATCACGGCTTCGCCGTGATCGCAGGCTCGGCTCCGCCTCGCCCGCGTCCAATGACGTACCAATGTAGCTCACTGCCTGCCCGCAACTTCCATGTTCACCCTAGGCTGCCGGGGGGCGAGGGTCGGATCTCAGACTCAGAGTATCCTCAACGTCGCCTCAACCTCTGTGCGTGTCCCGGCAATCGGAGGGGCCGACCCCACGAACACAACATGCGGCTCCAACTACATGTACGCAGCCAATCGTCCTTGTTCTCCATTAACCAACACGACACTATATGGAATCAAGCTCAAACACCACAAAGTTGCGCAAGGTCCACCCCAGGACCCGCAATTCAATCCCAATCCATTGGTTCTTCCGGACCAACATCCCTCGTCGCCGCACCTCCTTCTTGCCAGCAGATATGCAGAAGCGCAACTTCTTTGGCTTGGGCGAGATAGTGGGCGTACTCACGAACGTATGGCCACGATCCGGGATCCCTACAGTGGTCGCTGATATTATTAATAGCCTGCTGAGACGGTACGGTCCCTCACAGAATCGAAGCGGCTCTTGGACGAGGCTCGACGCGAGATATCTGACAACCGGGAACGGTTGCAACTCCGTGTCACCCACACGTTCTCGCGATATCCGGGCTTCTTCGCACGAAAGGCGGAAACCCGTATCATCGAGCAAGTCCTGGGAGGCGAGCCTTCGTTTACCGTCCTCTTCGGTGCCAGTTCGGTCGGAAAGGTGCGCCTATATTTTATGTTCTCCTCCCTGAGGCTGATTATTCGCAGACCGCACTGCTGCGAGAGGTTCTTTGCAGCGAGGCCTACCATGTGCTGCATTTCGATCTTCGTATAGCTGGGTTTGCCGATCTCGCAAGTCTGTATACCAGCCTCAGCCAACAAATGGAGCAATACTTCGAAGAGATCGGCAAGGTGGATGGCTACGCCGAGTTTGAGAAGGAGGCGTGGGGGTTCAAGGTATATCTCGTTCCATACACATTACACTCATGCTCACGCAACGGCAGCATGATCGTCTAAACGTCGAACGGAGGATGGCGGAGACGCCCCCAGGTTCCGACGTTCGCAATGTCAGGACCAGCGATGTCGCCCGCCTCATGGAATTGTTCCAGGCTTGTTTTGCTCGTTGCCTGATAACCACGACGCTGACCCTTCGTAGAGCTCCCTGCTGAAATATCGCGAGTTTGAGCCCATCGTCGAAGAGTCCTCTGATCCCAAACCGCCAACAAGCACCGGCGACAGCTCCAATCGACGGCGCTTGTTTTTCCGCAAAGACAAGGGAAAGAACAAAGCCGACGCTTCGGAGAAAGAGGTCCCAGAGAAGACGAAACCTGCGAAGAAAATTCCAGTGCGTCGAGATATCAGAAAATCGTAGTACGCACGTTGATTGATTTTCAGGTCATTTTCTTCGATGAAGCCCACAGGCTGTGCGCGCCTATTCTGCATATTTTCCCCAACTTAATCTTGGTTTAGACCGGCCCTTATCCAGTCGACAGAAACGATGAAATGTTTGCTGGACTCGATGCTTGTACTAACGAAGCAGGACCGGTTGTGCCATGTTATACACGCGACGAGCGACCCGTTCTATCAGACCTGGCTTCGGCAGCTTAATGTCATGCAGCATTGCAAGGTGCGTTGTTCACTGGCAGAAGGCCGCGGCTTGAAAGCTTATGCATGCGTTAGATCATCACTGTCGGCGACTGCTCCAAGGCAGAGACGAAAGCGTTTTTCGATGAGCGGATATTACCGCAGGTCCCTCGGCGGCTGCGGGCTCGACTCAACTTTAACCAGTTGTATGATGCGTTTGGAGGGAAGCTGGCGCACTGGCACGACTACTGCACCGACTATGGTTCGTTCGAGCGTCCGCATAACGACATTTCTCGGCCCATTACTGATGATGATTCATTTCCAGTCAATTCTAACGGGACTTTGGAGAGTGAGCACCCTTTCACGAAGTTTTTCAGCGGTGAATTAAGCGTACGTACCCAGTCAAACAAAGTTCCCACTTCCTCCAAGCGCATGCCTTGCTGAACCTGCACCTCATCCACTCCTCGCAATCCGCTACTCAAGGCCCGGACGGCGGCGACAAGGGCCGAGTCGTGAGCAACCCCGATTCGATACACCCCGGCCTCGGACCCGCAGGGTTCAAGATCTACTCCCCCATCACCAACCCGCACGGCCCGTCCCCGGACGCAGACAGAGCGAACGCAGCGGGGTATTACTCGGCGGACTTCACGGCGATGGAGCTGCTCAAGGTGATGGGCCGCCTCGCGCAGCCGAACGTGCGCTACCTCCCGTACTTCCCGCTGTGCCGCGAGCTCGGCGTGCGCGCGGTGGACGGGATGGTCAAGGGGCGGGTGCTGGATTTGCGCTGGACGGAGGCCGTCACGGACGAGTATGCCGAAGTCGAGGACGACGCGCAAAACGCGCACGTGCGGACGAGCACGAGCGGGACGGCGGTGGATCGCGATGCTGCGAGCGCGACGAATTCGGAGGAGAGCGATATGGTGCCCGTGTCGGAGCGGGAGCTGGGGGGGCGGGAGGAGTATGTGGAGGTCGTGGGGTGCAAGCTCATCCCCACGCCGATCATGAAGTTTGCGATGCGGGAGGTTGTGGAGGAGTACGAGGACCAGCGGACAGTTTCTGATTATGTGTCGCTGTCGGAGGTGGACGAGTACTGAACATTGTAAACCACGATGCGGGCGTCGATGAGTGTATATTATTCGGGATTTTGCTGGGACGCGCTGTGCTGGAACTGGAAGCAAAGAAAAAGAAAAGAGGACCCGCCACCTCCTAAGTCGGCGTTATTCGGACACACCGCATCTCTTTCTCCACCATGACGAACCTGGACCCGCAATCGTTTCAAGCAGCCCCAGCGCCGCCCACACCTGTATGGCGACCAGACGACACGACTCCGGCTGTCCCCGTATGCCCCGACACCGTCTACAGAGAAGATATACTCAAAACCATTGAAAAAACAATCAAAGGTCTCGATGGTGAACTGAGGAAGCTGAGCATGGATATTCATGGTAACGAATTACGCGCAAGATGGTCAGAGCCGTGGTTGAACGTGTGCGGTACTAGGCCATCCGGAGCTGGCGTACCAGGAGCATCATACGCACGACGTTCTCACCGCGTTCATGGCGGAACATGGATTCAAAGTAACGAAGCATCATCACCTGGAGACCGCGTGGCTGGCGTCGTTTGAGAATGGAAGCGGGGGAAGGACGATTGGAATAAATTCGGAGGTGTGTCTTGTTCAGTTGTTCAATAAATCGTGGCAGAGATTTATTGGATGTGGCAGATGGACGCGTTACAGGTCTGCTGTCCTCATTTCTGGCCTTGCGGCGACGGAATCCAAGAACATAACATCAACAGGGCATCGGTCATGCATGTGGACACAACTTAATTGCGATTTCTGGCGTAGCAGTCGCATGTGCGATCAAAGCTGTCTTTGAAAAGTTCAACATCTCTGGCAAAATCCAACTTCTTGGAACGCCCGGTTGGACATGCCTTCCGCTTCGTAAACAGTGTTCTGACCATATTTTACAGCCGAAGAAGGAGGTAGCGGCAAGGTTAAACTCCTCGACCACGGCGCTTGTGCGTATGGTTCGATTGCACCATAACAATACCCTAACCATTTCTAGATAAAGAAATGGCTGCATGTTTAATGTGGGCTCCTTCATCCTAGCAGATTTCATACTGTTAAAGACTGGCCAGGTGTCACCCAGCGCCTGGTCCCAAGGGCTCCGTCAGTCTCACTAGCTGTCTCGCCCTCGAGAGGATTCAAGTCGAATATTTCGGCCACACGTAGGACTTCCCTCCGTATCCATTATCCCTGTACTCAACTTTCCCAAAGCGCTCATGCCGCGCTTTCTCCGTGGGAGGGAAGAAACGCGCTCGACGCCGCTGTTCTCGGGTACAATAATATTTCCGCCCTCAGGCAGCAGCTCAAGCCGACCCACCGCGTGCATGGGATCTTTGAGGGCAAGGATTGGGCACCGAATAGTAAGTAACTCCGCATCCGCCTCGACTCATTGTTTGAAATCCTATCTGTAGTTATTCCTGACTATTCAAAGTTCATGTACGTGAGCCCACATTTTTCGCGCCATTATGATTAACCTAGAATATTCCCAGCTGTTATGTGCGTGCGCCGACTCGCGCAGAGCAGAAGGAGACCATGAAACGGGTGCTCCCATGCTTCGAGTGAGTGTCCATATACTTCGGGTTGAAAACCAAGAAACCCACAACATTTCACCAGGGCGGCGGCTCTCGCGACTGGGTGCACGCACAAGGTCACGGTATTGGGAGCGACATATGATTTGCGACAGAATAAAACTCTCGGTCAGCATGCTGCCGATCGGAACTGGAAATAAATTCAACTCAAAACCAACTTTTCGCAGGGGATGAAGTCGCTCACATTGTGCGAAGCAAGTACGGAAATATCGATTATGAGTGGGGTATCAAGAGTGCCTCGACTGACTTTGTAAGTGAATCAGTTTCACTCAAAAAACAAAGCTCAACAACGGTTCAACCAGGGAAATGTAACCTATGGTTTGTGGGGTTTCACTGTATTGGTTTGAAGACTTACGAAAAGTTTCTCCTCTTCTCAGCGATGCCCGCTTTACATCCAGGTTTCGGTACGTGCTTCCCCCACTGATTCGCATTAACCTAATCGAGTCGCTGCCAGCAATCCCAACCGTGCCAGACGGCGGAAACCACACGCCGGGGTTCGCGAAGTCGGCTGCGACCATGCCGTCCCATCATGCATGCCTCGACGTCTCGAAGGCCCTCGCCGCTACTGGGGTCCGCGTCGTCATCGACGACCATTTCTTCAACCAGGTTTGTCCTTTCTGTTAATCTGTGTTATTGGTTCGAATTCATCTCGCCTACCAAATCAGGTCCAGAAAGCGTTCGAGGAGGACAAGGCTGTACGCGACCTCATTTATAATTGATTTTAGCCTGCGAGGATCCGGATGTATGAGTATACGAAGCTCCAATAACAGGGTTTTAGCCCACTTCCTTTGAGCTCAAGCGAACCCCCTCCGAAGGCATTATTATGTATTGGCCCCGCTGGCAGTTATAAGAACGCTGTACCACCCCAACACTGAGCAAATCATGCGTCTCTCAACCACCCTACTCGTCCTTTCAGCAGCCAGCCTTGTCTTCGGCCAGTGTGCCGTCTGCCCCAAGAAAGTCAAGGGGGATACCAGCAAAGCGGTCTTCCGCCTCGTACTCCACGACCACGACTCTTCCACAAACACGACCTTTTGCGGGTATGCTATCAGTGTCTCGCCATTGCAACATGTTGGATTGAACTCCGTTGCAGCTACAAGCAAAAGAGTAAAACGGCATCCAAAAACGAGGGATATTGCAGTTATGATGTTGAATTTCCGCTTAGCTCGTTTGCCCCGAGTTCTGATTCCTATGGATGCACATTCAGGACACGGGCAAGATGATTTCGGACGATCTGAAGTGTCCGGACCAGGTTAAAACGCGGGGGTGCAAAAAGGGAGAATAAATAAAGGAGATCTAGAGAGATCTAGGGGTTGAACCAGATTCCTGATTTCAACTTGGTTGAAAAGAAATCGCTGTTGTATCTTCACCTTCGCACCTGGCAATGAATGAAACGTTACTACTGTCGACCCCACCTTCGAACCGGTTAACTCGAACCAAGTCGACATTGATAAATGTACCGAGGCTAGTGGGGAGATCGGGACTGGCGTGTTTATACATCACATTCTCGATAGGCTGTAAGTAGAAATACATGGTGACGGCAACGTTAAGATAAGTCTAGTGCCTTGTTCCAATCCGAACCGTGTGTGTGAATAGTAAGTAGATATGTATCTGCGAACTGTCGTCAGTCCATCTCATTCGATTCATTCTGCCAGTCCGAAATCACCTTAGGCGCCCCCAACTACTTCTCGGTCCTCACGCGACCCTGCTTCTCGATGCGCTTCTCGCCCAGCTCGACCCAGGCGTACCACGCGCCCCCAACGAGCGTGAGCGCGATCCCAAGCGCGTTGAGCGCCGTGATGGTCAGGTTGAAGATCGCGACCGCGCAGATAATGGTCAGCACCTGCTTCACGTTCGCTGCAAAGCACGAACGAGTAGTAGATGAGTAAGTAAGGAACAGAATGAATGGAATGGCGGCCCGCACCTGCCACCGTCATCCCGAGCGCCCCAACTCGCCGGTTGGCGCTGAAACTAACCACGTTGAGCCCAAACGCGATGCAGCCATTCAGGCCGAGGGCCATCATTTTGACGCCGGAGAGGGGAAATTCGCCCACACGGCCGAGCTCGCCGGAGTAGTGCGCCAGCGCGACGCACTGCACGAGCGCAAGCGGGGATAGGAAGAACAGGAGGTCGAACGGGTTGCTAAAGTAGGGCCGCGCGGAGGCGGTCGGCGTCTGCAGGACGTTCGTGAAGATGGTTTTGAGCGCGGCGAGGATGGTGCCGAGGAGGGTGAGGAGGAAGCCTGTGTAGCTGAAGTAGTAGTCTCCCAGGGTTCTAGATAAATGAGGGTTGGATGATAAAAGAGAGGAGGGGAGGACGTACGCTAATCCGACGCCGGCGACGACCGGAATGAGAGAGAGCTTTTTAGAGCGACTGCTTTGGGCGCCAAAGAAGAGGCTGGAGAAGAAGATGGTGAATATGGGGGTCGCGGCGCGGACCACTTGGTGGAACTGTGGGCGTGAATGAGGGACAGCGCAACCGAAATTAGCAAAGGCTTACTGGAACAGTAACAAGCTGGAGCGACACATTGCTGACCACAATATTAACAGCGTAGAGGACGCTGAATGCCAGGAGAACGGCAATTTCTCGAGGATTCAATCGCGGGGGAACAAAGTATCCGTGGCGGGCCAGCAAGGATCCGCCTATTGTTCCAAAGAGCGCATGCAGAGCCGAGAGGGTGTATGGGAAGGGGAAGCGGACCAGAACACCTTTGTTGTATAGGGTGAGGGCGAGGTTGAAGCAGAAGTACATGGTGAGCCAAAACGTTGGCGATTGGGGAACAGCGGGGAGTTGGGTAGGAAGTAGTCGGTGCTTGAGCTTGGGCGATGCGGGAGAGGCGAACGGAGGAAGGAACAGCTCTGTACCGGCGGGCGACGGGGGAACCGATGCACTGAAGTTGAGAGATGCGGGGTACGGCTCGCGATGATATGCTCGTTGGTGGAGTGAGGCGGATGATAAGCGCAGGGTGGCGGGTCGCAGCGCAGGGCGATAATTGTCCTCTCTGTGTCGCAAGTTGATGCGGTATGCGGTATCGGGCAGCGGGGAGATTCTGAGCGGCTGCATAGGTGTGTCGGAGGCGTTTGACGCCAAAGAATGGTCGCGCAGATGAAGGCATGGAGCGGGCGGACCCACGGGCCTCGACGGAAGCAGCGGCTTTGTTCTTGGAAGACGGCGTGATGGACCGGCACTGGCCTGAGCCTGAGAAGACATGATGAACGGAGTCTTGAAGCGCCTTGAAGAGGAGTTTGCTGAGCGAGATAAATCCAGACCAGAACCGAGCGAGTTGTGAGTTGAAGCGAGCACGAGTCCGAGTCCGAGTTGGAGTTGGAGTTTCAGGCCAAAGCGTGTTGTTGTGGTTCGTGTACGCGACTAGGAAGATGGCCCAGCCAAACAAACCACACTTGATTGTGTCTTAGACCACAATGTCGACGCGCCAGACCACCCCCACCTCGAGTCTCGTCGTCCTCGCACCGACCAACTCGCTCAAGAGAGCCTTGTCCGAGGACGCAGACTCCGACTCCCTCCCGGAATCAAAGAAAATCAGACTTAAATCCGAAAATACCCCACAGGCAAAGGACAGGAAGAAACGCAGGAAGAAGAAGAAGAAAACACCAGTAGTTGGTGGCTCTAATGGTGCCACTGCTCTAGCACGAAGACCTTCAATCGTACGCCTCAGATTACCCCAACTTACCCTTAATCAACTCCCCCAGGATTTCGGCAAGGGGAAACGCAAAGCAGCCTCCGCGCCGCCTTCCTCTGGGCACCTGGAAATCGCGCCTGGGGAAGGCAACAACGAGGACTCTTTCGATGGGCTCGTCCCGGACGATTCTCGAGGAGCCACTGAAACGCCCGCCGACGTGGAACCTTTGTCGGCTACCATCGTAAAGCTTGATAAGGTCCAGGATGCCGCCGGACCATCCAAGGCCTCTCAAGCTGCAGAGTCTTCCTCCACCGCCCTTCTGAAGCTCACCCAAGAACTCAGTGCCCAAGCCAGCGTGCGTGTTTATTGTTGTACTTCATGCACCATTTCGTAACCCTCGCATCCAGATGCTTAAAAAACACGAAAGCGCGCTGAGCCAGCTCACCCAGTCGCTCACCTGCCAGATATGCCTCGACCTCCTTCACAAACCTTACGCCCTGGCGCCATGCGGACATGTCTCGTGTTATAACTGCCTTGTATCCTGGTTTACCGCCGCAAGGGACCCCGAAGAGCATTTCCTTGGCCCGCGCAAGAAGACGTGTCCCCACTGCCGCGCTACGATCAGGGAACGACCCGTTGAGGTTTGGACCATCAAGGATATGGTCGCGGGGCTTGTGAAGAGCGGCCTGGGGAGCGGTTTGTCTCCGGGACCACCTGCAGCACTCCCACTGCCAGGCCCACCGCAGCCGGTCGACGCAGCCGGTCCTCCAGATCTGTGGCACAACATCTTCCGTTATCCGCACCAACACCCGGCATTCCATCCCCCGCTGCTCAACGGCGGCGAGCCGCCCTCGGTCGAAGACATGGGGATGCTGGACCAAGAGGATGGCGGCGTCTACCGGTGCCTGGATTGCATGCACGAGATCTGGAACGGCGTCTGCACCAACTGCCAGCGCGTGTATCAGGGTCACGCCGACTATGATGGGGAGGACGGGGAGATGTTCCATGATGAAGACGACGATGACAGCGACGTCGACCACCCGTTTTGGCCGGCAATTCAGCCCTTCGTCTTCGGGGGGCCCATGGGCGGACCATTCGCTGCTCACCCGTTCTGGCATGAAGACGACGATGACAGCGAGGATGAAGGGTTGGTGAGGGGCGAGGATGGATACGACAGCTTCATTGACGATGGGGATGATCACGGTGGAGAAGAGCACGCTGCGGCGATTATTGAAATTCAAGATGATTCTGATTCAGAGTCGGAAGCTCCTCGCGCAGCTGCTCATGCGCGTCGTGCCGCACCCGCCAATCGACGCGTCGTGAGCTCAGATGATGAAGACGATCCTCGTCCGTCGTAAGTTCTACTTGATATGTGGTCAAAGCCAGCCCAGCCACGCTAACTCAGATATGTCAGACGCCGCGGACGTGCCAGCACCCGCGTAGCTTCTCCAGGGTTCGTACTACCAGCCTGCTGCTTTATCACATACTGACTGCCTACTGCAGCGATAGCGGGGTCATTGTGGTGAGCGACGATGAGTCGGACGCACCGCGCGCATACATCCCACGGCAAGTCTCGAGCGATAGTCTGCAACAGGGAACTAATAGATGGGAAAACAGCGGTGGCGCTCGCTCGCGAGCTCATGTCGTTGATCTCAGCATCGACGAGGAAGAGGACTATGGGTCCCATGAGTACGGATACCTTCCCTTTTGAATGCGATTGTTTGACGAATCTTTTCAGTGGCAGCGACGAGGAACCGATCATGCCAGGGTAAGAGCGTTCATTATATCCAGTCCCTCGTTTCTTAACGCTTTTCTGCAGTGCCCACCATCCTGCGATGGACTTCCGTGACCAGGCCATTATTCAGCACATGCTCCATCCCTACGACGACCCGGATAACGACGATGACTCTATCGCCGGCGTAGAGTACGATGAAGAGGCCGACCACGGATATGACGATGGGGTTTCCGACTATGATGAGTACTGAAAGTGAAAGATTGCCCAATATATGCCAAGGAACTAGAGCTACGGTACTATTATTCTACGGCTACAAATGTACATACCTTCTATATTACCACGAAGGCTCTTCTATCACTGTGGCAGCAGCTACTTCGTCCTCCTCGCTGTACCCTAACGCTTGTAATACGGGTTGCACATCGAATATCTCGAGCGGGGCGACGTCGGGGCTCCAATCGTTCTCTGTGAAGAAGCAGGAACGAGGTAGGCGGAGTTTGAGGGGATGAGCTTCGCAGCGCGCCGCCAGTCTTTGGCGCAAGGTGTCCAGGGGGTCTGCGTGCGGCTCATCGTCGTAAACCGGTAGCCTGGTCGGCAATACAGGCCAGCCAGCGTTGCCAAATTTGTCTTCATTTCTGTATCGTAGCGTGAGGGTCTGCAAAGCGGGGAGGTTGTGGGCGGTGCTTCCGTCTGCGGCCTCCGACGTCTCCAAGATATTATCTACGAGCATGACCATGTGGCACATGTTGAGGATGGTCAGGGATGTGAGTGCCGAGAAGGACTCGGAGCGGAGTGATTCGGACGGGATGTGGTCCGGTTGGCTGCAATCGGGTATGCAGCGCCGTCCGCTTGAGGTCGCGAAGGTGAGAGAGCGGAGCGCTGGGAATCGCGAGTGAGGGGTGTTGTTGAAGAAGGAGCTCATCTGGTACCCGTGGACGCCGGAGAATTTGAGACACTCTAGCGCGGGGGCACGGATATGCGCGAGTACGCATCCCCAGACGAGGGTTTCTGGGGGATTAAAACGGTCGAGTCGGAGGATTGTGAGAGAGCGGAGGGCGGGCATGGATATGGGCGGGATGCTATCTGATGCGAAGCATGTAGAATCGTCCAGGGTGAGGTCGACGAGGTTGGGGCAGACGGCCAAGGCGTTGGTCCAGGTGTGGTCGGGAGTGGCGGGCATGCCGCGCAGCGCCAAAGTCGTGACGGGAAGCAGCAAGGAATTCGGGGATACAACGTTCATCAGCTTGAGTGTCGCTAAACGCGGCGCGCCTCCGCTGAAGATCGTCACATACGGATCGTACCAGAGATCCGTCTCAGAAACCTTCGACACAATCTCGAGGTGCTCTAGATATGGCGCGTGCAGGCCGCTGAGGGGGTTGACCGCATCGAATAGCGCCAGACCCATCTCGCCACAATGCAGGACGAGGCGCCGGATGCGGGAAATGTGGCCAACCACCACGGCCAGGTCGTCGTGCACGTCGTCATAATCACGTTCGTCTTTTCCGCAATACATGGAGTACTTGAGCCAGACCGACAGCGTGCAGTTCCGCGACCGGAGGAGGTACGCGGCGAACCGGTCCTCGTTCGACTCGACGCCCCAGCGTAGCTCGATTGAGGACCAGAGAGGGGAGGCGCCGAGAATCGCGTACCGGAAGCGCTGGGAGATTTGCGACGCGGTTACTTCAATCAACGCGCTCTCCGGGTCGGGCGATTGGAGTTGCTGTCCCGCCTCGACGATGGAGACGAGCAACTCGTCAGGGAGAGTGAATATCCGCGCGTAGCAATTCTTCTTCTCCGCTATCAGCCGCCGGACGTGTTCCCTCTCAGCGAGAACTTCTTCGAGTTGCTTGTCAATTTCCGCTGCTTTGTCGGTCAAGTCTCCAAGTTCTTGCTCGAGAGCACACAAATAGGCTGCATCGGCTGGTTTCATAGCTTGAGGCATATTCCGCTGGATTGGAAGGTTAAAGGAAGGATAAGTGGCCGGTGCACTGTCCCACCTGCACGCTCACTGCGGCTCAGGTTATAAAGCGAGGAACGATCGATATCGCCGTTTATGTATGGCGTCGGTCTTGGAGACAAGGCTCAGGTGGATGAAGGTTCGCAGCAAAGAGGTTCGGCACGGCCGGCGCCGACATGCGGAAAATGCGAATACTGAGGGAACTGATAAATGCGAGGACAGTTGGACACAGTAGGTAAGAGAATACACGAAGAGCAAGAAAAGTCAAATGAGACAAGTCTCATGAGGGATCGAGAACGATAGCATTAGCACTTGCATCCGCCTCTTTCCACAACCGCATTTTCTCCTCCGCAACTGGTCGCTCCGTTTCTTCTGGACTGCGAACCTCCATGATAGTGTCCACCCACGCCACGCCCCAAGCGCCGTTCCCAACCTTCGTACCACCGAGGACCGCTCTCTTCACATCGTCATCTGGTAGGTGTTCCAATCGGCTTCGCGTCGGTTGAGTGTCCGCACGATCTGGCTTGGGATCAACAACACGAAGGAGGAGCTGAAAGAACAAACAGACATTGGATAATCCCCGAATGCGCCTCGTACACCCCAAGCGGCAGATCGTCCGTCGCGTCCTTGGGTTTCTTACTCGACGAAGCCTCGCCCGACTGCACCTCCTCCGCCTCCGCTTCTGCCTTCCGCTTCCGGCCTAGTAAACCACCTCCCGCCAAATCAACAGGTTGCAGACTTTCCTTCCTCCATTTGGCCCACTCATCCCCCGCCTGCAGCGTCCGCTGCGCTATCATCCACATCCAGTTCTCCTCCGACACGCCATCGCGCGATAACAAGCTCTTCCGCACGGCGTTCAGCGGACCGTCGCTGAACGGGCCCCATCCAGTCGAACCGAATATTGTCGTGGGCCCGCCAGCGCGGTAGAGGCCCATCGCGACACCACCGGGATTCTTGTTCGCAGCATTCGCGGCGTTGGCGGCGGCGAGGCTCGACGGTTCGTTGGAGTGGTATAAAGCATTGGGGTCGGGAAGGTCGCCGACGGGGTCGCCTGCTTTGAGGCCGCGCGCAGTGATCTCCTCGAGCACCTTTTCCTCGTAATAATCATCCACTACCCATTTGCCCTCTGTGTGCGTTAGTGCGAGATATTTTCGGGCACACGATGGGACGAACCGAATATCGTTTTGCTGCCATGGAGTTTGAAGGCGCTGCGAGCGGTAACAAGAGTAACGCTTCGCGTGCGCAGGTGGGGACCAAGTTTTCCCTGCGAGATGAGGTAGTCCTTCTCGGGTTGTGAAGCATTTTGCTTGAAAGCAAGGGGATTTCGTCGAAAGTAGTACAGAGAATCTCGGAAACCAGATGTGCGCGCCGCGTCGATCGCAAGCATATAGCGACGTTCTGGATGTCGTCCGGGTAGAATAAAGGTCCCCGCCTTGAACCGTCGCCCTAGAGAAACATGAGAGCGCATAGATTGAGCACGAAGAACGCGTACCGCCCAAGAGATTACCCCACTTGTCGATCTTTTCGTCGCCCTTTGGATCGTCGTCTATTGCAAGCTCGTCCCCTTCGATGATATACACCTTTCCAAGAATCTTCCGGAAGGGCTTGCCCCCACCAAGAGGAGCTACTGGCTCTTCAACAGCCTCGGCCTCCGTTCCAGCGTCCCCCTCACCAAGGTCTTCATCTTCCTCCTCCTCACGTTTCGGAAGGCGTATGGTGAGCGAACCGCCACCCAAGATCGTCCTGCCTGTTCCACCACGGGTCGACTTTGTAACTCCTCTCGCACTGGTAGAGCCCCGCGGCCGTCCTGGTCCTCTCCCGCGTGGCGTACTCGTTCCGCTCGCGGGGAGACTCTTACCCCGACCGCGAGGCCGCCCTCGCCCTCGTTTAACAACCACAGGTCCTCCGTCCTCCGACGCGCTGGCGGCGTCGACGTCCATGGGTGTTGGCGCGTCGTCGGGCTCGTCCTCGACATCGGCTTCCTCCTCTTCCTCTGGGGATGGTGGTATTGACCGAGATGGCCCGCCCCTGGGCTTGATTATTATTTTTGGGAGCGCAGACATGGTCGAAGGACGCGCCGAGGTGGCTGTACCCCGAGGCCAATGACAAGCAGGGACAACTCCCTTTGCCGCTCTACTCCGATGAACGACCGCGCAGCCATTCTTTCTCTTCCGTCCGAGCTTCTAGTAGCAATTATTGCTGCAGCTCAAGAGGAGCAGTTTTTGAACTTCCCCAGCCAGTACGCCATCTTGGATGGTTACAAACCAGAATGGACCATGTCCCAGGTCTCCCGCCGCCTCCGCGACGTCGCCATCGCTTCCCCCACCCTTTGGTCGCCGCTGAATGTTGACGTGCACCTTGAGTCCTCCGTAGAGATCTTCAAACTCTACCTGGTGCGCTCGCAGCCCTGCACAATATGGATAAATCTGCGCACATCGGGAATACTTGACGATTCTTTAACCGCGGAGCGGCTCGGTCCTCTCATCCCCCACATCGCTCGCACTCGACGACTGAGTATACAGTCCACGCCCGGTTCGATGCTTGCAATGCTCGCGCCATTTCGGAATGCCGAAGTGCCTCATCTCGAGCACTTGGAACTGCGTATGGCGAGCCCATATAGCCACACCTGCCCCGTCGAGATTTTTCCCCTGGGAGCTCCGAACCTCACCTTTCTCAAATTAGTGCGGTTCACTCCACACTTCCCAGTACCCCCGCTGGACCGCCTCTCTCACTCACTTGGAGATCTGGAAT
The DNA here is from genome assembly GCA_029281495.1 of Mycena filopes. Lineage (NCBI taxonomy): Eukaryota > Fungi > Basidiomycota > Agaricomycetes > Agaricales > Mycenaceae > Mycena > Mycena filopes. Next base: position 1,342,026 of record JARIHR010000009.1, on the reverse strand, counting down.
GGCCAGGATGTAGAGGACACAGAAGGCTTCAGCTTCAACGCCTCGCTCGCGACTCAATGCCCTTCTTTGGTTCATCTGTGTATCTCGACACCACCTGTCCACGCGGGGCGGATTTCCATCCCCAGTCTCAAGGCTCTGTGCCTTGACCTCGACTCACAGCGCGGTAGCTTCAGTCGTCTGTTGGATAATCTCGCGATTCTTGACGTTCCCGGTGTGACGGACTTGACCGTTAACTGGGCCCACGGCGACGAGATATCCAGTTTGCTGCATCCCGCGAGCCTCCCACGCCGCGTCTTTCCTGCGGTCACTTCCTTATCATTCGTCAGCGGAAGCACCATCGCAACCATCTGCAGGTGTGACCACGAGTATGATGAAGACGTGCAGTGGAACCTCACAGGAACACTAGCGTCCCTCCACCCCTTCCCGGCTCTATCCTGTCTCACGCTTATTAACGTCTGTTTCATGGCAGATATCGTGGACGCTCTGCTGGGCCCCGAATCTCCACCCTGGCCTCTTCTCGAAACACTCACATTGTGTCCACTGCCTCGCGTTTTACAGGACGTGTACGCTGCCATCCGGAGCGCAGTGCGTTCCATGCGCCAGCGGGGACAGGTCTTTCCTAAGTTCCGGCTTTCGCCCGAACTTTGTCAAGTTGGACGAAACTATTGGGCAGAGAACGAGGTGGACATAGAATCCTTTGATCCCACCCCGCTCGTCGGAGCCCTAGTGACATGAGTTTTCGTCGGTCGAGAAAAGATACTAAAACTATATGATACATGTACATGTTACAGGCACGAATCGAAAGCAAATGTCACTCATAAGTAGGCATAACTTGTGTCTGCGCCAGGTTAGTCCAAAAGTCGGGGTCGAGCGGCACCGTCGAGTCCATGAACATGCTGAAATCGAGCTCGAATGGAGGAAGTGTCGCAGGCTGCTGACCCGGAAAGGACGAGGGCTCGAGGAACTCGTGATTCACGGGGCTCCCATTGGCCGCTGCCCCGCCGTTCTCGGGGTCCGAGGTCGGTGTGGGGTACGAGGCGGCGACGCCTGGCGGTGCCGCCGGCTTGGAGGACGCGCGGTTCTCCCACTTGGCGATCATCCCCCGCACGAGCAAGGCCGCGCGCTGAGCGGCATGCCCGGGCCCGCAGGCGACGTCGGTGAGATGCGTGACGGTCTTCGCGAGGATGAGATCGCTGCCGCCGAGGAGGTGCGTTCCCCCGCGGGCCATGAGAAACTTGACCCCGACGAGGTATCCAGCCGCCAGCGCGACCATTGTGAAGAGGTTGTCGGGCGCCGTGTTCAGTAAGCGCACATCGGCAGCGACAAGGTGGATCAGGAGGGACTCGGTGGCCTGCAGCATGTCGCGGCCCCATTCGCCGACTGCCTCGGTCCCGTGTGGCTTGAAGGATGCGTGCCAGTTTTCGCCGGATGCGACACGGCCGGACGACGCTCTAGCATCGATTAACGCTTGGTAGATCACGAGCACCCGCGCCATGTCCTTGTAGATTTGAAGCATGTGGAAATAAAACGGTTGATGGTCGAGGACGACTACTGCAATGGTTAACAACTGAGCTCCGGGAACAGGGGATACACGAACAGGGCAGAGGCGCCAAAAGCCTTTGCACACGTTTCAGCCTTTCAAGAACACTGAACAAATAATCAGTACAAAGATTATCCACCCTTCGGGCACTCACGTCATTATCTCGTCGTACCATCCATCGACATCCATGCCTACTTGTAGGCGGTTACCGTTAGCCCCCTCGACCAGATCGTAACACGATGCGGTTAGGCCGAGCCTCAGGTCGCCATAATTTACCGAGTCGTCAAAAGACTTTGGATAATCGACGAGCTGAAGATCCTCGGGTGACCGTCGAGAAAGGGGGACACGTCCTGTTCCAGCACAGAGCCTGAGGACAGACATTCAGCACGAAGCACGGACAAACGCACACGCGCGAAGGACCAACATGGATTCAGTGTTCGTCAACGCGATCCACTGCCTTGAGGTTAGCTGAGACGAAAAATAATGATGTTCGCTGTGCCCACCAATCGAGCTTTCTCGAGCATCTCATGCAGCGCATCGGAGTCCTCAGGAGAGAGTCGCCCTCCGTCCAGTTTTCGCAAAGCGATGGCCTGCTTCGACGCCTGATTGAGACGCAAGTTCATTGCCATACTGACCGCAGACGCGATCAGTAGCCGTCCATCTCGCCCCTCAACTTCTGGCGGCCCACCCAACGGCGCCCACAAAGATAGGATAAGTAATGCTTGGATAGCCTCCACGGATTCTGACGGCCGGGGATTGAAAATCATCTTGGCGATAGAATCCTCCGCCAGCCTCTGCAGCTCAGCCTTGATTTGCGCACCGTCCGATGCATCTTCCAAGTGCTTTGAGGCTGTGGCGCAGCACACAATGTCGAGGAGCGACCCATTTGTATTGGATAGATTCCGCGGTGTAAAATTGAGCCAGGGAGCATATCGTTCATCAAAACTAGACGAGCATATAAATGGGTGAATGCAGACGTAAGACGGGGGAAGTCTTACAGGTCCAGGAGGTAACGTTTTCGTTCGTCAGATAGGATCGCAGGGAGTGTCAAGTCTCCGACTGGAACGGCATGAGGCGTCTCTGTCGGAGGATTGGGATTGGTGAAAGGGAGCCTGCTCAGCTGCTGGATAGCAAGCATCGGCGCAGTCCAGTCGATCCCAGAGTGGTCGCCAACGAAGGCCCAAATTCGATCCGTTGGGGGGAGTTGCGAGGGGTAGGTTACCATCCTACTCCCTGTCCTCGTATTTTCGGAGTCTGAGTCTTGCGGAATGGACGGAAGGGGGTGCTTCGATGTTGAGGCGGTAGGGGGGATTGTTCCCTCATACGAGCATGCTATTGTGAGTACCTGGCATCTGTGGCAGCGAACCGGACTCTTGCTGGGGTCTGTGTTGGATTATAGGGTCGGTACGTCGAGGTAACGAGCCAACACACCCAGAATCTCGCAGCGGGTCTTGTGCTTTTTACAACTGTGGCAGGCTTGGATAGACTTTGCCTTCTTGGTCCCAGTGCGTGCGGAATCATCCTTATTTTCGCGCGATCGTTTCATAGGAGCGCGCAAGGTTCGCGATGGGATTTCGCGCAAGGAGTAGAGAGGACAGGGAATGCGAGACAAGCGTGGGGTGTGGGGTGCAAGTCGCGTAAAGGACCAACTCGAGGTTATATGCGCGGCGAATGATTGAAAGCCAAAAAAAGAATGATGCACATAGCACAGCTATCGGCAATCTTCCGACGCTGCAAATCCGACTGCGCAAATCATCGCTTCGAGCCTGTCGCTCAGAAAAGGTTGAAGAAAAGAATCGCAAGTGAGGTTCAGGGAATCCAGCACACAGCTAGCTGCAGAGGGCTTCGACTGTGAGGCTGCATTTTTTTTTACAACGCTTGAATGCAAAACACGGAAAAAGAACGGAGCACCGCTGAAAAATCCAGCCCCAAAAAAACCTGAGCCGACAGGGTTAACGTTGTCAAGCTCACGAAGTCAGTGCGAAGAAAGCGCTCGCTTCAGGCACAACGAAGCCACGAAAGCTGTTGCAGTGCTTTTTGTGCGCTGCGCACGTTAACTGCGGCGAATCTGGTTCCGCAGAGCAAGATCTTGTAGAGTGTAGACAGCGACGATCATTCGCGTGAGTAATATCGACTCTTCGTCGCGTTCTTCAACGGCGTGTGTGTGAACCAAATTGAAAAGGGGACAAAGAGCTACAACGAGGCGTTGCGTTGCGTCCCGTATAGCTTGAAGAGGGGAGGAAGTGATAAATTATCCGCAAAAATTGTACACCAAGGTTAGCCCAAGGTCACCGATGTCGCCCACGCAGTATGCCCTTCGCCGGGACATCTAAAAACCCACCCAACTCGAGCGCATTACGCGCTGCTTGATTTATATGTTTAAACCGATCGGGCCCTAGGTGAATCCCCCCAAAGTAGCGCGTCACGACGACGAGCACGTTGTCGACCTCCAGAATGTGGAGCAGGTGCGCTAACCGCCCGCCTGCCGCCGTCTCTCCGTCATCATCGTTGTCTGCAAATAGTTATTTCACCGCGCCCGGGGTTTTGGAAAGGATATACATACCCTGATGTAACAGACTGCCGACCTGACATCGCCAGGCATTGATAACGGGGTGGGCCGCACGGGCAATCCGGCGGTCAGATAGAAGATGCGCGAGGATAATCGGAACCTTGTTTTTTTAAAAAAGAGAGTAAATAAAAAGCAAGATCATAACGAAACGCGTCGTGTACCTCAGATGGATCGGATATCGCACACGCACGCCCAACAAACGCGCTCTTGCGGTCCGTTATCGGCTCCGCCACGAACATCCTGATCCCTTCAGGCATTGGGGGGACCTCCACAGCCGCCACAGCCGCGCCCAAGACCAGGCGCGGCGGAGAAGGGGATGCCGCGCGCTCTGGATGTCGCGTGTCCGCCCTCACGAGGTCCCCAGCCGCCTCCGTGCTAAGGCGCTCGTCGTACCACGCCGCACAGCGGTCCAGCACGCTCTGCAACCCGTCGAACACGCATACGGCGTCGGGGGTCCATTCGACGCCGTTTGCAGAGATGAATGTGCGGAGGATCTCGCCGAAGAGCGCCGCGTCGGCGCCGAAGGCTCCGATGTAACGCGAGAGGAGCTGGAGCTGGGGGGGTGCGGCGGCGGGGTAGTTCTCTGGAAGCTGGGCCTCGCGCGTGAGTTACACATGCAAACCAGAAGCAGTGCGAGCACGCACAGATACTAGGACGCGAATTGAGACATCCTCATGGGGCGAGGGGAGACTGAATTTTGTTACTCCCGTCAACGAGGAGAGCGAAGGCGATTCACCTCAAGACGGCTTCGTAGCGTATGATGTTGGGGTCATGGTGCTGACTAGACGAGGGTTGGTTGGGAACCCAAACCTGAATCGCCTCATCGCCGTAGATTGACTGTAGCACTGGGGAGGTCGGGTGAATTTCAGGATGTAGATGACCGCATAGTTGCTTACCCTCAATCTCCGAAGCCACTGCTTCACATCCTGGACGCTGGAGCAGATCCGCTATAAACTGCTGGATATCATCGGGCTGGGTCATGCAGGCGTTCTTCGTCCAATGTTTCAGCAAAGCCCAAGTTTCCAACGACTAGAGTTCAACGTTCAGCCGGGCGAAGGAGCACAACTATGGTGGAAACCAGGAAAGCAGAAAAGGGAAAGCGTATGTAGCCGGAAGAGGGGGCGTTGATCAGCAAGTTCGTGATGTCGGCTCGCAGCGGGCTACAATGGGCTACAACTACCACTCTAACCCCGGCTCTCCTTGTTTTCCCTTCACGCCATAATTATCGCCGCGTTCAACCTCTTGCACGAAATCACTTTTCGCTCTGAAACAGTCTTCTTCAACTGGGTCGAATTCTGAACGCAACCAGACTCCGTCAGCCAGTGACCGGTCTATTCCGACGCAGAAATTCGTCCTCCCAGATCCCGCTGCATCACTCCAGTATGAAAGGACTGGAGGTCTTCATGCTTCACTCTGACGCAACTGTTCACATTCTGGCCGATGAATAGTCCACCAACCTCTCGAGTCCGGTGTTGATCGCTTCTTCAGCCACCGCAGCACGCAGGCAGGGTGCAGTCCGCGACTTTGCAAATCTATTCCAGCAAGAACCATGGTTAGTGACATCGACAAAGGTCAGAGACCTCCGATTGAACTTACGCAATTATCGCGTTTGGAAGGGTTGCATCTGGCGTCGATGCTGGTGGCTGCGAACAGCGGTCGCGGTGGCGAAAAGAGCGGCAATGAGGGCGGTGAAGCGCATTTTACTGGGGCAAATCGGCGGGGAGCCTCGTTTTATGGTATGCTCATCTCCTCATGATTATCGCGAATGATCCTGCGGCGCGCACACGGCGGCGCGCCCTCCGCAGATCTGACACGGCCGACGGCCCAGCGACTGGCACCAGGCGGCATATGAGCCCATTGCGACAGTTCGAATCAAATGCGGACCTAGTGTCTCGTTCGAATATCCGCACACAAAACTCGGACGGTATCTGTAGACCAGTTTCCGAGTGAAATTCCGAATTAAATGCCGAGGCGAAACTGCACCGGAGCATCGCCGGGAGGGCGTCGAACAGCGGCAGCCTGTGGGGAAACGGTAAGAGGAGAAATTGGCACGAAATTTACGCGGAGGAAGGCGGAGGACGACCATCGGAGCCGGGGTACGCGATCACGTGTCGCACGAATAAGAAGTCGATGTGGCAGTTGACACGCTGTACGGGCCGGGGAAACAGGTTATTCGCCCGCTACAAGTGCCGCCTGAGCACGCGCCAGTTTTTCCGATGAGCAGGCGACATAAAAGCACAAGGCAAAGAGAACTGGCACATCCCCAACTTGCCATGCGTTTCCGTGTGCTCCTCCCGTTGGCGGCGACGCTGCTCGCCCGGCCAGCAATTGCAGACGAAACTACGACCATTAACGCGAGCTCCAATTTCGGGACTTGGGAAGGATGGGGCACGTCGCTAGCGTGGTGGGCCAAGGCGTTCGGTACCCAGACGGCGCTGGCGGACATCTTCTTCACACGGAACACCGTCTCCTTCAACGGCCACGTCCTCCCAGGACTGGGCCTCAACATCATACGGTATAATGCGGGCGCGTCTAGCACGAACAAAGACCCCGACGGCGACACCATGGTGGTCTCCCCGAATATCCAGGCTTCCCGCCAGATCGACACCTATTGGCCCGACTGGACGAGCACCGACCCGACCTCATCCAGCTGGACGTGGACCGTGGATGCCAACCAGCGCAGCATGATGTCCCTTGCGATTCAGCGTGGCGCCAACCTCGTCGAACTGTTCTCCAACTCGCCCGTTTGGTGGCAATTGTACGATCTTGATTCTTCTGCCCTCGATGCGTCCTTGAAACGATCTGTCGCAGATACAATCTCAATCCCAGCGGCTCTCAGAGCGGCAGTACCGACAACCTTGAGAGTTGGAATTACGACCAGCACGCAATCTACCTCGCCAACATCGCGGCGTTCGCAAAGGCGCACTGGAACGTCACGTTCACGTCGGTCGAGGCGTTCAACGAACCCTCCGCCACGTACTGGGTCGGGCCCACGGGCACGCAGGAGGGCTGCCACTTCGACGTGAGCACCATGTCGACCGTGATCGGCTTCCTGCGCTCTGAGCTCAACTCGCGTGGGCTTACGAGCACCATCGTCTCGTCCTCGGATGAGGAGACGTACGACCTCGCTGTCTCGACGCTCGCCGGCCTCACCTCGACGGCGAAATCGCAGATCGGGCGTGTCAACGTCCATGGGTACCAGTACGGCGGCGGGCGGCGCGACACGCTGTACTCGAACACCTTGGCTGCCGGCAAAAAGCTGTGGAACAGCGAGTATGGCGAGAGCGACGGCACGGGCGCGCAGCTTGTCAGCAATCTCATGCTCGATTTCGTCTGGCTGCACCCGACCGCGTGGGTGTACTGGCAGGTGCTGGATGGTGCCGGCTGGGGCCTCATTACCGCAGACAACAACGCAAAGACGATCGGTGCGCCGTCCCAGAAATACTATGTCCTGGCGCAGTTCACACGCCACATACGCCCTGGGATGCGCATCCTCGATGGCGGCAGTGGTTACACTGTCTCGGCGTACGACGCGACCGCGAAGAAACTTGTCATCGTTGCGGTCAACACAGCTGCGGCCCAGATCATCAACTTTGACCTGAGCAAGTTCAGCACGCCGGGCGTCAACGGCGCGCTTGTGCAGCGGTGGGCGACGCAGATTGGGAGCAGCGGTACCCAGTACTCCGCGTTCAATGATACGTTTATCAGCGGTACCAAGTTTTGGTCGAATTTCGGGCAGAATGTGATCATGACCTTTGAGGTCCAGAATGTCGTTATTTAGTTATTGGTTTTGTGCTATTCGGAATAAAATTATGGTGTCGGTGTTATGGAGGTCTGTTCGGAGAATATTTGCGCTGATGGGGCGCTCGAGTAGAGGCTTGAGCCATGAGGGTGCTATAGCAAAAGTATAGAGCCTACTGGAGGCGGAGTGTGGCCAGGAGTCACCAGAAACCAAAACTGAGAATGGTCAGGAGCAAGAGATGCTGGTCGGCCGATGGCCCGATCCTGATTCCTAACTCTCATTCGACCAACGCGATGGCTCTTCTAACGCTTCCCAATGAGCTGCTCGTCGCCATCGCTGCCGCGGGGTCGCGGCCTGCCGAGGATCTCACCGTCGTCCAACGGCGTTATCGATGCGAGTGGACCCTGTCCCAGGTTTCGCGTCGCCTCCGCGAGGTTATCATCGGCGCACCTACACTCTGGACGCTCCTCGAACTCGACCTGCACCACGAGGAGTTGACTGAGATCGCGCAACTCTACCTCACCCGCTCCCGAGCGTGCCATGTATCCGTCCTCTTGCACGAGACGAGGGATATCGACAATGACGACCTCATCGCAGAGCGCATCCGCGTTCTTCTTCCCCACCTTTCTCGCATCAGAACATTACGCCTTTCCATTTACGTCGACCCAGGGGTAGCCCTCTCTCCGCTGCGCCATGTTCTCGCCCCCAACTTGGAACGCCTCGAGATATTGAACAATCTCGACCCCAGTGATTTCCACCACACTGCCTTCGAGATATTCTCCCTCGGACTCCCGAAGCTCACCTCCTTCGAAATGAAGCACGCCGTTCCACACCTCCCGTTGCCTCCTTGGACGGTCGGTCTTACGCGCCTGGAGTTTCGTAGTGATGATTTGGGCGTAGCGGCGACAATCATAACACAATCTCCCTCACTAGTCCATCTCTCTCTCGGGCTGGTAGACCTTACAATTGGACGACTTTGCCTGCCATCTCTCAAGTTCCTCCGCATCTCGATTGAATCGCTAGAGCAGGATTACTTACCCGCCGTCTTCGATCTCTTCGACACTCCCGCGTTGACTGAATTCACAATCCATGGCACCCATGCTCACCAAATCCTTACCCTCCTCCACTCAGCCAGTTTACCGCACTCTTCCTTCCCTGCTTTGAAGTCCCTGACCTTCGCCAATGGTGCAGACGACTGTAGGACCTTTCCCCCCGGAGTCCAGCCAATTCCTCCCCCACGCCTCTTTCCGGTCTTGTCCTCGCTGACCTTAATTCGCCTATGTTTCACGTCCGATTTGGTCGGGAAGCTGGCGTCGACGGCACATCCATGGCCCCTCCTCAAGACCCTCACAGTGTGTCCGTCGGAACGGGAGGTGGTCGCCGTGTCTGATGTTCTTTGGAACAATGCACGCTCCGCAAAACACAGAGCCTTGCCGAGGTTCAGGCTTTCTGATTCCCTGTTGACTGGAATAAGAAGGCGGGAGAGAAAAAGTGGCGAAGAAAGCGGGATGGATATGGAGTTGTTTGACCCCACCGAGCTCATTGCAGCCTTCCAGTGAAACACTGCGACGCTACTTAGTATGTTCCTCGGGAGCGAGTGTTTTGAGCGCTGATTTCTTGCAGAGGATTCCCCCGACGTCTTGAAATTGCTACCATGTACATGCTGCTCCGTCTCGTCATGGTCTCTAATACAGTTAGTCTTCATGCTGCACCCTTGGCGGTCGCCGGTCCATATTTTTGTCCGGTATGAATCCCAGGCTATAAGCTTCTATTCCTTGTCGTCCTTGATTCTCACCCCTTGCAGTCCACATTCCTGACTCCGAGCTCTGTCAGGCTCTGTTACAGTCACCCGCGTCCGCGCGATCACGTGGAGTGACCCGCTTTGGCGTATGGCCGCTTATGGCTTACGGTGGCATTGCGGCGCCCACCTTTGTCCTGAACAGCCATGTCGCAAGACGAAGTCCCCCCTCCCCCGACGAATACACCACCCAACTCTCAGAGCCAAAGAAGGTCCTACATCAAAGAAACCCCCCGTAAACCGCCCTTGGCCTCCGACCAGGACTATCAGTCCCGCGTCCTGGAAAAAGAGCGCAATGCTCTCATTAGGGATACCGGCTATATACCTGAAGTTCCCATCGACTACTTCATCGACTCCGTCCTTCCCATCTTGCCAAACGCAGACGATGTGATCAAAACGGTGGTGGGAAAACTCAGACTGGGCCGCCATCTGGAGTCGACGGAGAAAGGGATGTCCTGGACAGCGTTCCAAACTCGACCCAGCGCAGCCTCCGGGCACGAGGATAAGGTCTTCGAACCTTTCAATCGAATCTGGTCTGCCATTACCAAGTTCGGCAAAACTGCCTTGGCATTGTCTCCTACGGTCGAGTTCAAACAGATGCCTCGCAAGGCGCCGATTTCCGAAAGACCCAACCAGAGCATCCCAGATGGCCAGTGCGTTTTAGCGGACCCCGGCGCCATTCTTGAGGCATTGGAGCTCCTCCATTCGTACTATGCCACCGTCGTTTCCTGGGAGTTCAAGAGGAAGAACACAGCGGACAACATCATCGATGTGAGTGGCCTCGCAATTCAAACGCCACTGTGTCTTACTCGCGTCTAGAACATCCGAAAGGTGATCTGGAGCTGCCACAATACACTCCGCGCCGACGCTCGAAGGCGCTTTACCTTCGGTATTACTGTTGAGGATGGACAGACACGAATATGGTACTTTTCACGCTCCTGTGCGATGGCAACGAAGCCATTCGATTTCATAGAGGAACGCTCCTTTGTTATATGGCAATCCATTCGACTAACTTCTTCTTTCACAGGACCCTCGCACGTTGATTCGTGTAATCCTGTCTCTCGCTTTCTCCAGCCTCGAGCATCTCGGCTTTGACCCAACCGTGGCGCTGTACGTCGAACCCCGGGAACCAAACATAGTCCAATTCACGTTCCGAGTCGGGGATAAGACATATGTGACATGCGAGCGTCCGCTCGCCGATTACTCCGCCGACGCGATTCGCGGGCGGGGAATGCGAGTTTTCAAAGTCTACGAGCTCGATTCTCCGACCGTTTTCCTCGTTCTCAAGGACGTGTGGATCCTCCGAGACTCTTTGTTGGAGGGGGATCAACTCCGACAGCTCCACGAGCGCATGGAGAATATAGAAGCTTCGCCTGGTGGACGACCCCCAACTGACTATTTCCTCACTGTGGTCTCCGACGGCCTCGTCGCCCTTTCAGGTGGCATCATCGACGACACGCTGGAGGTCATGATGCGCGGCATGGACGTCCCCGCGGACTGTGGACAGATACAAACAAGAAAAGCAAGTGTTATCCAGAGCCGCCAGTCCCAAACGGCAAACCCAACATCCGTCAGGGGCTCGAACACGATGACATATCGCGACCAAAGCAACGGCCTGCATACCTTGCCTGTTCACTCCCCCGAAGCAGTCCAGGTAAAATATTCACCAAGACGGCACTACCGAATTGTCTTCAAGGAAGTCGGTATAACGGCCAATCACGTAGTCTCTCTTGCGCAGCTCGCCAACGCCTTAATTGACGTCACCAATGGTACGAAATCTACCCTAAAAGATAATCGCTTTGATTAAATAATTGTAATAGCTCTGAAAGTTCTCCACGACCTCGGGTTTGTCCATCGCGATGTCAGTCCCACAAACATACTCCTCGTGGACGACGTCGGCAAACTATCGGATCTGGAATACTTGAAACCAATTCAGGATGATGTCGACTCTAACGACGGAGATTCCGAGTCGGAATTGCTCGTGAACGAAGAACAACCCGAACATAAAACGGTATGTAGTAGCTCAACTTGTTTCAAGGTACCTGAGGGCTAAATTCGCATTCGCGTCAGGGTAATGTTCACTTCAGCGCCGTTGAGGTAGTCGACTCCACGTATCGTTTCCAAAATCCTGGTTTTGGGGACGACACAGAGGGTGAATTCCGTTTCAACCCTCTGCACGATCTCGAATCGGTGACATGGATCGCATTGCACGCAATTCTGTGTCAAACACCAGGCGGCGTTCAAGATCCACACCTTCTGACCCTTGCGGACAGATACTTTGGTCAGAATTCGGATGCTGCTCATCTGGCCAGAATAGAGTTGATAAGAGGACAAGCCCCTAAGAAACTCTTCCGGCGAGATCTGTTCGAACCGCTGGTGTGGAGCCATTTGACGGTCTTTGCTGAACAACAAGCAGATCTCCGGAAGGAGTACACCAAATTTGAAAGTGGGACGCACCAGGGGGCATACAGGTTTAACCTAGGATCACTCTACGCAAGCTTCATCTCCAAGTATCGAACGATCGCTGAAGACCCGGAAGCAGCCTCGCCAATTCTCGGAAATGACGGAACGTCGGACAATGGTGCGCTGGATTCGGAATCGGAAGGACAGAGGGCAGGTCGGACACTCGAGCGTTCACCATCCGAGCGGGCAGCCAAGCGGGTCAGAACCGCATACGGAGTTGCGACACGTTCTGGGTCCTCGGCGGGATCACAGATGGGCCAGGGGAAAGGCAAGGCAAAGCAGTAGTTAATCGCTCGTGGTCAATTTAGCCAATGCAACTATGTAATAAATATTATACGGTGGTATGTTACATCATATTTGCGAGTTTTGGGCAATACGTGAGCTCCTTCGAGTCGCAGCGGCTGGGCTGCGTCGTTTTCGACTACCTGTAGTCCGGCTGGAGCCATCTGGCTCTGTTCCAGTAGAGCGCGATCTGCTGGAGGTATCCTCGCCGCTTTTGCGTTTGCGGTTGACCAGCGGAGGCGATTGAGTTTCCCGCGCGGTATCAGCGGGTTTCCCCGGGGGCGGAGAGGATTCCTCCTTGACCCTGAGGTAAGAGGCCCCTTCGCATCGGGACGCCGCATCCTCATATCGGGCGATAAATTGGGAGTGAAGATCACCGATTTCCAGAGTGGGCGGACAATCATCATCTCCCTGCAGGAAGTTCTCCTCGAACCTAACGAACTGTTGGCGAACGAGAGCCCGGACAGCGCGCAACGCCTCGATGACGGGGTGCAAGGGATGAGAGGGAGGGAGGCGCGGAAATGTCGAGGTCATGGCATTGACACGGGGCATGGGATTGTTGAGATTGGTGAAGTACTTGGGATAGTACTGGGCGAGGACGCTATCCTGACGATGATAGAATAGAACTGCCCAAAGCCCGATCCACATTGTGGACTCCATATCGTGCAAGGGGTTGAATCGAAAAGGAGGTGAAGGCGGGAGATTGTCGATATCCCCGCTGAAGTTCAACGGTCTGAACCAGTACTGGCCCACGGCCACTTCGATGGCGGAATATTCCCGTGTTCCCTTTTGCAAGTCCGTCAGTAAGAATCAAGGTTTGTCCCAAAATCACATACGACGAAGGAATCATCGGGGTCTGCAGGAGCCAGTTCCTTGAATGATTTCATGTATTCGAGATCGGACAGCTTGCCGACGCCGTTAAAGAGCAGGATGTTCCCTGCGCTGACATCACGATGAACCAGGCCGAGTCGGTGGAGAAGTGAGAGAGCTGGTAATAAATGAGCGGAAGTTGCAAGAGAAACAAGAGGAAAAGCGCACCGCGGGTGGCATCAGCGAGAGCATACATAACCTCCGAAATGGTGCTCAGTTTATCGATGGGGACGCCGACCTCCTCGAAGACGATGCGGTAGTGTTTCCGCGGGGTGCGTTGAGCGATCTTGAGCGGCGGCAGACAGCCGCGCATCACGACATCGAGCGTATGATCGTCAAGGCCGTCGGCGGTTTTGACGAAGCCATGGGCGAGGACAGTGAGAAAATAATCGCCCGGCTGAAGGGGTGTGGCCGGATCCTCGAGCGTCGCCAACTTGTCGCGCAGCTCCATAAGCTGAACGCCCTCCTCCGCCGCATCGACAGGCATCCATAGATCCTTGATTACAACGGGAACGCGCTCGGGATCACCCTCGCGGTACGCTGCCCACACACGCGTCGATCTGCCGTGGATGGTGTCCGAGCGGTGGTCTGAGAGGACTTTCGTGGTGACGTACGCCGTCTGGTCCACGTTTAGCTTGTACTGTACGGCTCCGGCGTCGTCAAGAAAGCAGGACGAGCTGTCGTCGTAGCCAAGCTGCTCGGGAGTGGCAAATGCGATGGCGACGACGAAACGCACGAGCGGCTTAGGTTCCTGTGAGCAGATGAGACGGTGATTGGAAGGGGTCGTGCAGAAGAACGCACAGAAATGAAATCCAACGGCTCGGACACAAAACTGTGTGTCCGGGAGAAGAACCAAATCCTCATCTCGTTACCGTCGACGGAAATCCCGAAAGTAAAACGACGGCGGCAATCCTTGCGCAGAATGACATGGCAATCCCGGACGAGGTCTTTCAGGTCCTGTGGTTACAGTGTGAGAGATGTGGACGCGAGTTTCGGTTGCACTCGTACCTCAGAGTCCTGACAGTCTCGACAAGGAATAACGGTGGATAGATAATGGTGCGTATCGTGTTGAACGCCGGATAAGAGCTGAAATTCAGCAGGGAGAAGGGACCGCGAATGGTTGCCTGGCTTGCTGGACGGGGGGCATGAGGCGACAACGAAATTCGTGGTCATCTTTCTGGTTGTGCCTATTTCCAACGCGTCGAGGATTGCTCGAATGACGGATTGAAGAGAATGGAGGGGCGAAGAGGGGGTGGCAGGCCCTCCGGTATCAACCCAGTGTCCTTTGACGATGTGGCCGGTTTCCACTAGCCGTTGCTCGACGGTGGAGCAGACAGTTTCGGACGCAGGTGGCAATACAGAGTTGAACAGAAATTCCAGAGGTGTTTGCGGCACACCCAGAACCCCATCGTCGTCTGAATGCGAAGAGCAGGGCCTCGATTTCGAGGTGGTGGAAGGTTTGGAATTATGCATCTAATTTTGACTGGTGAGTGGCGCGCAAGGGATATTTGTACCGGATTACGCGCACCTTCGACCTCGGTTAAAGCCTTTGAGTCGCGGAGGAAGTGTAGGACGAATGGCGCGAAGTTGAACGCGCAAAGTCGCGGTATCGAACACGGTCGAGAGGAAGCGCGTTTGTGTGGCTGTCCACCTTCCTAATCGGGCTTCTCCTCCTCCCATTCATGCCGCGGGCACAAAACCGCGTCTCCGTCCAGCAGCTCTGTCGCCGTTCAGCTTCAACCTATTGCGAGCACGACTCTAACTTGCCCTGATATCCTCACACATCCATCGTATCTGGGCGGCGGTCACGACTTCGGCTCAAGTCTAGAGGTCGTTCCTTGATAGCAGACTTGTAACTCCTGGAACGAAGCGACTGACCTTTCTGAGGAGGGGCCCGTTTCCGTACTTCGGTCTTCGACTGCGCTTACAGTGACACCCTGGAGCGGGCAGTGCGCCAATGATCGGCCTCGAATCGTGATTTCTAAATGGGCCGCTCCGGGCGGCATCTCCTTCCTGCCTTCGGACCTTCATGTTCCCGCCTTGCAAGTCGTCTGCAGCCTTCACCGCGCGCATACATCTCGGCGTGTGACAATGGAGGGCCTTTTCCTCGATAGACTTCGACTCCGAACGCAAAACTCGCACAAGCCAAGTCCGACTCTTTGCCCATATGCAAGCTCAAGTTCTCCACTGTACAGTATCTGCGCCAGCTTTCTAAATTCCACAGTGGTCGATTCCCTCTGACCCTGCGTCCTGCTTCTTCCTTCAATATCTATCGTGCACTCCTTGCCTCCTCCGAATCTTGGCCGGCTAAATCCCACGTACTTTCATTGTGGAAGAAAGGCCTCGAGTTGCGAGCATACCGGTCCGGAGGCTCCGACCTCTCCTTCCTTTCTTCCACCACCACCTGGCGTAGACTGACTCGGACTTGCATCTCAAGATCTCGGGGCTCGTCGCACGCCGCCTCCGGTGTTTTTGCGGTCGACTCGGAATCGACAGACGCTGGCGGCCGATGATCTTTCCGAGTCTCCCATCTCATGACGCACCAACCCCAAACTGCATACTGGCCCGCTCTACGTGGGGCAGCGGATCCGGTGTACGCATGCTGCGGAACTGCAAGGCTCCGAATTTGCAAGCGATCAATGTCAGCGTCGGGGACGTGTAATCTTCGAGTCATCCGTCCTCGCTCTTCTGCACTCCCATGTCTCTTGCTTAAGCCTCGCTCCCTCTCGCTCCTGGTCCCCAGTCGAGGCCCAAAACAAGACTCGTTGGGAAGCACCGTGCACAGCCACTCGATACGCTAATGCTTCTCCGTCGGTTCTCCGCGTCAAACCCCGTCTCTCGGCGCCCATTCTGTCGTTCACGCGTTCACGACTCGGATGATTCAGTACTCTGCTGTGTGGTGCAGAGGTTCCCTCGTTGCACTCCGCGCTGGTCGAAGCCAGGTTCACACTCTTGTTTCAAAGTTGGCCGCGGGGTAACAAGATCGCTGCGATTCGTATCTGACAACAACTTCAGGGTCGAAAGAAAGCTGCTGCCGTTCACGCCCAGTGGTATGGCAACACTTGGAATCGTGATGCGCCCCGCCGTTCCGGAACTTTTGGACTTGCCAAGTGTTTCCTTGCCTCCTTTCGCAGGATAATACCCTTCCGCCGATAATACAAGCCTCTCAGCCTCTCAAATCGTGTTATCCGCTATCCAATATCCCGTCCACTCAGGCACCCCCAGGCCCGCCCCGATTATCAACTGATGCTCGACAAGTCGACATATCGACATGATATTCCCATGAAACGCGCGTAGCCGCCCGTAGCGGAGCTGGTTCGCATGTTGGAAATGGAAACTGATCTGTACGGCCGCGATGAGTTTCCCATTCTCATTTTTGACCCGGCGCATGACCGGAATCTGCGAGACAAGTCGCGCCCAAGAATTCGGGGACTTGTACGGACACGGGCGCCGATGGATGGGAATATGGTACGGAGAATGTATGTTCGGGAGTATTTTAAGTTTGAGGGAGAGGAGCGAGCAAGATACATATGATTGGACGTAAGGGCGATTGGATGACATGACGGGGTAAATATACATGCAGCTGAGCCGGCGGAAGGGGCGATCTGCGATCTGCCTCCGTGTCCGCTGGATTCCTCCTGCAAACTGCGGGGGATTATTGTGCGAGGATTCCTTGCTCGACGCTGGGCTCAACGAGGAGGGCATATGGGGATCGACAAGGCAGTGCATTGTGACGTGACTGTAACGCAGGTCTCTCCCGCCTGTTGAGTCGATTTCGAGGGACGCATTCGGAAGCAACCGAGGGTGCTTGTGCTCGCCGCACACAGATAGGGAAACACAGCAACGCTCCTCCCATCAAAATATAACGCTTGGACCGCCCACACGTGAGCCAGCCCGTCCCTTATCGCCCTCCCTCCCCCGTCCTCATGCCCGGCGACAGCACCCTTCACCACGTATTCAGACATGAATTCCAACGGGGGCGGCGCGTACCCCTCCTTTGCCCACCCGGGCTCGGGTCAGCCGCCCCACCAGGGAATAAATCCCGCCATGCTCGCGTCGTTCAGCGGCCAGCAGCAGCAAACCCAGTTTGGCGCCGGCCTCAGCCCCGCACAGCTACTCAACGGCGGTATGGGCGGCGGGATGATGAGCCCTGGTCATTTACTGCAGCAGCAACAGCAACAACAAATGATGATGAACCCCGGTCTTAATGGCGCGCCCTCGCCTAGCATGCACTTTCCCGGCGGCGGTGGGATGAACCCCGCGTCCCTCATGAACAATAACGGTCCAAGCATGATGAATCCTCAAATGCAGGCACCTCAACAATTGCATATACCGCCTCAAGTACAACAAGCGCTGGCAAATATGGGTATTACGCGCGAGCAGCTCATGCAAATGAGCCCCCACGAGCGCCAGGGTTTTGTAAAGAACGCTATGATAGGCGCCCGTCAGCAACAACTCCAGCAGCAGCAGGCGCAACAGCAGCAGCTTTTACAACAACAGTTCGCGGCCGACGGTCTACCACTCTTTGATCGCCCCGGAAGCGCGATGGGAATGAGCGGCATGGGCGGGGGTATGGGCGGCATGGGTGGAGGCGGGATGGGCAGTATGGGCGGAGGCGGGATGGGCGGTATGGGCGGAGGTGGGATGGGAATGAACAGCATGGGTATGATGCCGCCACAACGACCTGGGACCGCGCAAGGCATGGCCGGCAATCGCCCCGGAACCGCGATGGGCATGCACCAACCCATGGGCGGCGCGATGGGGATGAACATGGGGATGGGCATGGGCAGTATGGGGATCAATCCTGGCATGAATCCCGCCATGGGAATGGCTGGCGGCGGCCCAATGGGGATGGGTGCGCCGCGTCCTCCTAGTCGCGCCGCTAGTCTTGGCAGCATCGACTTCCCGCTCCAGAACTCTGTACAAGGTCAACAGCAGAATGGCTTCCAGCCGGGAAAATCGCAGAGCACGCCCCAATTCGGCCTCGGCTTCGGGGGTTCTGCGACAGGAATGCCTCAGTCGGCACCACCACCACCACCGCAGAACGCGACCCAAGGATCCCCCCCACCCAGCTCTCCCTACACCCGATCGAAGCGCAAGCTCGCGTCGTCCGAGCCACAGACGCAGTCGCCCCGCATTAGTGCGATGGGTCCGCCCCCCACCTTGCGCTCCGCGTCCGCTGCTGGCCTCGACGGAAAAGGGTTTTCTCGTCCCCCCTCGGCGAATGGGCGGCCTCAGCGACAGTCGTCGCAGTCTGCTGTCCCCCCACGCGTGCAGACGCCCCAGCGCCAGCCCAGTATCCCGCGCTCCGCCTCCCCGATGAAGGCTGGAACTCCTACGCGCGCTGAACCTCCAGCAGCCGCACCCCCCGCTGCAGCCCCCCAAATCACTGCTCTTACCGCGGCCGCGCTCCCGGTCGTCCCCCCGCCGTTAATGCCTCCATCTGTGGCGCGTCCGCCAGTACAGCCCATCCTTCCCCCGCTCCCCGCCTCCGTGAATCTCAACCCGGCGGTTACGCGCGTAACGGTCGTCCCGCTAGCGACCTCGTTGGCGGCGATCCCGGCCGTCAGCGCGGAGGAGGTTGCGAACGTGAAAGAGTGGATGGCGGTGGACCGCGCCTACGAGCTCCGCTTCCGCGAGATGAAGGTGCGCATGAACGGCGAGCTGCGGGAGATCATGAATCCGCGGTCGATACCGTGGTGGGAAAAAGGCACCCTCGATACGAATGCGAGCCGATTCTTGAAGGGACGGGAGCGGTTTGATGTTCGCTATCCTTACCGCAAGAAGGAGAGGGAAGGAGGGCACCATAGGAAGGGGGCACGAAGGGAGGGGATCAGACTGTGCGTTCAATCTTCTAGTTCGTTTCAATCCGCTTTGAACGCTCAATTTATTACACATTCCGTGCAGGCCGCGCAAAATCGACACGGAGGACGCGAACCGGCCGGAACAGCTCGTGCCCATCCGCCTGGAATTTGATGTCGAGCACCACAAAATGCGGGATACGTTCGTTTGGAATCTGAACGGTGCGCACCTTTTATTCTCCCAATGTAAACTGGCTCACCTCGATAATGTAGACCCAGTAATTAGCCCGGAGGATTTTGCGCAGACGGTGGTCGAGGACTACAACCTTGCGTCGTCGTATCACGGTGTCATCACCAAGGCGATCCAGGACCAGTTAAGCGACTACCGCGCCCACTCGGCGAACTACGACGGGGACAGTTGGGACGTGGCAGTAACGGAGGACACGCTGCGCGCGGGGACGCTGGAGGGCGAGAGTGCGGCGTGGTGGAGCGCATGGCGGAAACGGCTGCGAAGTGGGCGTGCGGCAGCGAGCAAGGGGCACAAGCACAAGCGGCGCAAAGTCGTCATTGAGGAGGAGGATGACGACGACATGGATGCGGCGGACGAGAAACCGATGGCGGTGGAAGAGTTCACGTTCAAGCAGGGGACCCTGACCGACGACATGCGCATTTTAATCAAGGTTCGTCCGGCGGAACATGGCTGTTTTGGTTTGAAGAAGCTCACGGTGATGCGCTTTGTTACGGCAGATGGACATCATTGTTGGCTCGATAAAGCTTGACGATCAGTTTGAGTGGGATCTCGACAACGGCGACGCGTCGCCAGAGGCCTTTGCGGATATTTACGCTAAGGAGTTGGGGCTTGGTGGAGAATTCAAGTGGGCAGCATTTTTTTCCGTTTGTGGAGGCACTTTTTATTGATCGTTTTTCTTTTTTCAGAACTGCAATCGCCCATTCGATCCGGGAACAGGTGCAGACATACCAAAAATCGCTCTTCCTTGTGGGCCGCCCGACGGATGGCTCGCCCGTGCAGGATGACGACCTGCGGAGTGCGCTTATGCCGAGCCTTTCCTCCGCCTCGCGCGCGATCGATCAAGTCCAAGCTTTCACGCCGCAGCTCAATTATTTGAGTGACGGAGAGCTGGAGCGTAACGAGAAGGAGCGCGACAAGGACTTCAACCGGCGACGAAAGAGGACGAGAGGTGGGCGCCGTGGCGTTGCGCTTCCTGATCGTGAGCCTATTCGTACCTGTCGTACCCCGTCTATCGGATTCCCCGAACTGGATGCTGCGACTCTCGCTGCCGCCGCTGCTGCGACCGCGCCAATGTCTCGGCGTGCGGCGGCTGCGGCCGCCTCGGTCACCATCGCCAATATGGTTGCGTCTGAAAACGGAGAGCGCGCCTTCACGCCTTCGTCGCTCCCGATTGTCCCTATGCCGCCGCCGCTCGTCATCAAGGAGAAGACGGTGAAAGGGTTCTTTAAACCTCCGCCGTACGATACCTCGATATTACGTCCGCGCGCGAAGATTCGGGCCCCGATAGAGTCGACTGCAGCCGATATCTCAAAACTTCCGCCTCCTCTCGAAAATGACCCACCGCCGCCGCCCACCAGCAGCGCTGTACCGCCAAGCAAGACGGCTGGACTGAAGCGCGGCAGAGATGGCGACAAGGACAGAGTGTTCGCTGACGGACAGCGCAGGAACATGATCGATGGCGTGTGGCATTGTTCTAACTGTGGATGTCCTGAAAGTATCGCGATCGGTCGGCGCAAAGGCCCGTTGGGCGACAAGTCGCAGTGTGGTACTTGCGGTATGCGTTTTTGCCGTTGATCATGCTGTGTCTTACTAGGGCTCTTCTAGGCAAGTACTGGCACAGACACCGACGGCCTCGGCCAGTAGACTATAACTCGGACCTGGAGCATCACGCAACCTTGAAGCGGGATGCTGAGTATGCCAAGACTATAGCTAAGCGGAAAGGTGGTGCGGCGGCATTGCGAGCGCAGGGCGGGACGATGCCTGCGACGCCAGCGGACACCTCGGAGGCCCAGACACCGCGCGATAGCGGAGAAGGACCATCTCGTCAATCCCCTACACGAGAACTTTCCCCTATCTCGGACGCCTCGAGTGGGTCCGAGGCGCCACTTGCGCAAACCGTCAAGGTGAACGGCGTCAACCACAGCAACATTACGCCTCCATTGCCTGCACCTCCCAAACAGGAGCCTATACCTGTTGACTCTCCCCCGCCTGTGAAACTCCCTGCCTCGAAGCCGGCGTCGCTGGCTGCCCCCGCTTCCAACCCGCCCCCTCCATCTCCTGTTCCGCCATCAGGTCCTCCTCCGCCTCCTTCTGAGCCTGCTGCGGCTTCCGCGCCGCCTCATACGCCACCAGTCGCGGCATCAACAGCGCCTCCGCCGACTCAATCGCCTTCTCAGTCGTCTGCGCCCACATTACCTGGACCCACGCCGACTGCGGATAGTTCGCCGGCCCCGCCTCCGAGTCCAAGGGCAACTTGGGTACGTTACGACACCCCCATGTAGTTATGTCCTCTTGGTTTATCCCTTTGTACAGCCCCCTCAATGGCTCTCGAATGCGATGCAGGCCATGCAAGCGAAGTGGAGAAACGATAAATTCGAGGTCATCTTGCGCAAGGTCAACTCTGCGAGTACACCGGAATGGCGCATAAAATGTCTGGATTGTCCGGGGAAGGTACGTTCTTGCCCTCACTCACATTCCCTCGGTCCTAACGACTCTTCAGTTGTATACACCGGGCCCAGGCGAAACATTGTCGAATTATGAAGTGCATCTGAAAAATCGCCTGCATCGCCAACGTGTGAACGATCGCATGGGTAATTCTGCTACTACTTCATAACCATCTCACACGTCTAGTACTACCCTTTGTCTCTGCTATTGTGTTGTTATCGAGCTTTGTGTATTGTTATGTGGATCTCCTTGAATAAAATGTTTTTTGCTTGTATGTACATACTCTGTGGCGGTGCTGTCTTTTCCTGTCTTTCCCGCTTACTTTGCCGGCCAACTGCCTTCCAACCTCAGGCAACCAGTGGAACTGGGTCCTTCTAACAGCCTACGACACCCACGGAACTGTGAAAGCTATGGGATCAACCTATTTCTGCGGGACGGCCAGTGTACATGGAGACGGACCCGTCCTTTGCGGCCGCGGTCCTCCACAGCAAAAGTACTTGAGCGGACGACGGAATGGCTCCTTCGAACAAACCATATGTCGCAAGTGAAGATTCCACACGACGATCTCAGGATAACATACTCTCAAATGTGGACGACAACCTCAGGTCCTATCGGCTCCGAACACACCACATCTATCAGCGGTGAGAGCTTCACGTTCCCCTTTAATGTTTCAGAGGGTAAGCTGCTCTCTTTTATCTCAATATCCTCGTTGAATGTGTCTAGGAAGTACCATCGAAGTCCACGGCAGTATCCGACCCACCGCAAATGCGAGCTCTGTTCCAACATCTTCATACTTTCTGGACGATGCCAACGCAACGTTGTACACTGCGCCGTGGGCAACGACTTCAACTCCTGTGCTCAAGTTCTACAACTCGAGTGCTCTGCCTGCTGGCGTACATGTGCTCCTCGTTCGCACAACGAGCAACAATCCATATTACTTTGACTTTATACAAATCAACGACGCAGCCGTGGATCCTCCCATCCTCAATAAGAGCTCTCCCTCTGCTACGAGGAGCCACAGGAGCACTGCAAGCGCACGCCGCAGTCCTCCGAGCTCGAAAAATAACAAGTCCAATCTACCCGCTGCAGCTATAGCCGGTGCAGTTTTCGGTAGTGTTGTACTGTTGCTTTGTCTCCTGTGGGTGTTTCTACTGTGCCGCACACGGATGAAGGAACAAAGTGCGCCTTTTTCACTGTATCCGAATACCTGTACTCACGATTCTGCGGGTAGCACCGAGAATGCCAATGAGCCCGAGCCCTCCAAGGAATAATGACCTGAGAGAGCCCCCGATCTTGACTCCCTTCGATCTGACCGCTCCTACTTCGCGGAGTACACGTACCGTCCGAATACAAGTACCCTCGGAGTCGAGTCCGCTGCCTCATCGAGAGCGGGCCCCACCCTTTCCCCGACCAAAAAATAGAAATAGAGGTACGGGATAGACGTGTACAGGATCTCAAAGAAATACATACAATTCTTTTTTTACACTGTTCGTTATACATATACAGAGGGCAGGTTCGCGGGCTGGGAATTCACATCCTCTCGACCGTGCGAATGAGGCGCTCGACAACCGTTCCCTCGGTCTCCCTATCATCAATCCCAAGCCACAAGAAGTGTAGCTTTCCCGAAATGCCATGCGGCAGATATGCACCGGCCACGATATGCTCTTTGTGAATATCCTGGGAAATGACATTGTCCCACATCTCGCGGACCTGTCGGAACTCGGTGTACCCCTGCGGAGGATACTTGCTCGGGCTCCCGGCGACCAAAATGCCCTTGGGGTCGTCCAAGAAGTAATTGAGCGAAACGACCGGAGTGCGTGCTGGCATCTCCTCCCTCCACACGCGGACGACCTCGTCTTTGCGACGGCTAATCTCCTCGATCACGAGTTTCGTGGCGAAATCGTAGTCCTCGGGGCTCACAGGTGGCGCTCTGCCCTCTGGATGTGCGTTCAGTATGATTCACCAACCCTCGAGCAGTAACCTACCGAGGCGAAGTTGCTTTAAGCTCTTGCACTCGACACGATGGCCGTTCTTCCAGTGGTCCTTTTGGCAGTCTGGCGAACAGTAAGCGGTGGTGAAACAGCCGCTGCAGCTTGAATAATTGTTCTGCGCGTCTATTTTCCGACACTGGGAAAATTGTTGGACATTAGCGGAGCTGCGAAGAGAGACGGTGCAACCAACATACGCTTGGATTGTCGCATCGAATATTCATATCGGTGTCGAAGAGCCTCTTCCGGTCCGCAACGAGGTCCTCAAGCTCCGAATACGCCGCCCAGACGGGAGCGTTGTCCTTGACAGTCTCGGGGAGTCCGAGCTCCTGCGCTCGTGCGACAGATCTGACCAGATGTCGCAGAAGGGAAGGATACATGCTGTACAACGACAGCAGACCGATAAGCTTCACGAGCAATGCCTGTGCATTTCCATCTGGCATGTCGGCGAGCCACGTCTGCGCACGGAGCATTGCGGGGATGAGCCCGATTTGCACAGCATGCGTCGTCCAAGCGAAGCCGTCTGCTGCTGGGAGAGCTATGTCGAGGTACTCGAAGCATGAGCCTATGCACTGTGCGACGCCGGGAGCTGTGATTTCGTCGTACGGCCCGGCTGTAAGGGAGGCGAGGATGCGGACGACGGTGCGAACAGAATTCTGAGCCAATAAAACATTTAGATACGGGCGAGCGCCGGTCATGGCGGTCGCCATTCGGAGGTGATAGTCGAGAATGAAGATGGCAGGCGAACTCCAAGGTGTATTTGCTGTGAGATACCATTCGAGGTGGTCGAGGGCAACACGGACAGGCTTCCCTGCGTCGTTGCTGGTGGGCATGATACAGTTGAAGAAGAGGTCAGGTGGAGGGCCGGGTTTATACGTGCCCAGATCGAGGAGAGGTTCTGTGGCGGTGAGGAACCCGTTGTCTTTGGAAGTCGCAGCTTCTTTGAATTCCTGCTCAATCTCGTATAACCAGCAGCTGCCCAGTATCACGAAAGCCTTCTTCCCGCGGCCAGTAGCCAGGAGCACGTCGCAAACTGCGGGGATTTTGACAAAACTGCGAAGGGATATAATTATAGTCTGGAATGCATGGTATCTGTTTGCGTTGTCCCGGTCAAGAAACAACGGAGAGATGACCCAATTCTCAAACGTATATTCGAGCCACTTCCAGATACCGGGCCAGGCTTCCACGAGGCGGGTCACGAACTGGGAGTCGGGCTCTGGGCGTAATTCATAGGAAATGAGGGCCAGACTCGAAAGGGCGAAGTGCGCGTGGAATTGGCCAAGCACATGGGTGCAGCAGCCCTTGTCGCGGTGTGGGATGTCGCTGGCCTTCAAGTACTGGAGCAGAGTAGTGACCGTTTCGTTGATCTGGTCGGTGGACATTTCCAGCGGCGCGAGATCCCTCTTCAGCTGCACTAGGGTCTCGAGCGTGGCGGATGTGAGCCGTGCATTGGGATCCTAGGGGATACTGTTAGCTCCGAATACTAGAAATAGAGCTTTCAAAACAACCTCGCAACTGCAATCTGAATCGTGCTAGAGGAAATGAGCCGAGGAAGGATTCGGCGAAAGCGGAGGCGTACAGAGTTCATGTTGAGCGTTTCGGAGCCAGGTGGTGGGTAGAAGGGAAGAGAATTGACGCGTGTAAACAAAAAGAAGACGCGCTTTTGAGAACAAGACCGCTGGGTCCCATGACTGTCGATAACGTGAAGCCTGTGGCTGTGCCTCGGCGGACCAAGTTGCAACATTTAAACAACCAAAGTATGCATATGCACTGAGCAAAGACACTGGACTATAGAATACGACGAACAGAAGCAGCGGAGAAATGGTAATAATTTCCTGAGGTTGGGCGGAATCCTCTGTAAGAGATCAGCTGCGAAGATACTTAGGAGGAAACCGAAGAACATACCAGATAGCGTCGCAGAGAGTGTTCAATAGAAGGCGGCCATGATCTCGGTGGGATCAAACAACTCCATATCCATCCCGCTTTCTTTGTCACTTTCTTTCTCGTGCTTACTCATTCCAGCCAGAAGCGAACCAGAAAGCTTGAACCTAGGCAAAGTTCGGGGTTTCGCGGTGCGAGCGTTCCACAAAGCATCGGAAACGACGTCCGTGTCCCGTTCCAGCGGACACACTGTGAGTGTCTTGAGGAGCGGCCACGGGGGCGCCGTCGACGCGAACATCCCGTTAACGAAGATGGAAGTGAAGCATTGGCTAATTAAGGAGAGCGAGGACAAGACCGGGAAGAGTCGCGGGGGAGAAATTTGGTGGCGGACTTCGTCGATAACCGTACAGCAGTCGGCGTAATTGGCGAAGGTGAGGGACATCAAAGCAGGGAAGGAAGAGCAGGGTAGACTGGCTAATTTGAAGAGGACAATAATTTGGTCAACATGTGTGCCATTGACCATGAGTTCAGTCAACGCGGGAGTGTCGAAGATATCGAAGACGGCGGGTAAGTAATCCGCGTCTTGATCATCCGCAATTGAGATGCGGAGAAATTGAAGAGATGGCATTGAAAGCCGTCCAATTGTAGGATCCACCATGCCGACAGAGAGATGGATGAGTGACGAAAATTGTGTTACAAATGTCGCTGCCAAGCTCGACTCATAGTTGTGGAACTGCAAGTGCGTAAGAGCGACCGCCCAAGGAGCCCCAAGAAGGCGTGGAGCGACGTCCTTCATACTGAGGAAGGTGAGCTTCGGGAGTCCGAGGGTGAATATCTCGAAGTCAGTGTGGTCGATATTAGTGGGGTCGATATTGTTCAATATCTCGAGGCGTTCCAAGTTGGAAGCGGGAACATGGCGCAGCGGAGAGAGGGCTACCGCTGGGTCGACGTAAAGGGAAAGGCGCATTTTTTTAATGCGAGGAAGGTGGGGAACAAGAACGCGGATGCGCTCTGCGATGAGGTCGTCATTGTCGATATCCTTCGCCTCGTGCAAGAGAACGGATACATGGCACGCTCGGGAGCGGGTGAGGTATAGTTGCGCGAGGCTAGTAAATTCCCCGTTGTGCAGGTCGAGTTCGAGCAGCGTCCAGAGTGTCGGGGCGCTGATGATAACGTCGCGGAGGTGACGCGAAACCTGGGACAGGGTCCGTTCGCATCTATAACGCCGTTGGACGATGCGGTCCTCGTAAGGCTGCCCCGCAGCAGCGATGGCGACAAGGAGCTCGTTTGGAAGCGTTAAAAGAGCCATCGCGTTGTGTGGCCGAGTGAGAGTTGGGCATCAGAATCGGGCCATCGGCCGACCAACAGCTCTTACTCTTGACCTTGTCTTGACCATTTTGGTTTCTGGCGAATCCTTTACTGTGGCTCAAGCCTCACTCTGGTTCCATGGCGAAATCAAACCGAGGACTTGAAGGTCAAGGGCTCCTGGGACCGGTCTCCTACGACGGAATCCTGATTTCCTGCAGACGAGGGGACATGGAGAAAATGATCTGAATTTTGTTACATTGAGAACATTACACGCATGGCTCAGACTACACCATTCCGCTCATTACTTCATACGCGCCGTCTACGCGCCTCCTGCCCAGAACCTCGCTCCAAAAGCGCATAATGGGTTCCCACTCGGGTTTAGACGCAGGCATCCCGCCCTGAGCTGCCATCTTGTGCTCGACGACGCGCTGATACCCCTTCTTGAAGGCGGCTAACGCATTCGCGGGCACCGCCGTCGGCCGATACGCCACCAGCAGCGGGGTTGTGCTCAAGGTCGATATTGTCGGATAGGAAAGGAGTGGCCCAGAAATTGTAACGATTGAACCAAGCGTCCTTTTGAGGCCAAGCTCAGCGGCGACGGTACCGCCCTGCGCGAACCCGAAGAGGTGTATCCTCTTTGCGGGCCATGTGCAATCGTCGGTGAGATGAGCAAAGATGCGGTCCATGACCTGCAAAGCTGGTGTCGGGTTCGGCTGCTCGATTAATTCACCGAGATCGTCGAACGAGGGAAACCATGCGTATGATTCCTCGTACAGGAAAGGAACTCTACGAGCTGGCAAATTAGGTTTCTCGTCACCTCATCGGAGCCAACTTACTGCTCTGGTGCGCGCAGGGCAAGCACTGCGGTTTGTGGAAGCTTCAGTTGACGACCGAGTTTCGAGAGCGGAATATGAGTGTCGCCTTGAAGCAAGATGGATTGGTACGTGTATGTGTGGCCAGGATATAGCCACGACAAAACTTGCCTAAGCCATGGAGTAAAATGAGAATATTCTCATCCGTCCCGTCGTCGCTCGGTGCATAAAAGAATGGAACTGGTATTTTCTCAGTACGAGGCGGTTTCTTGACTTTGGGGGAGGTATTGTCGGGTGGGCTTTCTCGAAGGTGGATGTCTTGGTGAGAGTTCTGAGCCATGACCGCGTCAAGTTCTCACGCCGCCCTCCATCGCACCACCACCATGTTCGGCTTGTCGCCGGCCCAGCTGCCCCCGCTGTACGATGGTACGCGTCCGACCGATGCAGGATATGTATTCCCTTGACAGACCCGTCCAGCGGCGCGAAAATGGTTCACAATTGGAAGTCTCGCCCTGGGGCCAGTCAGCTTCATTATTGACGCGCCATTTGGTCGCTTCACACCCTCGGAAAACAGCATATTCCAAAGCGACATCTTTATCGTCGATGGTAACTCGTCGAGTTTCATTTAGGTGTCCCATACTCACCGCGACACCAGGAATCAAGGCCTGGATTTTCATGGAGCTCGTCTCGCCCATCTGCTTCTTCTACGCGTTCTTGAATGCACCACTCTCCAACGGCGCTCCTCGTCCTTTCTCTCTTGGAAACCCTCAGAGTCTCCTCGTTGGCGCCTACCTTATCCATTATTTGAACCGCGCTCTCATCAGCCCGTTGCGCACACCATCCCGCTCAAAGGCTCACATCATCGTACCCCTTGTCGCCGTCGCCTTCAACACCTTGAACGGCTCCCTCCTGGGCTCCTTCCTCTCCTCCCCGTCCGCTCCCCAACCGTCCGCGTTCGCCCGCACCAGCTTCTGGGTCGGTATGACTTTGTGGGCCGTTGGTTTCGCCGGGAACGTCATTCATGACGAGATTCTCCTCAACATCCGGCGCCACGCCAAAACCAAGGGCAAGGGAAAGGAAGCGGGAACGACGTCGCCCGGCGAGCACTACGCCATTCCGCACGGGCTCCTCTACCGCTACATCTCCTACCCAAACTACTTTTGCGAGTGGGTCGAGTGGTTGGGTTTTGCGATTGCAGCCGACCCGCGGTTGATGTACGCGATCGCCAGCGGCAACTGGTCCCTTCCGACATGGTCGACTGTCTTCCATGGCCCAGCGTCAGCGTTTTTCCCTCTCGTTTCCCCGGCCTGGATATTTTTCGCGACGGAGATTGTCCTGATGTACCCGCGCGCGTACCGCGGTCACCAGTGGTACCTCAACAAGTTTGGTGACAACTATCCAAAAGAGCGGAAGATCGTCATCCCGTTCCTGCTGTAAAAATACGACAGAGCCTTGAATATTCGTACCGCTACTAGAAAATGACACGCCATCCACCAAACATTTTTTTGCGCTCATCCCTCATAGGCTCTTTACAAGAACAACACGCCTTCCGTGACCTTCACCCCGTGCCCCCTCAACAGAACACGGTCCTCTTCCCTCAGCCACACGCAATCCAAGTCTCCGCCTCTCGCACTAACCTGGCGACACTTGACCGCATCACCGCCCCATTTTGCGAGCCAGTACGGTACGATCCGCGTGTGCGCCGACCCCGTAACGGGATCCTCGTCGATCCCGCTCCCGCACGCGAACATGCGCGAGTGTACCTGCGAGGGATCCTCCGCGGTGGGCTCGTGTGGTGCCGTTAGCACGCACTGCCCGACTGGGACGTCGCGCGCCTGAATTCGGAATTATCTGAGTAATGTGCTAATACATAAGACGAGAGAGAGACGAACGATGGCGACGGCGTTGTGCGCGACGGCAGAGACGTCTACCGTGCCTGCGACTTCGACGAGATAGCCGCGCTTCGTGCGCGAGACGGCCTTGATATCTGCCGGCGCGATCTTGGGGAACCAGGTGCGCGCCATTTCGAGACCCGAGGTGACTTCCGCCTCCGCGAGGGCGACGGGGATGTCGACGGGGAAGTCGAGCTCGTATAGGTCCTGCTCCGCGTGGTACGCGACTTTGAGCTCGCCGGAGACGCGCGACGCGAAGCGGTACGGCGGCTGGAGTTCGGGGTGGTTGACGCGTAGATGGCACGCCGCTGCGAGCGTTGCGTGGCCGCAGAGTGGCGCCTCGAGATCTGTGAGAAAGTCAGTCGTTGGGCGCATCATGTAGACACATCGCGGACGGACGTGGGGTGAACCAACGGATCGAGAAATGCGGGGCGTCGTCCCGGTGGTCCTCGAGTGGGACGAGGAACGCGGTTTCCGAGAGATTGAATTCTCTAAATTATACACAGCGCGCATTTGGATCAAATAAAATGTAGAGATAGGGGCGATTTGCCTTCCAATGAGCTGCAAGAGGGTGTCTGAGAGACCGTGGTCTGGCTTGAGAACTATGACTGCGGCTGGATTGCCGCCGAATCGTTTCGCCGTGAAGGCATCGAACACATTATAAGCTAGCTGAGTCGGAGACATGGAAGGAGGAAGCAGAAAATGGGTATCGAGTCATGGTGGTGAGTCATTATTCTCAACTAAGCTGCGAAGGAGACACTCTGATGATTCCGACGAAAATCGGGATTCGTGCGTGTGAAGCGAACATTTTTTTTAACCCCACCTGAGACCCAATGAATGAATGCCGCCGCTACATACACCTATGTACTTCATGCAAGCACCTCTTTCTCGCTATCAAAAGAAAGAAAAAACGTTAGATGCAACGGCCAGCGCAGATACTCATCATGCTCCACTCACACAAAGAGCCACAAATTCTGAGGATTGTTGTATGTGTCCCGGGTATACGGAAAACGGTCTGGAAAGATCGGGACGGTGAGTTCGCGGGCTAGATGTAATTTGCTCATAATTACTTACATTTGGGGAGCTCGGAAACGTAGGCTGGTCAGTGCGTTAGTGCTAGTTATATTGTCAAGGAAGGCTGGCGCACCGATTGGCTCGTTCTCGTTCAAGAAGCTCCACGCTTGGGTGGGGCGGTATAAGCATAATTCTGTGGGAGGAAGAGCAACCAACCTGTCCTCCAGTTGTGGCGGAAGTCGCCGGATACCAGCCTGCATCGAATTCGGGATAAACGACCTTGACAAAGGCGCAGACAAAGAAGGAGGAACGACGTACAAGTCGGCGGGTGCGAGGGGGTCCTGATACGGTGAGTACGTGCTCTGGGACGCACATCGAGAGAGAGAGGGTAACTCACGTCCTTGACTGTGTACATACGTTGCGTGAACAAACGGAAGGGCGACATAACACGACGGTCAATGCTTACGATTGGCAGTTTTGACCTCGGAGTCAATATCAAACCTGTGTGTACACCGTCAGCGCTTCAGCGACTGTAACATTGAAGTGTCTACCATTCCAACACCTGATTTCCAGCCATTCCTTATGAAGAAGAGATTGGTCAGGCGGAACAGCAAATTCGAGGCAGACTCGAACCCTTGAACTCGACGTTCTCGAACGGCTTGCCGCCGAAGACGACCATTTTGGAATGCTCCTTCTCGTTCATCAGGGTGGTGAACATCGCGCAGGTGGAGGCGCAGTTCCCGTTCCCGACTGCAAGTAGATCAGTATAGTACCCGACTCAAGAGCGCACATCATGGATGGACTCACCGATGGCTATGTTCCTGCGCAAAAGGAATGTGTTCAATCGCATATAGGGAAATACACCACGAACGAACGTACGTGAGGGGGAAGGGAGGCGTATCGGGCATCGGCACGACGAATGCTAATTCGCAGGTATCCTGAAAGCCGGCTGGTGGTGAGGAACAACAAATCTGAGAAGGGTCGAAGGCGGCGAACATACATGGAACCGCTGCGAGTTCGCGTCCACTTGGCCGTTCACGATGATAGGCACATCCGGCGTCATGTAATCGTAGTCCGCAGGCATCTGTGTCCCGTTGAGGAACGCCCCTAACAAACAAGACGCGTTAAAGTAAGTGGGCGATGAGGTCTTTCGGGATTGGAAGAGACATACAGTTATCGGCGGTATAGAACGTGAAGGTATCGTCCAGGCCGAGCTCGATATCCGAGGCAACGATCTTGCGAGCGAGGGGATTCGCGCGGTTCGTAGACTGGAACCCGGGGTATCCAATTTCGTGCTCGCCAAGTACTGGTGCAGGAACTGACCAAGGCAGACGAAGCCGCCTGTCGAAACGGAAGGCTGGTTATAGATGATACCACGAAGCAAAGAAAGTAAGGAGCTCACCGCCGTTGTTGCTGAGGTCGATGATAAGACGCGTGACACCAGCGGCTTTGAACGCGGTGACAGCCGACTCGGTGTCGGTCTGGAATCCCTCGAAGTCGCCTTCGAAAGAGCCAATGAACATCTGGATAGGATGACGGTCAGCGGATACCGGGACCGATTGTGGATGTGGACGACGCACCACTCCGGTCTCATTCCCAGGCAGGATGTACGACTTCATGACCCCCTCCGCGCCTCCAACGGTCGGCAGCGTGGGCTCGAACTGCGGCGGCAGCCCGACGGCGCTGTTATTCGACTTGTCGATGATATTCGCCTTGGGCTGCTTGCGTTTCGGCGTGCCACTCGTCAACCCCGCGCTGCCTTTAAAGTCGATGCCGTTGGTGCCTGCATTGGCGGCGCAGTTGTTCGCCCAGCTGCGGCTGTCTAAGAACACTGGACTGGGAGGGAGGGAAACAAAAGGGTAGAAGCGTACTAGGAAGGCCCGTCGGTGAAAGCGGCGCCGAGGTAGCTCGCAATGTAGGGAAGGGTGACCGTCTCGAGCTTAGTCGAGTTGGCTGCGATAAGCTTGAACGTGAGCGAGGTCTGGGCGACCCCACTCGGGCCGGCGAGGTCACCTGCAAGGCCTGTTAGCACTATTTTCTAGCGTCCAAGTATGGGGACGCGCGCACCGAAACGCTGGGAATAGGCGGCACCCGAGAGTCTGTAGGAAGAGCTGGGTCGGCCAAGTTAGAGTCCGCGCATTCGTAAATCAGTTGGGACTCGACTCACAAGACACTGTTCACGCGGACACCGTGGTCGAGATAATTCCCAGAGACAGTTTTGGCGATAAAATCGATATAGGTATAGGGGTCCTGTCCTTCGATAGAGACGACCTTGGCACCGGCCAGGCGCTGCCAGTCGACGGTGATGAGACCCGTGAAGACGGGTCCCAAGAGTCCAACGAACTCGACCAAGTCGGGGACGATGTAGACTCCTTGTAATCCATTCACTTCAAGGGAGACAATCGGGGCGGGTAGCAGATTCTGATAGGATGTATAGCAATCCGGGAACCATCCTATGAGACATGAGTTTATGCGGGCTTCATAAGGTTCTACTGACGAGTATGGCCGTCATTCAATTGAGTGATGAAATTGTACAGATCGACATTGAAGTCGTAGTCGGTCTAGAGGAAGTTTGAGAAAGTTTCGATAGCCATGACTGTATGTTCTTACCTCGTACTTAGTGGTGTTGATTCTGGCCAAGCCGGCGCGTATGTTGGCAGTGGACTCCTGGAAAGGCGGGGGCGAGTGGAGGTAGTAATCCTCGAAGGTGAAGAAGTCCACCACACGCGCAATGTTGTTGGTGAGCACGTTCTGTCGCAGAGTCTCATTGAACGGGAAGGACTTCAAACATGCCAACGCATCAGCCGGGTGAACGAAGAGTTGTCCAGCCACCACGGTACAAGGGTCGGCGGCGCGCGCTAACGGCTGCGCAGCAAAGGAGAGCGGGGAGGAGGCCGCGGCAAGCACAGAGAGTAGGAGTGCGGGGCGAGGCATGGCCGACGTCGAGCGAGGGAAGCAGGTGCCTGTCCGGGGCGGCCAGACTTAAGTATACATAGTGGAGATTCGAGAAGGCCAACATCATGTTACTTACTATCTATGATGGGCGCCGACAACCAACCGGCATGAGTACCGTGGTAGCGGCTCGATAAGTGGGATCAATGCCAACGTCCGGGTTGTTTCCAAGCATACGGAGGGAAGACGTGCTTCGGCGTGTACGGAGTCGCTCCCTGAAAGCGGGTTGACAAGCTCGGATGGGATTTTCCGGTTTGAACAGAATATTGCGACTTCTGGTCGCACAAGAACTGTGATGTTCATAACGAGAATCCCAGGTTCCGACAGATATTCAAGGCGGGCTCTCAAGGACAAACTGATTTTCGTCCTCGGTTTGATTTTGCCATGAATCCGGAGTGAGGCTTGAGCTATAGCAAAAGTTATAGAGTCAAAAAAAGCCCTATCTACGAAGCGCGGGAAGTCCCCGGTTCGATTTCAAACGAAAGGCAAGGTGCTGAGTTCGATTCTCGGCAGGGGCTATTTATATCATTGTTTAGAGCAGTAATACCAATTGAGGTGAGTACATTGAGAGGGTAAGGTAGGTTATGGGGAAGGGTAAGGTAGGTATATGGAAGGATAAGGTAGGTATATTTGTATGTACGGTAGGTAGAGTCATATCTACAATCCAATATCAGTTCCGGCCGCCCTAAGCTCCTCCATCTTCGTCACCATCAACGTGAAAACCTTCCAGCCATTGGCGAGACTAAGCTCGGGGGACCCCAGGCTCTCGTGTATCAGGTCAGCGTTGAACTGGAACTCCTCAGATACAAAACGATAAGCCTTGTCACGGGCCTTCTGCCCTCCATAGGCGTCACGGAGTCTTGCAACAGTATCAGGGTTGACGGTGATGTGGCATTGTTGGCCGAGAAGGTCGACGGAGGTGGGGTTCAGGAACATGTTGTTGGGGCATGCGCCGCTCGGGTTAACCTTCTTGCTGGATTTCGTGATCTTGTGGTTGTTCCAATAGTTGCGGTACGTGTCGAGACCTGCTTGGATGATAGGTACCCACAGCCAATAGAATATGCAGCTGGATTTACGGTGAGCACTTATGTGAGAGACGGTGATGACCGAAGAACATACCGATGAATATTGTCGTTCGGCAAGAATATACCAGCACCACTCCCAGCTTGTAAGACAGATTTAACAGATTTGCCTTCACCGTCCCGCAGCCATCGCCAAAAGCTCTCGATTGGTGTGTTCTTGGTACTTGACTCTTTAACACCGAACGGAAAGTCTGGCAGCTTATAATCCGGAGCAGCCTCCCTCCTGGATGATGGGTAAGTCTCAGATTATGAGGAATATAAAGAACGCACCTGAGAATCTCGTGTACTTTATGGAGCTCATTGATTTCTGTTCCCATGTCCGTTACAATTTGGATGGAAATTTTATCTTCAAGAGATTCAGGAAGCAGTTATCAATAGCAGTTATCAATAGCGGTAGGAGAACTCACATCCTCGATCCTCCACCAGGTCGAGATAATAATGTACGATTGCAGTCGAGTCACGGACATTTGGCATCAGAATGAGGGAATGCAGATACGCTGACCATTGGTCCTTCGACGCGTAGATGGGAAGGTGGATACCATCGCCCATACGAAGCCCCTGCTGAGCAAGCTTCTCGTGACCGTCGGAATGCTCCTGGTGCCATGGACCAAAGGCAGCCAGCGGAGTACGATGCTGCTCCTTGCGCTTGCGACCAACAACGCGATTATCAAACTCCTCGTCAAAGTGGTCGTGCAGAATGGTGCGCAGTTCATCCCTCAAACAATGTCAGTGCATATACGATGATCAGTAGATAATAAAATACCGTGGAATGAGAACACCCTCATTAGCAAGACGTCCCTTGGTTTGTGTCACACCCCATCCTCCAGTAACATCCCGCTCCTTCATATCGATGACGAGCTGCGCAGTTTCGACTTTGCTCCGTGTCTGCTTCTGCTTGCGTACAGAATCCGCGCCGACTTGTCTTCGAAGCTTATAAAGCTTATTTTTCCTGTGTGTTGCATCAGTTCTGAAAGACAAGGGCAAGGTACCTGCTTACCCTATGGTCAAGCCAAACTCCAGCTCAAGACGACTTCGCTGGTCTTGGCAGCTCAAGCCAGCTCCACTGTTCTCCCGACCATATTGCTGAAAAGCAGCCAGCAGGACAGCATCCGCAGGATCTAGGACAGGTAAGCAATGTGGTTGAGCATAGAGGACCCACACCTACACTCCTTGGAGCCTGTCCCATTTTTTCCGGATGGATTGGGCATGAACGTAGACGAGAGAGAGCAATGCCTTTCTGAACTAACTCAAGCAAACAAAGCTGCAAACGCAAAAAAAATTGGCAGGAGGTGTAGTCGGGAGGATCTAGGTAAGTAGTCAAGTAGTCGTAAAGTGCGTAGTCAGTCGTGAATAAGTCGTCAGTGCGTAGGTAGGGTAGTCGTGAGTAAGTAGTCGTGAGTGAGTCGTCAATCGTAAACGTATAAACGTAAAAATAAAATCGTAAATCAGGCAAATCCATGCTCCTTCTTGCGCTGGTTAAGTGTCTCCTGCAAGACAGTCTTGTTTGACAACCCGAGGCCCCTGCAGAACAGGTTGCACTCATGGCTATCAATCGCATCTTGGATTCCATTGAAGCCGAAGTCACCGACACCGCTGTCTCTGAAATCGTTGTGAGAACAGATGAATCCATTTGCTTGGAGGACTTACTGGGCCATGGTGTGCGTCATAGGATCAAACAAAACCAGGGTGCGAGTGTTTCCCGCTTCCGCGTGTAGAGAGCCTGTAATGGGACGTCAGATAGGCAGAGTGAGCACAGTAAAATAATGACCCTGAAGATCCACCATAGCCATGGCGCAAGCAGTGTACTCCATCACGAAATGAGCGAAGGACAGGATAGTCATGGCCAGTTTATCTTGATCTGCGGTAGCGCCAAGGGTTCCGCTGAACTTCCTAACAACGCTAGAGGAGCGGAAAGGCTCGACCAAGTAGGTGCAGTGATCGAAGGCGACCGTGTCGTTTGCGGTTGCACCGGTGTCTAAAGCAAACATTGAGCGATATCTTAATGCTCACAGAATTAATTCACCTGCTGCAGGAAGCGCCGATACGACACCAATCAAGAAGCCAGTCGATACCTCGAAGTCTACGTAATTGTCAGGAAGACTAGCTGCAAGATTCTCGTGATGACTCACTAGCTATTTCGGTGAAATTTTTGGTCGCAGTCGCGGAACAAATCCATCCGCGACAGACGGAAAAGATCCTTGGCCAGACCCATGTCATTGTCAGACTTGGAAACGGGCACAGTACCATCAGGGCGGGGCTTGTTGCCCGTGTCGAAGAATCTTTTAGCAGCGAAGACTTTGCTGTCGAAGTAGAACTGAAGAACGTCACACAAGGTATCAAGGGAACTGAAAAAGACTCACCTTGTAGACGTTCTTGGACTTGCCCCGGTCTGCCGGTGAGAGAATCAAGGTATCGACCTCGATCCTCCCTTCCAACTCATCTTCGCTCAGCTTCATTATCTGAGCTTCTTCCTCGGTGATCTCGGCGATGTATTTGATGAAGGAGACCTCAATGGACTTGGGAGGTGGGAGGGAAGGTGCACCATACCCGAATGCAGTCAGGTTGTTTGAGAAGCGAACGTTAGAGCTCAGAGCTGTCACAGAAAAGGGTATTGACCTCCAAAATAAACAAAGGAAAATAAAGAGACGCACCACCGGAAATGCGACGCCGTTTATCGACTGTTACAGTACTTGTAGAGGAGGAGCGACGTTTACGGTTTGATGAGACCAAGGATTCATTGTCGTCTGGAAACAACTGCTGCTTGAGGTGAAGTACACGTGTTTCGTACTGGGTGACAGACGAGTTAGCAAAAGAAGTATTTCTGGTAGGAAAACTGACGCGTTTGAGGTCAATACAGCATTCAAAAACAAGGTATGTTCCTTTTGGAAGGTTCATTTTGTTTGAAGCTGTGACATGGATTTTATCGGGACGGTTGATATAGAATGCATAGAGTCCGCGCAACGTCAAAGCAGCAGCTTCAGGCTCAATGGACATGTTGTTGCGAAAGCGGAGAGTACAGTCCTCACTACCAAGGTGAGCAATTGGCAAAATCAGAGGTTAGACGACTTACGCTTTGAGACTGATGGGATGTGCAGCATTTGAGGTCCACTCGACGTCTGCATGCGTTACTGCCTTGATGAGCACGACTGAGAGGACAATATATCAGAGGTGAATCAAAGAAGAGTTATTGCTTACTGTCCAGGGTTGTATCCGTTCAGCTTGATGAGCACGACTGAGAGGACAATATATCAGAGGTGAATCAAAGAAGAGTTATTGCTTACTGTCCAGGGTTGTATCCGTTCTCACTGTCCAATGGCACCCAGCCCAATTCTGTGTGCATGCCCACAGAAATCGCATGGCCCCACTGTCCAGCCCAGAGTGTGAGTCTTGATGTACTTGATCTCAAACTTGGCCTTTTCGTTCACAGCAGGCCAGAGCTGTTCACCGCTACCGACAAGCTTTGTTTTTTTGCCAGAAGAAGTGGTGGGTACCCTTGGAATATTCAGTGCTGTCATTGAATGTGAAGAGTAATTGAAGCTTGCCTCTTCTGCTTTTCCATCCATGGTGCCTCCAAAACTGTCCAGATCTTACCGCGCTTGTCATTTTTTATCTTGAATAACTTGGTATCAAGACGCGATGGCCTCTGAGGCTCCGGAAGCAGCGAGAGTGAATTCAGATCCTGTTTGAAAGGAAGTCTCGGTTGCACAGATAATGGTCGTTTTGCAGCTACTCGTGCTCAGATGAGTTTAGGCTCTAAAATATTAGACTCACATGATAGATTCCTCAACACTGTGTTCTGGGACTGGTTGAAATAAGACGTCAAGGGATTGGTGGATTTGAACTGAGCTGAAAGTAGGTTTAGTTCGTCAGATGACAAACAGGGAGTCGGAGTCAACATCAAGCGCTGTATGACAGATAAATCCCGTGGAAGGGATTTAACCCATTGGTGGATGCGAAGCCGAAGCTTTTTCTGGGCAATCGTGAGTGATTGCGGAAGGCATGTCATGAGATTTTCAGGAATCTCCCGATCCACCAGAGCAGACCATCGAGGTTGCCTGACGATTTCATGGCCAAGATGCCCGTAGCACAATACAGAGAGTGCTATATTGCTCAAATCGAATGGATGGAAGGCTGCTGCTATATCTGCTTTGGAGGTAAACAGATTTTGGGGGAGGTTGGCCTCACGCTTGGTGCGCGTAGCAATATCCTTGGATGTGAAGATCAACATAAGGAGACGGAGACGAAAACAAACACACACATTATACGCTCTGACCAAGTTGGCGAGGCGAGGATTGACATGCCACTCAGGCTGGCCATGAACTCGAAGATGATTTCCATATCTGAGCTTAGTTGAACATAAGTTACAAACTGAACAAACAGATAGGCTCACTCAATTTGGTCTTGAACTGACGCTCCGAGGGAGAAGTCATCAAACGCATTTCCTCGTAGCATTTTGTGTATCAGATCACTGTAATACAGTGTCAAAGATGTGTTCAAGAGATGAAGGAAAAACTAACTCAACAACGGTCAATCGTTCATTATGAAACTGTGAATCAGCTTCAACCAAAGTCGAATAAAGTTCTCTTATTGTGAGAACATCGTAGGCTGCTATCCAGGGTGGTAAACCAGCAATCGCCAGAATTTCCGCAGTACAATAGCGACCAGAACCCTGAAAAGGATGTGGGCCTGGCTTGAGTAGCCATTGGTAAATGGTTAGCTGATTTCGCTTTTTCAAAGAATATTTCTGGAGATATTCGGCATGGAATTCAAGCCATCTGTGGTATTCCAGGACCGAATCTATATATGTAGTGAGTGAGCGCTCTAGAAAATCCAACAGCAAAAAATACCGGGAACCCGTTCTTTCTGGAGTGTCTTGAACTCTTTTTGGGACCTCCAAAACAACTGTATAAAATGTCAATTGCACCGGACATCTGAATCGACTACAACCTTACCCTCCATAGATTGTCATTTGAGAGGAATGCTAGAACATGAGTTCTCATCCGTAGAGCGAAAGCTATCTTGAAGCCTCGTTCTTCACGAGGAACACGGCAGACACCCTCCCATTGAGCAAGTGTGTAGATCTGCGGTGAAGAGTGTAGGAGAGGTTCAAGCTGTGAAAACGAATGAGCACCAAGGAAGAACAGAGGTAAATTAGAGCGCACTTCGAGGTAACAAGATGTCAGGTCTAAAATAAGCATCCGTGGATGATAGCAGGCTGCTTTCAGGACCAGATTGGCCTTAGCAAAGGCCTCTTGGGGGCTCAATAATGGATCCGAAAGAGGTCGGGCAACAGAGGGCGGATTACGTGGCCATAGATATCGCTGGTCTCTTGGTTTATCTGATATTGAAATTGAGCATCAAGTTCATTAGAGCATATTGGATCGTTCCAAACCTGAATCTTCCTCAGAGTCAGAGCCAGAATCATCGGAACCATCATCGGAGTCATCGACATCAACCAAGTCGTCGTCCTCAAGTTGAGTAAGAGCTGCTCGGTCTGGTTTGCAACGGAAAATTGCAGGCATCTGGCGTGTGAGTTCAACGACGAGCCCAGATTTTGAGGGAGAGGTTCCAATCTTGTAGGGTAGAATAGATTGTGGGTGGGAATCCTGCAGTCGGAACCACGGAGTTGGAACTGGAGGTAATGAGCTGTTGCTGGCTGTTTAAGAATTGAAATAGATCGTACGCTCGGATGGAACAACTTGAATATTTGAGTTCAGACTTGCAATGGTTTGACAGAAAACACTCCACTCGGTGTGGTTTGGCGATATCTGCTGCTGGATATCCAAAGGCAGCTTCAGCCAGACCTTCTTACCTGTAAGATGCTTCATATTCCCAGATGAATGTTGAAATCATACCTCGTGAATCATCAGCCCTTGAGTGTCAGGAATAGCGTATGCCAGTTGAGACAGGTTTTGAGCATAAGCTATGTGAGTGTTGTTGTGGAGGCTAGGTGAGTTCTTCTTGCAGAAGGAGCGTAGTTTTCTTTCTCTGGAACCCATATCTTGTATCTCATTTTCAATTACATCTGCATATATTCCGTGCACTGTGGTGCATCCAGAGTTGCTTTGGACAAATTTAGAGTCCAGGAACAACTGCAGGTAGCGTTGGAAGAAGCGTCCTCCCTCTGGTTTTTCAGGCATGAGAGGAGCGACTGAGTTGTGGGCGCTTTGTGGGTCCACTATGATGTCACAATGGGATATCCCATCAGGCCGGGGCTGGTTGATCCGGACTGAAGTCGGTCGATGTCTTGAACATATAATTTTGGGTGAAAAATTCTGGGTCTGAGCTTGTATATAGCATAGGTAGTGGGAGACAGGCACACAGTTTCCCGGTTACATTGAGAATATATGCGAAATAAACAGCCCCTTCCGAGAATCGAACTCAGCACCTTGCCTTTCGGTTGAAATCGAACCGGGGACTTCCCGCGCTTCGTACTTACCTATCGGAGGCGGAGTGTGGCCAGGAGTCGCCAGAAACCAAATGGTCAAGAGCAAGAGATGCTGGTCGGCCGATGGCCCGATGCCTAGCTATCACTCGACCACACAACACGATGGCTCTTTTGACCCTACCAAACGAGCTCCTTGTCGCCATCGCTGCCGCGGGATCGAATCAAGACCACATCGTCGTCCGGCGACGTTATAGATGCGAGTGGACCCTGTCCCAGGTTTCGCGTCGCCTCCGCGAGGTTATCATCGGCGCCCCCACACTCTGGACGCTCGTCGAACTCGACCTGCACCACAGGCAGTTTACTGACATCGCGCAAGTCTATCTTTCGCGGTCCCGAGCCTGCCACATATGCGTCCTCTTTCGTGAGACCAAGGATATTGACAGTGACCACCTCATTGCAGAGCGCATCCGCGTTCTCGTCCCCCACCTTTCTCGCATAAAAAGATTGCGCCTCTTCCTTTACGTCGACCCAGAGGTGGCCCTCTCTCCGCTCCGCCATGTCCACGCTCCCAACTTGGAACGCCTCGAGATAATGAGCAGCATTGACCCCCCCGACTCCACGCGTGCCTTCGAGATATTCTCCCTCGGACTCCCGAAGCTCATCTTCCTCAGCATGAAGGGCGTCGCTCCAAACCTCCCTTTACCTCCTTGGACGGGCGCTCTCACGCACCTGGAGTTCGACGGCTATGAGATGAGCCTGGCGGCGAAAATCATAGCACAATCTCCGTCACTAGTCCATCTCTCCCTCGGCATGGTGGACGTTACAGTGGGACGACTTTGCTTCCCGTCTCTCAACTCCCTCCGTCTCTCGATTCCAGATTCGGAAGACGACACTTTTTTGCTCGCAATATTCGACATCTTCGACACGCCCGCCCTGATTGAACTCATTATCGGTGGCACCACCCACGCTGACCAAATTTTTGCCCTCTTCGACTCAACAAGTCTACCCCACTCTTCCTTCCCTGCGTTGGCATTCCTTACCTTCGACAATCAATCAGACCAATGTAGCTTTGCTCCCGAAATCAATCCGATTCCTCCCCCACGCCTCTTTCCGGCCTTGTCCTCGCTGACCTTGATTCGCCAATGCTTCACGTCCACTTTGGTAGGGATGCTGGTGTCGACGGGACACCCATGGCCCCTCCTCAAGACGCTCACAGTGTGTCCACTGGGATGGGAGTTGGATGCCGTGTCCGATACTTTGTGGAATGCGCGCCCCACAAAACCCCGAGCCTTGCCTGAATTCAGGCTTTCTGGTTCGCTGTTGGCCAGAATGAGAAAGCGAGAGAAAGAAGGTGACGAAGAAAGCGGGATGGATATGAAGTTGTTTGACCCCACCGAGCTCATGGCCCCCTTTGGTTGAGACACGCTACAGGGTATGGTTTATGTTTCTCGAATTGCTTCAAGTGTCTTCACCGCTAATCTCTTGCAAAGTATTCCCCCGACCTCGGGAAATTGTGACTATCGCTGCTTCGTCGTATTCTCAGCATAATAATTCTGTAATTGAACCTCTTGTTGCATGATACATTGTATGCTAC
The DNA here is from genome assembly GCA_029281495.1 of Mycena filopes. Taxonomy (NCBI): domain Eukaryota; kingdom Fungi; phylum Basidiomycota; class Agaricomycetes; order Agaricales; family Mycenaceae; genus Mycena; species Mycena filopes. The sequence continues at coordinate 1,299,355 of JARIHR010000009.1, read as the reverse complement.
GCCTTGATCCATATTCTCTATCTACGCGGCCGGGTTTCTTTTTTTTTGCCAGAATGCGACTGTGGCTGTTTCTCATACCTCTCTCATCTCCTGAAATGGTATCCCAGGCTTGGCCTCTTCCTTCACGTTCCTTTCCTCCTTACCCCCACGATGCCCTTGCACTCTGTAGCAGACATGGCCTCCGACTCATACACTGAGGCGTGGCTCCCTGGCCTCCAGTCGACCCAATTCTACACCAGAACTTACATCGCCTCCACCCCCGCCAAAGCCACACTCGTCTTCATCCACGGTTTCGCTGAGCACGTAGGGAGGTATACCGAGAGCCACCCAGCCCTGGCCGCGCGTGGTATCAACGTTTTCACCTTTGACCAGCGCGGCTTTGGCAAGACCGCGCTGGACGAGCACAACAAGAGCAAGAGCAGCTCGTACGGCAAGACGTCGGGCGTGGAGCAGCTGGACGACATCAAGTGGGCCCTGGACCACGCGGCGAAAGAGTTCCCGGGCCTGCCACTCTTCCTTGCGGGTCATTCGATGGGCGGAGGGGAGGTGCTGAACTTCTCGGCTAGGCGGAGCCAGGACGCGGTCGCGATGCTTTCGGGCGTGATTGCGTCCAGTCCCCTTGTGCACCAGACAAAGCCCGCGTCCAAGATTGAGCGATGGGTCGGTGGAAAGGTCACCATTGTCTTCCCAAACCTCACGATCCCCGCGCCGTTAAATTTCGATGTATGTGGGCGCGCATTTTCCATCTCATGGAATCTTCACATTCGAGGACGACACTAGCATCTATCCCATGACGCCGAGTATAACAAGATGTGCAGCACCGACCCGCTTGCGAAGCTGCAGGGGACCGTTCGCTGCCTTTCGGATATGCTCAATTGGGTTGGTTCCATTTTATTCTGCACTTTCTTATATTCTTCATTCATCAGATAAATGTTTCAGGGCGAGCAACTCCTCCTGGAAACCTTCAAAACCTGGCCCAAGTCCTTACCCGTCGGTCGCGCCCCGTCCTCTTTCCTTCTTCCTCTCACCACTTCTCGCAGATTTTGTTTCTTCATGGAACGACTGATCAAGTATGGCCTTCTCCCTCCCTCCTTCGTTCTGTTCCCCATAACACATCGACAGATAACTTCCCACCCCGCCACTGACCAATTCTACCAGAAGATCGAGTCGGACGATAAAAAGCTGCTCTCTTACGACGTGAGCCTTCCAGTCTTTTCACTGCCCTCCTGCCCTTCTGACCCGCATTCTTGTCCTTAGGACGGCTTCCACGAGCTGGTGCACGAGCCGGCACACAAGGAGAAACTGATCGACGACATGGTCGAATTCATCGAGGGGCATTTGGAGAAGCCCGCCGCGCAGTCGAAGCTGTAATCGTGGGTTGGAAAAATTGATAGTGTACGTCCGAATTTTGGTATTTGCTTGTCGCCCTATACTCTCTTGCTGCTATCCTGTGTTCGTGCAATAATTTGGCAGATAACGATTATTATTCTTGGAGCATGATCGTACAAAAGTACACCAGACCCTCCAAAGCTCCGTATGTCTTGCAATGGCAACACCAGGAATGCGTCCTCAATATAATCGCAGAATGAGTATGCTGAAGCCCGATATGTATCTGCAGAACAAAGGACGACGCCGAACACATCCCTGGTACAATCGTAGAATACACTGTCGCTCATGCATCCACAGAACAAGACACAACGAATGTCCCCAGCACGCAGTGCTGTAGTTTGTGAGTGTAGCCGCAAGAACGAGGCAAAGCCCGGATAGTGAGACTACCGCCGCCCATACCGAGCATTGCGCTCCGCTCAGTTGATGATGGCTTTATATACATTCTGAAGAGATGCGGTGTGAACAACATGCACGCGTTCCAGCGGTGAAATACGTACCTTTCGCGTTATGTGCATTGAGAGCGGCTCGAAAACACCAAGATAAAAAATAAACCACATTGCTCATCAGCTATCGAGATCGTCCGAGTCAATATCCTCGACTGTCGCGTATTTGGGCCCTGACAATAGAATTGGGAATCAGCGAAGAGAAACAGAAAAAAGGATGGAACAAACGTCGTCGCTTTTCCTTGCTCGGACGCGCAAAAGTGAACAGCAGGTCTTCGTCATTTTCCAACGCGGCGGCTACACGCGACCGTCCGACCTCGCGCGTTTCAAGCCGGGATACCACTAAGAATCATATGTGAACAAGGCGTTTGTAGGCGGGGTAGATGCACACGAACCAGGGGCGTCGTACGCGCCGTAGGTGGCTTCCATGCGCGCTTTGACGTTGCGTACCTCGCTGAAAAGATTTTATTTGAGTTGTGGGAAATGAAATGAAAAGACGGACGGAAACGCGTACCTTGCGTCGACGACGCCGCATGCAGCCACCATGTCGAGGACGCCGTGCCAGCCTATGGGGTTCATGCGGTTCTGCATGCTCGCGGCGCGCGCCGTCGTGTGGAACGCGAGGAGTGCGAGCACAGAGGAGAGGAGAGTGGACACGGATTCGGTGATGTGCGGGAGGTAGGACGGCGAGTCGGCGTCGTCGTCTTCTGGAGTCAAGTTGTCGTCGTCGGCCCTAGGGTGCTTGAGCAGACACTGGCGGATTAGCGCTTCGAGCTCCTGGTCGAGAGTGAACTCGGTTGCGGGAATTTCTGCGGCGAGGAGCGGCCACCGCGTCCATGCAGCGCGTTCCGTGTCCTTGTAGTCTGCGGCCTTTTTCTTCCTCTCTTTCTTCTTCTTCTGTTTCTTCTTCGGTTGCTCCTCCTCTTCGTCGTGGTCTTCTGGTGGGAGCTCTTCCGCGGGGGGCTCGTCGACGACTACGGGTTGCGGTTTCGCGCTGCCGAGGGGTAAACTCGCGTCAAGGCGTTTGAGGTTGCCCCAAGTTTGGGAAAGGCGTGTTAGGACATCGGGGCCGTCGTTGTTGGAGCCGAGTGCGCGGAGGAGAGAGGTGTATTCATCGACTTCAGAGTGCAGCGCCTGTCGTTTGCGCTTGCCCGTCATTGAACCCTAACCTACCTCAATCGGCTTGAATTCGGCACGCACGTGACTATGAAGGTATAAGCCCAATTCGCACACGCCAATTCCCCAGCTTTCTCACTCAAACTACAACGTCCGTCCTTCATTAAAACTTCCTCCTCGACCAAGAAATGCTAACCTGTCGCCCACAGACAGTATGAGAGAAAAGTGGAAGAAGAAAAGATCCCGCAGGCTCCGTCGCAAACGCAGAAAGATGAGGGCTCGTTCCAGTCAGTCTCCTCGTTTCCCTACGCCTTTTTCGACCGACACTCATTATTCTCCTCGTCTGCAGAGTAAATGACTCGTCGTGATGATGGCTTGCGCAAGGTCGATGTCCAGCCAACCCCACCCACCCGCAGACGCGCTCCCTCCTCTGCGCGATGTCGCCGTGCCGCATCACCCCCACCACGATACACACCTGGTCCGCAACAGGTGTATGTATGACGCTCCGCCCGCGCCAATTGAGACGGACGTCGTTCAGGGTCATTTAACAAATATCTTGATATTGTTCCCAAAGAATTAAAAATATCGATTGTCTGACTTCCGAATCGTGTGCGAGTATAAGCGGTGTCCTCCTTCGTCCTGGCACTCCTCACGACGGTCCAAGTTTTGTGCTCACGTCCAGTTGGGTCGTGTGCCTGCACATCGAGTCTAATAGCGCGGTGCTCGGTGGAATGGTCCTTTATTTGTGCTTTCAATTGAGAGAACGAGGGCTACAGCAGCGCGTACATAGTCGTCGTTCAGTCCAGAGGGGTCAAACATATCTACTTCTACCGCCCTTTGAGTTGGAAGCGGAGGCCTCAGCTTTCGAAAGGCCCTTAGCGCTGGCGCTGAGGGCCTCTTTCGATGGCATCTACCTCTTCCATCAGCACGGGAAGCGCCTCTCCGACCATTTCCAAATGCACGGCGTCCTCGAGGGCAACATGAACGTTGGATACCGCATGCAACATTGGACAGAGCTGCGAACCCGAACCCAACATGAGGTTAGGACGGGGGAAATTTGGAGCGGGGACGTATTCGTGGGTGTTGTCATTGCAAGAGGGGTTTACTCCGCCGATACATATTGAGCTTTGGCACTACGTTGAGTGTCGAGAGGGGTGGTTCTGCGGACGCCAGGATCTTCTCTGCGATTGAAGCGGCAACGAATTCATTGTGTCGTCCTTGGAAGAAGGCTTTGCTCTGTATATATTGAGCTGTAGCATACGAACGAAGGGAAAACGGGGACAACGCACATGCGACGCGGATACTGGTGGATTCGCAAATGTATTCATTTCAGATGCTCGGTATGGTCAAACACCTCCATCTCCGCTATAGCGTCCGCTGCTTCCCATGCAGACACCCGAGATAACAGGTCGGCGGATAGCCTCAGCTTGGGGCGAATCAGTCCCTGCTCTTTCGCGCGCCGAAGAGCTCGGTCGACATCCTCCAAATCCCTATCCGGCGGGCACAGCGCAATGGTCTGGAGAAGCGGCTTTGGCTGCTGCAAGATGGCTGTGACGATGAGGCTCGTGAAGCATGTCTCGATGAGCTCCAGGGAGGAGAGGGCAGGGAAGAGTTGGAGGGGAGACGACTCTATGGTCTGGGTGAACGGATCGAGGTTGTCTTCGGTGCATGTGCAGGATTCGGAGGGGGCGACGAAGGTAAGGGTGGTCACGGCGGGGAAGGACGGGGTGGTACTCGTGCTTGTCGCGTTGAAAAGGTCGAATATCTGGTCGCCGTGGGTGTTCTCGATGGTCAGGGTGGTCACTGCTGGAAAGTCGAAGAGAGCGATCACGGCCGTCAAGTGATCTGTGTCCTCAGTCGATGAAACCGACACATGGAGGTGTTTGAGAGAGGGTATGCGAAGTCGGTATGGTTCCCGGATAGATTTCATGTCGACGTACAGATACGTGAGGCTGAGACAATGTGTCGTGAGGCTGGCGAGGAGGTTGCCCACATCTGGATCGGATGCGGAGTACATGCTTCGGTGTAGCTCCAGGTGCGTCAGGAACGCGAACGAAGGGGACGCGGTCGTCTGCGGGAGGAGACCGTCGGGCTTAAGGAATGCTAGCTGGGGGGTTCCGGGGACAGACGCGTAATGCTTCTGTTTCACCCGTGTGATCTCAGGGTGCTGCTGTGGATCGAGGCCAACCCATTCGCGGAACACAGTCAACACAAGGGACAACCTAAGGGTGAGCTTCAATCGCGATATGCGATGGAAGTGGGAGAAAATATGGTCGAGTCCATCCACGACGAGATTGACGATATTATGGTCCGGGTGGGCGACCTGCCGCAAGGAAACCCATATGCGACACTCTCGAGAGCGCTTGAGGTAGAGTTTCGCCATTTCTACCGAACTTGCGAGGTCTAGGTCGGCCTCGACACGAGTCCAAAGTGTGGGGGCGCCGATAATAACGTCGCGGAAGCGTTGGGAAACTTGGGACAAAGTTCGTTCGGATTTGAACGCCGGTTGGAAGTCGGGCAAGAGATGGCCAGACTGTTGTCCAGCAGCGGCAATCGCGACAAGGAGCTCGTTGGGAAGACACAATATAGTGCGCGACTCTGACATGACTGTGAGCGGTCAAAAGTGCACAGCCACCCCAGCTCTTGCTTTCAACCGCAAACTTCACGCTTCATGTCTGGATTTAAGGAGGTCTGGGCCCAACAGTACTCCCAATGAACTTCCGGATGAAGATATGAAGCTCAAGTAAACCAAACGACCCACAAATCGACGAAGATACATTATTTCGAGGTCAAATTTGAACGCCTCCGACCAGGTGCCTGAATCCAACCCCATTCCTTCCAAATGATTGGATACGACAAACTCAAGCCGCTCCTGCTTTTCTAGTGCCCATCAGTCCCTTTCAAACCTACGAAAACCTACGCGTACTACGTACGGACTCATTGGATCACAAACGCGTTATGCTGATCCTATCGACTTCAAGGGTTCAAGACGATTTTGTTTGGTGGCCCTTGCAGACCTTCTGGCACCCTTCGCAACACTGGCTTATCTGGGATGTATTCGAGCCCGAGATCACTCCTCAATATTCGCGGCGGGCCTGGTACGGGTTACCCGGGTCCGACAACTCGTACTACCCTGCGACCCGGCCCTGCGGGACCGCTGGTCTTCCACTTGAATGCCAGCCTTGGCCGTTTCATGGATCTTCTAGCACCCAAAACTGCGCCAAGATTTTATATGGGCGCAGGAGATTGGAAGAGCCGACCGTATTTCAATTTTTCCGTTACCGCTGTTTTCAATTCGCCGTTCTGTGTGCCTCGACCTCCCTCCTTAGTGCCATTCTGCCGGTATGTATTGCTACTATCACACACGTTTCAGATTTCCATTGACCTTTACGCAGCCTTTCTCAGACTCCGAGCATTTTTTAGCTCCAGGTTTCGGGTCGGTCGAACGTCCTGCCTCTTCGCTTCTACTCGTTGCCTCGATTCTCGATTTCTTTAGGACCTTGGGCTTGCCAGTTTCAGGTTTGTTCGAGAAACCCAAAGGTACTTCGGTCAACTCAATATCATCATGTTCCAGTCTGGCGATTCCTTTCTCCGTGGTCCAAGTTCACCGAGGTTCACTGCCCGGGCCGCCGACGCCGCCGGCAGTTCCGAGACGACCGTCACAATAAGTGCGTTCTCCGATGAGGTGTTTCTTCTTAAATTGCGTCCCCAGCTTCTCAAATGCAAACCTTTCCACTTGTGTTTCATATAGGTTCAATAACCTCCGTTCAAACGTCTGGGTCAATACAACCCGCACTGTTTCGTTTTCTTCCCCGCTTAACGCAGACTGGCAAAGTAGGTTTCCAGGCAACTTGTCTTTAAATGTTAATTGCGCTAAGCGCGTGTGCCAGCGTGTGCCTTACGCTCAATTAACACCTTACGCTCAATTAACACAGGTGGAATCAAAAGAAGCCGAGTGGCGATGCCTCGCCCCGATCAACCTTTCTTTAACGAGTCTCATTCGAACATTGTTACATTTCGTCAACATTCCGTCGTCCCTCTACCGCGCGCGTTACCGTTGTTTGTCGTCACCGACTCTACGGATCCTGTCTCTTGAAACGGCCTCCTATACACGAATCCTCTTGGTTCAAAAATCTGGGCGAACGCGTTTGGTTACGGCGGCGGTTCACACTCCAGTTCACAACAATTCACAACGGCTGCGCTTGCATCGGCTCGCGTCGGGCCTAGAGCGCACGCACGTCGCACAGGAGCCGTAACTTTTAACTCCATTAACTTAGACCGCGGTTGCGTTATCCATTCCCAATGGGCTTTCACAGGCTTTCACCCGGCAGCAGAATTTTTGCTTCACCGTGATCCCATTAGCCGAGAGTACAAAACAATGGCTGTTTCAGAAACGTCCTCGCTTCCCAACGTCCCTCCATGTCCCACCCCGCCCCACTCGCGCCTCTGCCAGTCGAACTTTTGCCCGTGAGCCCTCTCAACGTCCCCCGTCGTAAAACACTATGCACCGCAACGGTGCGGGCAGGCGAGCCACCTGCGTACGACGCGACGACGATGGCACACTCACGCGCCGTCTCCTCCTCTTGGGCCACGCCGCGTAGACGCCTTCCTATCAGCATCGACGTTAGTCCAGGCGCCGTTCGAAAAATCCGCCCCTTGCCTCAAATCCCTCCCGTACCGATGTCAGCACCGCCGGGGCCGCGACGCCAAATCTCGCAGCCTTCTCTGCGGCCCCTGCCAAGCCTCCCAGAGTTGGCAGTTACGCCAGCCAGCCCATCGTCGCCATTGGCCCATGTCCCGCAGTCGAGCGCGCACTTGTCGCCCCCGCCGAGTAGGAACGGAACACCGCACCGATTCGCGTCGATCTCGCTCCGGCTTGACACGTCCCCTCGCGCGTTAGCGCCGCCCCCACTCTCCGCACCACTCGCCGCACCAGTTGCCGCGTCACTGCCGCCGAGCCCTCCCCCGTCCCCCCCGTGTCCCTCCATTCCACAACCCCCCTCACCGGCCACCGCCCATCAGAGGCGCATGTCGAAGCTCCGTCGCCACCTCGGCGAGTCCGTAGAGCTGGACCTATTCCTGGACCCGGCGGACAGGAAGCGAAAAAGTGATATATACGCGCAGACGATCGTCGCGGTCAAAAAACTGCTCGACCTCGACGCGAATGACAGCGACTCGTCGAGCGAAGAAGACGAGGAGGAGTACTCGCTGGTGTTCAACCTCGGGCATGCGCGACGGGCGGTACCCGTGAAGCGATATTCGCGGAAATGGATTCGGGAGCAGGGCGGTGAGCGGTGGGTTGAGGAGAATTATTCGGATCTCCTGCGAGATCTTCGAGCACTGTAGTTGCATTCCTTCTTTCGTTTCGTTTCCTCCCGTGCTTCCCTCTAGAGCCGCCCGCGGCGGCTCCCATGCCATGTATACGACACACGCCGCACTGTATTTTAGCCCGCACATATACATATTCTTGTTGTAACTTCAGATAATCCGAGTCGTGTTCCGGATCCTTAACTTGGTGACTCCCGCATTGGGTTCGCGATTACAAGCCGTCAAAGGTTGCCATGGAGCTCCGAGCGCCCGACATACATACCACCGAGAAAGGTGACTGAAGGAGACTAGCCGAGGGCCTCATGTTCGGCGAGAAATATATGTGAATCGAGGTGAATCGCCGCTTTTTCCCTTGAGAGAATAGATAATCGTCCCACTCGTCGGCAGTCAACACGTTCATTACACGTTCACGAAAGCAACGCAACATTCACCTCGCTCAGATGATTATCTCGACCGGAACCTCTCTGAGCCTGGGCGGAGGATGTCATAGTCAATCTGCCTGTGTAGAGCGCCGGCAATTGGGCGGGACAACGCAAATTCGACAGGCATCTTGGCAGGGCGCGGTATGGTATGCAGGCCAGCCACAATAACTTGAATAAGGTCGAACAGGGTAGAATGAGGAGGAGCCTCAGGGAAAAACAACGGTGTTTGTGGGGAGTCCGGGTTGCGAGAGGATAATTGAATGCTTGCCGTCGAGTAAACGCCGATGTACCGCCAAGGATGCTGGGATGCAAGCGAGATAATCCCGGCGGGGGACGGGGAGGTCGGGTTTGGAATTGAATCGGATAACGCCGATCGGGAAAAAGACGTGGGTTGTTTGTTTTGATATTATATTGGTGGACCGCCCATAGGACACACAAAAGGTGACACCGGGCTGTTGTCGGGATGACGCTCGAGAGTCGACGCTACGAAACAATCAGCTTGGACCTACAATACGTAGGCCAAGTTGAAGCAACAAAGAAGATCACAACTCGAGGTTTGTTCGATTGTTGAGCTGTGAGTGATATAGTGGAACTGAATGCGTCGAAAAAGATACTGGACCTACAAGGGCAACCTTGGACAGGTCCCCTCAGCTTCCATTACATAGGGTGTACCGCCAGAGTGAGTTGTTTCAGGATTATATGTTGACGGAACCAAGGGCTAGAGAAGGGCCAGCTTGGCCCTGCATTACGCCATTATTAACAGGTGGAAGACCATTTGAGTCGCCGTTGAACCGGATTTGGACTCAGGAAACCATAAATAGCGTTGCAGAGTGTAGTAGTCTCTCCTAGACAGACGCTCCAGCACAACCAGGTACGAGCGTCCGTGTTGTAGCAGTAACAGATCCGGACCAAGCCAAGCATGCGCGCAAAATGGTTGGTTCAAGTTGGAGTTGAGCTTGGTGCCTTGTGCAGGCCGGGGCGGAGGACGGTTTTCAGGCCATATACAGCTTCTCCTACTCCCATTTCAAGCAAATAATCCCAGCCAAGGTGCGAGTCGACCCAGGAAAGTTAACATGGATGGAAGAGTTGTGATGCGGCGACCCGGACCGACATGCTGGTGACAAGCCGAGACAAACAGACACCTTTTGTTACCCTCGTCCACCTCGCCACCGCCTCCTCCCGCCGACCACAATGAGCAAAGTCGTCTTTGGTGGGCATTTCCATCGCGGTTATTGTCCTCTTCTCATTCGCGCCCAGTCGGAAACGTGCCATATAATATGGGGGAGGACGCCCTCATTGACGTTTTCAAGTCCGTTGGACAAGTTGTTGGATTCAGGTATGGTATAACGTGGGCATTCATCTCGTGCTCAGAACTCTGCAGACTTGTGTTCGATCGCGAAACGGGCAAGCCGAAAGGATACGGATTCTGCGAATTTGCCGGTACACACTTTTTATCTTGTGACTCTGCTTTGTTCCCTCTGACCAGAAACTCTCACCACTCCAATCTTCAATATTCGCTCTTCAACGTTCCAACTTTGCCAATTTCGCCGCTGAACCATCTCACCGGTCGCCACGCACCTTGATATTTTGTTCGTTTGAATGAATATGTCCTTTTCGTGGTTATACTATAGATCATGAAACTGCTGCCTCGGCCGTGCGCAACCTGAATAATACCGACGTGGGCGGTCGCCCCCTACGAATTGATCTCGCCGACTCCGACCCCTTCCTCGAAGGCAAAACAACCGTCAAGGGAGAACTCGTCGACGGTGGTGCACCCGGTCCATCTGAACCAAGATCGCAATGGCGCAATGAGAACCGTGGGCCTGAAGGGAGTGAAATTCTCGCCGCCGTCCCACCTGGGAAGCAATTGGCTCCTGGTGAACGCGCCTCAGAAGCAATCACCAAACTCATCGCGAGCGCCATGTCCGAAGCCGAACTGATTGACGTCCTCGCTCAGATGAAGGTACCTTTGGCGCAACCTCGCAGATTTCGTGGATCGTTTATCGCATAATTTTAATTCAGGCATTTGCGTTTACCCACCCACACCAAGCGCACCAACTTTTGTCGAATCATCCGCAAGTAGCTTATGCTATTTTCATGGGCTTGATAACGAGCAATATCATTCCTGCTGACGTCCTGAACCGAATGCTCGATGCAAATGGTCAAGGCGGCAGCCGACCCGTACCTCCGCCACATTTTCAACAACACCAACCCCCACCACCTCAAAACTTCGGGCCACCCCAGCCCCAACTTCATCCGCAACACCCACAACACCAACCCTACCCCTCTGGCCCATCGCGTCTGCAGCAACCGCAGCCAATGCCCGGAATAATGCACCCACAGGGTATGATGCCCCAGCAAATGCCCCCTGGCGCGATGTTCGGCCACCACATGCAGCCAACACCGCCTATGCAGCCCGGGATGCCGCCCGGCATGCATCCCTTGCCGCCATACTACAGAGCCGGCCCACCAGGCCCGTCGCAGCCACCGCCGATGCCAATGCCGATCCAGCAGCAGCAGCCCCCACCACAGCAGTCGAGCATGCCGCTCTTGCAGGCCCTCAAAAGCGCCGGCAGCGACAATCCCGATGCTCAGGCGCTTTATTCGGTCGTTTTGAATCTGACGCCAACACAAATAAGCGAGCTGCCTCCCGCCGAACGTGGCACGATCGAGTCGTTGGTATGTGGTTTCCTTTGATTCTCTTACTCAAGTGGTATTCAATCCATTTTTCCGCCGCTGCAGAGAACGATGTTACTTGCGAACCCAGGAATGATGAAGGGATAGCATCGGTGTTAGCGTACTGTTGCGCTCATACATACACGCATCGGCGAATCTAGCATCATCTCAACAATATCCTGAATACTACATCTTAAATACATCTTCTAAAGCTTGTTCTGCAGACTCCGGCTGCCCTTCAGCGCGACCAATTTTGACGTGATTTCGTCCAGTGGTATCGTCTCCGCCCGGACCTTGGTCCCGATGTCGTCTCGGTTGCGCACGTTGACGGACTGCGTGTTCATCTCCTCCTCGCCGACGACTAGTAGTAAGTGATGATGAGCGACCCAGGCGCAGATCAAGCGAAAGAGGGTTAATTACCGATGATGAAGTTGTACTGCGCGATCTCTGCGTTGCGGACCTTCTTCTGAAGCGTGTCCGCGCCGTTGTCCACATCAGCGAAGAGCCCAGCAGACTTCAGCCGCTCGCAGACTTGCGACGCGTATTCTTTCTGCATATAAGGAGTTAGACACCGTTTCAGTAATCTTTGCATGAACGAACGTAAGGAACAGCGACGGGGATGACGACAACCTGTCGAGGCGAAAGCCAGAACGGCCTTTCCGAATGGAGGGTCAGATATCGGTAGTCACAAGAGCAAAAAGCCACATACCACTTCCCAGCGAAATGTTCAGTGATAATAGCGATGAACCGCTCAAGACTTCCCAGGATCGCCCGATGGATCATCACGGGGCGCATCGCAGGATTGTTGGTGTCCTCACCGCGGAACTTGAGGTCGAAGCGCTCGGGAAGTTGGAAGTCGAGCTGGATCGTCGCGCACTGGAACGAGCGGCGCAGACTGTCCTGCACGCTGATGTCGATCTTGGGGCCGTAGAACGCGCCGTCGCCGGGGTTGATCTCCCACTTGCCAGGGTACTGCTTCTCCAACGCCAATTTGAGTTGCTAGTGCGAAACAAAAATATCAGTACTTTAGACCGAACGAAAGGAGCGCGGAACTTACATCCTCAGCGTGGTCCCAGGTCTTGATCTCTCCCAGGAAATTGTCGGGCCGGGTCGACAGTTCCAGCTGGAAGTCCAGCCCAAAGGTCCCGTAGACGTGCTGCATGAAATCGAACAGGGCGTTAATCTCATCCTCGACCTATATGACACACCCGTCAGTCCAACGGGCGTCCCTCTCCATCCAGCGACGAAAGTACCTGGTTCGGCATACAAAACACATGGGTATCGTCCTGCGCGAATCGGCGGACACGCGTCAACCCAGTCAAAGCGCCCGAGGCCTCATTCCGATGAATAATCCCAAACTCCGCCATGCGTATGGGCAGCTCGCGGTAGCTGCGATCCCGCGACCCGAAGACGAGGCAGTGGCCGGGGCAGTTCATCGGCTTGAGCGCCCATGACTCCTTTTCGATGTCGAGCGTGAACATGTCGTCCTTGTAGTTCTGCCAGTGGCCCGAGGTCTCCCAGAGCTTGCTGTGGAACATATTGGGCGTAATGACTTCTTGGTAGCCGCGCTTAAAGTATTCGGCCTGTAGAGCGTACTCAGTACGAGGATGAAGAAAGAGGGGGAAAAATTACCCGCATGAACTCGAGAAGGGTATTGTATATCCGCGTGCCGTGGGGCAGGAAGAAACAGCTCCCGGGACTCATCTCGTTGAAGAAGAATAGCTCCTGGTCCTTCCCGATCCGCCGATGGTCCCGCTTCGCCGCTTCGACAAGGAACGCCTTGTACTCGGTAAGCTGTTTCTTGTCGGGGAACGAGATACCATAAATTCGCTGCAGTGAGTCGTTGGTCGCGTCACCGAGGAAATACGAGGAAGAGTTCTGGCGCCGGCATGAATAACAACGGAGAAAAGGAACGCGCGCATTATGCGCACCTTGGTGATCATCATGGCCTTGATTTTGCCCGTGTGAGGGATGTGTGGACCGACGCACAGATCTACCATGGTTCCGCAGCGGTACACGGTGGTGGACGTGCCGTCGGGGACCTTGGTCTCAATCAGATACTTCTTGTATTTGTTGTACTGGGCGGCGATTTAATGCAAGGTAACAAAAGGCGATGGGTTCACGCACGTTAAACATCTCAAGTAATGTTTCCTTCTTGACCACGAGCCGTTCGAATTTTTGCTTCTCCTTCACAACAGCCTCGGAGACCTTCTCCAATGCCGGATAATCAGTAGCGGATACAGGTCTGATGCGATTCAGAAACGTATTCTCTCGATTGGTAGCGCACAACGCACCGATCCTCAATTGCCATTTCGTAGAAGAAGCCATCGTCCGTAGGGGGGCCGAGGCAGAGATGGCATCCATAATGGCGCTCGGCAGCTTCACCCAGTACATGAGCAGACGAGTGCCAGAATACCTTCTTGCCTAGTCGAGCATTTAGCAGATAGATTAGAGAGAAGCCTGGTGGATCCATACCTTCGGGGTGCTCAAAATCCAGCAGCTCGAGCTTGCAGGGGCCCTCCAAGGGCCGGTCCAAGTCCCACAGTACGCCGTTGACCTTGCAATAGATATTTTGAGGGATCGTAAGCAACCGAGGCGCGGCCACACACACCTTAGCAATGACGATCCGCTCGGAAAGACTCTTCGACACCTCTTTCGCGACATCCATCGGGCTGGTTTCCCAGCTCTTGCCCTTCCGCTCCGAGCCATCTGGCATGGTGATAGCAATGTCGTCCCGTGGTTGCGCTACATTCATTCAGGAGTTCAGGACAATCCACCTAGCGAAAGCGACGACCATTCCTACCCTTTACGAATTCATCGTGTTCAGCCTTGAGTTTCTCGAAGATTTTGAGCCGATGATCAAAAAAGGCTGGAGGCGGTTGCAGCTGGCGGCCGATTCTCTCAGTACATTGAACATCCGCGTCATCGGGACGGATGCCCCACCTCTAGCGGAAACGCAGACGCTGCCGCTGGTTTGGCTTTCTTTTCCTTGGCCTCTTTCGGTTTTTTGGTGTCTTGAGCGGGTGCTTGGACTGGCTCGGAGGAGGACGCGACGGGGGTAGCCATGGTTGTGATTAAGCGCAAACGGGGCCCGCAGATGGAGGGAGGAGGAGAAGGGACGTGGCAATGGCGCGCGTGGTGAATTTGGCAGAGGATTCTCCGTCCAACTCTCAGCATATAAAGCCTCAACGTGACCCTGCTACGTGACTCGCACTGACTCGAGGAGGATGGCACTCCCTCACTCGATTATTAGCGCCTCTCAAATTGTGGCACTAGTCTCCCTGGGGCAGAGGAAATTCAGAGCGAGCCCAAACTTGCGCGATATCTCCCTTGATCTCCCCCGCAACAATAACTTCACTCGTTCTCAATCGAAGCTCGTTCAATGGTTTCAAAAGTCGACGGAGACCCTCGCATCCATCCTCCATGCCACCAGTTTCACTACGCCGGCGCGGTCAATACTTGCTCACCTACCCGCCAATTTTCTCGCTCCGCACCACAATACCTCCCTGCGTACCGGTGCATTCAAGTTGGCGAGCCCTGGGCGAAGGTCTTGATCCCAGAACGTCACGAAGACCTCTCAACACGACCGGCGCTTCGATCGCATTCTCCAACGAATAGAGCGTGGGGACTTTCCTACGCAAGCGCTCTACTCATGCGAACTTTCCCGCTTCACGTCCTGTGCGGCGCCAAACGAGGAATTAACCGCGGCCGACATCGCAGAGCTTAGGCCGTTCACCAGAAGCCCGTGAACACACGTCGAGAAACGGCAGCCCGATGCTGTACCTGTGGCGCGTGCTCTCCTGGCGGAGTGGGCGACTCAAAAAGTCGAGGGTCATGTGTCAGCTCTTCCGCGGCGTACATCGCGAGCAAAGAGGGCAGCTTAGACGACGTGGAGGTTCATCCACGCCTCTCGTTAGTAAAGGCCGTCCTCCTGATCGAGGTGGAGGCCGCTGCACTGCTCCGCATTCTTGCAGCGGCGGCGTTGCCTGCGGCACCGCAGAGAACCCTTCGTCTTCTTCGGGCCATCTCTCGCGTCCAGTGCCCCCAGGCTCTGGCAAGAGTCTTTGCGACCCTTTATTTGTAAGCATTCATCCCCATATCATGCATCTTCGTTAAGACTGACCTCGAGTTCTGTCAGATTATTATTATAACTTTCCTATCTACGCGCGGAACCTGCATTTCTCGGTTTTCCGAAACATCGCAGGGAACTGGCTCTTCTCGAATAATGCATCTTCATCCATCTTCAGCGTCTTGAACCGAATCGGCCTGGAACTCGATCTACTCTGCCTCCGGGAGACTAGGCAATACAAGACTCCGATAAACTCAAGCACACTCTCGTTCAGAACCACAAAGGAGGCGCATACTTTTGAGTTGCGATGCGACCATGCGTGCCAATTGCCGGCGATATGGAATAGTTCAACGCCCAGTGGTGGATGAATGCGCTCCGCCGCCGAATGTTATTCGGAAGTATTGTTGCCTATTGTTCTCTATTGTTGCAACCGATATAGATGCTAACGGGACCGCACCTGCAATATACCTATACCTATCTCCAGGTCTCACGAATGGCTTCGAGAAAGAGCTGCCGCCAAATGTTTCGGAAGTATTGCTATTGTTGCAACCGATATAGATGTCTCCAGGTCTCACGAATGGTCTTCGCCGCAGTACCCTGTCGGATGTAAGACGGCGTCCAGCTGAAATAAATGTCCCCCTCGTGTTTCTCTCCCTCGTCTCTCTCTCTCTCTCTCTCCGTGCTCGCAGATTCCTTTCCTTACCACAACCATGGTCGACGGCAAACATTTCGGAGATGAATTGGATGGCCTCCTGATGTCTTTCGGAGCACATTCTGCCGCTAATCGCGAGGCCGTGGTGTGTTTTCCGCATCATCGCCACAACGGACTACGTTGATGACTCTTCCTTCAGAAGATTTTCCTGTCCCTTCTGCTTGAGGGGACGCGCGAGAAATGGGACCCGTGCGTAACTCGATTTCCACCGCTATCCTGTTGATGATTGACCATCCGTCTGACACAGTTTGAAGATCTTAAAATGCTTCATCGGTGGAGTGGTTCAGGTCGCAGCCGCGAAGCTGGTGCCATTGAATGCGCTGGCTACCAAGATTTATTGGATTCTGCGCCCGAGACTCAACACAACCTTCGCCAAAATGTTCTGTGTGTTCGCTAACGAGCACGTCCCCAAAAAAACTATGAGAGGAGGGATCATTGCGCACGGGGCAAAGGAAGGAGGTCGATGGATCGCTGCATCGTCTGTCGCCTTCATTGCGGGAGTTGTGTTCTTGTCCCTTTGGGACTTCGTCTCCTACTGTGGCGGCGATATTTCTGGGAAGGTCTTCTTTCGAAGGATGCTCAAAAACTCATTCAAGTCGGCGGGGGGAATTCTTGGAGCTGCTCTTACTACTTGCGCCCTCGCCGGCGTGTCCGTCGCGTGCCCTCCTATGGCCATTCCCATGGCTCTCGCAGGATTTTTCGGGGCCTTCTATGCGTCGGAGAAGGCTGGCGACTTCTGCGATTACCTTATTGGACCTGAACCGAAAGAAGGAGGAGGAGGTGGTTAAATATCCTCAACAGCTTAGCTTCGACTGCTGACGTTGATCTTTTCTTGTAGAGTCTTCTCCGGCTAGCAAGCCTACGCCCCCCGATTGACTTCGCACATTTCATATCTCTCCTATGCCTCCCGATCTCCGAGTATTGCTACAGAACATTTGACCCATGTATGTAGAGGATAAGACTCAGGATAATTTATTAGCTCGCTATGGTCCCATTTCGGAACATTCCGAGTTGTAGGGTACAGTATACCGCCCCGTAAGAATATACAGTAGTACGGGCCCCGGCTGTTCTGAATAGGACCGTGCCGGAATATACCACCTACTTACCTGTTGTATATCTTTTGATTGAGGCGGGCGCGAGCGCTCGAATGGTTCTTGCTCTGACTATGAGACTTCCTGACTCGTGCTGTGCTACCGTAGCTACTGCTACGGCCAGCTGATGGCATCCCGGAAAGTGGGAAGTGGATTTAAAGAAATCCTGATGAGTACAAAATAAAAAGTTAAGTTACGACCAATCCCCTAAACCCGAAAAGACCCTCATAAAGACCGTCGTGCGATTTACCCGGTGAAGAACGCGTTGATACCCTGGATATTGGCGCCGTTGAGGGTAGCACCAACCGCCTTTGCCGCCTTGGCAATGTCGAAGTCCTGCCCTCACGATCAACATCCGAATTCAAAGAACCGAAAAACTGCTCACATCCTGCTGCTGACCCTGGCCCGGACCGACGATGCTCAGGATCTGAATCGTCATGATGCCTGGGGAGAGAAGATAGGCGGTGTCCTTTCCGTTGATCAACGCGATCTCCTGGTCGATGGGGAAGGATCCCTTCTTCTGAGGATATTGCTGGAGCGAAGATATCAGAATGCCGCTGAAAAATAAGGAACCCATGGAGACTGACCTTTACGCCTTTGACGGCGAGGTTGTCCGGGTCGATGCTGAGCTCAGTGTAAACGGCCTGCAAAAAGATCAGCAAGTGTTCTGGCGTGCCGGGGGGTGCTACTCACAGTGTCACTATCCGAGACATAATAGTTCAAGCTCTGATCGCTGAACTCGCCCCACGCAGTGTGCGTACTCCCGCCAATCTGGAGATCCTGGGTCGACTTGGCAGTGGCGCTCCCGTTCCCAAAGTCGAGGATGTTTATTCCCTTGCCGATATCCGTATTCATCAACGCATCGACTGTCCCGCGCACAATCGTGAGCGACGCGGGGTTCGCACCACCGTTGGGTGTGTTCTTCTGGAAGTCCGGAGACAGCGACCCATCGTCGTTGACCGTCCACACCGCGACGAAACCGGTGTTCCCCTGGCTTCCTTTCACGGAAGCAAAGAGGCGTTTGCCGTCATCCGAAAAGAGGATCTGGCTGGGGGTGTTGTCCGGGTTCGCCGGCGGCGTCGTCAGTTTCAGGTTCAGGGACCGGACGCTGTCTTGGATCGGCACGAGGCCCTTGCGCAGGTCGACAGTGTAGCAGCTGACGCCGTTGGTCTGCCCACTGTATAATACCATCAGCAGTGATCTCGCAAACTATTGATTTGAAAACTTGCGCGTTGAGGACGCAAACATTCCCGTTCTTCGTGCTGTAGGGAAAGATGTCAGCCTAGAGACAGGTACCTGGGTCAAGGACACTTACTTGATGGTAGCGCTAACAGGGAAGTTACCCATCGTACTGATAGGTTTACCTGGCCGGCGGTAAATACGAATGCAGATGCGAAAGAGAAAGAAAAAACATTACCGATCATCCGGATGAATGCGGGATTCTGGAAGTCAATCTGGAATATCGAGGCAGTATCCGACCCCGCGTTGACGACCACCAGCTTGTCATTGACGACCTTGACCGAACCCTGGGATTGGAGGGCATTCGGCTTGCTCGTATCAGGACCCATATGAGCCCCGTTGCCGCCGGCGTAAACTGCGTCTCCGAAAAGCTAACGCGGACAAGTTAATGCGGTTCTCTGGGTAGGACAAACGCATTACCATCTTGCCGTCGTTGTCGAGATTTGCCGTGATAACAAAGTTTCCGTTGGGCTCGTTAGACATGACTGGAGGAACATTAGAAACCAATCGGTGTCTCGACTGGGTCATGCGCACAATAAATCCCGCCCGGTCCACCCGCAGTCAGACCTGGACGGTTCTTGTCTTGCCCATTGCAGATTGGGTTCTGTTTCTGGTTGGCGGGTGCGGCAGAAACGAGGAAGGCGGCCGAGAGCGCCAAAGCAAAGTTGATGCAGTGCATGTTGAGAGTGGTTGAAGAGAGGGTATAAGAAAAAGAGGGTGGCCGTAGAAATAACGAAGGAAAGCCGCCTGGGCTGAACTTGAAGAAGGGACTTGCAAAAAGAAAAGTCGGCGTTCCATACTGTCCCAATTCATTCTTAAGGGAAAGCGGCTAACGACCGAACCATTGTCTCGGGCGCATAGGTTTCGTATCATTCATCGCGGGCTGGTCTCCGTCCTGGTGATGCAGCTGTAAACGCGCAAACTATGCACAACCCATTTGATGCCAAGTCGATCCACAAGAAGCAAGTAAACGCCAGGGGACCCCGTTTCCGTAGCTTCAGACGGTCGGGTTCACTTGAAGTGTGTCAGATGGCAGTGAAACAGCTGCAAGGTGCAGTCCGCAGTGCAGGCATGGAGGAGGAGAGAAAAGCCGTTTCCTAAAGCGGACATTCCCACGCATGTCCATATCGCGATGGGATCCACACACACGGTACGGGCGCTCTTGAGCGGATCCGCGGCGCCCGCCCTCTGGTAGCCCCCACCGTACGTGCGGTTTACATCGAACACAGTCATACGCCTGGTTCCATACGCCTGGTTCCAAACCATTTCTCTCCGAAGTTGAAGGTTATATCGTTTAAACTCCTCAAGTTGAATCTGATGCTGCCAAGGACGCGCCCTCACGCGCCCCCACGCTGCCCCACAACAACCCGACTGTCAGCATGAGTCTTGTTTTACTTACCGAAGAACTACCAGTAACCATTACCAGATGGTCGCCGCAGTCAGCCCGCAGTCCCGAGTCCAAGGACACGGAACCAACACGGTCACCGCTACCTGGGATCTCGCCAAGGCCGGATAATGGCAGATGGAATTTCATATATGATATTATCATGTTTTGTGCGGATCACCCAGCTTGGACGCAGCACCAAGTTGGTTCAAAAATTACAAGGTAATTCAATTTGTGCTTATTCCTCCTGGTTGCAGTGGTTCAACCCTGTTCCTCATTGGGACCGCCGCGGTTAACACCATCCTCCTCCTCCTCCTCCAGATCGATCACGCCTGCGCCATCACTGACAATTGCACGGCGAAAGGATGCACGCCAAGACAGTGACCGACGTCCTGGTGAGGACTCAATAGGTTGATTCTGCTACCCGACATCCGGGACCGTTGCGCAGGTCGGCTACTCTGAGAAGCAGCGGCGCTGGGCTAACATAAGTTCAAGCTGAGGGCGGAGAGTTACTACAACAAAGACAGTTGAAAAGTTTCCTCCAGAAAGGATAAGCTCGGTATGCTGCGACTTGTTCTGAGCGGCCTTTGAGGCGGTCCTTTCACGAAGCCGCTGTGTCCGTGCCCGCAGTGAAATCGACAATCAAAGCCCGAACCATCGTGCGACGGAAATATTAATTGCCCGCCGCGAGGCTTGCCCGCATCCACGCCGCTTGCGTTAACGTCTCCACCAGAACTGCCTTTTTCCATATCCTAGACGTCGACCTGCAAAATGAACCATGACCCAGTCCTGCAACGCCCGCTGCCGAGCAACAGGTCGTCGTCGGCGGCACTCGCAAAGCAGTGAACGCTCTCGAGCCGCGGCATACACACGCCCTTGAATCTTCAATAAGTACTAGTAAAGCGGGTGAGGTTCTTTTAATGCGTTGAGAGGGAGAGGAGGAGTCGGTAAGAAGTCTCGAGACGGGATTGCTGGTGCTGGACAGGATCGCAAGCTTTGAGGGCAGAGGACAGAGGCCGCGTCGGGACCCCGACATCACGGCTTGATGACGCTGCCGCCGAAATCAAACAGTTCAACTCAAGTTCAACCTTTTGGAAACTTGAAAACAATTCATTATAGTAACGGCGGCGTAAGAGGGAAGCCTGGCGCCGAAGTGTTGCACGAGTCCGCGGTCGTCGCCCAGTCCCAGATATAATCGTAATAGCTCAAGGGCCTCATGGCCAGGGTTGAACTTGCGGCAACAGGAATGGCATTGAGGAAGCCGGTCGCCGAATATATGTCAACGGGCAGCTCGAGTTCGTTGTAGAATGGAGTGATGAATAGAGTAGAGAGGGGAAAGAGTCCCATGAGCCGTTCGCGATGATGTTGATGAAGGTTACCAGTAGGCTAGTAGCACTGCAGAGCCTCTTCAGTCAAAAAAAAATAGGCTAAGTTGGACGGTAGGTATCTCAACACCCCACTCGGACTCAACCACCCCGGAACTTACCATATGTGGTTATAGGGAGGAAAGATTCGAGACTGCGAACGGTCGTCGACTTCCGACGCATCGGTGAGGACCACCCGGACCGTTCTGGCTGGCTGGCTGACCGCAGTTTGGATGATATCTCGCGTCAAGAAGTCCTTCGGCATTTGTTTTCGTGTTCGACGATTCAAGTCCGAGCCGGGCAGCCTTGAGTTGAGATCCCCAACACGGAACTGAGGTTGGAAAGCCGTCGGGTTTGCAGCAGATACAACCGGGTCTGTAGGTCTGACGGGTCGTTCGGTTGAAGAAATAGCAACGGCAGAGCAAGGCGAGAAGTCGCTGCGATAGGAGATAGGGAACTACGAGGTCCTGAGTAGGCAGGCATAAGTATGTCCTACATGAAGGGGAGAGCTTGAGGCGGTAGGCGTCTAGGCGACTTTGGTCATGAAGTGTGCGTCGATGTTTTTCCCCAGGGGCAATGCAGTGCCAACCTTTGGCTCTGGTTGGCTGTAGCCTGCACGTTCAACTTTCACCCAACTTCCACGCCACCGCATCCACTCAGCTCGTTTGGAGATTCGGTCTAAACCATTCCAGCTCACGAGAAATACAACAAGTAATACAACATCTACATCTATGCGCAACACGCGAAAAGTTTCGCTAACGAGAAATTCTGTGGGGTTGAAGTCAGAAATTCATGCTTGCCTCGGACCACAACGCGGACGAACCTCTTTTGCCTCGTCAATTTCAGCCTGCATCCGGGCCTTCTCCGCGTCCAACTGGGCCTGCGCCTGCTGCTTCCTCGCGTCTATCTCCGCCTGCGCCTGCTCCTTCCTCGCATCGATCTCCGCCTGCGCCTGCTCCTTCGCGTCGTCGATTTGCGCCTGCACCTGCTCCTTCGTAGCGTCAATCTGCGCCTGCACCTGCTCCTTCGTGGCATCAATCTGTGCTTTCGCGTCGTCGATCATGGGCTGCAAGTCGACGTTGTCTTTGGCATAGTCCACAGTCTGCTTGCCCGCCTCCTTGGCCGCGCTCTCGGCGTACTTTTTCCCCAGCTCCCGCGGGAAGGAGCCCTTCCGCTCGCCGTTGGGTTGACCGCCGCGCTCTGGGGGAAGAAAGCTCGCTCAGCTTCGTTCGTCATCAAAGGAATCACACAGCGCGCACCGTCAGACATTTTGGGGTATTATAAAGGTATAAGGCGAATGTTTGGGTATCGGGGGTGAGACTTTAGCACTTTGCTCGCGTTTTCGTGGCCGTATATATACCTCTCGGGTCGGCCTTTGGCTCGCTGACAGCTGCATGCATCGAATTTATCTCTATGCCTGTCTTACTCGCGTAGGAGGGTCTGACGTCTAATGGATAGCCGCTGGCGCGCCCAACGTCCAACTGTCGCGTTTAAAATTGGTGAGGATGACTTTTCGCGCGTTGTCCCTAATTTAGAGCGATAGATATCTTTCAGCGCCCAATTTAAGTGAAGGATTTGCGCGCTCCTGGTCGCTGAAGTTGTGAACCGCGATAATCATCTCGTTCAACCTGTTCAACCATTCAACTGGTCGTCAGTTCAGGTCTGCTCAAGTCAGTTCCCGCCTTCGAACCACGGCTTTAGATGAGGCCGACTGGCATTCGTAAGTACGACGACAGTTCGCTGATGAATGTCGGTTTCCGCAATGGCTGATTGTCGCGAAATAGAATCGCGGTAGTATAACGCGGCATAGAGTTCAGTGAACAGTTATTCAGGTGCCAGCCTCAGAGAGAGGTCAACTTTTCATAGACTTGGATAGTGCTGATGTAGGTATTCTCCCTTTTTTCAAACCTCGTTTCTCAAGGGAGTAGGACACGATTCTGCCATTGGACCTTCGTATACTGCCGGCCAGAATCAATTATACATGAGGTCCCGTACAGCCCTGTCCTCTTCGAACGTCTTTTGGACCTGATATGCAAGATGAAGTCGAACCAACGAAAATAAAATAACCCGCAGGACAAACCTGGCTGTAGAAGTGGTCGTCGATAACGACGCGGACGCCAGTAGCGGCGAGGGCCTTCGAGACGTCGAGGCACGCATAGTGGGATGACATAATCGCAGCCGACTTCGCGAACCCCGACGTGTGATTTCCGCCGTCCGGGACGGTTGGGATGGCTGGCGACTCCATTAGGTTACTTGGCGCGGACCGAGGGGGGAAGCTCGTACCGAAACCCGGATGCAAAGAGGGCATTGCTGAAAAGGAACCCGCATACATAAATTTTGAAACAGATACAGTGAAACCCCACGAACCATAAGTTACATTTCCCTGGTTGAACCGCGTGAGTGGTTGAACTTTTTATTTCAAGTGAAGATGATCCACTCACAAAGTCAGTCGAGGCACTCTTGATACCCCACTCATAATCAATGCTTCCGTACTTACTCCGCACGATGTGCGCGAGTTCATCCCCTGCGCAAAGTTGGCGGTGAGTTGAATTTGTTTATTTCCAGCTTTTATTGGCGCTGACCGAGAGCTTTGTTTTGTCGTAGGTCATATGACCCTGCTTTGACAGTAACCTTGAAGGTGCAGCCGGTCGCGAGAGCTGCAGTAGGTTCGGAGCAAGCCTGTCGCCGCTCCGGCCCGGCGAGCCGGCCCTTCGCTTGAAGGGGCTTGCTTCAGACTGCGCCAAACAGAGGGGTTGGCAACTCCTTTCCCTTCACCTCAAGACACGGTCGTTCACCCAAATTTCTTTTCATCCTTATAGCTTACATCTGTCAGCCCATCCTGTAATTTTCTGGGCCCCAAAATCTACCGAAATATATCTGAACTTTACGCGTCAATCGGAGTGTCCTGACTTTTTGAAAACCAGACCCTAGAGGTGTAGTTCAGGGTCTGATTAAAATACTCTCGCAGACGAATCGTTTCTATGACATCCTGAGAGTCCTCCCACTGAGTTCTGCAATTTTCTGTCGTGTTGTGGTCGATAGAAGAGACCGCAGAAGAAGAGGAGCAAGAGCGTCACAGTCAGTGACACTGTGTGACTTCCTCTCGCACTAATTAGCCATGTCCACTCCGCCCGTGCTGGCTGGTTTCGACGTGAACCCGGACTGGGGGACCCTTCTATCTCAAGTCTCACCTCCCCCCAACCTCCAGAGCCCCCAGATCCAGTGCCAATTAGTCTTTTCACTGCTCCTGTTCCTCGGCCTCTCCATTCGCGAATTCTTGGTCTTTATCTTCGAATCCTCCATCCCAGTGGTCAAACATCGCGCAGGGATGTTCATGGGCAATCACACGAGCAACGGCTTCGCGCCTGGCCGCATATTTCGTGCCTGGCATGACCGTTTCCCCAAAAGCATCCCACACCTCCACTCAGCCATTATCAAGCCATGTATGGAAGAGATTGCGCTCCAGGAGAGCGACCGCGTCATCAACGACCCACGACTGAAGGTTCGCCTCATCGACTGCACCCTTGAT
Source organism: Mycena filopes (assembly GCA_029281495.1). Lineage (NCBI taxonomy): Eukaryota > Fungi > Basidiomycota > Agaricomycetes > Agaricales > Mycenaceae > Mycena > Mycena filopes. Next base: position 1,274,593 of record JARIHR010000009.1, on the reverse strand, counting down.
TACATCCGGAGCGCTCTCAACCCCGGGATTTTGCCCCGAATATATCTTGAAGATGCACCATTTACCTGGGACTACCTCTCGGTATTTACCACTTCCCCAAACAAGTGGCGAAAGGAGCGGGCACGGACGGGGAAGGATGGGAAGCCTGCTACGCCTAGGGAGGCAGACGAGTGGGAGGAGACGCCAGAGGGGAGTACAGGGGACAGTGCGGAATTTGCAGGAGAGACGGAGGGATTTTGGAAAGGAATGGGCTTTGCTTGTAACCCTACGTTTGTGAGTATTGAATCAGCTCCTCGATGCACCTTGTCTGACCCCTCCAGGCCCTTGTACTCGTCTTTAGTTTAATGGCTTTCACCCGCAATACTGGCACCAATCTCTTCCCGCTCATCCTCGGGCTATTTCTTGAAATCGGCGGGACGGGTTCTCGCATTCTGAACACACTCAGCAACGCTGGCGCCTGTGTTTCGGTTACGACAATAGAACGCCTCAAGAAGGTCCTTTCCGAAGACGCCGTCGCACACGCCGTTAGCCTGATGCAGTCCCCCGGCATGTTCTACATAATATTCGACAATATCAACATCTTCCTCCGTAAATCCCAGCAGAGATTGTTCAACAAAAACTCGATGATACACGCTACCAACTCCGCCGTCGTCGCATTGCCAGACGCTGTCCCCGCGGCCTCCGACTTCACGGCAAAACAAAATGCGCGGGGAAAACGTGCATCCGCAACCGGACAAGACATACTCCCAACGGACGACGATGAAGAAAAAATGCGCTCGAAGTTCGTTGGTCTTGTAATGACCCTCATCCTCGCATACTGCCCAGGGAGCAAAGACTGGGACGACCGTGAAGCCTTCCTCGCAGCCGCGGAGGCTTTCATGTCGTTTGATAGACCTCTCCCCGCAAGGAAATCAGACGGGCGACCGCTGGGGTTATTCGACGTCAACGAGGGGTCCAAGAAGGGCATTATACAGATGCTCAAGGCGCTGCAGGAGATCAGTGGGTTGCCCGAGGCAGAGTGGGCGGCCAAAGCACGAATTATAATCGGAGATTGGCTTACCTCCAATAACATTCGTGGCGCGCGCAAAGACCGGATGGATGATATTAATCCCATGGAGCGCCTGGACTACGTTGACGAGCTCAGCGCGTTGTGGCACTTTGCCCTCAACGCGACGCATATGATCATGCGCCTCCATTTCGGGGATTCTGTTCTTGATCCCGGGTCGCTCGCCAAGCACAAAGGCCTGTTGAACCGTACATGGGATGCAGAGAAGCCAAACTATGCAGATGCGAAGGCTCTCATTCGCCACTCGTTGACGTCGAGGATCCTGTACGAATGCATGTGAGTGCGCCGGCTATTTCCTTTTTCGGACAACACTCATCGTGTTCGGTTTGTAGGCTCAAGAACAATATCAAACGCTGGGCCGACCTCGCAAAATGGAAGCCAACTATCGACGAGCTAACCACCTTCGCGCAAGAATTTGTGGACGACTTCACCATTGCAATCAACGCCGACAGTGCAAAGAATGTGGATGATGATTATTACGCGCATTCCTTATATTTCATCCGCGACGCCCTCATCTTCTGCGTATTCGAGCACTCCGTTGCCTTTGCGGACGCCGGCGGCGTTCTCCGAGTGCTCAAGTATTGGGCGCTATCCTTTAGAGGCGCCGGCTTGCACAATTATGCCCGTGAATGCTTGGAGATCCTTGTACAATGGAAGTACGAGCTCACCCCGGAAGCACAGGCTGCAAAAGAGCAGGCCTGGTTCTTCAATCGGTGGGGCATTCGTGGTCGCAGCATTCCGAGTGATCTCTACTTGGAACAAAACAACTTTTGGGTGAAGGTACGGCGGCAGCACTTACATCCAAATTCCTTCAATCTGACTTCCCCCAGCGTGTTAATATTGCGAAGGGCTCTGGTGTCACGGTGAAGTACATCATCGAGAAGGGTTCTGCACCCGTAGAGGCCTTCCGTGAAGTCAGTCACCAGTTCGCCCGGACATTCGGTTTTGCGGACCGCGCTCGACGGCACAAAGAGGTCGATGTTGGCCAAGACCTCCGTCTCCTCACGGAGACAATGATGGATGCCCAGCTCCATGTACTCACCCCCAACCGACCAATTTACGCGCCCCTCAAGGTGAATAAAAAGGGAGTTGTTGCCGCCGGCCCGCGGGTTAGTGCCGTTGTCGACTCGTTCGATCTTGGCACTCAAATATTGAACGGCGGAAAATTCCGTGAGTTCATTTGTACAACGACCTGGGACCCAGCAGCAGGATACCCAGTTGGAGTCCCGGAAACCGAGCCCAACGAAGATGACCCGCTACTCAATGGATCAGTTTTTGACCGCGTCGACAGCAACCCACTCGGAAGGGATAGCTTCGATGACATGGACGATGGCGACGCCCACGTGCAGCGCTATCCGGGACTTGGGTCCTTGGGAGGAGGGATGGATTATTCAGATCATACATGATTTATTTGAGATAATATATATATACCCTACAACGATGGACCTGCATTGTGCGCATTTTGAGTCGGTGTGTTCGCGGCAGGTGGGTAATAACGAGGAGGGAGGGAGTACATTGAGTAGGGATAGAGATTAGTCGTGCCGGTGGAAGGATATGCATATGCAGGGGGGTAATATGGCATGTACGGGTTATAAGGCAGCGGAGCAGGGTTGGATGGTGCGGTGATGGGACGAGGTAAAGGTAGATTCGGAGCGGGGGGCTGCACCGCCAAGGTGCTCGCGCTGGAAGTTGCGCGCGTGACCATCGACCGCGGTGGTGCAGACACCGATGTCGCGAAAAAGTCTGCATCATCGATATGTGATGCTGGGCCTGCACCACGCCCACGGCCGCGACCCCGTGGGCGACCCCGGCCTCTACCGCGTTGGCGGGCTGGCGAGAAAGAGGGCTGGACGATGCCCTGTGTGCTGCTGAGTGGTGCGCTGCCTGTAAGACGCGGCGGGGTCGGCATAATGTTCTGCTGCTTTGAGCGATGTCCCCCGCGAGGAGTGAGGCCGATGGCGCGCTGCGCATCCAATCTCCAGTCCATGATGATGACGGCAACCGCTTTGAGGTCGTCCTGAGACGCGAGATCCCAAGGTACGAGCTTGCAAATTAGATCTGGTGTCACCGCAGCTTCGCGCAGAAAGTCTGTGCCGTGTTCCGCTAGTTTTCGCATCTGCGCGTCGGAAAGAATTACGCGTTTGGACAGCAGCGAACGGCCCCCAGCGCGCAGTGCCTGCTTTGCCGTTCGCCACGCATCCAGCGCCGCAATGAGGTCGTCGCGCTGCTGCTGAGGGACGGAAACTTTGTGCATGAAAGGAATAAAAGCGGCGCGGGTCGGAGATGAAGGAGTCGATTTTGTACCAGCTGAGGAGATTGAGTCAGCTCGTCGCCGAGAGAAGGATGGGATGGGGAAGAGGAAGTCGGATGCGAAGGCCTTGAGCCGCGCGTCGTGGCGGTCCGAAGGAGGATATCGTGAGATGATGTCGGGGTTACAACGCCCACAACAACGCTCCGATGGCGGCGACCGCTTGAGGTCAAGCACTGTCCACGACAGCTCACGCTGAGCTGCCTTGGATCGCCAACCTGCCTCAATAGGCTTCCGTGAACCTTGATCCAAGGAATTGTAAGTGTCGAGCTCGGTTGCGGGTCGGAAGAAAGTTCGTAAGTAATTGTGCGAACAATCTAATTCAGCGTGAGTTTAGAGTGAATACCAACGAAATATTGGCTCACCTGCATTCACAAAAGCCTCCATCGCACCATCCAGTTTTTTGCGGCGTTCTGAATCTGCTTTCGATTCTTTTTTCGGGGGTCTCTCGGCGACCAAATCATCAACGGGTTCTGGCCGGAATGCCCAGCGCGGGACCAGCAATATGCAAGTCCCAAAAATGCTGCGGTTGCGGGCAGTGCGCCCCCACCTCTGTGCAAGAATCCCCGCTGAGCCCGGTAGAAAACAAAGGATGGTGAAGGCGACATCGGGCACATTGCATCCCATCCCAGCGGCATCCGTGGCGCATAGAATGCGGATTTCCCCCTTGTTAAATTGATCCCACAGCTCAGCTTTTGCTGCCTCAGATAGGCTTGACTTGAATGTCTGAACCAGGGGTCGAAGATGCGCCGGGAGACATTTTCGAAGCGTCTCGACAGCTATCCCGCAGGCCTCGATGGTGTCAAAGTAGAATAGACACTTGGCAAGTAATTCTGGAGGTGTGTCCTCGTCCATGTGGGAAGGAAAGATATTAACGATGTCGAGGATAGGGTTTGCGGTATTCTTTATGGTTCGAGTGATATAAACGAGGTTTTGGCGGTCGGTACCAACGTCGATACCCCAAAAGGGTCGGCACCCGAATTTCAAGGATTTCCAAATCACCTCGAACGTCTTGGTATCGCAGGTTGCTGTCGCAGCAAGAATGGGGATCTCTTGGCCAATATAGTCCCGCAGTTTTGCAAGTCCGCTGTACTCCTTCCTGAAATCATCGCCCCATTCGACGATACAATGTGCTTCGTCAATTACCAAGGCTTGGACCCGATTGCGGAAGCTTCGATCCTGCCACAGGTGAATGAAGCTGGACGACAACGCCATCTCCGGGGATACGTAGTAAAGATTGGCGCGTCCTTGTCGAAGATTTGCCCATAGCTCCGGGCAAACAGTATCTTCATTAACCATTACCGCGTCAAGTCCTTTCTTCTTCGCCTCATTGACCTGGAAAATTATTCAAGGTCATTTCTGGAAGCGTCAGAGGCCGACGGACCTGGTCCCTCTCGAGAGCCTTGAGTGGGCAGATGACAATGACGATTTTTGCCTTGTTAAGCACCGCAAGGCCCTCAAATATCACGCTCTTCCCGTAGCCCGTTCCAGCCACCATTAGGGAGTCATACCCCTGCCTCAGGCGGCGGATGAGCTCCCCTTGCCAGTCGTCCAAATCGAAACTGAGTCCAAGTCGCTGGCGTGTTTTAGCCTTCACGTCTTTGAGAGTTTCGGTGAGCTGCTTCACTCCGAGTAAACGGTCCAGTACGGGGGTTTTGCGCTTTCGGGGAGTGGCGGGAACCTGGTTACGAGTTCCGGAGGGTACTATAGGAAGTCGCCCGAGCACAGTTCGTGTCGGTGAGCTCATGGTGGGTCTAGGAGTAATTTTCTTCGCCAATTGATGGCAATTGATGGGACGCGACGCGCTTGTCACGATGCGTTACATTGCATCACACTCGACGCGTTTGAGATCGCGCGGCCTGTAGAACAGTCACCAGATGGAAAAGCGCGAAGAATCAACGTGTTACTCAAGGATAGTCGTTAAAAGCACCTCCAAATTAAATTTACCTGGGGTCTGAGCAAAAATAAATATCTTTCAGGCCGTTCAAAAAAAGTGTGTTTTGCCTCCTCTTCCACCCTCCAGAACTCGACCAATTCTCCACATTTCGACCCAAACTCTGCGACAATGTTGGAGCCAGATCAAATCCCTAGAACTATACAACTTTCACCAAAGCCTCAAACTTGCGCAATTCAACGGTAACTGGTGATCTCCAACCCCCATGATTTCGGCAGTCTGCAGCAAGCCCCTTCTGACGAAAGCCGTGTTTGGTGTATTTGGTTTGATGTTTGGCGTGTTTGCTCGCTCCGGCATCGCACGGCTTCGTCAGAACGGGGCTTGGAACGAACCTAGTTCTGACGAAGCCGTGCGATGCCGGAGCGAGCAAACACGCCAAACATCAAACCAAATACACCAAACACGGCTTTCGTCAGAAGGGGCTTGCTGCAGACTGCCGAAATCATGGGGGTTGGAGATCACCAGTTACCGTTGAATTGCGCAAGTTTGAGGCTTTGGTGAAAGTTGTATAGTTCTAGGGATTTGATCTGGCTCCAACATTGTCGCAGAGTTTGGGTCGAAATGTGGAGAATTGGTCGAGTTCTGGAGGGTGGAAGAGGAGGCAAAACACACTTTTTTTGAACGGCCTGAAAGATATTTATTTTTGCTCAGACCCCAGGTAAATTTAATTTGGAGGTGCTTTTAACGACTATCCTTGAGTAACACGTTGATTCTTCGCGCTTTTCCATCTGGTGACTGTTCTACAGGCCGCGCGATCTCAAACGCGTCGAGTGTGATGCAATGTAACGCATCGTGACAAGCGCGTCGCGTCCCATCAATTGCCATCAATTGGCGAAGAAAATTACTCCTAGACCCACCATGAGCTCACCGACACGAACTGTGCTCGGGCGACTTCCTATAGTACCCTCCGGAACTCGTAACCAGGTTCCCGCCACTCCCCGAAAGCGCAAAACCCCCGTACTGGACCGTTTACTCGGAGTGAAGCAGCTCACCGAAACTCTCAAAGACGTGAAGGCTAAAACACGCCAGCGACTTGGACTCAGTTTCGATTTGGACGACTGGCAAGGGGAGCTCATCCGCCGCCTGAGGCAGGGGTATGACTCCCTAATGGTGGCTGGAACGGGCTACGGGAAGAGCGTGATATTTGAGGGCCTTGCGGTGCTTAACAAGGCAAAAATCGTCATTGTCATCTGCCCACTCAAGGCTCTCGAGAGGGACCAGGTCCGTCGGCCTCTGACGCTTCCAGAAATGACCTTGAATAATTTTCCAGGTCAATGAGGCGAAGAAGAAAGGACTTGACGCGGTAATGGTTAATGAAGATACTGTTTGCCCGGAGCTATGGGCAAATCTTCGACAAGGACGCGCCAATCTTTACTACGTATCCCCGGAGATGGCGTTGTCGTCCAGCTTCATTCACCTGTGGCAGGATCGAAGCTTCCGCAATCGGGTCCAAGCCTTGGTAATTGACGAAGCACATTGTATCGTCGAATGGGGCGATGATTTCAGGAAGGAGTACAGCGGACTTGCAAAACTGCGGGACTATATTGGCCAAGAGATCCCCATTCTTGCTGCGACAGCAACCTGCGATACCAAGACGTTCGAGGTGATTTGGAAATCCTTGAAATTCGGGTGCCGACCCTTTTGGGGTATCGACGTTGGTACCGACCGCCAAAACCTCGTTTATATCACTCGAACCATAAAGAATACCGCAAACCCTATCCTCGACATCGTTAATATCTTTCCTTCCCACATGGACGAGGACACACCTCCAGAATTACTTGCCAAGTGTCTATTCTACTTTGACACCATCGAGGCCTGCGGGATAGCTGTCGAGACGCTTCGAAAATGTCTCCCGGCGCATCTTCGACCCCTGGTTCAGACATTCAAGTCAAGCCTATCTGAGGCAGCAAAAGCTGAGCTGTGGGATCAATTTAACAAGGGGGAAATCCGCATTCTATGCGCCACGGATGCCGCTGGGATGGGATGCAATGTGCCCGATGTCGCCTTCACCATCCTTTGTTTTCTACCGGGCTCAGCGGGGATTCTTGCACAGAGGTGGGGGCGCACTGCCCGCAACCGCAGCATTTTTGGGACTTGCATATTGCTGGTCCCGCGCTGGGCATTCCGGCCAGAACCCGTTGATGATTTGGTCGCCGAGAGACCCCCGAAAAAAGAATCGAAAGCAGATTCAGAACGCCGCAAAAAACTGGATGGTGCGATGGAGGCTTTTGTGAATGCAGGTGAGCCAATATTTCGTTGGTATTCACTCTAAACTCACGCTGAATTAGATTGTTCGCACAATTACTTACGAACTTTCTTCCGACCCGCAACCGAGCTCGACACTTACAATTCCTTGGATCAAGGTTCACGGAAGCCTATTGAGGCAGGTTGGCGATCCAAGGCAGCTCAGCGTGAGCTGTCGTGGACAGTGCTTGACCTCAAGCGGTCGCCGCCATCGGAGCGTTGTTGTGGGCGTTGTAACCCCGACATCATCTCACGATATCCTCCTTCGGACCGCCACGACGCGCGGCTCAAGGCCTTCGCATCCGACTTCCTCTTCCCCATCCCATCCTTCTCTCGGCGACGAGCTGACTCAATCTCCTCAGCTGGTACAAAATCGACTCCTTCATCTCCGACCCGCGCCGCTTTTATTCCTTTCATGCACAAAGTTTCCGTCCCTCAGCAGCAGCGCGACGACCTCATTGCGGCGCTGGATGCGTGGCGAACGGCAAAGCAGGCACTGCGCGCTGGGGGCCGTTCGCTGCTGTCCAAACGCGTAATTCTTTCCGACGCGCAGATGCGAAAACTAGCGGAACACGGCACAGACTTTCTGCGCGAAGCTGCGGTGACACCAGATCTAATTTGCAAGCTCGTACCTTGGGATCTCGCGTCTCAGGACGACCTCAAAGCGGTTGCCGTCATCATCATGGACTGGAGATTGGATGCGCAGCGCGCCATCGGCCTCACTCCTCGCGGGGGACATCGCTCAAAGCAGCAGAACATTATGCCGACCCCGCCGCGTCTTACAGGCAGCGCACCACTCAGCAGCACACAGGGCATCGTCCAGCCCTCTTTCTCGCCAGCCCGCCAACGCGGTAGAGGCCGGGGTCGCCCACGGGGTCGCGGCCGTGGGCGTGGTGCAGGCCCAGCATCACATATCGATGATGCAGACTTTTTCGCGACATCGGTGTCTGCACCACCGCGGTCGATGGTCACGCGCGCAACTTCCAGCGCGAGCACCTTGGCGGTGCAGCCCCCCGCTCCGAATCTACCTTTACCTCGTCCCATCACCGCACCATCCAACCCTGCTCCGCTGCCTTATAACCCGTACATGCCATATTACCCCCCTGCATATGCATATCCTTCCACCGGCACGACTAATCTCTATCCCTACTCAATGTACTCCCTCCCTCCTCGTTATTACCCACCTGCCGCGAACACACCGACTCAAAATGCGCACAATGCAGGTCCATCGTTGTAGGGTATATATATATTATCTCAAATAAATCATGTATGATCTGAATAATCCATCCCTCCTCCCAAGGACCCAAGTCCCGGATAGCGCTGCACGTGGGCGTCGCCATCGTCCATGTCATCGAAGCTATCCCTTCCGAGTGGGTTGCTGTCGACGCGGTCAAAAACTGATCCATTGAGTAGCGGGTCATCTTCGTTGGGCTCGGTTTCCGGGACTCCAACTGGGTATCCTGCTGCTGGGTCCCAGGTCGTTGTACAAATGAACTCACGGAATTTTCCGCCGTTCAATATTTGAGTGCCAAGATCGAACGAGTCGACAACGGCACTAACCCGCGGGCCGGCGGCAACAACTCCCTTTTTATTCACCTTGAGGGGCGCGTAAATTGGTCGGTTGGGGGTGAGTACATGGAGCTGGGCATCCATCATTGTCTCCGTGAGGAGACGGAGGTCTTGGCCAACATCGACCTCTTTGTGCCGTCGAGCGCGGTCCGCAAAACCGAATGTCCGGGCGAACTGGTGACTGACTTCACGGAAGGCCTCTACGGGTGCAGAACCCTTCTCGATGATGTACTTCACCGTGACACCAGAGCCCTTCGCAATATTAACACGCTGGGGGAAGTCAGATTGAAGGAATTTGGATGTAAGTGCTGCCGCCGTACCTTCACCCAAAAGTTGTTTTGTTCCAAGTAGAGATCACTCGGAATGCTGCGACCACGAATGCCCCACCGATTGAAGAACCAGGCCTGCTCTTTTGCAGCCTGTGCTTCCGGGGTGAGCTCGTACTTCCATTGTACAAGGATCTCCAAGCATTCACGGGCATAATTGTGCAAGCCGGCGCCTCTAAAGGATAGCGCCCAATACTTGAGCACTCGGAGAATGCCGCCGGCGTCCGCAAAGGCAACGGAGTGCTCGAATACGCAGAAGATGAGGGCGTCGCGGATGAAATATAAGGAATGCGCGTAATAATCATCATCCACATTCTTTGCACTGTCGGCGTTGATTGCAATGGTGAAGTCGTCCACAAATTCTTGCGCGAAGGTGGTTAGCTCGTCGATAGTTGGCTTCCATTTTGCGAGGTCGGCCCAGCGTTTGATATTGTTCTTGAGCCTACAAACCGAACACGATGAGTGTTGTCCGAAAAAGGAAATAGCCGGCGCACTCACATGCATTCGTACAGGATCCTCGACGTCAACGAGTGGCGAATGAGAGCCTTCGCATCTGCATAGTTTGGCTTCTCTGCATCCCATGTACGGTTCAACAGGCCTTTGTGCTTGGCGAGCGACCCGGGATCAAGAACAGAATCCCCGAAATGGAGGCGCATGATCATATGCGTCGCGTTGAGGGCAAAGTGCCACAACGCGCTGAGCTCGTCAACGTAGTCCAGGCGCTCCATGGGATTAATATCATCCATCCGGTCTTTGCGCGCGCCACGAATGTTATTGGAGGTAAGCCAATCTCCGATTATAATTCGTGCTTTGGCCGCCCACTCTGCCTCGGGCAACCCACTGATCTCCTGCAGCGCCTTGAGCATCTGTATAATGCCCTTCTTGGACCCCTCGTTGACGTCGAATAACCCCAGCGGTCGCCCGTCTGATTTCCTTGCGGGGAGAGGTCTATCAAACGACATGAAAGCCTCCGCGGCTGCGAGGAAGGCTTCACGGTCGTCCCAGTCTTTGCTCCCTGGGCAGTATGCGAGGATGAGGGTCATTACAAGACCAACGAACTTCGAGCGCATTTTTTCTTCATCGTCGTCCGTTGGGAGTATGTCTTGTCCGGTTGCGGATGCACGTTTTCCCCGCGCATTTTGTTTTGCCGTGAAGTCGGAGGCCGCGGGGACAGCGTCTGGCAATGCGACGACGGCGGAGTTGGTAGCGTGTATCATCGAGTTTTTGTTGAACAATCTCTGCTGGGATTTACGGAGGAAGATGTTGATATTGTCGAATATTATGTAGAACATGCCGGGGGACTGCATCAGGCTAACGGCGTGTGCGACGGCGTCTTCGGAAAGGACCTTCTTGAGGCGTTCTATTGTCGTAACCGAAACACAGGCGCCAGCGTTGCTGAGTGTGTTCAGAATGCGAGAACCCGTCCCGCCGATTTCAAGAAATAGCCCGAGGATGAGCGGGAAGAGATTGGTGCCAGTATTGCGGGTGAAAGCCATTAAACTAAAGACGAGTACAAGGGCCTGGAGGGGTCAGACAAGGTGCATCGAGGAGCTGATTCAATACTCACAAACGTAGGGTTACGAGCAAAGCCCATTCCTTTCCAAAATCCCTCCGTCTCTCCTGCAAATTCCGCACTGTCCCCTGTACTCCCCTCTGGCGTCTCCTCCCACTCGTCTGCCTCCCTAGGCGTAGCAGGCTTCCCATCCTTCCCCGTCCGTGCCCGCTCCTTTCGCCACTTGTTTGGGGAAGTGGTAAATACCGAGAGGTAGTCCCAGGTAAATGGTGCATCTTCAAGATATATTCGGGGCAAAATCCCGGGGTTGAGAGCGCTCCGGATGTAATCAAGGGTGCAGTCGATGAGGCGAACCTTCAGTCGTGGGTCGTTGATGACGCGGTCGCTCTCCTGGAGCGCAATCTCTTCCATACATGGCTTGATAATGGCTGAGTGGAGGTGTGGGATGCTTTTGGGGAAACGGTCATGCCAGGCACGAAATATGCGGCCAGGCGCGAAGCCGTTGCTCGTGTGATTGCCCATGAACATCCCTGCGCGATGTTTGACCACTGGGATGGAGGATTCGAAGATAAAGACCAAGAATTCGCGAATGGAGAGGCCGAGGAACAGGAGCAGTGAAAAGACTAATTGGCACTGGATCTGGGGGCTCTGGAGGTTGGGGGGAGGTGAGACTTGAGATAGAAGGGTCCCCCAGTCCGGGTTCACGTCGAAACCAGCCAGCACGGGCGGAGTGGACATGGCTAATTAGTGCGAGAGGAAGTCACACAGTGTCACTGACTGTGACGCTCTTGCTCCTCTTCTTCTGCGGTCTCTTCTATCGACCACAACACGACAGAAAATTGCAGAACTCAGTGGGAGGACTCTCAGGATGTCATAGAAACGATTCGTCTGCGAGAGTATTTTAATCAGACCCTGAACTACACCTCTAGGGTCTGGTTTTCAAAAAGTCAGGACACTCCGATTGACGCGTAAAGTTCAGATATATTTCGGTAGATTTTGGGGCCCAGAAAATTACAGGATGGGCTGACAGATGTAAGCTATAAGGATGAAAAGAAATTTGGGTGAACGACCGTGTCTTGAGGTGAAGGGAAAGGAGTTGCCAACCCCTCTGTTTGGCGCAGTCTGAAGCAAGCCCCTTCAAGCGAAGGGCCGGCTCGCCGGGCCGGAGCGGCGACAGGCTTGCTCCGAACCTACGTCAGAACGGGGCTTGGAACGAACCTAGAGCTGCAGCCCTGGTGAAGTGTGTTTTTTTTTTTTTTGGTTTTCAACACATGCGATACGGACACTCACTCGAAGCATGGGAGTACCCGTCTCATGGTCTCCTTCTGCTCTGCGCGAGTAGGCGCGCGCACAAGACAACTGGGAATATCCTCGATTAGTGGCGCGAAGATGGGTGCTTCACGTACATGAACTTCGCATAGTCAGGAATGACTACATACATGATTTAGAACGAGTCGGGGGGGATGCAGATTCACTTACTACAGCTGATTTCAAAAGTTTGTACCACTTTTACGAAACGCTGCTCCTCGATTTTTGCTTACCTTTGTTGTACTTTTGATTGTGGAGCCTCAGCTTTCGGAACCGCAAAACTGCAATTGAATCCCTTTCCTCGCTCCGCGAGCCATGCATTATGTCAGGAAATATTCAAAATAAATTGTTGAGGTGACTCCGGTGAAGATTGGGACGCAGCAGGCTCAAAAAGCCAGGAAGCCCAAGCGGGAGTGTGGAGCAATTGACGTGGGAGCGTCAACAGAGGTAAGCACAAAACGAGCACCACCGTTTCGTAAAAGTGGTACAAACTTTTGAAATCAGCTGTATTGGGCGCCCAATCCTTGCCCTCGAATATCCCGTGCACTCGATTTGTCGGCTTGAGCTGCTGCCGGAGGGCGGAAATATTATTGTATCCGAGAACAGCGGCATCAAGCGCGTTCCTTCCCTCCCAAGGTGATAGGGCGGCGTGGGCTCTTTGGTAAGGTTGAGCACAGGGATAACGGATCAAGAGGAAAGACCTTACGTGTGGCCGAAATATTCCACTTGCAGAGTCTCAATGGCAAGACAGCTGGAGAGACTGACGGAGCCCTTGGGACCAGGCGCGGGATGACACCTGGCAAACCCGTTGACAGTGTGCCATGCGTTAGAATGAAGGCGCTAACATTAAACACACGGCCATTTCCTTATCTAGGAACGGTTAGGCTGGCCTAGTGAAATCGAACCATACGCACAAGCACCGCAGTCGAGGAGTGTAACCTTGCCGCTACCGACCTCTTCGGCTGTAGGATATCGTCAGAGCATTGTTTACGACCCTGGGTGCACCGTGTCGAACCTGGTGTTCCAAGAAGTTGGATTCTGCCAGAGATGTTGAACTTTTCAAAGACAGCTTTGATCGCACATGCGACTGCTACGCCAGAAATCGCGATTAGATTGTGTCCGCACGCGTGGCCGATACCCTTTCATGATCTTGAGGTCCGTCGCAGGGTTAGAACAAGAACAGCAGACCTTTAGCGCGTCCATCTGCCACATCCAATAAATCCCTGCCACGACTGATTGAACAACTGAACAAGACACACCTCCGAATTTATTCCAATCGTCCTTCCACCGCTTCCATTCTCAAACGACGCCAGCCACGCAGTCTCCAAGTGATAGTGCTTCATTACTTTGAATCCATGGTCCGCCATGAACGCGGTGAGGACGTCGTGAGCGTGATGCTCCTCGTACGCCAACTCGGGATGGTCTGTAGCCGCACACATTCAACCGCGGCTCTGGCCATCTTGCGCATAATTGCTCACCGTAAATATCCATGCTCAACTTCCTCAGTTCACCATCCAGATCTTTGATTGTTTTTTCAACACTGGCAGTGTTGAGTATATCTTCTCTGTAGACGGTGTCGGGGCATACGGGGACAGTTGGGGTCGTGTCGTCTGGTCGCCACACGGAAGCGGGCGGCGCTGGCGCCGCCTCGAACGATTGCGGGTTCAGGTTCGTCATCGGGGGAGGAAAGGTGCAAGCCGAGTACTTGACACCGAGTACTTAGGAGGTGGCGCTGCATCTGAGATCCAAACAATTGTCAATATTCTTCCACGTGCATTCTAGGCCGACACTGACCCCGAGCTCCAATGCCTCTCGCGCAGTGGACTCGGCACCCACAGTTCTATCCTTGTGGCCAAACGTACAGCGCTAGATAAGACGTCCAGGGTCGCCGTCGCGTATTCGATAAATAGGGGCTACACTTTCTGTCTCGAAATCGGGCCAATGAACAGGCAGATACTGGCTGCGACAATACAGCCTGGTCGAGAGGCACACGATGCCCATGTTTCTCTTGTTCCGAGCTCGAACGACTCGAAGTAATCTCGACGCTTCAGCTGGCTTCGGGACGTCTCGGACAGCGAGCGGGATGCCTATAAGTATTGAATTCACCGTCAGAACAGGTCCACGACGGTTCGCCTTTTGACGCGTTGCAAACTCGCACATCTTCGACCTCGACGTCAACATTGCAGCACATCAAATGTCTCTCAAGATATCGCTTCGACCTCGCTCGACGACAGCGGACGCCGGGGTGCGATATTCCTGTCCAGAGAAAGCCCAACAGAAGCACCGTACCACAAGTAATGCTTGACGGGCGACGAAGCGGGGGAACTGCGTGAATCAGGTTCAACAATGGAGGTGAATAAGATGTGAACAACAGGCCGTGCCATATTTCCTTCAAAGCTCAGATGATCCGCAGGGCGCTGGAGCGCACGACGTACTGCTCACGTCGACGTGTCTTACGGTACCGGCTCCCTGTTTTCTCGTCTGACCTGAACTCCCAAGCGACGCGCGCCCGCCGGGAATCCCGAAGAATCCTTCATTGTCCAGGCATCAATTCTAAATCCTTCTGAGAGCGTTGCTTGTGTCGCCGACAAGCAATCCCCACCAAAAATTCTATGCAGAACTGCGGGGGAGGGATTGCGAAATATTCCATTTGCGGTCGGCGACATCACGGTCCCTACATCTTCCCTGCGACCAAAATGAAGACCAAGTTATCTTCTCCCCAAGCGAATTTGCATCCCAGGGCTGTTTGAACCGCCTTTCATACTGCGGATTCGCTGCTGCGCATAATGATACATGCGCAGTAAGTACACATGGTAACGGCAAAACTGCCGGTATGGCACACCAATTCGCAGAAAATACGGTGTTTGGGGAATGAAAAAGACTCGAACGATGCTGGGAGCTTAGACGGCGCTGAATATTTTTTGTTCTTGAATCCAGGTTGAATCATGTCCAACATCGAATCGGGCACCGGTGTATAGCCACTCTCGTAACGGCGCGATCGCGATCGTTGATCGGTAAGGAAGCCACAACCGACCATTGCCTCCGACCATTATTGGCTACTGAGGATTGTGGACCATGCCCTCCCCGTATGAGAGGCCACATCCTCCAGTGGCGACCATATCAACGTCTTTCGAGCTCGACGGCCTCCCAGCAAAGGGCAGAGCGCCTTCCAAAGCCTCAAAACGCATCCGAGGCGAGATTGCGTGCGCAGGTGCGGGTTCATGTCTTCCTTGCACACTTTGGGACGAGAACTCCATCCCCAGAATGCAGAAGACTCAAAATCCGCTGCGACAAAACCGTGCCTTGCTCCACATGCGTTAAACGGTACGCGTTTCAATTTTATGTCTGCAGTGGTCGTGCTGATGGTTCCCGCAGCGGCTGCGGAGCTTTGTGTCCAAATGGTGGGTACAGCCCTGGCCTTTCGACTCATCTAATGGGTGGTTCATTCGTAGGCACAATCCCGCCAGGAGAGGGCAGTCGTTTCGTGCTCGCTGCCACGGATCACCTTCACCAGAAATTGACGCGCATGGAGGCGCGAATGCACTCGCTCGAAGATGCCCTTGCCATTCTACAGGACTCGGACGGGCCACATCCTCTCCTCCTTGCCCACGAGGGTGACGAGGACGACGATCCACCAGAAGAAGAATCCACACTAAACCTCAAAGCAGTCTCTGAGGAGCCGTCTCATACAGATTCTTCGCTTGTCGAAGCTCTTGGATCCCTCCATATTGACGGCGAGGGGGCCTCTCGTTTCTTTGGCCCTTCTGGCGGCGCTGAGGTTGGCTTTTTGTTTCTTGTGGTCATTCGTCGCGCTTATTCGCTTCCAGAGTTTACTACTGGCGAGTCTTCAAGTGTCTCCCGCAATAAATCACTGATCCCAAAACAGAAAGCCAAAGGCATGGAACCCCAGTTGCTCCCCACACCAGCACCGTTTGCGCTGCGCGAACTCGACCCATCATATCTCCCCCCAGAAATCAACCAATTCTATTCTGCCTTCCCCTTCGCTCCGCTCGGCATCCCCCGGACTTCCGTCCAAGAAACCATCGAAGCCTTCCTCCCACCAGTGGAGCGCGCCATCGCCCTCTGCGACACCTTCCTCGAGCATCTGTCATGGATGTTCCACATCGTCTCACGGCGCCAGTTAATCGACGAGCTCATCCCCGCGATATACAAACAAGTCAGGGTCACGTATGGGCCGCACGAGCTCGCTCTCCTGCTCGTCACCCTCGGCATCGGTGCGCTCGTGGATCTCAGTCTGCAGCCGTATAATCTGGAGGCCCAGCATTACTACCGCCTCGCGCGCGCCGCGGTGAGTCTGCAGTCGGTGCTAACGGAACCCTCGATCGTTACCATCAAGGTGCGCGATTTTCGCATGTCCTGCCTGCGATTCCTCACACGCGCAGACATTGCACTTGATGAGCATATACAACGGGCTGAGCGGCAAGGAGTCGAATATGGAGGCGTCGTACGGGTTCCTGGACATGGCGAGTCAGGTTGCGTTGAGGGTATTTATCTTTCCCTTTCTTTCAGGCGAGACCTCTGGCTGATTCGAGGACGGTAGACCGGCCTCCGTAGGTGACATCATACGGTTATTGTTTCCCTCAACTAAACAGAAGCAGACATCGACCCTTCGATGTGGAGATTCGAAGGCCGCGAGGCATATGAACGACGCGTTTACTTTTGGAATCTGCTGGTTGCCGTGCTCTGGCAGGTAAGCTGCAGTCAATTGCTAACATCTCATCGCTGATACGACGTCTGCATAGGCTCTAGTGACCGGCCGCCCGCCGTCCATCTTGTCCGTGTATGTCGACTGCAAAGTTCCTACTGAGCAGGAGGAGTTCGAATTTGGCAGCAGCGGTCCGCCGACTGGTTGTGGGTCTTCTTTCGTTCCTTCCTCCGATCCTTTGTTCAGTGTTTCCAAGTGGGTGTTTGGGGCCACCAAGCCACCGAGGACTGTCTGTTACCTATCGTGCGCGCAACGCTCGCTGTGAAGGCTCCGAGCTACGACAAGATTCTGCATCTTGACCAGAAGATACAGAATTTTGCCCAGCCGGGGCCTAATCCAGTGGATGAGCGGACAGCTATCTCAATGAAAAAGTCAGTTTTCCTTTCCTCCGCCTACTCTCCTCGTATCTAAATCGTGGCTTCCTCGCAGTTTCGTTCGATCGCACTATCGCGACCTGAGTATGTTCCGTTCCACCGCTCTGCCCAGTGACTGATTATATTATTCGCAGTGCTCCTCTTCCTCCACCGTGCGTTCTTCGCACAGGTCATGATCGAGAACGCTGGGGACCCCATGAAGAGCCCGTACGCGCACTCTGTCCTCGCCGCCTACGAAGGCGCCTGCAACGTGCTGGACGACACCCTAAACCAGTTCACCAAAAAGCCGTTACTTGTCGCCCGCGTCTGGCGCATCTGGTCTTTAGCGTTCTCAGCAGCGGTCGTCGTCGGGACTCTCGCGATCCGGGGGATCAATCTCAACCTCACGCCGCCGCCGCTGCAGCAGTTCCAGACCGCATGCAATATGTTCCGCACGGCGGCGGAGACGAGTAGTCGGGCAGCGCGGGCGCTGGTTTGTCTCTCCGTTCATATGTGTGCATAATAGCTGACACTACTCTCGTCTGTAGCCCGTCCTGCAGACAATGCTCGTCAAGGCGTACCACGCCCGGGAGCAGCACCTTGGGGACACGCACGTTCCGGTCGCCTCGCCCGACGACGAGATCACGATCTTCGGCGGCCGCGCCGAGGCCATCGTGCGCTCCCCGCCCACCACCACGCCCTCCCCGCAACGACAGAACTCCCCGCCCGAGGCGCCGCCGCCGCCTTCGCGCCAGGCCACGCTCCGCGCGCCCGTGCCCGTTCCGGCGAACCCAAATCCAAATCCAATACCGGAAATGACGATCCCCTCGCCGCCGCTCGCGGGCTTTGATATGGATATGGGGATTCAGAACCACTATGCGGACGTGCAGGCGCGGGGGCTGTCGCAGCAGAGTTGGGAGGGGCTGTTCCGCGAGGCGACGGGGCCGGTGTATGACTATCCGATGGACGTGGCGGGTAATGGGGGCGCGATGGACGACCGGTGGTCGTCGTTCATGCAGATAAATAATGTGCTGGTCGATGAGCCTCAGCAGCATGTGTACGGGTAATTCGCTGGGCGACGGTAGGGATGTATTGGTATTTTGTTACTAGACTGCAGGGCTATGGGGGTCGAGGGAAAGATTGTATTTTTGTAATTATTTCGAGAGTCCAAATGAGTGATGCTGGGTATGAAATACAGGGATATCACGATGATACAACGCGTCTCGGTGTCTCGAACCCGCTACAGAGAGGTCGAATAAGCACGCAAAACACGTCCAGGGTAATTGAACGAGAAACTCGCCTCACTTGCCGTCACCTGTAGTCGGCATCGCGTTCCCGACAGTCGTCTCGGAAGTCGGGGACGGTTCCGGATGGGAGGAAGGAATGGACATGGGGTCTGAGGGTCCGGGCTGAGATGTCTTCTCGCGCAGCTCAGCCTTGTCCTTGTCCCACCGATCCATCGAATCCTCGTTGAACGACTCGCCAAAGCACGGACAGCAGTTCACGGTTCGTCCGCCTCTGCCGACTGCGCCGCCGTTGCACCAGGAAGCGCTGTGAATCTGGTCAGCACGCGTATCTCACGAGGCTACGGAGAGCGTACAGGGCCCCGAAGCCGCATACACCTGCGAAGAGAGTCAGTTTCGGGAGGTCGGCGCGAGGTGGACGAGTTTACAGCAGATACCGCAGCAGGCGGCGGCGACGTCGTCACCAGCGGACATGTTCAGTGTTTATGGGCAAAGATTACAGGCCAGTGGCGGCTGAGGGAGGAAGAGAAAGGTTTGGATCATAACAGCTTTCTGAGTATTTGAGGAAGGAGGAGTTACGAGAACGGCTCGCTGTCGCCGGCTGCTTATTTTTGAATTCGTCCAACAACCCGACTATACATCTCGACTGGGTTCTCGAGGCGATACAAGAGGCCAGGCCTTTGCTCTGTTCATTCGATCCTAACTAATACAAGTCCTAGGAAGGAAGGAGTTGCTGCCAGAGCCTCCCGAACTGCCAGTGATCGGGCGATATTATCCACTGCAGCTCGGATTCGGAAGGTTATTGTTATGCGACACCCGCGGTCCCGCTACGGACCGGGTCCGTACCCATACACGCTTCAAGAGGGCAGCAACTCGTTTAACGCCTCCGCAACTTCGTTGTCCGATGTCGGAACAATGTCGACCGGCCACTTGACAATGTGGGTTTCGGTGGACAGCCTCGACCAGTGGGGTGAAGGAGTGGACTTGATGTGAGAAAAATCCTGGATGGAGAGAGCGTCGGGCTGGGTATCATTTAGTTTCAGCGAGAAAGAAAAGAACATAAAGCATACATATGGATCCCCGGCGACCTGGAGGGTAGCGGGGTACGCGGTGAAACGAATCTGCGAGCAATGTTCGATGATCGGATTCGAAGGAATCGAGAGGTATACATCGACGTTGGTGGAGGTGTGCATGCGAAACTGAGTGATCCTCAGTCTCTGCTGCGCATCAGAGGAAGCGCACGTACTTGATGGCACCCCACGACGAGGACACACCGCTTGAGGTCATGGATGAGCACACTGCCTTGGATAGGCGGAAGAATCAGGACGGTGTCCGTCAGGTTGCGGATGTGAACAGCCGAAATTCTCAGATGGCCGCCTTCTTGAGTCGACGGCAGTAGATTCACGATGCATTTGTTCAGGTCGGATATCGTGAGATCAGAAGCCTCGGATGTGGGCGGCAGAGAATCCTTGGACAAGTATCGCAGTGAATGAGAAGATAGAGCCAGATTAGTTGATAGAGACGCAGATTCAGGCGGTGATATTTCTGGGACAGCTGTCGGTGTAGGAATGGGAACGGGAGTCGCTGAGGGCACGGCGGGTTTGCGTTTGAAGGCAAACTTTGATTTTGGGATCAAAGTACGCAGCGCTTCGAGGGAGTTTTCGAGACCTTTCAGTTGCTAATCACCACATAAAAGATCGATTAAGCAGAGGAACTAAAATACGAACCAGCTCATATTGACGTTGATCGTAGCTTGGCAAAGACCCAGTCGCATCCGCCAGTGTCTTTGTGAGCTTTGCGAGGTCCACAGACAGGGTTTGCAAGGCGTCTGCAGTAACCTTGGTCGACTTTGCCGAATCTACGCGCGACTCGAGCTCTGTGAACCCAGAATGTGTTCAAGATGACGCTTGATTGAGGGGACGAATTTAGCAGACCCGTTCGCGACGTCTGGAACTGTGCTGAAAAGGTTTGCGAAAACGACCATGTAGGATCAGACATGGAGGCACATTGATGCGGTCCTTGTTGACACCGAGGACTTTGTTGCCTTTTTTGGGACTTTGCGTTCAACCGCATCTCTTCCCCAGCGCTTCAGCTTTGTTCCTCGCGAAATTCGCGGTCTTTACGTGCCTTCCCGTCCTTTGTGGAAACAAAACTCTATTGGGTCCCTCTCCCCGGTTCCAAGTCGGTCGCCGAAATATGTACACCTTCATTCGCCGATGGCCGAAAGTCTAACGGATTCCATTCTGCGGAGCCACTGCCAGTGAGCCCCACATTTGGCACCTTCGTATGTTGTTGGGTCGAGAGTTGTACTCGCCAGCGACTACTTTCTGTTCAGGCTAGGTAGCTCCCAAACTTCAAACCAGGTCCAAATTTTGGCTCAGTCGAGATTGAACTGCGACAAGTCGAGTTTCACTTCAGTTCACCCTTGGGCGGCGAGACGACCTGAATTCGTCCGACGGTTCTACTTCCTCCTTTCGTCGAGCAACGGTAGGCAACGGTCCGAGTCGAGGCTTTTTTAACACTTGCCGGTGCTCTCTCAGGCTTGTCATATTCATATCTACCGAAGATCTACACATATAGGAGAGTATAAAAGGCGATGGACTTTCTCCCGCGATCCTCATGGCGGCCGCCGCAATTTTCCTCCTCGCTACTGTGGTTCCCGCAATCGCAGCTACTCACTCTCTTGCGGCGCTGTTCCCAAGGAGCAACGGGACCGCGCGCTTTGCAGCGCTTCGTGCTTGCGCTCAGCTAGAAACATCACTTGGAGCGCCCGTTGTCGAGTCCTCTGGCTCCGACTATGAATTTGCCGCAGCGCACCCTTGGAACCTTGAAAATGCCGAATATCGACCAACCTGTATTGTCTTCCCTCGCAACACTGTGGATGTTCAAGTCGCTATGAAAGCCATATACGACGCCAAGTCTCATTACGCCGTCCAAGCTGGCTCACACAGCGCCATGAAGGGCTGGAATACGTCGGTCCTTGATTATTTCCTCGACTTCCGATGCTCATTCGTGGTTGAAAAGCGTGCAAGACGGGGTATTAATCACTTGCTCCAATATGCAGAACGTTTCCTACGATCCTACAAGCGATTCTATAACCCTGGAGCCCGGGACACATTGGCATGACGCCGTCACGGCCCTGGAGCCCTACGGCGTTGCTCCTGTAGGCGGTGTGTTCATTTAATTTGAGCTTTTTGATTTTCTCATGCGAACGTGGGTTCTAATGCAGGTCGCGTCGGGTCAGAAGCCTCTTCCTCGTCTATCCAGCCTTCTCTCATTGCATATTCATCTATATCAGGGATGTTGGTACTGGATTGCTCCTCGGCGGTGGCTTGTCGTGGTTGAGTCCCTCTTATGGTTACGCCGCCGATATGTTCAAGGCATTGGATGTGGTCCTGGTGACCGGCAAGATGGTCACGGCGACTGCATCCAACGAATACTCTGACCTTTTCCGCGCACTCAAAGGCGGCGGAAATCGGTTCGGGATCGTCACTCGTTATGAGCTTTATCCTGCTCACACGGGGACGCGAGACGACAAGACTTGGACCGGTGGAATGATAATTGTGAGGCAGCCATCTACTTCGTTCATGGGCTGGAATTCACACCTGTGTCTAGTACAACTCCTCCGCGGAAGCTCTTTTGAAAGCAGCTGCGCGATATACACGGGAAGTAAATGATCCCAAAGCCGGTCCGTGTGTTGAAATACCGTTCAACTTAGCCTATTTTTTTTGACCGACGTCTGCAGTGCTACTGGTAACCTTCATTAACCTTATCGCGAATGGGACTCTTTCCCCTCTCTACTTCATCACTCCATTTTACAACGGGCCTGAGCTGCCCGTTGACATATTCGGCGACTTCCTTGCCATTCCTGCCGTAAGTTCAACCCTGGGACCCTTGAGCTATTACGATGTCTCCGAGACCCTGGGGCTGGGCGACGACCGCGGACTCGTGCAACATTTCGGTGCATCCGCTCTGGTTGGAAACGACGAACTGTTCCTTGATGCATTCGAGCACTGGTCGAATTTCACGCTGGCCTTTATGGATAATTTCTCTTCGACGACGCTGGCGTTTACGCCGATCCCCGACTCTCAAATCCAGGCTGGCCACGCCAGGGGGGGAAACAGTATTGATCCACCCAACGGCGGATTTGCGGCGGTGCAATTATACGAAGGATTCGCCGCTGGAGTCGATGCTATCTCTCCGAAGGTGCAAGCAGGTATCGATAGGCTATTCCAACAGTGAGTTCACTCGATTTTCTACTCGTATGTGCTGGACTCAATCGCCACGCCCAGGATACCTCCATCGGCAGGCTTGCCCCTTTGCAAGTCTTGACTTTCATGGATTCTATCCTGAACTGACGTCCCTACTCAACCCAGATCTCAATGAATGCGATCCTGGCCAAAAAATCTTCGAGAGCTATGGAGAAGGCCACGGTCTCCGAGCATTGCGAGAAACTTACGCCAAATACGATCCTACTCGGTGCGTGCAAAGCGTGATATACGTCGGATATCATGTTGAATGTGGTATAGGTTCAATGTCGAGCATTCTCAAGGTCCCATGGGTCTATGACCAGTAACATCGAATAAAGCGATTCGCCGTGATATTCCTGCGGCTCGGCGTCGTTCCAAAAGTTCAACCAAAAGCCAAAACAACTTTTTCTCTGGAAAGGTAGTAGCTACATAATATGTGACGGCACGGCAGCCTTATTCAACACTTACATACACGATGTGCGCCATGCTCCCTCCTTCGCAGCCGCTATAAATTGTTGTCTTCAAAAGTTGAACTGTTTGATTTCGGCAGCGTGCGCCATCATCAATCCGTGATGGCGGTGTGCCGACGCTTTCTTTTCTCTACCCTCACGATCTTGTCCAGCCATCCCTCCTCGAGGCCTTCCCCGCTCATCATCCTCTCCCTCAACACATCAAAGACCGAAAAACCCTCGCCCAATTTACTTATTCATGATTACAACCGTTACGTTCTCAATGAACTTGAATGAAGTCTCAGTCCCTGAATGGACATACTATAACCTCCTTTGAACCTCCCCCTAAGTCAGAATCCCCATCGCCGACCCCTGACCCTAGCCCCTAAGCTGAGCTCGACCAAGCTTGCCTGCTCACAAACCATCTATAACGCTAGCGCGGACGCACTGATAGCCAGGTCAAAAAAGCAGGCGAGACAAAGTCAACGAAGTATCCAGGTCAGCTTTACGCACAGCTGGTGACCTGTACAGATAGAAAAAGTATTAATTGACAGGGTCGATCGAATTTTGTCTCAGGTACGTCTGTCGAAAAAAAAAACCATTTAACAGCGCCAACGGGGGCTGAACTGCCCACCGCCCCCACCGCGCGCTCTCACCTACTCTCACTTACCTTACACTCATTAATTCGCGCCGCCGCCGCCATGTCCAACTTCAACCAACCCGGCGCCACTCCCCAGATGTGTACGCCTCCTTCCCCATCTCTCCCTGGACGAACAATCCTTATTTTTACCTGCAGCGGAGAACGGCCGCCCCCAGCCCAAGCACGAGGACTCGCTCGCCAAAACGGTCGGGAAGAAGTACGCAGGGGGCGTCGCGAGCAAGGCCGGCGGCCAAACAGAGGAATACGTGAAAGACCACCACTCGGAGCTCGAGGCCAAGGCCGGCGAGGAGTTCGACTCCGCCAAGGCGCAAGCGCAGGAGCAGCTCGAGAACGCGAAGCAGGTGTGTGTCTGTCTGTCGTAGGAACAAACTCGACGACGACGTTTGGCTGACGGTGGTGGTTTCCAGACCTGGGCTAAAATATTTCCGTGCTGCGCCTAGGGGATGCCGTCGGAGCGATGTTTAGAGGGCCTGGTATCGAGTAACTTACAACATGCATGCGCTACATCCATCTATGAAAACAGAGAACAGACAGTCCCATCCCATACGTTACAGAGGCGAAACGAAACGAGCATATTCGCTAAATGCGCTACATCCCTGGATGACCATGCCCGTATTGTTGCTGAGGATTGTAGGGCATGTTATTGTAATAGGCACTCGTCTGCGCCGCGTGAGCCTGCGCCTGTGCCTGCGCTTGAGCCTGAGCCTGGGCGGTATTAACCTGCGCCTGCATCGGCTGGCCCTGCATCCCCTGCATCGGCTGCCTCGGGATGAACATCTGCGGAACAGGAATCCCGTATTGCTGATGCTGCTGCGGTTGTGCTTGTTGGTTAACGCGCGGTTGCAGCACATTGGCGTGTTGCTGTTGTTGTTGTTGTTGGTGACGATTCGGGTGCGGAAAGTTAAAGTTTGGCGGGGGCATAGATCCAGGCGGTGGATTCGGTGCGGCGGTCGCCGATTCCGTGAAATATGGGTGTGATAGTGCGTCGGCTGCAGAGATTCTCTCTGCGGGGTCGAACTTGAGTAATCGTTCCAGAAGATCCAAGGCTGAAGAGAAAAGACCAAAGCGTCAGTCGGTTGGCTAAGCGTAGACTGAGAAGAAAAACGCACCGAGGGGCGACGCTTTAGGTAGAACCTGGCCAAGATTCATTTTGGTAAGAGGCGGGAATTCCTTGAGCACGATTTCCGGCTGATGAAGAAAAAAATCAGATATAGGGGCGAAACAGTAGAAGCCTCGACTCACGGAATCCTTCAGCATCTTCGCAAATTGTTGGTGCGACGGCGTTCCCAGTATCTTCATTATATGCAACAGTTGGTCGTTATTGTCCTTCCCCCTGAATAGCGGCATCCCAGATATCATCTCCGCGAAAATGCACCCGCAAGACCACAGGTCTATTGAGGTGCTGTACGTCCGCGATCCGAGGAGAACGTCAGGCGCGCGGTACCACAGCGTCACCACCTTGACCAAGAAGTCAGCGCGCAAGACGCATATATCGCGGGGCTCCGACCGACCTCGTTTGAGAACGTGTTTACAGGAACGCCGAACGCGCGCGCCAGCCCGAAATCCCCGAGCTTCAGCTCCAGCTTGCGGTTGATGAGCAGGTTCTGCGGCTTCAGATCCCGGTGCAGCACCTGGTTCTCGTGACAGAAGTTCGTCCCCTTGAGCAGCTGGAACATGAAGCTCTGCACAGTCTTGGGTTCGAGCGCCCCGCGGTTGCCGTGCTGGTCCATGTATCGCTTCAGGTCTTGCTCGCAAAACTCGAAGACGAGGATAAGTTTCGTCTCGGTATGGATGACATCGTGCAGCCGCAGGATGTTGACGTGCTTGAGCTCCTTGAGCAGCGATATCTCGCGGATGGCGGTGGAGGGTGTGCCCTCTTCCGCGTCAAGGTGAATCTCCTTGAGCGCGACGATTTCGTTGGTGGTCTTGGATCGGCCCTAACCAAGTGGATCAGTACAAGTCGGCGAGTTTGTGGCCGTTGCCGTGGCGTACTTTGAAAACGGTGGCGTAGGTACCCTCCCCTGGGCGACACAGGGTCAGATGAATCCGACAAGGTGGATCCAACGAGATTACCTAGCTTCTCGAGCTAATGGAGGGTTAACTACAGCATTCACGAGCGGGTACATAACTTGCCTGGATATAGTTCATTTGAGCCATGACACGTGTGGCAGCCGATGTTCAGGGATTTTTTTATCGAATCCGATATTTGAATCGCAGAGGGAGGGCGGAGAACAGAAATTCAAGGTGGATGTCCGGTGCAGACCGCGTTCGGCAAAGGTGCGGCCAAATCACTGCCGATGTGGACGCTGTCGCCACACAGACCCAATCGACCGGCCCGCCCTAGGCGAGTCATCCTCGCGCCTTGAAATGGTAATTTTCCATGAGGACACGGTGACTCACTGCCGTTTGGCGAAGAACAATGCGCGACGAAAGTCGAGTCAGTTGGTGCAGTTGTACGCGTGTTCATCGCAGTCCACAGCAGCACAACGTGGAGAAAAAGAAGGCGTCGAGTCAGAATCTGCGGAACCCACAGCAGCACGCAGGGGATCTTAACCAAACAGTTCGGGAGACCTCTGACTTGCGACTGTAGCGTCAGACGACAGGCTGTTTCCCGGCGCTGTTCAACAGTGTTGATAGTGTCAGTTTTTAGCTTGCACGACTCCTATTCTGCCAATGAATAGCCGCGTTAAGGTGATAAGAGCAGCGTCAGAAGTCGTCGTAGCTTTCAGGTGAGCCGGATTGAGAGTGGGGGTGCTTCGCATATGCATAATAATTAAGAAGATATCGCTACATGTGTAAATACATTTGTCCTGCATGCGTATGAAACTAAAACCCAAGGTGATGTGCACAAAATAAAGCTGTCGATCGTAACGAGAGGAATGTAAATATACAGAGAGGTAGAATGGTATATCAAAATGTTGTGACTCAAAACCAAATCATTCGGCGCGAGTGGTAGTAGAATGGTCGGTTCCACTGCGTCCGTGCGGCTCCGCGCGGACTGATGAGGTTGGGCGTTCGATCGAAGTATGCTCCGGATCCATTGAGGCGTCCTCTGGCTGCGTGGTCCCGGCAGGAAGAGTGCGCGGCCAAGACACTGTGAGGAGGCCGTCTGAGAGGGAGGCGCCGATACAAGAAGTCTGAGAGAACGAGGTCAGTATTTCTTTATACTCTGTAAGATAGCGAAGGAGCTGTGTGGCGAATAAGGACTCACATCGACGCCTGGGGGTAGACGAAGCTTGCGCGCAAAAGGGCCGTATCGCAGCTCCTCATATGGAAAGAACCTCGCGTTGGCGCTGTCGAGGGCAGTTGGCCGTGAGGTCGTCGAGTCTACGTCCATCCCGCCCGCTGCGGGCTCGGGTTGACCGCGAACAGAAGGGTGGCGGCGGGGACGGTATTTGGGGTGGCGTTCACCCTGGATCAAGAGGTGTCCCTGCTTCACAGAGATAGATAGGTCGGTAATTTTGACCCCAGGAACCTCAAATGTGGCGATTATATTAGGGCTGTCGGGGTCGTTATAGACCTCCATCCTATAGAGCTTTATTAGAAACTGCTACTAAAGAGTTCGTCGACATTCACACACCTCGGTCGGAAGGGCTGATTGGGGTCAGGACGCTTGACATGAAGATTACCCCGACGAATAGCATCATAAACCTCCAAGATCATCTTTCGCGCATTCTGGCGGTTCAGCTCGGTGGTGGACATTCTAGCGGGTTTGGTAGTGCGAGTAGGGGACATGCAGAGGTTGGAGGGGCAAAACTACAGACGGATCATGTCCTTTTATACTGTTTCGGAGAAAGCCGGCGACTCATCAGGAATGTCCGAGAACGAGTCATACCAACCAATATGGAAACGCTGCGTAAACCGGTAAATGGACACGCACATTCAGCATGATTCAAATGCTGATCGGGAACACAAATCTGCGAAGGGAAACTCGGCGAGTCGGGCGCCAGTCAGCAACATCCGAGTGGCAGTGACAGGCAGCGCCTCAAGTAGCGCCTTGCATTCAACTTGAACTTGACTCCACACCGCAGCAAGCCATGTGCTGCTGGGGGCTGAACCGTGAAAAGGCGCATTTTGGACGCGTACGGCGTACGCGTAATGCTTTCCCGACCCTGCCTCGGCCGACCTCGCAGTCCGCGAGTTCCGGCCGCGCGTCGCTTTCTCAGCTCGTCCGCCAAGGCCGGGCAGGGGTGGGCTACGTGTCGAGTTATATTCGCGAGCCAGATTCCAAGCGTAAGAGGGAGCGATCCCGACCGCAGCGGCAAGACGGGTCCCCGGGTAAACGGAGAGGAGTCACGGTCCATGGAAAAAATATTTGTTCGACGGAGAGTCCGCGCCACGTTCCACGTATCGTTGCAGCAATAATCCACGAGAGTCCCGGTAATTTTCGAGCACTTGCGACGCTTCACAGGAATCACAGCAACTTCATAGAGGAGGCAGGAAGCAAGGTCTACGAGCTTGAAACCAAACTTGGCCAAACTCTATGCACGCGCGACTTTACGCTCTGACGAGAACTCCAGTTGCCCGTCCTCAAGCTCGTCTAATATCCTCGCGTTCCGCTGCATATGCATCATTTCGACCGTCCCGATACGCTCCTCCCCCTCGGCCGCACTTGCACCGAATAACGCGCCCGCGGTGGTATTCGACCTCCAACGACGAGTCGGAATCTTTCACAGATCCCGGTCGACCAGATCTGCACTACCATTTAGTGCACCCCCCGACGCCCCTCTCGTCTGAGCTGCCCGCCTTTGCGCTCTCGTTCCTCTCGACTCCGTCATCGAGTAATTCGAGCACTGTCATTGGATGGTTGCCAGCCGCAACGTCGACGAGCACCAACGACGAGGCTGGGCTCAACGACTTCAAGGAGAATCGTGAGCACGCTTACTTCTGCCTGGACAAGGGCCTTCTTACCTTTACCCTCCAGCCAAATTTCGGGTTCTGCTGCACGAAGCCATCCAAAACGGGCTTCGAGAAAAAGTAGACGACATTCAAATCAACGGGGCCGTCCAGCTGGGGAATGGGTGGATGCACATCCATGGTAGGTTTTCGTTCATCGCTCACTGTAGCTGCCGGCGCTTATTTTACGTGTTAGACGAGCGAAATATCCCTGCACTCGGGAGAATTGGCGATCCGGATGATATCATCGCGACAGTGCTGGTAGAGGATGGGGAGGTGCGCTACTTATATCCAGGCCTCTCTCCCGAATTCCCATGATGACCTTTCTTGCAGATTCGACCAGAAACATACCAAGGTGATTAACGCTCACGCTCGTCCGTCATTGGCTTTTTTCTAACACTTCTGCAGCGATGCCCTCGTATCGGATATGCACCTCCGACGGTCCCACCCAGCTCACCGAGGGCCTGGCACAAAAGCTTCAAGCAGTCCTCGAAGCACGGGCGAAAGACGAGACCTAATTCAGCGTCCATCGCTCGTGAGACTACTCTTTTTCTGGCTATATACGTCACAAGGCTGAATGAAATCTCCCAGTCGTCTTAGAAAATTACTATATCCCTTGTATCGTACCCAAGCACTGTATTCTATCACGCAAAACCACCCCATTTCATCGAAAAGGCGCACGCACACCTCACTCAAATGCTTATTGTGTCCTCGACTTGTTGTGCCCTCGCTCGTTGCATACCTTGCCACAATTCTGTGTCCTCAACCAGTTCCAGCTGGGCAGTCTCAGTCCCAGTTACAGACTTCCAATTTGGGGAGGGTGCTGGGTAGACACAGCATCATCCCCACGACACCGCGGTCAGCCAATCCATATGGCTCGTACGGCACCCAGCACTACATCGCTGAATATGTAGCGACGTCCCTACATTTCTCGGACATTACCGCCTCCGCCTCCGCTTCTTTGCTGATTAAATTCTTACTGATTAGATTCTCCAGCAAATCGCTGACTCAGACGCGCCAGGACGCGCCGCCCTTCCCATCCTATTTAACCCGCGCAGTTTTTCCACAATAGGCAGAATCCCCAAAACTCAACTGCCCAACTAAACTCACACAACAAATGCCTGGATACAAGTCGTTCGCGGTCATCGGAGCCGGTAGGGTGGGGCTACCCAT
This sequence comes from Mycena filopes, assembly GCA_029281495.1. Classification (NCBI taxonomy): domain Eukaryota; kingdom Fungi; phylum Basidiomycota; class Agaricomycetes; order Agaricales; family Mycenaceae; genus Mycena; species Mycena filopes. The sequence goes on along the minus strand of JARIHR010000009.1, from coordinate 1,244,553 downwards.
CGTCAGCGCCCTCGCCGCCCAAAACGCCTCCGTCGTCATCCTCTCGCGCCCCGGCTCGAACAAATCAGCGCCCCCTGGGACCAACGTACCGGTCGTCCCAGTTGACCTCAGCGATGCGGAGGCAATCGCTGCGGTCCTCAAAGCCCACAAAGTCGATGTCGTGCTCTCGACCGTCGGGGGTCTCCTCGCCGCGGCGCAGAGGCCGCTCGTTGACGCGGCGAAACTCGCATCGGTGAAGCTGTTTGTGCCGAGCGAATATGGAACCCCGACGGATGGCTATACCGAGGGCTTCTTGGCGTCTAAAAACCAGATCGTCGGCGAGTAGGATCCCTGTCCCCTCTTTGCTGTGCGCTAAGCAGCTCCTCCAGAACATCTGAAGACTGTCGGCATCCCTTCGCTCAGGGTTTACGTACGTTCAATAGTTTCAACTGGAAAAGGCGATCAACCAACTTTCGCGTACATAGACTGGGCCTTTCTTCGACGCTATCACATGGCTTGTCGACTACGACGACCACAAGACGTTCAAGATCATCGGCAAAGGCGAGGCGCCGGTGTCGTTCACCGCAATTGACGACGTCGTGGGTACGTTTGACCAAGTTCTGTCCCTTTCGGTCCGACGCAATGTTGATTTTTTTGAAGGATTCCTTGCCTACGTATTAACGACCCTCCCTCCCTCCGAGCTCGAGAATCGCATCTTACGACTCGAAGGCGAGCGCGCGAGCTTGAAGGCCGTCGCGGCGCTGTTCAAGGCACCGATCGAATACGTCGAGAGCATCCAAGGCCAGCCAGCGAAGACGGCGTTGCTTGGCATTGCTGATATTGGAGCGGCGAGTACTGGGTGGGACTTTGCGAACAAGAAAGAAGGATCGGGGAGCAATGCTGCTGGGAGCGCGAATGCGTTGTGGCCCGGTCACCAATGGAAGACTATTAAGGACTCGTTATGAATAATGAACCTTTTGATGATGTATTTGTTTGCCGTTTGAAGAAATTGTAGGCTCTTGACAGCATTCGGATGCCTCTGTCCTACCCGCTTGGATAACGACGATCCACACACAGTTATGTTATGCACGCACTTTATTTTAGAGATTGAACCAGCGATCAGGGGCGTGTGAACCTTTCAGTTGAACCGCATTCGACCAGATTTTCCAACAGGCGAGTCCTAGGTGAACGCGGTATCGCGAACATGATGTGGATCCAGAAAGTTGACGAGGAAACGAAGCACCTCAATTTGCTCAAGTTCCCAAATGGCGGCTTATCGCCCTGACTGGCCGGACCAAAAATAATCGGAAGGGACGGTGGGACCTCTTCATCCCACTTCCTCCGCAAACATCCCCACAGTCGGCATGCCCATTCCATCCTCCCCTGTGATACCTCAAGAGCTTTGCGACGAAGTTCTGGCGTGTGTCCCGGTGAAAAACGACCCCGACAAAGACGTCGAGGACCAGGATCGCTATTTCACCCTTCGCCAATGCGCACTCGTGTGCAAAGCATGGCTTCCAAAGGCACGATCCCACATTCTCCGCACCGTCTACCTGTCGTCGGACGACGAGTGTGAAAGGCTACTCGAGCTGCTCAAGCTCAATTCGATGCTATCTCAGTACATGTCGCGGTCATCGTTAGTGCTCGTTATTCGCACCCTCCGTTGGAGCTCGTCGCCGAACTTGCACCGCAATTGGCAGCGGTCAAATGCTTCATCCTATGGGTCAATGTGCGGGTGTACTTCGGTCACACATTCGAGGAAGAATTCCAGCACCTCGAGAGCGCTGTACGCCCTATCCTCCGAGTCCAAGTCTCAACATTGGCCACCATATATATCATCGGTAGTGATGACTCGGAGCCCCTGGAAAGGAAGCACATTCGCCGTCTCCTTTCTGCAGCTTCGCTCGTCACCGTGGTTTTGGAAATAAAACTCTCGTTCACGCGTGAAAGAGTTTCATGAGGATGAATTGCCAGTTCAATCGGATCAGATTAGATATCGACTCGGACAGCTCGAGACTGTCGTTGAACAAGTTCTTTCAGTAAATATCTGACAGTAAAGTGCAGGCTGCATCCAAAGTCCGGATTTTGACAGTCTAAACTGTCTGTCTTCAATCGCTCGTGTGAGTTGAGGTGGGCGGAAAGTTAACGTTCGCACACCTCCCAGCCGGCCTACATGTTCGAGAGATTCACTGGTACGCAGAGATTGCCGAGGGGCTTGGGATGATAGAACAAGCATGGATTAAACATATGGTACAAATGGAGCGCAGGTAAATGAGGTATGCATATAAGTCAGAAATCAGTCAGTCAGTCAGTCGCGTGAGTACTCGGGTTTATTCAGTGCTCGAAAGGGGCTCGAGGCGACCTTGGCCCGAACAAACCGGGGCTGCTGCTCCCTGGTACGAGGAGCGTAGCCTCCTGGGACTGGGGCGTCGGGACATTGCGAGGATCAGCTGCGTATCGCGTCAGAAACTTGCGGTGACAAGAAAAACAAAATGCACGTACGTTGCCACGTCGCCCAGGATTGATGGCGAGGGTCAGGAGCAGTAGCGGTATGAGACTGCGCCGCTGCGTCCTTTTTCTTCTGCTTGCGAGGCTGCGCCGGCCGAACCGTTCGCCAGCCTGGCTTCGCTTGGGGAAGCTCAGGCGGGGGAGGTGCTGGACCTGGATCCAACGGAGGACCGCCGGGTCCGCCAGGAGGTGGTTTCCTGGAAAAACGGGTTAGGTACCCTAGAATTGAAAAAAAGCACTCGACGTACCAGTCAGGCTCGAACTCCCCACCAGGTCCATATTTAGCCTTCATACAAAGCAAGTAACCGAGTTCGCTGGAGAGAATTTGAGGTGAGCTAGTGAGTTGGAAGAAACCAGTCGACATACTGTTGGAGCGCGCGCCGCTCTTCTCGGAGTTTGCCGACTTCAAGAAGCAATTGCCGCACCTCCGCGGCAAGTGCTTTGCTGAACTGGTCAAGATACTACAACCGGTTTAATAAATGTTAAGATCAATCATAAACGACTTACTCCTTGCACGTTGAAGTCGACCTGGTGCTCCGCAGTTTCTCTGACGGCCCTGATAGTATCCTCATGCTGTTGTTTGCAGTCGCTACGCCAAGCTGCAGGAGGATTAGAACATTGGAAGAGAAATAAGAGGTACACGTACATTCGGATAAGGCAGTGAGAAGTTCTCGTTGCTCCTCGTTCTGGCGCTTGAGTTCCTCAATAACTTTCTCAATACCTGGCTCGAGAAGTCAATAAGAAATCTATCAAAATAAAGAAGAAACGCACCCGGCTTCGACTCGTCCGCGAGCCGCGCTTCCTCTGCTCGCAAGCGATCCGCCTCCATATCGTCGTGGATCTTTTGCACCATGTCTCTGAGTTCAACGAACTTGAACTCCTTGCCCTGCCGTCTCTCAAGCTTCTCGTTCCAGCGTTCCTCCATCAGCACCTTCTTTTGCTCGCACGCGTCGCCTTGGTTTTGGATCAAGTTGGTGATATCGGTGAGTTGCTGGCGCGTTTCGCCGCTATCCGCCATCGCCTGACGCTCACGTTCCCGAGCCTCGGCGTCGTCGGTGGATCGCAACTGCTTCTCGTTGTCAAGTTCGCCTCGAAGGGTCGCCAATTCCTCTTCCAGGGCCCTCACGCGGTCCTCCTTTTGCTGGAGTAATTGCGCTTGAGCAGCGTCGCGTTGAGCCTGGAGTTCACGACGTTCAGCAGCCATTTCATCTCGTTCCCGCGCGAATTGCTCCCGCTCGGCCTCGATGGTGTCCTTGATTGACTCTGCAAGTCGCGTGGCGGCTTCTTGGGAAGCAGCTTCGGATGCGCGCACGCTGTGGATAGAGATTCCATCGCCGCCATCGCCCTCGGCGCGCATACTCGGCGCATGCGTACTCGGCGCATGCATACTCGGCGCATGAGGCGGAGGACCCAGACCTTGTGCGTCCCTCCAAATCGCCTCTTGGCGTTCTCTGGCCTCTTGCTCGCGTCTTTCCTCCCCTTCCATGAAAATACGCTCCCTGTCTTCCTCATTCCGCCGGAAATCCTGCTCCCGCTGATCTTCAGCAACCTGTGCGTGCTCAGCAACCTCCTGGAGTCGGTTTTCCACGTTGGCAAGCCTTTCGAGGCGCTCCTGCTCGGCCTCCGCTTGAGCCAAGTCAATGGGGAAAGGAGTGACGGTGGGACGGGGGGAATATCTGCCGGGTGATATGGGTCGACCAGGAAGAGGTCGAATAGGTTCCTCGGGGAAATGGCCTGCGAAAGGCGGTTGTTCGGCGTATACAGACTGAGGAGGCGGAGCGTGTTCGGTGTAGTCAGGACGAACAGATGGGGCGGCAGGGATCACAGAGGGAGGGACTCGTCCATGCGAAGGCGCACCGCGTCCATGCGAGGGCGCACCAGGGACTCCCTCATCAGGCGCGTACCCAGATGGAAGAGGTTGACCGGGCGGAGGAATGGGCTGGCCTCGGGAATCGTACACGGTCTGTCCAACGGGGAAAATAGGCTCGCCATGACTGTCGTAAACGGGTGTGATCGGTCGCTGATTCCGATCGTAGTATCTTGGTTCGCGCTCTTCAGGCATTCGCACGGCTGTCGGAATCCCGGGTCGGTCGCCCTCATATACGGTGGGGGCTCTCCGAGGAGGAACTGGTAGTCCTTCATCACCCGCGTGCGACGGCTGTGGACTAAACCGTCCGCCGAAGCCTTCGCCCCGGTCGTCATCTACAATGAAAGGTCAATCAATGTTTAACTCGACGACATGGTCTCGAAACATACCTTGATATCGCCGCGAAGAAGCTTGTGCAAGACCATGAGAATAGTCAACGGGAGTCGGCGGACGGGGACCAGCACTAGGAACCGTGACTATATGGTGAGGACGATCTGCTTCAGTGCCGCGTCTTGAGGGACGGCGGCTCGGTGATGAGTGTCGATCTCTCGGTGAGCGCGGAGAACGAGAGCGCGAACGGGAGGTGTCGCGCGGATGGCGGGAACCCTCGCGCGAGTACGTTCTCGTTCTTGTTGGGTGTCGACGAGTTGGTGACCGGGAACCTTCAGGCACATAGTGCGTCCGCGTTCCACGAGACGGCGAGGGAGACCCCTCGGGCGGATAGTGCTCTCGCGGTCGACGACGCGGCGAGCGAGAAGCGTCACCCTCGCGCTGAGTTCGCCGCCCGTGACTATGACGCGGCGAGCGGGACCTCGACCTGGACCTGGATCCGTAAATGTCCGTGGGAGCAGGATGATGGGACTGAGGAGCAGTCGGTGCTATGATGATAGGCGGCGCTGTGGGTGCCGCGTAGGATGGATGGGACGGGTGGTAGGAGCGAGGAGAGCGAGAGCGAGAGCGCCGCGAATGGCGCGAGTGTGATCGCGACGGAGAATGATGGCGAGAGTGACGAGGAGAATAACGTGAGCGTCCATGAGTATCCGCCACGATAATTGGCGCATCGTGACGTCTCGGAGACCTAGAGCGACGACTATGGCTTCGATGCGTACCCTCACGAATTATGCGAGGAGAACGGGAACGGGATCTCGAACGCCGAGAGTGGGAACGACCAGGAATAATCATCGGACCCTGGGTTTGACCTGGAATAATTACTGGACGTCCATGCCCTGAGTGGGAACGCGAATGGCGTCGGTACGACGGATGCCTATCGTAATATCCAGGAGAGCGCGAACGCCCACGGCTCACGACGATAGGCTGAGAAGGACTGCGCCGCCCAGAGTCCAGGACGATCGGGGCTTGAGTCGGTTGCATCATAGGGAATTGTGGCTGCTGTGTTGGTGGTATAACAATGGCTGGTGGGGAATGCCTATGGCGACTATGGCTTCGGCTGCTGCCGCGCGACTGCACGTATACAGGTCTCTCGGTTGGGTACATGGTAGGAGGGGGTGCTGTCGCAGGCGGCTGAATCACAGTGACGCGCTCGGGCGAACGAGAACGTCTGCGACTGCGACGAGAACCAGAACGAGATCGCGAGCGCCGACTCTCCTGGATAATCACTGGAGTTCTGCGACTACTCCGACTGCGGCGCGAGCGGGAGCTGGAAGAGGAGGACGAACGAGAACGGCGTCGACTTCCCCGAGATTCCTGAATCACGATTGGCGGCGGGGCCATCGACGGTTGCGGGAAAAACCCAGACCCTGCCATGCTTGGTCCCGCTGTTGGCTGCTGCGGGAGCTGGTTGATGATGGTCAGCGGTTGCTGCGGCTGCTGGGTTGGCTGCTGGGGTGGCTGCTGTGGAGGGAACTGTTGCTGGGGAAACTGCTGCTGCTGAGAAGGATGCTGCTGGGGAAACTCGGTGGCGGTCGGAGCCATAGGAACAAATTGGGTGGTGGGTGGTTGTTGGATGATAATCGGGGGCGGAGTACGATGAGAGCTAGAGCTGGAGCTCCGACTCCTGCTCCGACTCCTTCTCCTTCTACTTCCTTCTCGTTCGCTATGCCTGCTCTCACTCCGATCACTTCCACTCTGGCGCCGTCGGCGGCGCTCGCGGCGAGGCAGCTGGGTGCTGTCGCCGCTGCTACTGCTACTGCTACCGGACTGCTGTACGATGATGGTATCGTCGACTCGGTGAGACGGTTCCGGGGGATAGAAGGGAGTAACGGGCTGCTCTCCTTGAGGATATTGTTGCGGCTGCGGCATCATGAAGGGTCCTGGCGGCCCCATGGGCCCCATGGGCACCGGTGGCGCACCTTGTCCTTGGAAGAACACTGGACCCATCGGAGGAATGAAGGGTACAGTTGGATCTTGGGGGATGAACGGTGGTCCTTGGCCCTCAGAGGGAACCACCGGGGGGATGACGGGGGCCCAATGTTGAGGTTGGAATCCAGGAGGACCGCGCCACGGTTCTGGTGGAATGACGGGACGTCGTGGATCGGGAGGGATGAAAGCCGGTCCACCCTCGGACGATGAACTCGAGTCACTGCCGTCAGGTGGTCCAGGTGCAGCAGCAGCAGCGCCTATTACACCTTCTCAGCACAGCTCTTTCCTCCTGCGCGGAAAAAACATACCGTGAAGTGGCCTAGCCCGCATCTCGTCTCTTAATTGATCAACTCGCGCAACAACTCCTCGAAGTTCAGCTTGACGATCGTGCACGTCGCGCTCGAGCCATTCATTCAGCCCTCGCATGTATCGCATGAGTTCGCGTTGCTGATCGACCGTCGCGAGTTGAGCGAGTCGATTTTCCTGTCGTGTGTTTGGTCAGTCAAGGACCGAATGACAACGGGGAGCTTCGAACCCTGAGGATCTCCATCAACGAGTCGAATACCGGCGGTAACTGGACCTGAATCTGCGGGGGAAAGCATAACGTAAGCACAATTCGTCAGACGCTTTCAATGAACACCCACTGGACCCTGGGGCTGCGGCATGGGGACCTGGGGCCGACGCTGATCAGGACGCTGACCAGTCCCCTGTTGTTGTTGCTGCCGCTATAGAGAAAAATCAGCGGTGTAAAAAGATGAAGGAAAGAACACCTACAGGCGGGGCTGGGGGATACCAGGTCTCGCTATGTCTTTCCTCATGTCCACCCAAATCAGGCGCAGTTCGAGGCCTGGGCGGATCCGCCTGTGATGGGGGTCAATGAAAAAATACAGATAATAGAACGAAGAAGACGCACATTGACATCGATTGGCCGAACAGGCGGCGGAATAGGTCCTATATATGAAATACAGTAAACGAGTGCGCCAGAGCTGGGTTTTTTAACGTGAGAGCTTACGGCGGGGAGGTGGTGCTGGTGCTTGTGCCGGTCCTGGCGGTGGCACTGGGTAAGAGGGGCCCGGGTGCGACGTGAAAGTGTCGGGTTCCGAGGGTCCAATTACAGGCGGCTGGAATATAGGCTGCTGAGGCGGGAAAGGTTGCGCGCGAGCGCGGTCACGAGCGCGTACAATATCTGGTCTTGTTACAGGCACAGTCGAAGGACGCGTAGGAGCCGTGGTAATACCAACGCCGCTCCGGGGACGAATGCCGCGCGCCTGGACATCGTAGGTGAATGGGACCACAGGCGGGGGACGTTCGGCGGGCTCGAGAGGAACCTCGGTGCCTGCGCCGCGAAGGAGATCGTCCAGCTGCTGGGCAAACGAACGACCGGGAGCCGGCCCGGGTGCCGGCTCCCGAATGTCGGGTATGTTGATTTGTCCAGGGCGGAGGATGCTCATCCAGTCGGTGAGATCTGAGCCTGAATCAGAGAACGGCTCTGGTTCGATGGGCGGAGGAATAATCGGCGGCGGGGGCATAACGGGAGGTTGCGGCTGGTTGATGATTGAATGCAGCAAATCTTCAATACGCGCCAGTCTATCATCCAACTCGGTTTGATGTTCGCGCAACCTATCGAGAGAGTGGTTGGTGGAAATCTGTCCTTGCCACAACCCATCCGTCATCCCTCGGATTCCCTCCAGGATAGGGAGATAGTTCGGTGCCGCCAATCCATCGACACTCCTCCTGACATCCTCCGGAATAGTCGGAGGTCCCGCTGTTGGCGGTCGGGCTGTCGGAGTAGTTGAAGTCGAAGACGAAGGTGAGGATGAAGGGGGTGGAGGTGGAAAAGGCCGATCACTGGAGTCTGAGCTGCCGCCGACGAGGGGTGTAGACATCGAATAGCGATACCCGGATGAAGGGGAATAATCTGGCGACGATTCGGCGTCATCCGTCAAGACGCGCGGCTCCCTAGGATACGGAGAATCGGGGAATGGCGACCACAAGTCATCGTCCGAATGGTGCGAAGACAGGTACGAGCTCGCGTTGCTAGACGAGCGGGAGATGCTGCTCGTATAATCCATGGGCGGCGGCTCAAGATACTGGATAGCCGGTCCAGGGGCCGCCACAGGAGATGGTGCGTGAGGCATCGGGGAGGGAGCATGCGGCGTAGGCGACGGCGCATGGACAGGAGAAGGTGGGCGCGAGGTCGACCGCTGCAAGAAGTCGGCCAAGTCGCGCAGTTCGTTCCTGAGAGCGCGCACATTATCCGCAATGTCCTGTGTGCCTTCCCCTCTCGTATCAGCCAGTCTGCGCAACTCGTCCGCAAGATGCTCGAGAGTGACGCCCTGCGTACTCGGGGCGCGGTACGACGGAACGGTGTCGACGAGAGAATGTATCGATGCCGTGTCTCCGCGGGGAGTAGAGACACTGATGCTGCCTGACGCTTCAGGCGTTATGAGGCTGCGACTAGATGGCGCCACCGACGACTAGAATCAAATAAAGTGAGCACGGGTGATAATATTTATCAGGCAAAGAACATACCGGTGGGCGACTCGGACGAGGCGTACTGAGAGGAGACGTTGTTCCAGGCTCCGAGGGCGGTGGCGACTCCGGAATGGATGGCGCCGTCGAATCAGACAAGAACGACGACTGCGTCAACATCGACAGCGTCCGCCCAAGCGAGGACGACTCGCTCCCAAACCCAAAGCTCGACGGCATCGACACTTCCGAGAGGCTGGAAGACAGCGGCGCGGACTCCGATGGCCCCATGATCGACGCGACCGAGCGCGGAATAGTGCTCATGCGATCCCAAGAGGAAAACGACTCAGTAGGGCGCAAGAACGACGTCTCGCCCGACGTGTCCGGCACCGCATCATGCAAGGCAATGGAGCCGACGGACGGCGATGGCGCAAGGATGGACGAATCGTAGGTCCCACTCGAGGCGCGACCCCAGCTGCGCAAGCTCGACAACGCGCGCGAGAGCGGCGTGAGATTCGACGATGACGTAAGCGATGTCTCGGGCATGCTGCTCAGCTCGGAGGGGGCCTCGTACGTCGTTGACGGCGCGGCATGCGACTCAATGGGCGAGGGCGCGGACACTGAGGCGGACGAGGGGGAGGAAAACTCAAGCGACAGCGGCGTCGCGACGTCTGAGGATTCATCTGTACTCGAAATCGGCGTCAGAGGCTCTAGATGCGGGAGCGAGCTGCTGCGCGTTGAGAACGAGAGAGAAGAGATGTCGGAGACGGAGGAAGAGCTGGTTGACGCCAAAATGGTCGAAGGCGGGAGGGGCGGGTACTGGTCCGAAGCCACAGTTGAAGGCGGCAGCGGCGGGTATGACGACGCGATTGAGGATGGCAAAGGCGGATACGAGGATACGCTCGAGGGAGGGAGCGGCGGGTACTGCTCCGACGACGCCACACTCGACGGCGGCAAAGGGGGATACTGCTCCTCCGATTTGGACGACACACTCGACGGCGGCAGCGGCGGGTACTGCTCGGACGAAACCGTCGACGGGGGCAGCGGGGGGTACCACTCGTCGCTCGATTCAGAGCGGATAGTGGGCACGAGCGAGGGCACCCGCATCAAACTGCCTTTGTCGTCCTCGGATGCCAGCACGCTTGGCGCGGGGCGCGGCGTGCCCATCTCGGACGGAATGTCGCCCATGTCACTGGGCTCGGGCGCGGTGCGGTAGGCCGACTCGGACGGGATGGTTGGGAAAGACGCGAACGAGGTCGAGGAGGCAGTGGACGGCGCGCGATGCGCCGTGGTGTACTCGGATTCGGACGACGTTCCTTGCGAGGCGGTGATGAACTGGTCGCTCGAGGCCGTAGACGGCGGGCGCGACGATGACGAGCCCGAGGAAGGCGGGGGTGCGGAAGACGACGAATAATCGCCAGAGGACGACGACGAAGACGAATACGAGGGCGTCGAGGGTGTGCGCGAGGTGACATCCGAGAGGTCCGACGACGGGCAAATGTCGTACCCAGTCTGGTTAGTCGAATATGTCGCAGGCGTGAACCCACTCCCCGTCCCCGCCCCACTCCCCTCCCCACCTCCTCCACTCCCACTCCCACCTGGCTCCCCATCCCCATTACTCTCTGACGCGCTATTCTCCTTATCCTCCGCGGACGACGACGACTCGGAACCCAAGCGCCCATACCCAGAGGAGGATGCCCGCCCCGTCAATCCCAACCCTAACCCCAACCCCGGCCGGCGCCTAATCTCCCTCGCGCGCGCGAGTGGTGACGGACCCGAGCGCGTCGTCCCCGTGCCAGACGCATAACTATAACTCGAATACGTCTCATCCGTCCCCGACCCGGACGAATAATCCGAATATGAGTCACCCGGTCCGCGATACGAAAGCGAGCTCGGCCCAACGCTGAACGATGGGGTAGCGCTGGTAGCACTGCGCGTCGGGCTGAGGTTGCTGAAAGTCCCCGAGCGCGTGGGGCTCCCGCTGACAGTAAACGCGCTCGCGCCCGTCCCCGTGCGCAAGCCAACGCTCTGCGAGTACAGCGTCCCGCTCCTCCGCACACCACTGCTGCCACTGCTGTTGCTGCTGCTGCTTTGACTCGCTGCGCTCCGACTATCCGCGCTCAAAAACACATCATCACTTCCACTCCCGCTCTCCCGCTCCCCCTCCAAATCCACCTCGCCCATACTGCCCCTCCGCACCCCGCGCCCCCGCCCAGCGCGCCCAATCGCGCGCGGGTCGCCGGGGTACACGTACTCGCCCCGCGCGGCGTCGATGACGCTGTCGTCGACCGTCCCCGTGTGATGCGAGGAGACGAGCGACGGCGCGCGGTACAGGCTGGTGGTATTGGTGTTGGTGTGAGTGTTGGCATTGGTCGCCGAGTCCGCAGTGTAGGTGTTGCTGGGGGTGTACGTGCGCGTGCCGGTGCCCGTATACGAGCTATACGTCGGCGTGAACGTGCGCGCGCCACTAAACTCCGTGGTGGGCGTGCCCGTGCGCGTCCCAGTGGGCGTGTAACTGCGCGTTCCGGTCGTCGGCGTGTAGCTGCGGGTCCCAGTCGGCGTAAAACTCCGCGTCTGGGTCTGTGTCTGACTCTGACTCTCCGTCCCCGCCCGACTCTGGAACTCGGTCCCCGTGGCGCTGGTCGGCGTGTAACTCCGCGTATACTCGCTCTCCTGCGTCTGGCTATGCGTCCGCGTCCCAGTGGGCGTATAGGTCCGCGTCCACGACTCGCTCGGCCCCCATCCACTCCGACTTCCAGTGGCACTCCCCCCGCTCTCGCTCCCGATATCGCCCATATCCCCGACAGGCGGCACAAACACCGTGCTCCTGCTCCCCTCACTGCTACCGCTCCCGCTGGAGACGGAGATGGATGAGGCGATGGAGAGGATGGTGCGGACGCTGGCGCTGCGCGCGAGGCGGCTTTCGCTTTCGCTGTTGTGCTCTTTCCCTTCCTCCTCCTTGTCGGCGGCGGTATCCTTGAAGCTCCGCGAACTAGCGCGCGACGGCGACCCATTCACGCTCTCGTCCGCATCGCCTGCGGACGACGACGACGAGGCGGCATAGGACTCGCGGCGGTGGACGGCTTCCCTGTAGTCGAGTTGTTAGCATGTAGAGTAAATGAATAAAGAAGAAGAGAACATACCAAATCCGATTAACCCACTTCTGCCTCTCCACAAGACTCTCCGCCGCCAACCGCTCCACGCCGTCCTCGTACACCATCTGGAACGGCACTAGGAGATCCACGAGCGTGTCGACGCCCGGTTCGCCGGTTTCTGAAAGGCATCCGCGGATTAGTGGGTTGTATCATCGAAAGCAATGACAACTCACCACTCTGCACTCTCGCAGCGACGCTTCCGACATCCTCTCTCACCCCAGGATGTCCAAGACTAGGGCTGCTCTGCACGGCAGAGCAGTTGACGAGGTCGAGCCCAACGATGCCGCGTCCCCCACCGGGCGCGAGCCAGGAGAGGAGGAGGAGGTGCGGATAGAGGAGGGCCTGTTGGGCTGTTAGTATGAAAATTATTTTTATTTTTATTTTTGTACACGAACCTGACAGCGCTGCCACCTATAGGGCGGGGCGGTGTGTACGTTGAGGAACCAGAGGAGGCCGATGTGCAGGGGCTGGAAGTGCGTTGGCCATCGTGAGGTTGAGAGAGAAAGATGGGATCGAAAGATTTCGTCAGCAACACGAACACATGATCAAAAAACGAAAACGAAAACTCACCGCCTCATTACTCTGCGCATAGGCATTCAACTCGGCGACATTGAGCGACGGCGGCAACGATCCGCTCCCCGCGCTTCCTACCCTCCTCAAACTGCCACTTGCCCGGCGCAGACTCCCACTCGGCTGCCTCGCCAACGCATCCCCCGCGCTTGCCCGGCGCAAACTCGGTGCAGGGCTGCTGCCGCTATTATTTTCCGTCCGCCGCAGACTCGGTGTGCGTGCCCTCAGCCCAAACAAGCCGTCATCGGGCTCGCTGAGCGGGATCGCAGGGAGAGGATGGTCGTCGCTGCTGCTTGGCTTCTTCGACGGCGTGGACTCGTCCGTGCTCGATGAGCCCGAGGACGACTTGGGGGACGCACGGGTGGGGGTGCGCTCCTTCCAGAGGGCGACGATGTTGCGCACCGACGCCAAAGGCGAACGAGGAGAGCCTTGGGCGGGACGGCGGAGGGACGCGGGAGGCGTCGTCGTCGTGTGTGTTTGGGTGGTGGTGCCGGTGTACGAATAAGTGTTGCTGGGCGTGAACGTCCCCGTGTCGGTGCGCGTGAATGTATCAGTGCGCGTGAACGTGTCTGTGCGCGAGCTGGGGCTGCCATAGCCGGTAGTGGAGCTCATTGGGGGCCCAGACAACAAGGTCCCCATGCTCGGCCGCGTGCGAGAAGGCGTGGCCGGTGACGCGACGCGGGCGCCCTTTGTCGGACTGGCGGGGCGTGAGCCAAACGTGCTGTGGAAGCCTTGAGGATAGGCATCTGGGGTGGACGCCGCGCGGCTGTGAGACGAGGACGGGACGGGGGTTGTGGAGCGAACAGGCGCAGCCTCGAACACGGCGATGAGCTCGGTGGCGCGGCCAGGCGGGGGCAGACCCGGTTCAGTCGACGCGCGTGAATGGCGGGAGGGAAACACGGGTGGACGTGCGAGCGAGGCTGGACGGGAGCTGGTGTCCTCTGTGCGCTCTGTTATGCGACTGAGGCGGGGGTTGAGTGGCGCGGGACTGGTGGATGGGAAGGACGGGAGGGATAGAAAGGATGGGGATGCGGTGTATGAGCCTGTTGAAGACCATTGTGAGATTGAGTTGTCGATTTCGTCGTCGAGGTCGTTCAGTGTCGCCTCGACTTCTTCGAGTGAGTTGCTGTCTGTGTACGACTCGTCGTCGCGTTCTGTTCGGTGTTAGCATAGCCAGTGGGGTAGTAGGGATGGACGGACCAGTAAAAGTTGCTGTGCCATAGTCGTATGGCTCGTCTGTGCTGCTCATCGCAGCGGAGAGAGAGTAAACCAAGTAACGTGATTCCAAACGCGATCAGTAACACAACAGTCACGCAGCAGTGACTCGAGCTTTCACACCGTTCAATATACTCGCTCGACCTGGGGCGATCCCAGAGAGAGAAACGGATGTGCTCACAAAAGCATTTCTATCTCGCGGCAGCTCTGCCACCACTTTCGATAGTGACACATCCCATTCACTTTTGCAACGGGAGAACTCACCTGCCGTTGTTCAGACACTCCAGTAATTGTCCTTCAAGTTCCGGTCACGTTCTCGAAAGGCGACTCCCGCACCACCTCGGTTCAGGCGCGCGTTCAAATTTGAGAACCAACTGGAAACTAGCAAGTGCAATTGATCCAATCAAGCGTACCTTCGCACGGTTCAAAAACTTCAAGTCCATGAACCAAAAGCCCCGCTGACGATCAAAGTTCTTGAAGATACAGACTAAGGCATAACGAGGATGAATTGCATTCAAACTCTCTAGTTACACGCGGAGAAGCCCTATGCCATCGGTGGTTTGCTGACCTTGTGTACCGCATAAAAAGTCTACGAAGCCAAGGGTCGCGAAGAGCCGGATTGGTGAGCACTGGTACCTAGAAGATTCAGGTGGTCGTAAGTTTCCTCAGGGAATCAGGCGTCGCAAAATTTGTCTAACGAAAATCAAGGCTGCATCGATTTTCCAAGCCCAGCGGCCTGTTTGCAATTCGGAACATAGTAGAAAATACACCAGTCGCAGATACTCTACACCCCGGGGTCGAACAAGGAGTCCGCGCTCTACAAGAGAAAGTGTCCAAATGCTACAGGAAGTCAGGCGCGAACAATGAAAAGACCACGGCACAGAACGAACCTGACAAGTATAGTTTCTCCAATTTCCTCGCGGCCGGCACGCTGGCCCCATCCTCGTTTTCGTGGTCACTTCGCCATCGCGTGTCAGAAGAGTAGAAAAAAGAAGGAGCCGCTGAACACTTACGGCTGCAAAAGCTCACTCGCCGTCTCAAACCATTCCAACATCTCCTCCGCAACTTCGACAAGGGGCCCATAAATCGCCGCGAACCACGCCATGAACTCGTCTTGCGTCAAGGACCGTCGAAGGGCGGCGGCGAGGAAAAGAAGGTGATGAAAGAATGAAGCAGGTTCCTCGGCGTCGTCGATCGTGCACCCCCCGCGCAGGAGCAACGGTTTGGCCACGGATTTCGAGAATAAGGTTTGACTTATAATCTGAGATGAGCGAGGTCAGTGCCATACTTCTCCTTGACTCAGACAAACCAGCGAGCGACTTACGTCCAGCGAGAAAGACGGCGTGTGGCGGTCGTTCATAAACTCCAAAAACCCGTCATCCAAACTGAGCCTGCCTTCGCGTATGATCCGCCCTCGCTGCCTGGGTGTGGCCGAGCGCATGGAAGCGCGAACTTCAGGCGTTATGCGGTCGTATCCCAAATCGACGTGACATTGCGCGATATGCAGGACCACTGCATCAACAATCTGTTCGTGTTGGGGTATGGCCTTGTCCCGAGGCATTGTGAGCGAGAAAGGAGGATTTTATCACGCGTGCGGTGTGGCGTGTCGAATGCGAGAACTGGGTTTGGCCAGAGTCCAATTTGGGACAAATATCACGTCAACGTTCACACGCACCTAAATTGGGCGGCGAAGACGCGCTTGGACCAAGTCTCGATAAATGTCCACTCCACGCCCAGCGGTCTATCAGCAGATCTCTAGACGTCCCTCACGATGGAAAAAGCGCCGGCCTCGTCTCATAATATATTAAACTTCCGTGACAAAGTTTCAAACCGAACAGATGTTTCCCTGAAGCTCAAGCGCTCGCGCGCACATTACAAGACTAATACATCCAGAAGAGCAATTTATTTATCCCTAGAATTGTTACAACTTCACTTGGGTCGCGAAGGAATACAAGATACAAACAGTATTGAATCGTCTAGTAGATAGATGCGGTCTGTGGAGTATGTGTGTGGTACGACCAGTTATTCAATTGTTGCTAATGTTGCGGAAACGGCGCTTTGGCGAGTTGGGCCAAGCACCGGGCATTTTGTGTGGCTTGGGGTCTAGCCGGGGGGAAAACGTAGTGGTCGCAGGCGGCGCTGTACGGGCGAACATGGCCTTGACACGAGAGACGTGACCTGCTTCGGGGGCCTCGTGTGGCCGGATCTCGGAGCTTGTACGCCGCAGCGGTACTGTAGGCATGCTTGTCGTAGGAGCCGCAGGTATAGAAATGGATGTGGTGGGCGTAAGAATGTGGGTGTTTTGAGGGGCAATGAGGGCATTTGCTAGCGTGAGGTTTGTGGGGGTAGCCTGAGCGGCGGCGGGGGTGCCAGAGATAGGGATAGAAACGGCGGGCGTAGCGATGGGCGTAATGTGGGAAGCAGTGGGGGCCGCATTTGCGAGCGTAGTGCTTGTGGACGGCGCGACAATGTGGGAACTGAGGAATTCAGAGGCCCGGGCGGTACCACCGGAGGCGTCGGCGCTGACGGAGTCTGCCTTGGTGGTGCGTTGCGCGTCTTGGTGTGCGTCCGAGGCTTCCTGTACGCAAATGGACTTATGAGCGGAGTCCAAAGGGCGTCGCGAAGCACGCACTAGGGGAGGTGGTGTCTGGAGGACTCCGACTGCCACCTTGTCGAAGAGCTCAACGGCTATAGGGAATGAGCCAAGTCGATGAAAAAGGGTTGGAAGGACCAACATCGACAGTATTTGGACACAATTTTGATCTTTTTAGTCGGCGGCTCCGGCGCTTCCAGTGTCTTCTCCGGGCCAAAAGTGTTCTCCCCTGCGACGATGAGGGGACCGAATACCGCTAGAAACCAGTCGGTGAAACTAGCCGCCGTCGAAGAACCTTTGACCCGGGCCGTATGCAGGAGGAATAGTTGTACAATGGTCGGTTTCTTTTCGAGTTGGGAGATGGAACTTCCGAGGAAGGCTTGGAAGATTTGACTGCTGAAGATCTCCTGGTATATCGCCTAAGAGACGATTTAGTTCGTATGAAGAGGGCGGGGACGTGGAAATGTTGACTTCGTATACCCCATGAGGGTTTGAGCGCCGCGCCATAAAGAGGTAGTATTCGCAGGTGAGGGAGTGTCGCGCTGAACGGACGATCTGTTCTATTTCCCCATCGGTCGCTTGGGCGAGATATTTTTGGTGGGTCTTCAAGTCGTCCGAGGCAGCGCAAGTAAACACGGGCGAGGAGGGGGAGATGGCGGCGAGGACGGCGGCGAGGACGGGGGAATAGGAAATTTTAGACATTGGGTTTTGAAGAGAGGTGGTGGTTGAGGAAGAAGAGGTGTGTTTATTTGGTTTGGTCCCGGTGTCATCACGTACTAGCCTCTCGTAAACTCTGTCGTAAACGTTGATTTCCTTGCTTTGACCGCCGAGGTCGCGCTCCAATTCCCCAGAATTCCCCACAGGCCAATCCACAGACATCGGGAAGACAAAGGCAACAAGATCTTGAACCCGGTGTCCCACACACAGTACAAAACGCAGCTGATCAGGTCTCAGTCTCGCATTACACTTTTAGTGCATATCCGTCTTATGGCGCACAGTGGTGAAGGTTAAGTTAGCCTCTGGCTTCCACCTGGCGGAGATATCGCCCGTCACGAGTAACCACGAACCCTCTCGTCACGGAGGTCAACTATAAAACATGGCGCGCTTCATGCGTGGAAGTGGTGAATCGGGAGGCCATGACCTCCACATATGTAGCCACAACCTTTTTGAAACATTTCTATCACTCTCAAGTCCCTCAGTCTTGTTGACATTCCCGCCCATGGTCGAAACCAGAACTTGCTTCAACAATAAGACTGCAGTATCATAAGATTCTGTAATAGCAGTTTCATCTAGGCGACATGGAATTCAGTTTTCCTCCTATTCATAGCCTGAATCTGTACCGAATGCGGCGGACTGTACGACCCGGGGCTGGCCTGCGTCGATGTGGGAGCAGGGTGTGTGTAGCCTCCGGGCGTGCAGCGCAGCGTACTGCATGGCGCACGGCTCAAATGCGAGCTCTGCTCCCGCATACGCCGCATCGAGAGATGTGCGCTGAGCTCAGAGGGAAAGAGCGGAGCTGCACACATCGAGAAATGTGTGCTAATCTCAGAAAGAGAGGTCGCGCAAACACGGACATCGAGAAATATACACCGCGCGAGGGTGCGAGGCAGCGGCAGGAGATGAGCATCGGGAGATGCGCGCATTTTACACCCAGCGAGAGAGAGAGAGAGAGAGAGGCTGCGCGCGACGCACACATCGCTGCGAGAGCGCAGAGAGAGCCGTGAGAGCCGTGAGAGCAGCAGCAGCGCGAAGCATACATCGAGTCTCGATGTGCGCAGTTCCAGTTCACAGAGAGGTTGATTGAAGACGAGCTGCGCGAGAGCACAGTGAGAGCTGCTGCGAGAGCCGCGGCACGAAGCGAAGCAGGCATTGCATTGGGAGAGACGTCCGCGGAGCCCACATCGAGAGATGGGCGGGCGGAACGAGTACTAGTAGCTATAGAGAGAGGTAATGCACGCACGCATCGAGGCTGGACGAGATGCACGAAGAGAGAGATATATATAGACTGAGACGCGGTGGTGCAGAGGGCGGAGGCGACTCGGAGGCACGATGTGCGGGTAGGAGTACGAGAACTGCGACGCGAAGAGGCAAGAAGATTTCTAGTATACGATCAGCGGAGATTTAATGCAGCCCATCGTGAGGTATACGGGCGAGGCGGCGAGGGAGTATGGCGAAAGGCGAGGTTGAGCAAAGTTATGCTGATGATGGTTCGAAGAGAGCCGCATTGAATCAAATTCGCACGCTCATTTGCTCGCTTTGACCGTCCACGAAACTGTCCGCCGGCAGCCCAAAACTGCCGCAACTCAGACAAGAAAATTTGGATCGACCGAGCCGTGAACACGGTGTCCCACACACAGTACAAAACTCACCTGATGAGGTCTCAGTCTCAGTTTACACTTATGGAGCATATCCGTCTTGTGGCGCACAGTGGTGAAGGTTAAGTTAGCCTCTGGCTACCACCGGGTGGAGATATGCACACCACACGTAACCACGAACCCTCCACGGAGGTCTACTATCAAACATGGCGCGTTTCATGCGTGAAAGTGGTGAATAAGGGGGCCATGACCTCCACATATGTAGCCACAACCTTTTTGAATGAAACATTTCTATCATCCAAATCCCTCACTGAGTCTTGTTGACATTTTCCCGCCTGGCATGGTCGAAACCGTACCTCGCTTCAACAATAAGACTGCAAGCTGCAAGACTTGTTCATAAATTATCCAGTTCGTAAGATTCATCTAGGCGACATGAAATCCAGTCTTCTCCCTATTCACAGCCTGACCCTGCTGTACCGAATGCGGCGGCGGACTGTAGCCCCCGGGACTACTGGCGCTAGCGTGCGTCCCCATCGACGGGGGATCATGCGCAGGAGGCGTGTACCCTCCCGGCGTCGACTCGTACCCGCTCAAACGCGCGTGAGCTCCGGGATACGGCTCTTGATACGGCTCTTGTGCCTGTGGCTGGCCGCCGTAATGCATCGGCATCGGCTGCTGAGGTTGGCTACCTGGACCATAAGGCATCGGCTGCGCAGCATAATACCCAGCAGCGGGCGGACCCTGCGCCGGCGCGCCGCCGTACATGAACTGCGGTTGCGGCGCCCAATATTGCGGTTTCGGCGGCTCTGTTATTATAATGCGAATCGCCGTCAGTGTGAATACACGAAGCAAAGAGGAGAACACGAACCAACACCATCATGCGTCCAATCCACCTTCCTAATCGACAACACCAGGATAACGACGATGACAGCAAAGCTAAGTAAGGTGACGAGGAGCTCGTCGGCGAGGCTCGCGCTTTCGAACGCCGTGGCGCTGGCGGTGGGCGGGATCCCGCTCGTGGAGAAGACGATGGTGAAGATCATGAGGAGGAGGCTTAGGAGGGAGTAGAGCGGGAGGACGGCGTATAGCATGACGTTGGTGATCTGGATGGAACCAAACATTCATTGAGCGGGTTGCGATTGAAACTTATGGGTGGGTGTACATGCATACCTTGTCGGAGGAGCGCGCAGTGTTTTTCTTCCAAGCGCGCCACAGCAGCACTGTAGTGACGGCGACATCGACGGCAGTGAGGACCGCGAAGCTCATATAGGCATAGTTGAGCTGGTTCCGCACAGTAATCCGATGGTCGAGCGCGTCGGGGTTGTCGAGGAAGTAATCTGTCGTGTAATACTTGACGTTGATGTCCATGTTCAGTGCTTCGCTAGCGGTGCCCAGTATAAACATGAGCCCGGCGAGGGTAGCGTGCACGGCGATGAGCGCGGGATGGTGGCCGCCGGATTTCCCATCCGAAGCTAGGCGCAGGGCGTTCTCCCGATTCCACAGAACCGCGATCACGACGAGGAACTGCAGGATGATAGCCCAATCCTGGCGGAGTCAAAATTGAATAAATCAGATCAACTTTTGGAAAAGAACGGCAACGTACATTGAAGAGATTGAGGACAAAGCCGAGAGCTGGGAGCAGCAGAACGGGCAGAGTGTCTGAGAAGAACCGCAAGGAGGGGATGTTCTCGAGGATTACCAAGGCGATATATGCGGCGTTTGACCAGGCGAAGAAGATCAGTGTAGGGACGAGGAGCGCGTAAGGAGCGCGATGGCCTCGAGAAGTGAATAGGGCGATGAACGTCCAGATGAGAAGCCCGCTGTATACGAGAGAGAATATGGCAAGGATTGCGAAAAGTCCCTGGACTGCGAGTTAGACAGGGAACGGAAGGATTCAAGGAAGACTTGCCGATGTGAGTGGATCGGGGTGGAATCCATTTTCACCACCATCGTCGTCGAACTGACAGGACGCCGGTAAGAAGAGGGAGGAGAGGACGAGGGTCAAGGCGAAAAGCATCGCAAGCCAAGGGGGGCGTCAGGAAAAGGGGGACGTCCACACTCTATCCTTATAATGAACAGTCGCGGCGATCCAGATCGTTGTCACCAAAGTTTTGGACAGCAATGGACTCGGGAGGAGAACACTTTGGCCAGATGTCTACCAGAAGACAGGGTCCTGTCGCGTTGAATCAACGTTGGATGAGGTTATATTGCGCGACGCGTGAAACGAAAAAGGGCCCCGTCAAAGAAAAGGAGGGTTCAATGGGAGACCAGGAGACAGCAGAGGAAAGCACGGCCTAATCAGACATGGAACGAACTGAGAAAGTCCCTGACAGAGTTAAGCACGACCTCCTGCCAGACCTCTGGTGCATTATGCCCCTGCACTGGCTGTGTTCTTTCTTCGATCGCATGAAGGGAACTGGTCGTATTTGCACGGCGAAAACTGGAACCAAAGTAGAGCTCTGGATGGGTTCAAGTAGTTCACATGTTGCATGAGCGACACCGTAAAGAGGCAAGACGTTTCTCCATAGGTGGTGGTGGTTAAGAAGAAGGTTTTAAGTCGGCCGAAATTGATCCGAGCACCCAAAACTCTCTCCCTCAAATTCTTCCTCTCCGTCCTCGAGGGTGTCGTTGCAGACTTGTTGGGCGGCCAAGTCTGCCATATTATCAGTGCGGCGGTCCCTTCGTCTTTTCACGGCTGGTTCTGTCGTGTGTGCGCTCACTTTTTTTTTCTCTCCCTTATTCACTTTTTCCACCCCAGGGTCACTCTCATGGAAAGGCGTTGAATGCCCCTTTCTCGCGTCGTCTTTAATCCTCAACTCAACCAGCGCTTTTTTTCCGTGTCGCGAGGTACGGTACTTTCTTTTCTCTCCACCTGGCGCAGTCCTTAACTAATAACCCATCCACAGCCCTCTCCATCCCTCGAACAAGACTCCCAGACGCCCCACCCCGTCCCCTTCCTCTTCCCTTCCACTCAGTGCGCGCCATCACCCAGGCCCAACTCGACCACTATGTCGCACCGTTGTACGAACGCAACTGGTCCATCTTCACGGAGATGCCGAACATGATTCTAAACAACGACTTTCTTGTGCGGAGCGCGCGTACCGTGTCCATGCTAGGCAAGAAGTTCTGGTTCCTCCGCAGCCGAGGAGCCACCAAATTTCTCGTCGACGTCGCAGAGGTCGCGCGTCAAGAACAGGTGCATATTTCGTATACAATGTGGACGCTGCCGTTCTGACTGGACACATAGCACGAACCGAGAATCACTCTGTTCCTGGGCCGACGGAAACAACACGTCGTGGTGCGCATGCACACCGCGCAAACATTGGGCGATGCGGAAGGCGTCACCGAAGCGGATATCCGACCAGGCCTTTCTTCCCTCGACTTGCGTCTCGCGATTTGGCTCGAGAACCATTTCCAGGAAAAATACGTCCAGGCCGCTCAAGCCCTGCCCCTCCCGGCCCTGTCTTCTCGACCGGTTGTACCCAAGCTCGACAAGATACACCGCTGGGAAGAGTTCTTGATCCCCCGCGCCAAAAGTACCATCAAGGCCGACAGGACGTGGGCCCCGTCTCCCCCCAAAATGTCCCCTCTCCCCCCATTGCTCGCGGATGAAAGACCCGATACTGTCTGCACGGATGCTCACTTTGAGACATTCCTGCAGCCACTTTACATCCGGGGATGGCACGCCGCGTTCGTGCTCGTCATGGGAGAAGACAAGATGTACGCGCCCGTGCTCTGCCTCACAGGGTTTTTCCGTTTCAAGAGTCTCCCTGCGGCAGTCTTGTTCATACGTGATGTCGTCAATTATCCATGGTACAAAGAAGACAACGTTCGTTCCTTTCCTTCTGCGCGGAGACTCGTTCTGACCTTGATCCTGTTTAGGCGGAGCTACATTTCCTCGTAGACGCTCAGACCGTCCGCGCGCAACTCGTGTATCCCTCAGAGCATATTGCTCTGACACTGGGGAATCTCCGCGCTGCGCTGCGCATCGAGCGGGTGTTCCGGGACAAGCATTTGGGGGCCGCCAGGATGAGCGATGTGCACCCATATCGCAATAGTCGCGACATGCAGCCTCAAACTGTCGCCGAGTTGCAGCGTACACGGCAAACACCATTGCGGCCATTTCATCTCAGACATAACGCAAAGATGGGCCAGATGCGTGGAGGTATCTAGATGCGCTTCTGTGCGCAAAAGGCTCCTCTCTGTATTTGCTCGTATGTAAATATTGTAGTGTGTTCGTCCTAAAAAGTAGGAGATTCAAATTCACCCCCGATTGGCCGAGAGTCTGTATCTTTTCGAAGCGCGTGAGGTGCCCAAGCCCAACGTTGTCAAGAACCGAGAGACTCGAGAAAACGAATGCGAATTGACCGACTCGTTGGAGATCTCGTCTCCTCAGATTCGAGTCGGATATTCCTTCCTCAAAAGGATCTCAAAGGGCAAGTAGCCCCCGATTGCAGCCCGTCGTTCACGCTCACGGAATGTAAGATACGGTTCTTTATTCGATATTCCATTCGACGTCTAGTAAGTTAATATACACACCCTCGCTCTGTACTCGTCGGCTGATAGATTTGCGAGAATCGTAAGTGAGCGCCGCGGTGCATAATCGCGAATGGTAAGTAATGTGGCGGGGGCATGCGGAAGCGGAAAGTAGTAGGGAGGGGTAGCGCGGCGGGATTCGGGAGTCATGGTGGGTAGCGCACGGGGAGACAGACGTCGTCGTAACTGGGGCGTGGGGGCGTAATGCGTGCGTGAGGAGTCGGAGTCTGTGTGATGGATGGATGGAGGGTCGTCTCGTGTAGATACGTATAGATAGATAGGACAATGCTAACGTGGATGTGGATGGGATGGGAGGTGAAGATAGATGTACAAGGATGGAGACGAAAGCATGAGAGGCCGAAAAGCGCGTCAGCGGCCGCAAGGAACTCAGGGTCGCACAGTGCCGTCCGTCGGCTCTTGAACGTGGATATGCAGCTGCGGCCCTTCCGACTCGTCGTCTTCGGGAGCGGCGCCTTCCTCAGCAGTCGCAAAAGTCTGCGTCGACATTCCGCTCGCGCGCGAGTCTGATCGCAGCAAGTGCACTGCTGTCGCGGCAGGTTGTGGGTCAGAACTCGGTGTTTCCTCTTCATGAACGCTGGATCCGGATACTTCCTGTTCCTGTGCCCCCGACGCAGATGCTTCCGGTTCCTGGGTGCCAGAAGCAGAACCAGAGCCAGACGCCTCGGGCAAACCCGACACCTCCTCCCATCCGGGCGGTGGTGCTTCGCCGTCTTCGCCCAATGCAACACGGCTGGTGTTCGCGCTTGCGTACGCGACTGCTGCCTCGCCCCATGGAACACCAAACCGGCCGAGGCCGCCTTCCTTAGTGCCGCTGATAAGGCTCAGCTGCTCCGCGGTGAGTCCACCTTTCGGGAGAGCACTGAACTCTGTCTTGTGGAGCGTGTGGGGGAGGGGGTGCGAGATCGATGCGAGGGATATGAGCGATGGAGAGGTGAGGTTGTTGGCCGAGAGGGAGGCGGTAGACTTTTTACGGGTCAGTGAGAAGAGCGTAGAAGTCGAGGTAGAGGCGCGGTGTCGGGTCACAGGAGCGTCGGTAGTGGTTGAGCGCGTCCGGGTGTGCGTGAGGGAGAGTCTGGTAGGGTCCTGGGCAGGGGGGGAAGCGGGAATGGGAGGTGGGGCGGGCCGGAAGAGGGAAAAGAAGCCCGAGCGGCGTTGAGTAGCTGGTTCCTCCGGTGCTGGGGGTGCGACGGAGATACCTGGCGGGTAGTGCTCGTCGTTGTTGTCGACGACCTCAAAGTATGCAGGGGCGTCGCCTCGGGGATCCGAACCCAGCAGCGGGGTGTTATTGGGCGAGTGGGGCTCCGCGGTGTAACGTGAATTGTCGGGGACATTAGACTGTCGGTGCTGGTCAGACTCGGGGCCTTCAGCAGACTGGTGACCCTCGTTCGACTGGTCGTCCTCGTCGTCGACCGCTGACGCAGCGGGCATCGCAACATCCTCTCCATCCGGGCCTCGCGAAACAACAAGCTCCTGTTCACCTGGCTCCTTCATATACGCGGGAAGTGAGACGGTGCTGATTTGAGACGGCGTTCGTCGCGGGCGACGAGCCCGCCGTGCGGGTGCCCCGGGAGCTTGGTTGATACTGCCGGCCAGCTGCTCCGCTGTGAGCTCGCGAGTGACCGGCATTCCAGCGGCCACAGCAGCACCGTTTCCCATCGAGGCGATGCGCGCACGTATTGACTTTCGTGTACATGCGAGGAGGGAAAATATCGTTAGGACGCTCACGACGACAGCGATTGGGATCTTTGAGCCAAAAAAGAGGATAAGCTGCTGGACCGCGCAATTGCGTCCAAGACACATACCCATGTCGAGGACGACACACTGGACGGAGGGTTCTCATTGCCCAGTGCCCTGGGGTAGAATGATAATGGGAGGAGCATTGTGGGAGAGCGGAAAGGGCGGGGATGCCCAAGCGGGCCTGGCCTAACCTTAGCGCAAGGCGGTGTCCGGCTGAGGCACACAAAGACACAAAACTGCTGACAACTTTTGTATCCTCATTAGACATCGACTGCGGTTTCCGTTTTTTTCTCCGTTGGGACCCGTGTCCGCCCTCATCCAGGCTCGACCTAGGAACCGCGCTCGTCGAATAACTAAAAAGTCCAATGGCCATCCATCTGGACGTCAAAATATGTTAGATGAAGGAATTGACCTCCGGAATGGCGAATCAGACGGTATCGAGGAGGAGGATGGGTATAAAATCATTGTCATTCTAATACATTAAGACGATGCAGTTTTACTCTGGCCAGCAAGCCGCGCGCTCCGCCGCGGGCGAACATTGGTCCCCCGTCGCTTGCGACTCCCCGAGGAACGAGTGGTAGGCGGCCCCTTTGGCGAAGTGCTTTTGGATTTCTTGGCTGGTCTCTCTGGGGAAGTGGCGCATGCGTTCGGGCCCGGGACGGGGTCGTTGGGAGAGGGAGGAGGGTCGACAACATCATCGGAAGCCTTGCGCTTCCTCCCGGCGTCGGGCGCAGCGAAGAGCACGCCTTCGCATTGCGATGCCGCCTTTTCATACAGCGCGGTGAAGATATCATGGATATCATCAAAGACTGAGCCTGCCGAGGGAGCTTCTTGGTCAAGGAGGGCGAGTTTCCGGACGAGGTCTCCTTCGAACGCCGTGTAATGTTTGTAAAGTTGCCTTCTTGCATCGTGCAAGATGTCCATGGCCGGACAAAGGGGGTCTGATTCGTCCAAGGACAAAAACCCACACGAAATGGCGAGCATCCGGCGATCGAGGGTGATATCCGAAGACCGTGGTGGAAAATATCGGTCGAAGAGCTCCCCAAACGCTGGGTCATTGCGTCGATGATAAAGGATGGTCCAAAAACCGATCCACAGAGTCGATTCGACGTCATGGAAGGGGTTGAACCGGAAGGGTGGGGTTTCGGTATAACTGGGTGCGTCGAGGGGTTTGCATGTCTCTAGGACATGGCTATAGAACTCCGCAGCCACTTCGCCTGAAGTGTAATTTGCTGTACCCTGATGATACAGGTTAGAGCATGTAAGGTCGAGAAAACGAGGACTTGCAATAAAGCAATCGCCGGGTCGCTGGGATGAAGGCCCCTTGAAAGGCCTCGCAAATTCTAGATCCGAAAGTATTCCCAGCCCATTCACGAGGAGAATGTTGCCCGCACTGACGTCGCGATGGACAAGTCCGAGTCGATACAGCAACCGAAGCGCTGGGGGGGCAAGTTAGTGATTGGGCGGCAGGATATATCGGATAATAATAATATCGGTACCAACCTTGAGTGGCATCCGCCAGTGCGCGCATTACTTCGGAGAGGCTCTTGAGTCCGTGGATAGGCGTTCCAACTTCTTTGAAAACGATGCGGTAGTGTTTGCGCGGGGAATGGGGGTCCGCTATAGGTGGCAAGGACCCACGAGCCATGACGGCAACTGTGTGGTCGTCCACACCATCCGACGTTTGAACAAATCCGTGATCGAGGACGGTTAGGAAATAGCGCGTTGGATTTTCCATCCCAGGGTCCGGAAGAGCGTTTATTTTGTCGTACAGCTCCATCAACTGTAAACCCTCTTGGATCGCGTCCGCCGCCGTCCACAGGTCTTTGACGGCCACGGAGAGTCGGCTGGGGTCATCTTCTCTATAAGCCTCCCACACCCGGGTTGTTCTACCACAGACGGCGTCGGAATGAGCGTCAGACAAAAGCTTCTTAGTGACGTAGACTGTCGCCGCTACTTTGAGCCTGATCTGCGCGTTCCCA
Source organism: Mycena filopes (assembly GCA_029281495.1). Lineage (NCBI taxonomy): Eukaryota > Fungi > Basidiomycota > Agaricomycetes > Agaricales > Mycenaceae > Mycena > Mycena filopes. The sequence continues at coordinate 1,217,287 of JARIHR010000009.1, read as the reverse complement.
GCCTCGTCGATGAAATGTGACATAGTCGTATCATATCCCAGTTGTTCTGGGGACGCAAAGGCAAGGGAAAGGAAGAGGCGAAGAACAGTAGAAACGTCCTGTGATGAAAATCAGTCGACGTTTCGACACAGGGCGATATGGACGTACCGTGCAGCTGAAAGACGAGGACACGAGCTCATGGGACCGCGAAAAGAACCAAATCCTGAGGTCGGTGCCATCGAGGGTCACTCCGTATGTAAATCTACGACAAGTATCATCACGGAGGACGTCCTGACAGCTCCAAATAAGTTCGTGGTCATTCTGGCTGCACGTTAGCGAAATGCAGCGCAAAGAGTTGGTTTAGACGCACGGATTGTAGGTGCGTGCGCATCCTCTGCAGCTTCCAGGGAACTGCCGTTGGGAAGCAAGACTTGGAAGCAAACTCTGATGTACAGAGTCGAATCTGGACGTCAGGCACTGCAGTGGCAGCCTCGTTGAATTCATCGCCGGTGGACTGAATAAGGAGAGCGGTTGGAGGTCTCTGGTATATAGTTTCTGCCACCGAAGCAATCTTGTTGAAAACCTGGACCAGGGCCGCAAATTGGTGTTCAACGTGACCCTTTGCCAGAGCGGGTAGTGAATCTAGTGATTTCCAGCGACCGTTCGCAATGAGGCCCGCTTTCAGGAGCTCCGCGTGTACCGTTGGATACGAGTCGTCCACGAGAGGTAAAACTGCCTTAAAGAAAAACTCCAGTGGTACCTGAGGTACACCAGCGACAGATTTTTGCATGATGGCGGTGAAGGAGGAGTGGCGTGGGATTATCACAGTCACCCCATCACGGGATCGCGTACGTGACACACCCTCCTTGTTTCGCGCGCCCTCAGCACGACCTATCCACGATGGCCAGAGCTACCAAACGATCTCGTCCCTCCGATATATTCTTGTCGGGCGTACCTCAAGTACAACTCGACGCTTTCTTCGCCTCGTTGCTCGACTGGATTCCCGAAGGCGATCTCTCCCGGGTGAAGACGCAGTTACTCCAGAGTAATCATGTTGTTCAGGATTCCTGGGCGTCATATAACGTGGAAGACCCGGCACGGAATGACCCCATGGAAGGATTCCAATCCATATTTGCCGCCGTTGTCCGAGTGGCAAAAGACACGCTCGGGACAGGCCATCACCAGCTCGTCGTATCGTCCTACGACTCCAGTATCGCCGAGTACCGCCCCCATGCTGAATTCAGGCTGGCCTCTGCAGCTGGGGAGGTGGAACAACCGTGGTTCTCTACAGCCATTCCATGGAGGTTGGATAAAAACGGGGATGACCCTAAATCTGTAATGCACAATCCTCTACGCCCTGGGGTCGCGCTAACGCGTTTCAGAACCACGACAATCTCATTTGGAACTGCCATGACGTCCTTCGTGAAGATCCACGACGTCGTTTCACGTTTGGTATCACTCTGGATGCCGACGAACTTAGACTCTGGTTTTTCTCTCGAACTCACAACATCGTCTCCGAACCTCTCAAATTTATAAACGTCCGTGTTCTTATCTTCCCACAAGCAACTCTCCTGACGTTCCACAGGACCCTGATGCTCTCGTTCGTCTATTCCTTGCGATCGCTCTCGCCTCCCCAGAACAACTCGGATACGATACCAGCATGTCCTATTTCCTCGACGATTCTGGGACAGTGCAATTCAAGCTCTCGTTGGACGACGCCGTGTACGTTACGAAGCGATTACTGTCCGACAATCGCTCCGACCTGATATGTGGTCGGGCAACACGCGTGTGGGAGGCCTATCGAGAGGGCGACCCTGACCGCACCCCTGTGGTCATCAAGGACTTATGGACATCGCTTGAATCCGCCGAAGAAGGCGCCCAGCTTCTAGATCTGCATGCCCGGTTAAAGGCTCTTGAGGATCCTGGTACCCCCCGGCCGCCTAGCGACTACTTCTTGACCGTCATGGCCCACGGCTTCGTCCAGACCGCTGACGGGGTCGATGATGATACTGTCGACGTGATGCTCCGTGGTTACACCTTCAGCGTCGCTAGCGCCAACCACAACGCCCGCAAGCATTATCGAATCGTTTTCAACGAGCTTGGTGTCCCCCTCGATCGCCTACGGAGCCTGTCCGATGTATTCCAAGCCCTCGCTGATGCCACCCGAGGTACGCTATGTTACTTGACCTCTAGCTTGAAACTCATGCAACTTTCAGCGCTTTCTCTTCTCCATCGCCTCGGATTCGTTCACCGCGATGTCAGTGCAGGCAATATCCTGCTTTTCAATGGCAAGGGAAAGTTGTCCGATCTCGAGTACCTTGCGTCCTTCGAAACCCTTCCAGTGAAGAACCCTGGCATTGTAAATATGCGTACTTTCCTCCTCTGCCTTCCGCTAACCAGTTGTCGATAGGGCACACCAGAATACACTTCCATTGAGGTCGCCTCGGACAGCTATGCGTGGGCGCCATCGCCGGCGATCATGCGTGTGGTCGAGATGGCTTCTCCCAATTTGAACGACTTCGACGTCCCGCCGTTCCGATTCAATCCATTGCACGATCTCGAATCTACACTGTGGATCGCTCTCTGGGCCATTCTATACCACCATCGACATGAAGAGGTCCATGCTCGCGCTTTGGAGAAGTACTTCCACCAGCGGTCCTCGAACCAAGGGATTGATGTTGTCTCTCGGATGATGGCCTTAAAACACGGCTTCCCGCATGGCCCGCCGGATGACCCACCCAGGTTCGCCACCGACATCCTAAACATCCTCCGGGGCCAACTCCTCGATCATTACATCGCCTTCGAGCGGGACATGAACCCCCGATTCGAGCTCCTTCACACTCCCGCCATTCTAACACCTGTCGAAGCCGCGCAAGACTTCATCATCCAGTATGAAAAGGTCGGCATGCTGTCCAAGGTCGTGGTCACCCCCACTGCGCAGAAACGCAAGGCCGACGACGGGGTACACTCAGGAACGTCGGTTCCGCCGAGTGTTTCTCCGAACGGGAGTTCTAAAAAGCTCAGAAGTACGTCGGTCGGTCCTGCATCTTCGCCCAGTCGCAAAGCACGCTGTAAGGGTGTGCATGCGAGCAGGCGTAGTTCACGTATTGCCGCACGAAAGACAACCCCGCGTGCGGCGGCTTCGAAAACATCCAAATAATCATGGCTCATCTGTATTATTCTCGCTATCTTATTTAAGAACATGCACGTAACCAAACCCGTACATAATCACACAATTTCGAATAGAATTCACTCTCATCGTAGCCTTTCAGTGGAAAAAAAATATAATATTGATTGATAACAAGCAACGGGGTTACGTTCTCGCTCGTTTTGCGAGAGGTTCCGCCTCGGAGTCTGACTGTGCCTCTTCCGCCGGCGCCTCGTCAAATAGAGATACGTCGGCGGAGCCAGCAGCACCGTGCGCGTAAATGTCGATGAATGTCTGATGAATGCCATCGAAGTCCCCCGAAACGCTGATGCCCTGAGCAAGGTTGACGGCCAAGGCGGTTTCGAAGCGCACATAGTTCCCTACGAGTGCAGAACGGACGTCGTTAAGGGATTTGACGGCGCGGGAAAATTCCTGGGGAAAATTGGATGGTGAAATCTTTGTTGCGTCCAAAAAACCCCTGCGTTGCGACAGTTCTGCGCCATCGAAGTATCTGTTGGCAATTTCCCATTGTTCTTGTTTTAGGGCTTCTCCGGCCGTGTAATGTGAAAGTACCCAGAGGAGAATCCACATGAGAGATTCCAGGTCGTGCAACGGAATGAATGAAAAATGCTCGCTCCCAGGTCGCTCTAGGATTTCTCCGGAAGGACCTTGGTGAGGGACGAAATATAATTGCGAATACTCAACCTCGACGGCGGTGAATTGTGTATTTCCCTGGACAAAGACGTCAAATGTGGTGTGGACATGGATAAAAACGCCGCACGGTTTTGTGCTCTGACGGCTCTAGCTGCTCCACCGCAATCGTTTCCAGCTCAGGCTCGAATCCTCCAAAGGGTTTCATGTACTCCAAGTCGGACAATTTACCGGTGCCATCCAAGACGAGTATATTCCCTGGACTGATATCGCGATGAACCAGCTTCAGATCGTGGAGGATTTTTAGGCCTGAAGAATGTCGGATTAGCTTGAACTACAGGCGGAAAGAGACCGCACCTGCGGCAGCATCGGCCAGAGCCGATAGGGTTCCGAAAAGGGTAGGTACTTTGTACAGGGTCACCCCTACGCCCAGGAAGACGATGCGGTAATGTTTCCTAGAGCGGTACTTCGTGTGGGCGGGAAGCTGCACTGGTGCCGGAGAAGGCATAGGAAGACCCGAGACCCGCGCGCGCATAGTCATTGTACCGGATCCGCGCATACGGCTGGGGTGGCTGCCACCGTGGCTTGGACGACTCAGTTGGCTTGGTTGACTGCGGCTTGATCGCACAGGAGCGGGAATGAGCCGAATGTGACCAGCATCCTCGGGGAGGTCCTGGTCGCGCATCATTACAATGCGGGTATCGTCCTCCCGCCCATCCGATACTTTGATGTATTCGTCGGCAACCAGAGTAAGGAAATAGTCTGTAGGTTTCCGTCCATCTGGGGAAGCCGGTACGTTTTCAAGGAGCTCGTAAAGCTGACGAAGCTGGGATCCCTCCGACAAAGAGTCCCCGAGAATCCAGACATCCTTTATGACGTAGTGGTCGGACGATCCTTCTTCCTTCACCTCCCAAACTCGCATTCCACGCCCACGAATAGCATCGGCGGAATAGTCTGATAGCGGGTTGCAAGTGATGTATGTCTTGTCATTGACCCGCATTTTGAACTGAATCACTTGGGTTTCGTCTGGGAGGATTTCGGCGTGCAAGGACATCGTATTGTCGAAGCCAAGCTCCTCGGGGGTCGCAAAGGCCAGGCCCAAAATTACCTGTATGAGGGTTTTGCGATCCTGATAAACACGAATAAGTTTCGGATGACCGGCGGCGCAGTAGGATTATGTGACATACCTGGACAAAATCAAAATGTTTTGTCGCAATGATGTAGGTGCGCGAGAAGTACCAGACCCTCATAAGCGTGTCCTCGATGGTGATACCAAAGACAAATCGTCGTCGAGGATCCGTTAGGAGTGTGTTGTGGCAGCCCCATGTAACCTTCTTTATATTCTGGAGAAAATATCAGTAAAATGGCAAGACGTTAAACGTTCGAAAGATTCATACATCAGAAGTGTCCTTCTCGTTAGAGTGTTTCTTGAGTTCCCATAGCACGACATTAGCGTAATAGGAGTGGGATATCCCGAGGTCATCAAGAACTTTCTTTGTGTCTGGATCAAGGAAAGTGCATTGACCATCCGGTCGAGCCAGCTCGTCCCTGTCAGAGACCGGGATATGATCTGGGTTTTGTCCGAAGGCGAGGGTTGGAGATTTCTGGAGGACTTTTTCTCCCATTCGAACGATACTGCTCCAAATCGAATCGAATGGAGCAAAGGCTTTATCTTCGCGGTCCGGCATCTCACTGGGGTTCAGCTCAAACGCCGACCACCTGCGCTGGCCATCCAAGTTCACCAGATGTTTCCCTTTTCCCAGTCTTGTTTCCACCTGATCGACGTGGGCGCTCGAAACAGGAGGGATGAAAGAGCGGAGAAAGAACTCTGTGGAGACTTCGGGAACATGAAGTCCGATGTGCTTCAACACCGCAGCGCGCCTCGTATCGAGGTTTCCAGATTGGTAGTCACTATTGGTGGCTAAAGGCGCCTTTCGGGGAGTCTCCATGAGAGATTTGCGTTTGGACGATACGCTTTGCGGAGGAGTAGTCGGGGAGGGCATGGTGGTAACACGAGAAAGGAATTGCCACCCACAGGTGGCGGTGCCCTTGTATCACGTCACATGATCGCATAATGGCGGGCTTTTCCCGGTCCGGCAGACGAGGTGGACGGCAAAGGTTTATGGGAGCAAACTAAAGCACGGGAGAACGGTCCACTACACTAAATCACTTTCGAGACGATGTGGTTTCACTCTGGTCAGCAAGCCGCGCGCTCCGTCGCTGGCGACTCCCCGAGGAGCGATGCGTGGTGGCCTTTGGGGAAGAGATTGATTTGGATTTCTTGGCTGCTTTTTCTGGGGAAGTGGCGGAGAGGGAGGGTCAACCTTGCGCTTCCCCGGGGCGCCAGCGTCGGGCGCAGTGAAGAGCACGCCTTCGGATTGGGACGCAGTGGCTTCGTATCCCATCGAATGCCGATCCATTTAGTGGAGGCAGATCTTCGAAAATGCGGTACTGGTTGGCGAAATCCCCTTCGAATTTTGAATAGTGCTTGTAAAGAACCTTTCGAAGTACACGCAGGCTGCGCAACGCCGGGAACAGAGGGTCGGACGGCTCGAGCGTCCGAATCCACTTTAGATGGCAAGCATTCGATCGTCGATGGACCTGCCCGACCATCTCGGCGGAAAGTATCGTTCGTAAACCGCCTTCGTCAGTGGATCATTCCGACCGTGGTACAGGATGGTCCAGACTCCGATCCAAAATGTGGATTCCAAGTCGTGTAGCGGGTTAAAACGGAAGGGCGGCGGTCGTACCGGCAAAGGCTGGCCTTCTTCGTCGTATGCAGTCGGAATAAAACAGTAGCTACGCGCCGCCGCCTCACCCGACGTGTAGTCTGCTGTTCCCTAAGAGTCTATCAGAGTGAAAAGAGGTGCAATAATGAGTTCACGAACAATGAAGGAGGACTCCGATTCATGTGCAGATATGGGGCCCTTGAACGACTTTAGTTATTCAAGATCGGTCAACTTGGCGATTCCGTCGACCAGCAGAATATTCCCCGCGCTAACATCGCGATGCACGAGACCCATGTGGTAGAGTAGTCGCAGAGCTGGAAAGAAGGTATAAGCGATAGATTCAGATTACAGAAAATTTAACACGAACCATACGTGGGCGGCTGAGCAGGATTCCGAGTCAACAGAGTAGAGAAGGCGACCCCTGCGATATTCGTTGAGCGACGTGGACGACTGTGTTGAAGATCTCAAACAGGCCGGCGAAGTGGCCTCGTCGGCCCCCGCCACCGTTGACGACGGAACGACTCGGAGTCTGGTGTTTCTAAGTTCCAATGGGCGTCAACGATGAGGTTCCGTATCGCCTGCAAAAATGTATTCAGATCTGGAGTAGCGGGCATTGGAGATGGAGGAGTGATGGAGGTAAGCCGGCTCACACGGACAAACAACCGCTCGCGTCCAACTTGGGCAGGTGCTCCAAGGAAAAGCCTTTTCTCTCCGACAAAAAGGCTGATACGTTCCTCAAGTCACCGTTCGGCAAAGGAAACTGTCCAGAGACTCTGTGACTTCTTTCGAGCTTCCTTCGGCGGAGCGGTAATTTGAGGATCGCGGTGTAAAATTGCTCCCTCTCCTTCAATGTTCCCTTTCTCAGCAATCATTTTATCCATCCTTGTATCTCTCCGCTCAGTGGCTCAAAAAAATGCGATTGATCTCTTTCCAATCCAGTGGTATCCAACCGTAGAAATGAACCGTGGGAACGTCACCTTGCGAGGGTGAGTTGACTTTCTAATGCTCCCTTCAAACACTGGCATCAACCTCAGCGACGTTGGAAACCTGGTAAGCACCACGACTCCCAGGCGTCTGCAACTTCAAGTGCTGAAATCGCGTCATCAGGCGCCGGGGATTTGGGGAATTTCATGTAAACCGCAACGGGTCAGGCGCACTTGTCACAATCCGGCCGAGAAAACATATTGAGTGTGCTGCAGAGCTTTTTACAGGTACGTACATTTTTTCGGGAGGAAATGGGCAGCTATCAGTACATAGCTGATCGAAAATAAGTCGAGGAACAGAGCAAAGGAAAGCAATCGGAAAGCAACCATGATATTGGACAGATACAAACAAACGATATGCGAGTGATGAGGGTATGAAATAATAATGAAGAGCGTATAAAATTTACGACGAATAATACTATGGATAAACGTTCTAGTTGAGGAAGCCGCGGCACTTTGCAGATCCGCACAAACAAGGAATTTTGTCTTGCTCGAACGGAAAGTGATAGTCTGCAAAACAACAACGCGTCAGATACACAAGCCAAAGAGAAAGATGATGAGTGAAGAGTTTCGCACCATAGGTTATCTCGTCCCCGAGTTCGATTTCCTGTTTTGCGTAGATTACGATCTTCTTCTCCCCATTAATCGTAATTATTTTGGCTGTACAGTTAGGATCGCAGGAATGATTAATCAAACGCCTAACCAACAGTGAGCATATTGCAACAAAGTGAAAGACAAAATGGCGCACCCAAGATTGCCCTTCTTCGTAGCATCCACCACCAAGTCCTCGTCGATGCGAAACAGATAGCTGCTCCCAATCCCCTGTCGCTCGTACGCCTTCTCGCGTTTCTCGGCCACCTGCGCGCGAATGACCTCGCCCACATACTCGATGACCATCTCCCCGCGCGAGATCTTCTCCATCGCATACAAGCCCCAGTCGTGGATCGGCGAGCGCGCAAACCGCAAATGCTTCCGGCGCGTCTGCAGCTGGTTGAACTTGAAGCTCAGATCGTTCGCCGTCGTCTCGCCCTTGGAGAGCGCAACCGCGCGCTGCACCTGGTTGATCTCCTCGAGCCCTTGTGCGCGCCGCCGCGCATTGGCGCGATTCGAGCGTGACGACTCGACGTGCTGCGGTGCGGGCTCGTCCACGGGCGCCGCCTGCGCCGTCTCGACGTTGGTCGCGCGCGCCTGGTACTGCGTCACATACGCGATCTTCTCCGCGTGCGTGATCTTGTAGAAGCCCTCCGTGCGCGCAGAGCCGGTGAGGTGCTTGCGGAAGAACGGCGCGCTCTCGGAGTGTGGAGGCAGCAGTGAGTCGAGGGTGGGCTCAAGATCGGATCCAGAGAGCACGAGCTTGGCGTAGTAGATGTCCTCGTCGTCCTCGCAGATGCCCTCGTCCAACACATTCGGAGGAGGGGTGGGCAGCCGTGGCGGCGGCGTGGGAGAGCGCGAGGGCGAAAGGGACGACTCGAAGCCGGAAGAAAGTCGAAGATCGGCGACAGCGGGCGCATCGTACTCGTCGGGCAGAACGACCTCCTCGACAGACGGCTTGCGCTTCTTCTCGGGGACGGTCTTCTTTTTCTTGGACCCTTTCTTCACAGCAACGACCGCACCGTCCTGCTGCTCGAGCTTGACCTTCTTGCGCGACGGCTCCTCTTCCTCCTCCCCCTCTTCCCGCTCTTCGGACACGGCCCGCTTCTGCCCAGCCCACAGCTGCTCGGGCTCCTGCTCCTCATCCTCCGACTCGATATCCTCCTCAAGCACCTTCTTCGGCTTCCGCACCTCCTTCGGCTTCCGCACCTCCTTTTTCCGCTTCTTCTTCGGACGCTCAACAACGACCTCCTCTTCCTCCCTCTCCTCCTCATGCTCCTCAACGGGCACCTCCACCTCCACCTCCTTCTTCGCCTTCTTGAACGACAACGACAACAGCCTCAACTCCTTCTTCTCCCTCGCCCTCCCCCCACCATCGCCGTCGCCGCCCTCCCTCCCGCTGACACCCCCTGCCCTCCGCCGCTCCGCAGCCAACTTGCGCAAATGCGCCCCAACGACCCGATCCATGATATCCTTCTCCAAAAACTCGCGCAGCTCCTTCTCCACCATCTCCTGCGCGCGCGCGGCCATCTCCGCATCGTCCCACACGACCGGCGCTGCGGCGACGACGGCCGTGGGCGGCGGATGCACCGACAGCGTGACCGTCTGAAACCCAAGTGTCTTGTCCTTGAGCACGCGCTCCGCCCGTCGCGCCGCGCCGCCATCCGTAAACGTCACATACAGCCCCTCGTCGTCGCGCAGAACCTACGAAGATAAAATCAGCTCCCCGGTCCACGCCGAACCACGCAAACACGCACCTTATCAACCGCAAACCCCTCACAATACGCCCTCACATCCTCATCCCTCACCGAGCCCAACCGCTCGAGCCGTATCTTTAAATGGTCCTTCCCGCTCTCCACCAACGCGCCCCTCACCTCCGCGCGCACCTGCTCGTCCCGCTCATCCCGCTCCCTCCCCTTGCCCTTCCCCTTGGCACCCCACCCACCCGCCGCCGCACGCGCCTCCCGCTCCCTCTCCCTCTCGCGCTCCCGCTCCCTCGTCGCCGCCTCCAACAGGTCCGTATTCGGCGACGGCGAGCGCTCCCGGATCGGCGGTCGGTAGCTGTTCGGAGGCCGCGGCGGCAGGCGCGGCCATTTAGCACGCGCACCATTCGCGTTCGCCGAGCTGGAACTGCTATCGCCGGGCGCGATCGCGTTCGCGCCGGAAAGGACGAACCCGCCCCCACCACCACCATTCCGCCCGCGCCCCCCACGCGCGCGCACACGAGTCCCCACCAGCTCCGCCGCGCGATTCGCCCGCCCCCTCGCGTCGGCCGGACTCGCGCTCCCATTGCCATTGAGCGCACTAGTACTCGCATGCGGGTTGGGCGGCAGGCTCGGATGCGCCCTGTTCGCCAACAGCGCACGCTCCCTCTCCCTCTCCCTCTCCTTCTCCTTCTCTTTCTCCAGCTTCTCCTTCTCCACCCTCTGCGCCTCCCTCTCCTTCTCCCTCAGCGCCTCCTTCTCCTTCGCCTCCTTCTCGCGCTCCCTCCTCCGCCGCTCCTCGCGCTCCTTCGCTTTTTGCGCGTTCATCTCCTTCAACAGCGCCTTCAGCACGAGCCCCTCGGGATCGATCACGGCGCGGCGCTCCTCCGTCTGCTCCCCGCCCGTAGCCGCAGTCGCACCGGCACCGGCGATGGCCCCGCGCGCGCCGTCCTCCTTCTCCACGCACCGCCGCGCCTCGTCCGCGGAGGCGAAGCGCACGGCGGCGACGCCGAGCGCGGCGCCCGTCGCTGAGTCCATCTGGCGGTGCAGGTGCGCGACGGTGCCGTGTGTGGCGAGGTGGTTCTGCAGGAGCGCGTTCGGCGTGAGGGGCGGGAAGCCCGTGATGAGGACTGTGGTCGGCAGGGGCGCGTAGGAGTTTGTGTCGTACTGGAGGCGCAGTCGTCAGTATGATATGGTAATGTGAGCATGAATAATAATAATATGGAGGGAGTCGAACAAAGAAAGGAAGAACGGAAGGTAAAAAAAGTGTAGGAAGGAAACGCACCTCATACCCAACCACCGTAAACTCCGACCTGAAAGGCCCGCGGGGGCCAGCGCTTGGCCGCTTAAACCCCGGCGCCCGACGCGGGTCGCACACGACCAACTCGTCTTCGTCCAGATCCGCCTCTGCCTCTGCTCCTGCCTCTCCGTTGACCTTTGCCTCCGCACTACCGCTACTCTCTCCTACTTCATCCACGCCATTAACCCTCGGCTCCTCTTGCCCCTCCTTTCCACCGTCTGTGGGATCAGCGGAAGTAGACGCAGACGCACTCGTACTAGCCGCCGCCCTTCCCAACACCTCCCCCTCCACCCGGACCAGCGTCTCCCTTCCAACCTTCCCCCGCACGCGCTCCGCCACGACCGCCGGCGTCCCCCTTGCACGCACAGCCGCGACAAGGCGGCGCCAGTAGCCCGGCGGATGCCCGTTCTGCACTTGTTGCTGCTGCTCCTTCTCCTTGGAGGATGCGGACCCAGAGTCTTTGTCCTTGTCCTTCGAAGACAGCGAGAACGTCGGCGGCACGCCCTCGAGCGCGGGGTCCCAGAGGACGCGGAACGTGCGCGCGCTGGGGAACTCGGCCCGCGGGGGCGGCCAGGCGGGGAGGATGTGCCGCGGCGGGGAGGGCACGCGCGGGGGCGGGGTCGGTGGTGGGGTCGGTGTTCGTGCGCGTGGTGGTGTCGGGACGCGCGGGGGTGCGGGTAAGGGCAGGGGCGCCGCAAATTTGAGTGAAGTCGGGGGAACGCGAGGAGAGTTGAGTGAAGTGGAAGTGGAAGTGGATGGGAGGGGCTTGATGTCGACCTTGGGGGAAGGCTTCAAGTCGCGCACCGAAGTCGAGGGCGAGAATCTCGGGTCGCGGTCCCGATCCCGATCCCGTTCCCGTTCCCATTCTCGGTCGCGTTCACGTTCCCGGTCCCGGTCCCGGTCTCTGTCCCAATCCCGGTCCCACTCCCGGTCGCGTGAGCTCTCCCTCAACGCCTTCCCTGACCCCGAAGCAGACGCGGACTCTGCCAATAACGACACTGACGCGGGCCTCTGCGATGAACTGGGATACCCAAAAGTCACAAGCGGCGGCGGAGGCACCAGCGCGCTGACGCTCGGTATGGACGCGACGGGACGCGGGGGGAGTGGGTGTGTCGGCGTGGGGAGTTTTATTGAAATTGGGGTCGGCGGGAGAGATGGGGGAAGAGACGGAGGCGGTGGTGGTGGTGGTGGTAAAGTAGAGGATGAAGGTAATGGAGGCGGTAAAGAGGGCGGCGGTGGGGGTCGGATGAGCGTCGACGGCGGGGGAAGCGCGCGCGTGAACGGTGGTGGAGGTGGTTGTGGTAGCGCAGGAGGGGGCAGCGGTGGCGGGGTCGAGCTTGGCGCAAAGACCGAGACCTGAGGCGGCCGCTGCTCTGGTTTTTTCATATGTATCGTGTACGGGATGTATATTGGGGGTGGCGGCGTCGGTGGCGGGGGTTCTGAGGGCGGCGGCGGCGGCGGAGGTGCGTAATTCGGAGGTGGTGGCGGGGGCTGGGCGTCGTCCGGAGGCGGGGGCGGGGCATCGTCGGGGGGCGGCGGGGGGCCATCCGGGGGTGGTGGCGGTGGTGGTGCATAGGACGGCGGTGGCGGCGGTGGCGGGGGCTCAGATGGCTCGTTTGGGCGCGCCTTTGACGCGACGGCGCGGGGTGTGAATGGGACAGACTTTGGTTGTGTCTTTGACAAGGAAAATGCTATTGCAGGGCGGGTTGAGGGGCCTGCAATGCCAGGGAATGATACAAGGGGCGGTGGCGGCGGTGGATCGTCTGGCGGCGGCGGAGGCGGGGACGGCGTCGGCGTCGCGTCGAACCCGTTCGTCGCCAACTAATTTATTTCGAATAAATAAATAAATAAAACTGGGAAAGCAGACAAGACGGACGTGGGTCTTGCTGTGGCCATTGAGGAGCGTATTATTCTTCGATTTTGCACTGGTGAAGCCGTTTGTGAGACTGCGGGGACCGGTGGGTGGGACGGCGCCGATGCGCTTTGCAGCCGAGGAGGGAAGCGGGGGGGATGTGTCTTGGGGCTGCTGGGTGTTGCCGAGGAGTGCGCGTGGGCCGCGCGGAGGGGCTTTGCCCGACATATATTGCCCGTGAGGGGGCTGCTGTCGGGCGGTGTGCTCGCTGTGAGTGTTGTGGTCCAAAGGCGCGTCGTCCAAATACAGCGTCCTCTTGATCACCGACCACATCCACCACACACTGCGACGGCCATTCTGTGCGGGCTATACCCTTCTGTTCCGTGCTCCTTTGTCTGCCTAGCTCTCTGGCCCTCTCATATAACTCTCATCCCACTCCCTACGGTCCAAGCGCTCAAGATTCGTGCCACGTCGTACCTGCGGCCGGAGCCCCTCACAGCTCAGTGTGGCGCACAATATTCGTCGCAAAGGCGAATATCAGCATCTGAGCATCACGCAATACTCGTCTGGACCCCTTCTCCGACCTGGGTGGACATCCAGTGACCTGATACGCACTCTCTCAGCCCTTTCAAGGCGGTCGTGTGGCCCGAAAACGAGGGAACGTGGTCTACGTCTGTTCTGTCCATCTCGCCCTATTCCTCCGCTGTAGTCTGCCTCTCGATGCGAATATACTCCCCTTTTGCTTGACTTGGGCGCGGAAAGAGAGCGCGCGGCAAATACTGTGTGCTCTGGGATTCGAACGCGCGAATCCGGCTTGATGGGCCCGATGTCACTCTCAAAATATCAACCTTCACACACAAAAAAAACTGGAAGCCGCTCGTCGTTGCCCGATAGACTGCAGTACTGGGTGCAACGAACGCTTGGTCCTGTCCGTGGGCAACACTAGCTTTATTTCCGACAATTCGGCCGCTGCGTCACAAATATTACAATGTTCCGAAGTTCAAATTTGCCATTGGACTACATAACATATATCATGCACAACGCAATTTCGACCACTTCAAACTATGTACACCATCAAGGCTTCAAGGCTTGAAACGTCGGAGCTTGACTCAGACGCATGTATAACCAACCGTAAATGCACGACATACAAAATCAGGTGAAATTTGTCGGGCAAATGCTTGGGCCGGTAACATATTGCAATTGAGGGCCCTGTTAATCAGTATTAGGAGGGCGAAATGAGTCCATGAATTATGCTCGCCACGCACTGGCTTTGAAGAATAAATGCAGGCACTTCCATCTCTACTTCCATCTCGATATATGCAGGTGACGAATCCGCCACTCGGGACCCCGGGTTTGTCGCTCACGAGCTCGGCCTCGGTGCCGTCGAGCTGGGTCGCATGGCCGGGACATGGCGGTGCTATGGTGGGCCGCGTAGTAACCAGGGCGGTGGGGCAGCCTGAGACCGGGCGAGGGTCTGAGCCCGAGTGAGGGAGTGAATCGTTCTCGTCCTCGTTCAGGGTGGCGTTACATCGGTTGCTGCTCTGAGACGGGAAGGTATATATACAGGACGGGCTGCTGGTGGCATGACTGGCACTGGTGACATCATACCGACATTGCAGTGTATTTGTTGTAGTGTTATCCTAATGATACCACAGGGCGAGTTTAGTACCCGATGAAACAAGCCGAGAGCAAGACGGATAGTACTGACGGTGTGGTCGCTAACGAGATTCCCGCCGAGATTGTTCACATTCGGACAGAACAAGTTGCAGGATTGCACAGTTCGAATCGTCGCGGGAAGAATCCCCGCCCTGGACACAACCACATTTGTCAAAAAGACGGTTGCGGTTGAGAACAATATAAGCCTGAGGTTGAACATCGTTGCTGGATTTGCTTTGAGAGGGGGAGAGTTTGTTAATCGTTGTGAAATGGCTCAATGTGTCAAATTTCCGCAGAACTTATAGGCTTTCGCGGCCGAGTTCCCCGCCAACGGAGTTGTTGTGGCCAAGGTGTGGCCACATCCCGCTTTTCCCATCGATAAAGGCGATGAGGCATGCGTGGTCAACGGGGATTTCGGGCTGGTGGCGGTGAGCTCCACCTCACTGAAACCGAGTGCCAGAGCTCCGGCGGGCAGATTGAACCCAGTGGTGTTTGATTCCCACGGTTGAACTTTTGTTGATCGTCAAAATACAGAGCTTAAGAAAAGCAATTCCGGGTATCTCTGGCGTTTTCGAGCTCATGCGGACTGTTTCGCCACGTCCAATACAGTGATAATAGTAGGGCTTGGATTGCATTTGAGGCGCTCAATCTCAAAAATTGGAACCTCAGTTCGTGAACTTGAACATCGCGCCGTCGTGATGATAGGTATTCGAATAGAGAAGCAACACTCATTCAATTAAAATAGTGACTATATATCGGAATGAGGGTCCACGGAAACATACTTAGTACCTCTCAAACTCATCCGTACGTCGATCGGAAAGAGTTTGTCCAAGAATCGACTCGAAGGATATGTACCTATAAAAATATTGTCCATGATAAGTATAAGCGATGGAGAGGAGTCACTGGTAAGCCTACCCCTACGCCTCGCGCTCCCGCTTGAATGTTCCTGATGCTGTGCGCTGTGGCGGCGGCGGCGGCGGTCCCCTTTCAAGTGCGGTCGGACCAGCACTGGCGCCTCGTCCGTCGAGGGGCTTGATTCCAGTCTCTAAATGACTCAATCCACGTCCGCCGGGACACAAACGAACTGGCAACCCAGGTTCTCCGTCTACTGGTTCGAGACCGCAAAACGTTGATGTTGTTGCCGTTGTGGGTTGAAGTGGTGTGGAGGTTGCTGATGGTGTGCCAGTGGGCCGCGGCGACGGCGGCGGACCTCCCAGTGCGTCCGGACACGCATCTGGCCCACCGATGAGCTTTCCGGTCTGTAAAAGACGTCGAGTCAATCCAATTGAATCTGCGAAACTCGGGGACTCACAGCCTGGAGATAATTGCACGGCTGGAACGAATCCGCTTCGACACCAGCTAGATAGGTGCAGAGCTGAGAACCCAAAACCGGTTCAAAGCCTATCAATGGCAGTGTGTCCTTGTTCGTGAACGGGCACTCGCTGGGTGAGGCATCGCCTATATGCGACGGGCAAGCGACGTTGCCGCTCTGGAGCGACAATGTGCAAGTATCTGCATCCGTAGTAAACTGTAGAGAGCAAATTGTCAGTACTTACTGGAATATGCCGACTCGGGATTACTCGAACTGACATTCGAATAGACACAAGTATTAACATCGGTTCCGTTGATTGCTTTGTACGCGCAGGTGGTCCCGCTCGCCTGAGGCCGTGCGGGTCAGTTCGAACCTCGTGAAGCAAATGTAATACATGTCGGAAAAATTGGATGAAGCTTGTTCAGCCATGTCGGGCCATGTCAGACCTAATAAGGTCATCAGGAAAAAAAAGCCTTATGTGCTTTAAATACGTACTACATCGCCCAACAACGCCTTGTAAGGCATTATGGGCCTTTTAAGACCTAACAAGGCCTAACGGGGCTTATTAGGGCCTATAAGGTTCTCTCCGGCGATCTTTCAAAACCTCAGTTCCCGATGTTACATCGGGAACTCACTTCCATTCAACCTAAGTTACTACTTGAACTAACTGAACTACTGACTAGGAAACTTAAACGAATGGCTGGGGGAGGAACTGAACACGCGCGAGACTGTGGAGTAATGACGTTCACTACCGCTAGACTAAGAGACCGACTCCAATTGGCATCAGTTTGTAGACTGTATACCACAGCACTTGTCTGACAAGACCTTACAGGACCAGACATGACCTAAGAACATATTATGCACCATTTTGGCCACCATACCTGCTCAAGAGCGCCAGCTGTGATCCTAGGCCCAATGGGATGTAATGCAACATTGAACTTTTTGTAAACCATCAAATATTGTGACGCTGCCGGTTGAATCTCAAAATATTGAATAAAAAATTAACTGTGCTTGCGAGGGAGCTTGAGTATTCTGAGAAATGTGAGCACCATCAAATGAGTACCCAGAGCCCGGATCCGAAGTATCAAGCCAGGGCCAACTTATCTGCCCTGAGCAGACCTTGAAAGGTGCTATAAGGTTGTCCGTGAAACCTTATAAGGCCTTGCACGGTCGTAATGCCTTATAAGGCTAATTCGATTTTTCCGACACACAAGTATCAGAATCATACTTACAGTAGCTGTTGGTATTGCAGTTAAGTCACCATCGGTAATAGCCTTGATTACATGTAAATCCTGGTTGAATCTGTCTTTGACCGGACAGAAATTAGCAAGTTGGTTACAGGGTGTCGAGGTGACCATCTTCGTCAAGAAGCCAGTGATAAGG